>CM077593.1:47577500-48202500 GCA_039654915.1 Aquilaria yunnanensis
GGGATATCATATTCGGGCAGCAATGTCTGGTGCCACTTTTCCGAAGGCGCGTTGTTCACAACCTTGGGGGGTGAATGGAGTCCTCAAGTTTTACTGGCGTGCCGAGGCTCGGAGCTCTCAGGCTATCTCCCGAGGTGCATGATTCCACCTATTCCCGGGAAGCGCCAGTTCTTCTGGCCGTTGTTGTGGCAGGGTATTCGGCCAGATTGAGGCGACAGCCTTTGGCTATCAGCCTGGATGAGGAACCTCCGGTGGGAGAAGGACTACAAGGACTCAGAAAGGCAAGGGTCAGGAGCTCCCCGAAGTGTTTTTCCAGGGGAGGAGTCTCCGACGCCCAAGTTAGTACCAGGGATAAGTAGGGAGTGGAGAGATTTTTCCTTAGAGTCGGATCCCCTTACCTGGGGCGTTTCCTAGACATTTATAGGGGGGTGAATAGGAGAAGCTTGTTTCCCATAGCCTGCCCAGATCGTGACACGTGTTTGATCAAATACGGTCCGTACCTTCGGGGAAAGGGGGAGCTTCTAACTGACCATAGGCCACCTGGCCGGGAGCCTAGTGTAGTGCATGGGCGGCGTGTCAGAGGATGTCTAAGGGCGGTGTGTCGGGGGCTGTATGAGTACGGTTTGTCAGAGACTCCTTAGCTATTTCATCATACACCTACGTGGCCTTTTCGGTGGACCGAACTCCTTCGAGGTTTAGAGCTCGTTCGGGAAGGTGAGTTCCTCTGGAGGGAGGTCCCCTATTTGTACGAGGCACCTTCGGTTGGACTTTCCTGAGGTCAGGCTTGGGTACCTGATGTGGCACTTCGTGAGCGCTCCCCGAGCGTGGCCCAGAGAGTATACGGAGGTGGTTTTGGCCATGTGAGGTCGGCGCAAGGTCACCCTCGGGAAAGGCAGTGACTCCTTCTAACCGAAGTTGGTCGCATGGGTTTTCTAAGTGGTAGCGCCTAGACGGCTTGTCCGAGGGTGCTGCAGTCCTCTCTTTCCTAGGGTTTTTTCATTTCTGCTTCCACCGGAAGTGGCGTGCTCATGTGAGATTCTTCGGGGATGATAACCCTTCGACTATCATAAGCCCCCCTTCAGAAAACCAAAGACGTTTCTTCGGTTTGGGGAGTTCCAGGAACCTTTCTTGTGGCAAGCGATGCTTGGTCTTGTTGCCAGGATTGGCTTCCATCCGGAGTTTCCTTCTCCCCAGGATGGGACTGTGGTGAACTAAGGTGCCCTACCAAGGTAGTTTCCCTGGTGTTTGAGTGGTGTCACTGGCTCTTCCCCCGAGGTTACTGTCTGGGGCACGTACTTACACTGACTTTTCTGTCAGTGACCCGTTTCGTCTTCCCTTGTACGTGGGCGCGTTACTTCGGGTAGGTTTACATAGGTCTGGAAATTGTCAGGGACCTGGCTTCATTTCCCGCAATGGCTTACACGTGGCAGCTGGTGAGTGGCAGACGGTTACGTCAGTTACATTAATTGCATCTCTTCATCTTCGAGGAGAAATAATGATGACGTTTCACCTGCCCCCTTCGGCCTATATAAACCCGTTTTGCCTCAGACCTTCATACTCATTTCCTTTGCTCTCACTTGCTCCAGAATTTTCTCTTGTCTTTTTCTCCTTTCGGCGGCGGTTCTAGCGGCAGAGCGATTTCCGACAACCGTTCACGACTGTCTCCAGGAATCCCGATTTCGGCAAAGCTTTCGGTGGGTTTTTTCTTTCTGAAGTTGTTTTTTTCGAGGTTTTTTTTCCTTTCTTTAGTTTCCCTGAGGTTACCTCTCTTCTTTTTTGAGAAATGAAGAACCCTACTCAACTGATGACCGTCTGTCCTATCCTCGAGAGCTTTCACCCCCTTGAGTCTCATCCATGTTGCACTACTTCGGAAAAAATGATGAAGTGGGTAGCAAAATTCTATCTCCTTACTTACGCCGTCTCGAGGTTACCTACCTCAGTCACGTACGGTTACATGGCCCATTCTGGTGAAATCACTGTTTATCGAGCCCAACTGAAGGCCGGTGTTCGGTATCCCCCTCCGTTCTTGGTGTGCGAGTTCTGCAGGTTCCATGGGATTGCCGTGAACTAGCTCCTTCCAAACTCTTATTCTTACTTTAATGCCTTTCTTTAAATGTGTGGTGTCTTTAACGTAAGACCCCATTTCCTTTTCTTCATGCAATATTACAAACTCCACCCGGTCCCGAAGGGCGGCTTCTACTTATTGCTTCCCCAAGGGTCTGGGAGGAAGAAATTCACCTTCACATTCGGGACGAAGGATAGCTGGCGGGGGTGGCAGAAAAAGATCTTCTTTCTATCAGTTCCCAAAGATGGAGCTACGTTCTGACCAGATGGGCTTCGTGGGTGCTGAAAACAGATGTGGTTGACCCTCGGAAGCTGTTGACCTCGGGGTTGGCCACTGAATTTGATGAGTTTGACCCGCGCATTTAGGTGTTTGGGGATTGGAACCCCGAGGTCCCTCCACGTTCGTTGTACCCCTTTCACATTAAGTGTAACCTCATGACCGAAGAGGTCCTTCGGCAATTGGGGGTGATACACGAGCACAAGTTTGACTTGAACCTGCCCGTGCCTGTTATCCTGGGGAAGAAAGCATGGCCGGTGATGCTTATTGGGTGCGAGATCTCATACGAAGATTTTTCCGAGAGTAAGTTATCTTCTGGGTTTTGCTTACATGTGTTCCTTTTGGACTTACACTGATGTTTTTTCCTTTTGCAGAGATGGGCGATCAATCTGTGGAATTTTACAAGTCCCTTTTTCTCGACCTGGCCGAGAAAGGGGAGCAGATGCGGAGGAAGGCGCTTGCGAAGAGGAAGAAGACTAGCGGAGGGCCGTCCAAGGCAAAGAAATCCAAGGTGGACTTCCTTCCTCCTCCCCCCGAAGACGTCATCGAAGTGCAGGACCATCGCCTGCCCGCCCTCCTGCCCATGCCGATCAACCTTCAGATCCTTCCGCCCTCGAAGCTGCTCTGAGTCTAGATACAGCTACTGAGACTTCGGTTGGAGGGACTTCAGCTCAAGAGCTAAAGGAGAGCAAGAAAAGGAGGGGAATTTACATTCCTGGCCAAGTCTGCGAATTGGGCGAGACCGATGATGCCGTTACTGAGGTTCCACCAGGTTCGTTCCTTAGCTGTTTGTCTATGAATCTTAGTGTTTTTGGTATCTACGATCTTATAGACGGATGGCTAAGGGACAACGTACTAATGGAACTTCATCGTGATCTTGTAGAGGAGGTGACACCTGCTCCCTGGGTGGAAGCTCATGCCCGAAAGAGTGCCCTTCGGGATGGCCATATCCCGAAGGACAAAGTACAAAGGGAGCCTTTCTGCTCTTTCATAGAGGAGATGAACTTGTTCTCCGAGGACAGCCAGTTGATGGCTCCCCAAATGGCAAGGGGTGTGTTGACGAATGCCACCTTCGAGTCGCTCCTCGCCGAATGCCCGAATGAGGAGATCCTCAGGGCGAGGATGAGCGAACATGTCGCCTAGGAAAATTTCTTCTATCTTTCTTTAGGGACTTAGAAAATTTTCTTCTGAATTTTTGTTGTCCTTTGACCTTTACTCGTGACTTTCTTTTCTGCAGCTCCTGGCATATAGCGGATACTTTCGAGCTTGGGCGACAAAGTAGACTGAGGCTCGCTCTCGGTCCGAGAATTCTCTAAGGCGGGCGAAGAAGTTTGATGCCACATACGTCCTCAAGTGCGGCGAACTGAGCAAGATTACGAATGAGGACTTGGAGAATCTTCGGACCGAGCTTCGGGAGAGCAAGAAGGAGCTCATTCTCGAATTTTCGGCCAAGGTTCAGGACCTCTTCGCAAAGTGTGCTGTTGTCTCTTCGGAGAACGAAGCCCTTCAGAAGGAAAAGGCGGAAGACGCTGAGAACCTTGTTAAGGCGCTTGCTTTGAACGCCGATCTCCAAGCCACGGTCGATTCATTGAAGAATGAGGCTAAGCCAAAAAAGAAGAAGAAACTCAAGAAGGAGGTTGCTGAGCTAATAGCCGAGCTGTCAACTCTGAGTGCTAAGAAGGACCAATCCAACCAAATGATGAAGGTGTCTTATCAAGATGGTTTCTGTTTGGCACGGCATCAAGTCCTTTCTTGGCACCCCGAACTCGACCTTTCCTTCTTGGCCGCTTTGGATTTTCCTAAAGAGCCCAGATGGACGTGGTCGAACCTGGAGTCCCTCAACCTCCCTCTTGTTGTGCCCGCGCCTTCGGATGGTCCTGTCCAAGAGCAAGATACAAATTCCGAGGAGGTTCCAGACGCTCCGGCTCAATAGGTTATTTCTTCTTTCTTTTTCATGTAAGCTGCTCTCTTGTAATATTGCCTCAGAACTATGAATCAAAAATTTTTCCTAAGTTCCCGTTCTTTCCTTCGATCACGACTCTTTAGAAGTTTGTATAATTCTATGTGTGTATTTTCGGCGAACATCCGGGTCCATAATCATGCCTTTGGGAAGCATTGTACTGTTGTTCCTTTAGCGAGATCTTCCCGATATGTGGACTATTTTAACTTTTCCGAATCTATTCCACCGACTTTTAGGCTTTGCTAAGGAACTAGCACCTTCAGAAAAAAGTCAATGTGCTAGAAACCCATTTTAGCAATGTGACCATATTCAGTTTATAAACCACGATTTTACTGGTGATTTCGGGGAGGAGTAACCACAAGCTTTTCTTGGAAAAAATGTCTAAGTGTATAACTTTTTCAAAGAATCTGAATGCCAAGTGTTTTTCAACTCTACTCCCTCGGCATCGCCTAATTTGTAAACCCCTGGGCAAACTTTGTCGAACACCAGATAGGGTCCTCCCCGGTTTGCCCGAAGTACCCCATTTGATGGCCTTCACGGCTCGAATTCGACCTTTCGGAGGACGAGGTCCCCTTTCTTGATTTCTTTTTTCTTTACACGCAAGTTAGTAGCGTCAGCTACTCTCTGTTGGAAAGCCTTCCTCCTGAGTTCGGCCATTTTGCGGTGTTCTTCGGTGAGGTCTAGTTTGCCTTCAAGCCAAGGTTATTTCCTCCTTCGTCGAACACCTGTAGGGGTGTAAGAAAATGACCCTAACCCGATGTCCAATCTGAAACCCGATTTGAAATATTGGATTAGAGAGAAGAAAATGTGTTAATCGGGTTGACCTGAACCCGATCCGATGTTTTGAAGTGAAAATCGGGTTAGTTCGGGTGAAATCCGAATCAAGCCGAAAAACCCGATTCTTATTTCTCCATTCCCTAACCATTTTCTAGCCCAACACCTAATTATTTCCCAGGCCAAGCCCAAGCCCACCACACTTAACTATATCTAACCTTAACCCTAGCAGACCTTTCTCCCTTCCCTTGTATCATGTCCGCCTAGGCCCTCTGCCGCTCTGCGTGTCTGTTGCTGTTTGCCATCTGCCACTCTCCCTCCGCATCATTGGCGCACCACCGTCCATGTTACGTCATCCTTCATCATCCTTCCACCCCTTCGGCCATCCCGTCATCTTTACTCCTCTCCTCATCATCCTTTGACGTCGTTTGTTCTCTTCCCTCGCCATCGTGCCGCCCTCCCGTGTCACTCGTCTCCATTGTCATCGTGCCACTCCTGCGTCATTTGCCTCCCATTTTTCACTGTGCTGTCCATCTCTCGCACTGTCCTCGGCTTTTCTTCTGTCGCTCATTGTTCTATCACTGTCTTTTTCTTTTAGTTCATGTTCGTCATCAACACGCCACCAGATCACCGTCGTCTCCCAGCCGGACGCATACACACAACTATCAATCTCCTACTTGCCAGATGAATGCACGCAGATCATCGTCTGGCTGTTCATCTTCATTGCCGTCGATCTAGTCACGATTTGGTCAATGGCAGATGAGGAGAACGAAGGGGAGATGAGCTAGTTAGTCAAACCCGATCCAATCCGACCCAAACCCATTATTTTCGGGTTAGGGTCGGTTCGGATTATTTCTTTATTTTGGATCAGTTCGGGTTCAGTTTTTCAGATTATGAAATACTTCATTTTTTTCGGGTTCCGACCCTAACCCGATCTGAACCTAAAACTTTCACCCCTAAACACCTGTATCCTTACTGAAGGCCATATGACGTCAATGGGAATAATGGCTTCTGTCCTGAACACGAGCGAGAAGGGAGTTTCTCCTGTGGCCCTTTGGGGAGTTGTGCGATAGCTCCATAGTACACTTGGGAGTTCCCTTGGCCATTTCCCCTTTGCCTCCCTTACCCTCTTCTTCAAGCCATCTTTTATTGTCCTTAATGGCATGGTGTGACCATCATAGAGGTTCCCACCGTGGCTCCACGATGGGAATAACAAGGACCTCCTGAGGTGTGTCGCGCGGGGCTGTCCGGTGATGGATAACAGTAGCCGAGAAAGCTTTCCGGTGCTGGAAAGAGCCTGAAACAGGAATGTCGCCAAGTAGTCATCACCTGAAACGCGCAGAAAATAGGCGTCAGGAGGTCCCTAGAGTGGTTTTCCGGGGAGGAGCCTCCGACGCCCAAGTCAGTGTCTCTAAATGGTGACAAAGAGTAAGCACAAAATAGGCTTGCCGGGAGCGTCTATCTGATATGCTCAGAGGGGCAAGAATCTCGCCGGAGGCATTTTTCCGACAAGTCTGGAGGAGAAAAAAAGGGGGGGGGGGGGGAAGCCAGCCGCCTGACCTAAAAAAACTCCCCTACTATAAATAGGAGAAAATGAGCCCCTCGGATTGTGACACGTGTATGGACGGATGCCGCCCGTACCTCTGACCCGAAGAGTGGCCAGCCGCCTGCAGGCTTTCTCGGGCAGTGGCTTATTGAGAAGTGTGTCGTAGCGTGTCAAAGTGCAGACTGCAGTGGCCTGTCAGAGTGCTTTGAGGTCGACATCTAGTGCGACGTTATATTTTAGGGGGAATGAACAAGGACCTTTCCCCGAGGTGATATTGTTTCTTCGTGGTGTTCTTGTTGGGTTTCGGGAGCCAAACAGCGCAGCGAAATTTAACCGAAACCCTCCAGGATCCAAGTGAAACGGGGTAAACCGGGTGTTCGAAAATTTCATACCTAATTTTCGGTTGAGATCTCTCACTCAACTGTAGAGTCGAATCACAAAACCTGAACAGTTGACGTGTTCAGGCTCTCTATGGTATCCACACGAGCCTCTCGGGATCACCACGCTTCCACCACGTCCCGGCAGATGCATTTCTCTTGCGCTCGCAGTGCTAGCTTGCGTCCTCCAAGGAATTGCAAGAGAAGAGTGCGGCTGTCCTTTTGGGAGGCTAGGGCAAGGAGACCTGCGAATTTCTCACTTAAAAGTTATATTTATAGTGAGACTCCACTTCCAGGCCTAATGGGTTTCAAAGCCCTAATCCAATTAGGATTTAATTTCTGGCTTAATAATGGCTCAACTCCTTGGCCCATTATTAATACGAAATTAAAGTGAAACCATAACCCAAATAATTAGCCCATGCACTCTAATGATCCAAATAGCTCTATGTGTGCGACCCAATAGGCTCTTGCCATGTTGGTAATGATCATAAATCACATTTATGATCATAAGCAATGAGCGGTGTCTAGCAACACATCATTGCTACCCAAGTGACAAGATTGTCGGTGAATCGACTAAACCTTTATGATCATCACCGATATATGCCATTGTCCCTTTGTCCAAGATATCAAGACTAAGCACGAGACATGGAATGTGTCACTCTCGTATAGCCCAATCTTTGGTTTCTTGATTACTGAGTAGACTAACTTAAACTGATGACATTGATATCATATATCAACTCATCGGAGCATGGCCATGCATTTTCTAAGTCTCACTCTATCAAGGGGCCCAAAGATATCACTCCCGTTACATAGGAGGGACAAATCCCATCTTGATCATACAAATCCCTCCGCATGATATGTGACATACCCAATGACCTCCTTCAAGTTCACTCAGTTACGAGCAACAAAGGAAAGTATCAAAGTATGTGACTCACATGTAGGGAACCTTGATGATCTTAGGTCGAAGGACTACATATACCATGATCACTATGAGAATCACTTATGACACTCATATAACGATCCATGAAGTGTTCTCATGGTGGGTCGGTCCAGTACACAAGTTCTCCAACTTGCACCCATATGTAGACTACATATCTCATATTAGTCTCCACATATGCTAGTCATTATGTATTATTGCAACCCGCTCCACAATAATACTAGACTAGGGACGTTTAAGAATATCATTATTCTAGGGTTACAATTATGTTTATTATGTTATGCAGAAACAAAACAACAAACAAAATTGCTGGATTAATGCCTCAATAAAATATCATGACTCAATGTGTAAAAATACAATCATCTCATGATTGGCTTTTTGGGCACAATACTAACAGTTCTTATCCTTCCAAAGTCGGTTCATTCATCCTCTGATGGAGAGGCGATATGGTAATTTCCCGAGGTTGGTACGATGGGGCTTCCGAGGTCGCATACCTCATGTGTTTGGCTCCCTCTTTCTTCGAAGTCAGTGGATAGGGCGAGAGCACTTCAGCTATCAGTCCTATTGGATACCTCGACTTGCCCATTACTTTGAGGATGGGCTACCGGAGTGAAATATAGTTTTATGCCGAGGTTAACCACGAATTCTCAGAACCCTCTGTCAGTAAATTGGGTACCAGTGTCAGCCACTATTACCCTTGGTATGCCAAATCGGGATATGATGCTCTTCCAAATGAGCTTTTGGGTATCCTTCACCGAGATTGATTCCAAAGGCTTCGCTTCGATCCACTTAGTGAAGTAGTCCACTGCAACTATGCAGAATTTCACCCCACCGGGGGCGCTTGGGAGAGGTCTGATGAGGTCAATACCCCAGACGGCGAAGGGGCAAGGGTAATTTGCTGGAGTTATTTTCTCCGAGGGTAGCTTCTGGATGTTGGTGTGCCTTTGGCAATTGTCACATTTTCGGACAAATTGCCTTGCATCCTTTCTTAGGGTAGGCCAAAAGTAACCTTGATGAAGTAGTACTCCAGCGAGGGCGTCTGTTCCTATGTGGGAACCACAGGTCCCCTCATGAACTTCTTCGAGGACTATCCTGACATCCTTTTCACTTATGCACCTTTGCAGGGGACTTGCATACCCTTGTCTATATAGTTCATCCCCGATGAAGAAATATCTCCCAGAGCATTTTTTCACTTTTGTGGCCTCGGTAGGGTCTTCAGGAAGTGCCAAAGTTGCCATATATTTCTTGATGGGATCTTGCCATCCTTCGCCCGAGGTTGCTACGCACATTAATTCTGTGCTGGGTTCTTTTATCACCTCGGTGGGTTCCTTGGATTTGGCCAAGGTATCAGCTTGACCATTATCTCTTCGAGGCACGTTTTCTATTTGTACTGAGTCAAACTCTTTAATGAGCTTCTCGATGAGGTCATGATACTTTGCCAAGGTTGGATCCTTTGCAGTGTAATCTCCTTTCACTTGCCGAACTACTAGCTGTGAGTCGCTGTGGGCCGTAAGGGTTTTTACACCAACCTTTCTAGCTAGTTTTAGTCTTGCTATGAGGGCCTCATATTCGGCGATGTTATTGGTGACATCAAAACCAAATTTGATGGCTTTGGTGGCTTCCATACCTTCGGGCCCCCAAAGAACCACTCCAGCGCCTTGGTGCTCGGCGCCTGAGGCTTTATCTAAAATAGTTTCCACTCTGGTTCAGTCCTGATCCGATGATCTGAGGTAGCTTCAGCATCCTTGATTTTTGGAATTTTGACGATGAAATCTGCCAATGCTTGGGCTTTTATTGCCCTTCTTGGCTCATAAGTGATGTCATATTCTCCGAGCTCGATACACTATTTTGATAGCCTTCCTGAATGCTCTACTTTTTTCATTATGTCACGTAGAGGTAGGTTGCGTCAGAAAATAATGGGGTGTCCTTGAAAGTAAGGCCGTAGCCTTCTACCCGCGAGCATTAAGGCGTAAATGGATTTCTGGAGCAATGGGTACCTGACCTCGGTGCCGTGCAGCGACTTGCTTACATAATATATTGGCCACTGGCTTCCACCTTCTTCCTTCACTAGGACTGAACTCACAGCTTTTTCAGTGACAGCAAGGTAGAGGAGGAGAGGCTCTCCTTCCCGAGGTTGCCGAAGTGTCGGCAGTTGGGTTAGGTAGCTTTTAAGCTCATCCCAAGCTTTCTGACATTCTTGGTTCCAAGGGTGTTCCTTGGTTCCAGAGTTACCTTCGCTCTTGGTTGCTTTAGTGAGCACCTTGAAGAATGGTCGACATCGGACGCCATACCTGGAAATGAATCTACTAAGGGAAGTGATTCTTCCGGTAAGCCTTTGTATATCTTTAATGGTTGTGGGTGTTCGGAATCCTAATAAGGCTTCAACCTTTCCGGGGTTGGCATTTATTCCCCTTTCTGACACCATGAACCCGAGGAACTTACCTGCGCTCACTCCAAACATTCACTTCTCGGGATTAAGGCGAATGCCAAACTCCCGAAGTCATTGGAAGGTTTCATCTAAGTCTAAGATATGATTACTAGGCATTTTGCTCTTAACTATCATATCGTTGACATACACTTCCATGTTCCTCCCAATCTGGGAGTTGAATACTTTATTCATGAACCTCTGATAGGTAGCCCCTACGTTCTTAAGGCCAAAGGGCATTCTAACGTAGCAGTAGGTACCAACTTCGATGATAAAGGTAGTTTTTTCTTCATCTTCGGGGTTCATCTGGATTTGATGATACCCGCTGAAGGCATCAAGGAAACTGTGAAGACTGTATTGGGCAGTTGGATCCACCAATTAGTCTATGGCTGGCAAAGGGTAGGAGTCCTTTGGACAGGCATCATTCAGGTTTCAAAAATCGATGCACATTCGGAGCTTTTCACTCCCTTTTTTTGTGGTGATAACCACATTACTGAGCCATTCGGGGTATTTAACTTCTCTTATTACCCCTGCCTCAGTCAGGCGCTTAACCTCAGCTTTAATGAAGGAGTTCTTATGAGTCGATAGGTTCCAGTTTTTCTGCCGAACCAGCCTTGCATCGAGGTGTACTTTGAGGCTATGGTGGATTATGCTGAGGCCAACCCCAAGCATGTCTTTCGGAGAGTAGGCAAATAGATCTTTGTTCATTAACAAGAAAGATACAAGCCTATCTTTGTCACCCTTAGCCAATTTTTTCCCCACTCGGGTGTTTCAACCAGGGGCCAGCTCTATATCATCTGTTTCTACTTTTTCCAACTCTTATATTCCCTCCCCTGCTTTCTCTTCGCCTATTATGACTGCTCTTTCAGTAGCCGAAGTCTGTAGTTGGACCTTCGTCGGGCTTTGTCTTGCCTTGGTGAAGACCCTCCTGACTTCGGCTTGGTCAATGAAGATCTCTGCATCTCCTTCTCTAGTTGTGAAGGTGACTGTTAAGTACTTTACATCCGGGCAGATGTGGAGATTGCCTTCAGTTTGCTTTTCGAGGATGGCAATGTATGATGAGGGAACATCAATGATAATGAATCTTGTCATAATGGAGGCAAACAATTCCTCCCGACTCTAAGGTGAGGTCCCTTTCAAAATTAGGGGCAGTTTGATGCATCCGAGGACTGGGAGCTCGGGTGGCCCAACCCCAAAGGTAGGGGAATTGACTGTGTTGAAGTCATCTTTTGAGATGCCTAATTTAGGCAGTAGGTGCGAGAAGATGGCATTGGTGTTGGAGCCATCATCCAGGAGTACTCTTTTGACGTCCCAACTCCCTATCCTTGCCGTGACAAGGAGTGGGTCATCATGGGTGAACTTTACTATAGACCCGTCCCTGTGAACGAGCCTGTTTGGTGAGTTCCCGTACTCCATTATAGAGATTTCTCTTATCTTTCTTTTCCTTTCAGCAGAGGGTATCCCTGTAGTGATGGTTTGGATGACCCCTACTGATGGTGGCGGATTCTTTCGAGGACTTCGGTCCCTACGTCTATCAGAATCATAGTCCTCCTCGTCCCCTTTTCTTTGTTCTTCCTTTCAGCGCAGGTATCCACAGGTACCAGTGAAGCTGTCCCCGCTTTATCAGAGACTCAATGTACTTCCTTAGCTGGAAATAGTCTTTAGTGTCATGGCCATGATCTCAGTGGAATTGGTAGAACTTCTTCATGTTCTTCTTGTTTTCTGAAGTCATGGCCTTTGGCCTTGGAACTGTAGTACCTTGCTGTTAGGCACCTCCTAAGTGCTTGGCTTAGGCCAAGGAAAACCAAAGAAAGTGAGAGAAAACAAAAAAAAAGTGAGAGAAAACAAAAAGGGGAAGTAAGAGGCGCCATGGAGATTGGTACAGTGACTTATGTGCAAAACTAGAGACTTGTAGGACTTAATTGCACATAGAAAATGTACTATGGGAAAGCTGACAGAAAACTGAGAAAGGGGACTAAATTGTGCACTAAGTTAAGTGGTACAATTGAAACTACAAACTTAAGGATGGCATTGTTGGCCATGCAAAATTCTATGATGGCTAGTGCAAGACTAGACCATTTGTGGGAGACAACAATGATTGCTAGTCAAATTCTTGTCTACCACTAGTGTACTATTCACTAGTTACTAGTTAAGCTAACTAGTCATTAGTTTAGTTACATGGCCGATTTTACAAGGGTACTTATGACATCTTGGTACTTGTGTTTATCATGTGCTTGGCACAAAGGGCCAAGAATTGACTTAAGTGTTCATTTAACCACAAGTTTAAGGGTGGCATTGTACTTATATGGGCTTGGAAGACTACTTTGCACCATGCAAAATTGTGGAAGGCAAAGTTGGCATTCTAGCCAACTAAAAACACATGACTTTCGGCCGAAATCAAGTCCAAGGCCATTTGTTCATTTCAGGCTTGCTTGTTCTTGTTAAACCGACAATGTTCTTGAGAGTTCTTTCATGTTTTGGCTTTGAAATCCAAGATTCTTGAAGATACTTGAAGGATTCAAGCTTGGAGAAGAGTGTTTCGGCTTGTGCTTGCTTGGAATCAAGCTTGGTTCTTGAAGATTCAAGGAAACTGAGCTTAATTGAGCTAGGGTTTTGAGGTAATGTCCATGTCTCCTTGAATTCATTGTAGTTCTTCCATGTACAAGGAACCTAAGTGCTCAATTGAAGATGTATTAAGTTAAATGAGCAAGAAATGCTTCGGTTTGAAAGTGGAATGTTGGCCGAATGTGATGAACAAGTGTTCTTGGTGTTCTTCTCAGAATTCATGGAAATTAATCCATGTGTGATGCTTGTTAATGATTATTTAACCTTGTGTTAGGTTGTTGGGGTGAAGAACACCAAGTTTGTGAAAGATAGTGTGTTGGCCGAATGTGCACTTTGAGGTAATCATGTGTTCCTCATTTGATTTCATGGTATTAGTGCCATGGGCATTGGTTAGTGATACTTTGATGATCATATGTTGGATTGAATGGGTGAGGAACATTGTTATGTGAAAATGTGTACTTTGGCCGAGAGCTTAGTTTATGGTAACGTAGTGCATTTCACTTGGTTACTTGGTAATACTACTATGGAAAATGTTCATTGGTGATTAGAGTATCATGTGGTATGACAGAATGATGGGCAGTACATATATGGACATATTGGACACTTTGGCCGAGAGCTAAAGTGTGCGCATTCTAGTGTTCTTCATTTGAGTCATGGTAGTTTAATCCATGGATGTGTATGATGATGCCTATGTGTTGTTATGCTAGGCATTGTGATTGAAGAGCACTTGGACATTTGAAACTTGGTTGAGACCAAGAGCTATTTGAGGTAGGGTTCACTGGCACTTGACTTTGCTTGGTAATGTACACCATGATTCAAGTGTCTAGAGTGGCTAAGTGATGGTTAAATGTGCCATATGACCTTAGTTACTTGATGGGCTTAATGGTTATACTTGGTTGTTCTGTTGATTAGCTAATTAACTATGGTACATGTACTAGAAATGCAAGTAAATGTGGCCTATTTGCTTGGCATTTTGGGAGCTCCAAATGGAAAGGATATATTGGTAAGATTTGTGTGCAAGAAATGCACATGGGTATATGTATGGCTTAGATGGCCGAGAGCAACAATGTGGAGTGTGTGTGTGTACTTGTGTGCTTTAGTGATTTCTTGTGCATGCTAACCCCATTTGAGGATTAATTGTTATGATAATATATTTTGGGTATGGATATGCTTGGTTTCTTGTCTTTGTGTCTGTTTTGTAGGTTGAGCTAACCAATTGGAGGTTAAGCTTTGAGTGAACACTCAGCTTAACTAAATAGACTCTTTTTAGAGTTGGTTATATATAAGTGAATCCTACTGAGTTATACTCACTGCCCATCCATTATTTTTCAGGCAAGGATATTCGGCCTGAGTAGTGCTAAGCTGACTTGTGTGTGTGCTTAGTGTTTATTTGCTTAGTTACCAAGGTATGTGCCAATGTGTGCTTGGCATAGCATTTTGGTTTCATTACAAGTCTTATTTACCTATGGTTGGCCGGGACTTATGTTTTAAGTTTGCAGGCTGTAGAGTGGGAACTGTCTAGGAGAGCATGGATACTTGGACTTTAGCTCTGATTGTGGTATTCACCTTTATGACCATGAATATGGCCATAGGTTTGGTGTTGGAGTGTGTACTTCTGTATGGGATTCTCAAGGTTTTATTTGACCATTAGGAGTATGGTCTCGGGTTGTATCTAACTTGGCATGAACAACTTATGGATGCTTGGCATATATAGCCATGTTAGATACTAGGTAGACTACCATTTTGATTTGTATATATGTGTAGTCTTGGATACCTAGTTTGTGGATGTTTTGTGGGTTTTGTATGCCAGGTTATGTATGGATTATGGATGGCATTATGCTTGCTTATGTATGCTGGATATTATGGGCTAAGGTTTGGCACCTTTATGTGAATAGTATGGGCTTTGCATCATGAAAATGTTGTACACAATTATATGTACCTTAGTTGGCCGAGAGCATCATGCATCTTTACTTGTGGTTTTCAGAAATCTAAACCAACCTTGTGGGCTTCTTGGTTGCCATATAGTTAGTACACTTGATGCACACCATGTATGCACTTAAATTGCATTTAAGTGTTGCCTTGCTTGTTATGCAAGTTATTATTTGAAACCTTGCTTGTTGTGCAAGTTAGGGGTTTTGGGTCTTGCCGTTGCTGCAAGTTGTTAATGGACCTTTGTTAAAGCCACCTAGGCCACCTCCCAGGCCTCTTAACTTAAGAAAATAAGACTTAAAAGTTGCCTTTGATTGCTAGGCAGAGAGCTAGGAACCTAGTTATGAAGTTGGGTTTGTGAGCTAGTTTAGGAACTCTTAGGCCAGGGCCTGAGTGAGGTGTGACACTTGCCTTTCTAAGGCCATGAGAATGTTGGCCCTCGTGGCGTTTAGGGGAGTGAACGTCATTGGCTTTTTACCCCTTTGTTTTTGGGGCCTTCCTCCAACCTCATTCTGGTGACAAGGCTGGTGGCTTAGTCCTTCGGGCCGAGGGTGTTCCACCTTACGCCCTCCCATTCAAAGTTCTTCGGTCGTCATATGTTGTTTGGCCTTTCTATAGAACTCCCCAAGAGTGTCTTGGGGTTCCTTAGAAAACTCATAAAGGAGTTGGGAGTCTCTCCGAAGCCCTCTTATCATTGCGAGGATGCGAATCTTGGGCCAAAATTCGGGCACACTCAGTGCTTCTCAGTTGAACCTTTCGACGTAGTAGCGAATGGTTTCCCCACTTCACTGTGCTATGTCGAACATTTGTAATGGCATCTTGGCTGTTGGTCTGCTGCCAATGAACTGTTGGGTGAAGGCAGTAGACAGCTCCTAGAAACTCAGCAAGGTCCCGTGGGCTAGGGAATTATACCATGTCATTGCTGGACCGGAGAGGGTCACCTCGAAACATTTGCAGAGGGTGGCGTCATCTATCCCGTGGAGCACCATGCTTCACTTGTACTTTGTCAGGTGTGCTCGGGGGTCACTACGCCCGTTGTAGGTTTCCAAACGTGGCACCCTAAAGTCACTAGGGATGGGCGCCTCCACCACTTCCCGTACGAAGGGTGACTCTTCTCCGGTATAACTGTCAGACAATCTCGACCAGACTGGCTTTCGGTAGATCTGCCTCTCGACCTTTTCCAGTCTTCCAAGGATCTTCTCCATGAAGGTAGCTATATTAGCTTCCCCTTGCTGCCTGGTGGTTGCTGGCAATGGCGAACTTCTTCTCCTTCTCGGAGAATAACTTCGGCGGAGAGAAGACTAGGACCTTTGGTATGGGGATGGACTCTGCCGACAGGAGGTCCTAGTTTCTTTTGGGGCCCTTTCTCTGATGGGTCGCGCCCTAGGGGACCTCGAGCTTCTTCGCCGGGGGGCTGCCGATGGGGATGCCCTTTTAGCCGGTGGAGGCTAGGGCCACCTCTGGTCGAGCTGCTGAGTCATTTCAGCGATGATGGAGCATTGGAAGAAGCCCATCATCACTGTTAAAGGGCGGTTGTCTTCCGGCACACAAGTTTCTATAGTGGGCTGCTGGGTCGCTGGCTGAGCCTCTGGCGCAGAGGTGGACTTCAGGAGCCCCTTGTCTTTTGAACGCCAAGTCTCTACAACGGCGACTTGGGAAAGGGTTCCCGCAGATGGTGCCAAATGATGCCCTTCGACATCATCGTTGTGCAACATGGTGAGCCTGGAGCAGGAACTTACAGTGGGAGGACACTTGGATGAAGAGCCACCGGTGGGAGAAGGGCTGCAAGGACTCAGAAAGGCAAGGGTCAGGAGCTCCCCAGAGTGTTTTTCCGGGGAAGGAGTCTCCGATGCCTAAGTTAGTACCAGGGATAAGTAGGGAGTGGAGAGATTTTTACTTAGAGTCAGATCCCATTACTTAGGGCATTTCCTGGATATTTCTAGGGAGGTGAACAGGAGAAGCTCGTTTCCCACAGCCTGCCCAGATCGTGACACGTGTTTGGTCAGATACGGTCCGTACCTTCGAGGAGAGGGGGAGCTTCTAGCCAACCATAGGCCGTCTGGCCGGGAGCCTAATGCAGTACAAGGGTGGCATGTTAGAGCGTGTCTGAGGGTGGCGTGTCGGTGGTTGTACGAGTACGGTGTGTTAAAGACTCCTCAGCTGTTTCGTTGTACACCTACGTGTCCTTTTCGGTGGACCGAACTCGTTCGAGGTATAGAGCTCGTTCAGGAAGGTGAATTCCTCTGGAATGAGGTCCCCTGTTTGTACGAGGCACCTTCGATTGGACTTTCCCGAGGTCTGCCTTGGGTACCTTATGTGGTACTTCATGAGCGCGCCCCGAGGGTGGCCTAGAGAGTTTACGGAGGTGGTTTTAGCAATGTGAGGTCGGCGCAAGGTCACCTTCGGGAAAGACAGTGACTCATTCTAACTGAAGTTGGTCCCATGGGTTTCCTGAGCGATAGCGCCTATACGGCTTGTCCGAGGGTGTTGCAGTCCTCTCTTTGCCGGTGTTTTGTTGTGTTTGCTTCGACCGGAAGTGGTGCGCTCATGTAACGTTCTTCGGGGACGATAGCCCTTCGGCTATCAAAGCATATCAGGTTTAACCATTAATCTGAGGTTGTTTTCTTTTTCGTTGAACACATGTATCCTTATTGAGTGTTTTACTATTTCCATGGGAATCAGAGCTTCTATTTTGAACATGACAGAAAAAGGAGTTTCCCTAGTTGCCCTTCTGGTGGTTGTTTGGTAACTCCTTAGCATGCTCGGCAATTCACCATACCATAAGGCTTCGCCAAGTATTTTGTTTGATACCTCTACTTGTCAATTACTCTGTGGATGAGCTACCGGAGCAATTTTATACCAAGGTTGGCAGTGAATTCCTAGAACCCTTTATCAATAAATTGAGTACAATTATACGCCACTTTTAACATCGGGCAGTTAAACCTGCATATGATAGTTTTCCATACAAATTTTTGGATGTCTTTGGCTGATATCATTGCTAAAAGTTCTATGTTGATCCATTTAGTGAAGTAATCCACTGGAACAACATAGTACTTAACCCTTCCTAGTTTTATGGGGAGAGGACCGATGAGATAAATTCCCCAAACAGGCGAAGAGGCAAGTGTAACTAGTCAAGGTCACTACCTCAAAAGGTGGTCTTTGAATGGGTGCAATGTCATTGGGACTTGTGGCATTTCCTAATGAATCACCAAGCATCCTTCCCCATGGTTGGCAATAAGTACCCATACCAAAGTAGTACTCTGACCAAGGCATTTGTCCCGATGTAGGATCCGCATATTCCCTCATGGACTTCTTTAAACGCTGCTTCAGTGTCCCCTTCATAAACATACTTTTGCAGGGGATTGGAGTACCTTTGGCTATATAATTCTTGTCTAATCAGGAAATATCTTCACAACCTTCTTTATACCTTTGCCGATTCTTGAGCGTCTTCATGTAGGGACTTATTTGTTAGGTACGATTTTGTTGGATTCTGCCATCCTTTTTCCTTGGTCAATACCGCCATAGTGGCTATGCTCAGGGAATTAAACACCTTAGTTAACTACTTTGATTTAGCCAGCACATCAACTTTAGAGCTTTCTTTCTGAGGTACCTTCTCAATTTGTACTCTATCAAATTTCTGAATCAGCTATTTTATGAGGTTGTGATATTTTGGTAGTTTCAAGCCTTTGACCTTGTACTTCCTAGTCATCTGCCAAACTACTAATTGGGATTCACTATAGGGCTTTAGGTTTTTTACTCTAACTCTCTTGGCTAACTACTACCCTACTATAAGAGCTTCATATTGGGCCATGTTGTTGGAGACTTGAAATCCAAATTTGATAGCATTTGCTGACTCCATACGCACAGGTCCTCACAGTATTATATCAATGCCTTGGTATTCTACTCCTAATGCACCATCTACAAAAAGTACCCATTCATGGTCCTCATCTATGAAGGTGTCTAGCATGTTTTCATTTTCTAGTAATTTAGCTATAAAGTCTGCCAATGCCTATGCCTTCAACACTTTTCTTGGCTTGTATATGACGTCATATTCCCCAAGCTATATTCACCAATATAACTATCTCCATGAATGATCTACCCTCTTCATGATGTCCCAAATAGGGAGCTTTACTCCTTACTAAGATGGAGTGTACTTGAAAGTATAGTTGAAGCCTTCTGCTTATCGTGATTAAGTCATTTTTGTGTGATGATATGCTACAATTTTCTGTCAAATGGCCTTAGCTTTGTGACTCATTTTGAGGCTATGCTAGATTATGTCTGAGTTTATTCTGGGCATATCCTTCAGTGAGTAAGCAAATAAATCCTTGTGCATTAAAAAAATACATACAAGCTTATGTTTTTCCTCTTTGGCTAGATGTTTCCCCATTCGGCTATTTCGGCTAGGAACTAATTCTAAACTCTCAGTTTTTACTTTCTTACTATCACATTCTTCCTCGCCTAGCCTACTTATGGTGAGCATGATGTCGTTTCCCAAGCCCTAAACATGGAATTTGGTAGGAGTTTACCTTGCCCTAATAAACACTTTCCTTACTTCAGCTTGGTTGATGAGTATTTTTGTATCTCCCTCTTTTTCTTTGAAGGTGACCGTTAAGTACTTCACATCAATTTGGAGGTGGAGATTTCCTTGATTTTGTCTACTTAGGATGGCATTGTTTGACAAGGGGACATCTATGGTGATCAATCTCATCATGGTTGAAGCAAAGAGCTCTTCCCCTTAGCCGACCAAAGTGCCCTTCAACATTAATGGTAAGTCGATCCATCGCAAGACTGGGACTTCTGCAGGGCCAACCACAAATGTGGGTGAAGTCATATGCTTGAGCCCACTTATGGGAATACCCAAACTTGGCAACAAATGGGCGAATAAGACATTAGTGTTTGAACCATCATCATAGAGTACCCTTTTGACATCTTAGTTCCTGATTCTAGTCATGATTAAGAGAGGATCATCATGTGGAAATTTGACCACTGAGCCATCCTTTCAAGTGAGCTTGATGTGGGGTTGTCAAATTCCATCATTATTATTTCTCTTACCTTCCTTTTTCTTTCAACTGTGGGTATTCCTGTGGTGATTGTCTAGATGACCCCAGCAGAATGAGAGGGATCTTTTCTTGGACTTAGGTTTAGTTGATACCTATTAGAGTCATATTCTTCATCATCGCCCTTTCTTTCCTCTTTCCTCTTTTTATTTCGCCCTGCTAATAAAGGATTCAATGTACTTTCTTAACTGGAAACAGTCTTCAGTGTCGTGCCCATGATCTCTACAAAACTGGCAATACTTTTTCATACTTTTTTTGATATCTAAAGTCATGGGCTTCAGGCGTTGGATTGAGGTCCCTTGCCATTCTAATGCCATCAAAATATTGGTCCTTGTTCTAGTTAGGGGAGTAAACATCAATGGCCTTTTACTTCGGGCTTTCTATCATCCTCCTCTCTTTTGCCTTGATGCCGAGGTTAGGGGTTTTGACCGTTGAAAGATTGATAGTCCATTTTCAGCCCTCCTATTCTCAGCTCTTCGGTGGTCATAAGTTGGTTAGCCCATCTGTAGAACTCCTCTAGTGTTTCTAGATGATCATTCTAAAACTCATAAAAGAGTTGGGAGTCCCTTTTGAGTGCTCAGATCATTGCCAAAATCTTGATCTTTGGGTAAAAGTCAGGGACATTGAGGGCTTAGCGATTAAATCTTTACATATAATTGTGAACGGTCTCCCTATTTTTCTAGGACATGTCATACATCTACACCAACATCTTTACCATTAGCTTACTTCTAATGAACTGCTGGGTAAATTCCATGGACACCTCCTGGATCCCAGCAATCGTTCTAGGTGGCAAGGAGTTATACCACATGGCAGTTGGTCCTGATAGGATTACTTCAAAACAATTGTAGAGGATTGTAACATCAGCCCCGTGCAGCACCATGCTCATTTTATATTTGATTAGATGAGCCTAGGGATTACTTCATCCATCATAGCCTTCGAAATAAGGTACCCAAAAGTCACTAGGCATGGGGGCTTCCACCACTGCACAAATGAATGAGGACTCATCTCTGATAAGGTCTTAGTCAACCATGACCAGATAGGTTTTCAAGAGACCTACTTCTCAACCTTGTCCAGACTTTCCAAGATTTTTTCTGCCACAATGGTTATACTACCTTATCACTGTTACTAGGAATGGTACTTCCTTTTGTGTGAGTAACTTCACCGGTGAGGATATAAGGTCTTCTCATGGGGAGAAGTACTCTATCAGCATGAAACCATTTGTTATCTTGATCTTGGTCTCACTCTGTGGCACCTGCAAGATGGCCCACTCTCCATCGAGGACTCGTCATGGAGGCTTCTACTAGCCGAGGGTGTCCTTGCATGAGAACAAGTCTAGGACCACATTTTATCAAGTTGTTGTGTCATTTTAGCCACAATGGAATGCTGAAGGTCATGTAGGAAGCCCATTGTGACTGCCAGAGGATGTTCATTCTCAAGCAAAAAAGGCTTCGAAGGTGGGTTATTTGCCATTGCGGGAGGCTCAAGCCCAGACTAGGACTTAGGAACTCCCTTGTCCATAGAACACCTAGTTTCCACAATGGTGACCTGGGTCAGGATTCCCACAGACAACGTCAAACGATGCTCCAAGACATCTTCAATATATGACATGTTGGCCTCTAAAGGTGCTTTGCCTAAATGGTGTCTACAGTAGTGAAGAACAAGGGACAGGGTGTTCAAAGAGAAAGTCGTTTTGGCCAACCCAACCTGATTAGGACATGTGGTCAGTTAGATTAAGGGACATTTGGTCCATACCTCGAGGAGAGGTGTCCCTAGTTTCCCTCAGCCAGTTACGCTTAGCCATCCATCCAGGAGCATGTGGAGGGCTTATGTTGGTCGTCTCGGAGGGCTAAATGTTTGTCTTGTTCCTTCAAAGTCCCTAGTCGGCCTAACAAAGGTAAAATCATGTTCTGGAGATACATTTTGGCTGATGGAGACATGCAGGTTGTTCCGAGGTTGGTTGGATCACCATCCGAGGGAGTCGTTAAACCCTTATTCGTCTGAAGGTCCTTTGGGTGACAGGCCTTTATCTATCAGACATTATTAGTACTAACCAATATGCTATGTACTATATTGTTGTGCTTTATCGGTAGACTTGGTGAACTCATGGGCAATTGTGATGGGCAAGAACAAAAGGATGTTCTTGTATGCTCTGTAGGGGTACGAAATGGCTAGTGTGAGGTGATAGCCACAGTGCTATTGCCCTTAAAGAATTCCCAATTGCCTTGTTGAGCACTACCCTTGGTAAGTATGTGTGACCAACTTCTGAGTAGGGGTGCCGTCACTGTCCTAAGAAGGAATGCTACCTGATAGCTGAAGGACTATGGATGGCCCTCGAGGTCTCCTGATTAGATAACCCAAAACCACCCTTAGTGAGAGCCTAGCCTTGACCCCGATGAACACTCATACACCAGCTTCGGCAAGGTGACATGACCAACTTTGGGAAAAGGTGTCTGTCACCACCCTCGGATCTACGAACCTACCAACCTTGGGAAAGTTGATCCACCATCCTCAATGGAGGAAAACGTCTCAGATGACCCACTCTACCGAAGGGCCTTCCCTAATAACCCTCGGGCAAAATCTCTGCCCGAAGGAGTCTCATGTCCCGAAGGGATCTCATGGAGATATGAAAAAAATGGTTAAGGAGCCTCTGACAAAGAGACCTCAAACACACCCCTACCCTCTGGTCAGGAACGGCTACGGCCAACTGGAGATACCTATCCTCGAAGGTCTGGATCGAATCTAACTGAAGACGTCTCATGATCTAAACAAGCTATGCCAAGCAGCCACCTCCCTCCGCCGCCCTATAAATACTTAAGAAGGACCTTGGTAAGGGGGGACACAGAACTCTCGCTGTTTTTCCCACTCTCTGTTCCTTAGTACTACTACAAATACTGACTTGGGTGTTGGAGGTTCCTTCCCCGGGAACATACTCCTAGGAGCTCCTAACCCTTTTTCTTCTAAGTGTTTCAGGCATCTTCACACCGGAAATCTCTTCTTTAGGACAGCATGTCATACAATGAGGATGCCACAGGGCATCATTTGGCACATTCTGTGGGAACTCATTCTCAAGTCGCCATCATTGAGACCCGGCATTCTAAGGACAAGGGACTCTTAAGGTCCCTGTTCGCGCTGGAAGCTCAAACGACGACTGAACAACCTACAGTAAAGACTTCATTGCTTGAGGATGAGCATCCTCTAACGACCATGATAAGCTTTCTGTGAGACTTTCAACGCTCTATTATGGCTGAGAGGACCCAACAGCTTGATCGAAGGTGGTCTCAACCACCGTCGAGGGTAAGGGCTTCTTCCCCAGCTACCCACTGGGAGAAAAGACCTAAGTCACTACACCAGAGTTCAAGAAGTGGGTATTTCCATGACGAGTTCTCAACGGAGAACATACCCCCCAGAGGACATCGTGCTGGAGAAGCGGCATCAAAGGGGCCTAGAACTTCCTGCCGGTGAAGTCCATCCCCGGATGGGAAGTCCTAATCCCCTGCCGCTGGAGTTACTCTCTGAAAAGGAGACGATGCTCTCCGTTTCCGGCAATCTCTAGGTGATAGCCAAAGGGCTATTACCCTTAGAGAACTTCAAAATTGGTCTGATGAGCACCACCCTTGGAATGTACAAGTGACCAACCTCAAGGAAGAGTAGGCCCTTACCATCCTCGGAAAGGAGGCATGACCAACTTCGGGAAGGGTGTCTTTCACCACCCTCGAATTTTATGAACTTACCAACCTCAAAAAAGTAATTCCCCAACCTCAGTAAGGGAGAACGTCTCCCAAAGGTGGCCTGCTCTGTTGAAGAACTTATCCTAACAGCCCTTGGTGATGATATCGGACCAAAGGGGACCTCCTATTCTGAAGAAGCCTTATACACCGAAGAGGTCTCATTCACCGAAAGGGTCTCACGAAGACACGACAAATATGGTTAAGGAACCTCTGACATAGGGACCTCGCACATGCCCCTGATATGAAGACCTCCCACATAGCCCTGACCTCTGGCCAGAACAGGCTAGGGATAGCAGGAGATACACATCTACGGAGGTACGGATCGCATTCAACCAAACACATGTCATGATCTAAGTGGGTTGTGTCAAACAGTCTCCTTCCTACACCCTCTTATGAATAACTGGGAGTAACCTTGGTAAGGCAGAGAACTCTCTACTCTTTGCTCTCCACTTTCTGCTGCTTGCTTCCCAAATAGTAACTTGGACGTTGGAGGCTCTTCCCCCGTAAACACACTCTAGGGAGTCTCTAACCCTTGTTTTTCTGAGTCTTGCAGCCACCCTCATATCAGAAGTTTCTCATTTAGATGCCTTCATGCCGGAAGTCCCTACTTCAGGCCACTATGTCACACAACAACGATGCCGCTGGGCATCACCAGGCAACGAGTAGAAGATAACACTACCACCTTCATGGAGAAGATCCTAGAGAGGTTGGAAAAGGTAGAAAGGCAGATCTCTCAAAAACTTGTTTAGTCAAGGTTGTCAGAGACCTTCACCGGAGAAGAGTCACCCTTCATTCATGCAGTAGTAGACACACCTATGTCAAGTGACTTTCGAGTACCGTACTTGGAAACATATGATGGGCGCAGTGATCGCTAAGCTCACTTAATGAAGTATAGGTGCAGTATGGTGTTGCATGGCACTGATGATGCCACCCTCTGCAAATGCTTTGAAGTCACCCGTTTAGGGCCAGCAACTGCGTGGTATAACTCCCTAGCTCCCGGAACCATAATGCGCTTTGAAGAGTTATCCTCCAAATTCTCCCGGCAATTCCTCGGAAGTAGACCGATGACAAAGATGCCTGTCCAAATGTTTGACAAAGCCCAAAATAATAACGAGACCATTCAGGACTATGTCAAAAAGTTCAACCGAGAAGCCTTGAGTGTCCCCGATTTTGGCCCTAAAATTCGCATCCTCGCCATGATCAGGGGATTTCAGAGAGATTCATAACTCTTCTTGGAGTTCTCCAAGGATATGCCTGACACCCTTGGAGAATTTTACCGAAGGGCAGAACAGCACATGATGGCCGAAGAGTTGAGGATGGAAGGGCTGAAGTCTGATCACAATCACTCCGAGGGTTAGAGTCACCAACCTCGGTACCCAACCAAGGGCAGGGGTAGACCTCTGAAACCAAGGGGGGAAGAAACCAATGTCTTTCACTCCCTTGAACACTACAAGGATGAACATACTCATGGCTATGGAAAGGCAAGGAACTGCTATCCAGGGTCCAAAGGCCATGACCTCGGAAAACAAAAAAAACATGAAGAAGTTCTGTCAGTTCCACCGGAACCACTGGCACGACACCGAGGATTGCTTCCAGCTGAGAAAGTGCATTGAATCTTTAATCAAGCAAGGGTAGCTCAGGCGTTACCTACGAATGTCATCCCCAAAAGGAATGAGGGAAAAAGAGAGGAAAGGAGTAGATGAGGACTACAACTCTGACCGACGTTAGAACCGAAGTCCTAGAAAGCATCCACCAGCTCCGGTCGGAGTGATCCAAACAATCACCACTGGGATACCCTTGGACAAGAGGAAAAGGAAAGTCTGAGAAATATCAATGATGGAGTTCGAAAACCCATCAAACAAGCTTGTTCAGAAAGATGGGTCCAGCGTCAAGTTCCCTCACGATGATCCCTTCCTAATCATGGCAAGGATAAGAAGCTGGGACGTCAAAATAGTGCTTGTTGATGATAGCTCCAATGTCGACATTTTATTCTCCCACTTGTTGCCAAATTTGGGCATATCCAAGGGTGATCTCAAACTAGTTACCTCCCCTGCCTTCAGCATAGGTCCCTCTGAACTCCCTGTACTCGGGTGGATCGATCTGCCCTTGATGCTAAAGGGAACTTCGGTTCAGGACAAAAAAGAGCTCTTTGGCTCCACAATGACAAGGTTCATTGTCATAGATGTTCCTTCTTCGTACAATGCCATCCCTGAAAGGCAAACACAAGGAAATATTCATGTTCGTCCAGACATAAAGTACCTAACGGTCACCTTTGGCACAAAGGAGGAGGATGTGGAAATATTCATTGATCAGGCCAAAGTAAGGAAATTTTTCGTGAAGGCAAAACAGAGCTCGGCAAAAGTTCATGCGCAAACTTTAGAGGAAAGGACCATGGCTGGAAAAGTGGCAATGGGAAGAGAAAAAAAATGACTACTCTGAAAAAATAGAAACCAAGGATTTAAAGCTTGTCCCTGGCCGAAGTACCCGAGTTGGGAAAGAACTGGCCGAAGGTGACAAGGAAAAGCTTCTATCCCTTCTATTAATGAACAATGATCTATTTGCTTACTCTCCGAGTGATATGCCTAGAGTGGATTCGAGTATAATCCAACATTGTCTTAAAGCGCATCTGGAAGTGAAGCCTATTCTGTAGAAAAAACGTAGCCTCTTGGTGCAAAACAACAACTTTGTTAAAATTGAAGTCCAATGATAAACAAAGGTGGGCATAATAAGGGAGGTCAAGTTCTTCGAATGGCTAAGCAACATCATTTTTTCCACCAAGGAAGGGAGTAATAAGCTCTAGACATGTATTGACTTTCGAAACATAAACGACACCTGCCTGAAGGACTTCTACCCTCTGCCACCAATAGACCAACTGGTAGACTTAACTACTGAATACAGTCTACTTAGCTTCCTTGATGCCTTCAGTGGGTATCACCAAATTCGGATGAATCCCAAAGATGAGGAAAAAACCACCTTCATAACTGAGGTCGATACCTACTGGTACGTGAGAATGCCCTTCGGTCTTAAAAATGCGGGACCAACATACAAAACACTGATGAATAAGGTATTCAATTCCCAAATTGGGAGAAATGTAGAAGTATATGTAGATGATATGACAGTCAAGAGCAAATAGCCTGGTAGTCATATCATAGACTTCGAGGAAACATTCAACCAACTTCAAAAATTTGGAATCCATCTTAACCCATAGAAATGCATGTTCAGGGTGACGGCTGGCAAATTTCTCGGGTTTATGGTATCCGAGAGAGGTATTAATGCCGACCAAGAAAAGGTTAAGGCCCTGCTATCATTCCGAACTCCCACAACGACCAAGGATGTGGAAAGGCTTACTAGGAGATGTTAGGACCATTCCTCAGTGCTTGGCCTAGGCCCAGAATGCAAGGAAATTTCAATAAAAACATGAGGGACTCAATTGAAAATGTGAATAGTGGTGCATGTGTAAAACCGAGAACATTCTGGTCCAAAATGTACATGAAAAATGACTATGTAGCTAATGATGAAAAAAAAAGATTAAAGGCTAAATTGAAAGTTCTTTCGAGCGCTATTAGTGCCACTAATACTAATGGAAGGGAAGATTAAGCCATGCAAACTTATGCAAGGCTGAGAAGGTGATTACAACCAATTGGTGAGTCATGTGCCACTTGAAAAAAATTTGCATGTCTCAACTCAAGCAGAAAACATAATTTCGGGTTTGACTTCATTGTTGCAAGGTTTTGGGTGTTCTTCTTTGCAAAGAGGCCGTGTTCATGAAGTATTCATGGTGGAACTAGGAAATTAAAGCTTGAAATGAAGAATTAAGCTTGCATTTTGGTGTTTCGGCCTAAGGCGACCATGCCATTGAAGTTTCTAGCTGAGCCTTGGAGATTCAAGGCATAACCGAGAAATCAAACTTGTGTTTTTTTGGTAAGGTTCATGATTTTATTTGATTTTGGTATAATTCCATGTTCAAGAGAATTAATGGCATCTAAGTGATAGTAAATTATGCTATGTGGTCTTAGTTTGCTAGATGGGCATATGGTTGAACTTTCGGGTTCATATGGTTTGTCTAGCTAGTCATAGTTAAAGGCAAGCACTAAGGTTCTTAGTAAGTAGGCCAACTTACTAGTGAACTTGGAGCTCTAGTGGATTGGAGATTGATTGGAAATGCTCAGAGTGCAAGAATTGGAATTGTGATTGCTAGTGGTTTTGGCCGAGAATGGAATTGTGGTGTGTGTGAGAGTGGTGTGCTTGTTTGATTGTTTGTGCTTGCTAACCACGTATAGGTAGTGTTGTTATGTTTACATGTGTCTTAGCTAGCATGTGTTTTTCTTGTGTTTTCATGTCTTCCTTGCAGGTTAAGCTAGCTTGTTGGAGGTTAAGCCCTCAGGCTTAACTAAATAAACTTTTCAAGAGTTATAATGAACCTTATTGAGTTGAAAAACTAATGCCCTTATTGATTATGTTTCAGGAAAAGGAAATGAGCTTGAGTGATCAATATTGTTGTTGTTGCTTGTGTACTAAGTTAGTACACTATTGACAAGGTATGTGCCAAAACTGAAAGTTGGCTTGTTTAAGTACATGTGCAAGTCTTATGTTATGTGCCTGAAACTTATGTATTAAGTTTTGTAGGCTCGGTGTAGGTTTGTGGAACAAGTCTAGGGGAGATGGATGTGTGTTCTTCGGCCCTTGTGTCGTGGTTTGCCTTTATGACCATGAATTTGGTCATAGGACTAGTTCTCTAGTGTTTGATCTTGTATTGCACTTTCAAAGTGCTTTTCGGGTATTATAGGTAAAGTGGTATGTAAGGCATAACTTTCATTGGATTTTGGACATTGAGTGTCAGGATCATTCCTCAGTCCTTGGCCCAGGCTAAGAATGCAAGGAAAATGTAAAATAAACATGATGGACTTGATTGAAAATGAGAATGGTGGTGTAAGTCCAAAATTGAGAACTTTCGGGTCCTAATTGTACATGAAAAATGACTATGTGGCTAATGGCGAGAAACAAAACTTAAGGACCATTTTGATTAGTCTTTCAGGTGCTAATGTTAACACTAAGATGCATGGGAGTATTACAATGGAGCATGCGAAATTAAGTAAGGCTGAGAAGGTGATTAAGACCATTTATTGAGCCATGCGGCAATTAAACAAAATTTGCATGCCTCCACTAAAGCCGAAAACATAATTTTGGGTTTGACTTCTTGTTCTTGCAAGTTTCAATTGTTCTTGGCAAGGGAAGGCCGAGTTCCTGAAGGGTTCATGCCAAATTGGAGTGGAATTGAAGCTTGAAGGAGGAATCAAGCTTGGAATTGTTGGTTTTGGCACTAGGCAACCTTGAGTTCCCATTTTCAAGCTTGGAGTTGAAGAATTCAAGGTCAGCCAAAAGCTCAAGCTTGTGATTTTGTGGGTAAGGTTCATGATTTTACTTGATTCTTGGTACAATTCCATGTTCAAGTTGTTAATGGCATCTAATCGATAGTAAATTATGCTAAGTGATCTTAGCTTGCTAGATGGGCATATGGTTGAACTTTTCAGGTTCATATGGTCTGGCTACCTAGTCCAATTAAAGGGACGTACTAGAGTTCATGTTAACAAGCCCAACTTAACTTGAAACTCAGAGCTCTAGTGGATTGGAGATGATTCGGTGAAGTTTAGAATGCAAGGTTGCATATGTGTACTTGCTAGTAAATTGGCCGAGAAGAACAATGTGATGTGTGTGTGAGTTGTGTGCTTGAATGACTTGCTAACCTTTGAAGTTAGTATTATTATGCTTATATGCCTTGGTTAGTTTATGAGTACACATGTATTATGCTTGTGTTTTCCTTGTTTTCTTGTCTTTCTTGTAGGTTAGGTTATGTTTGTGGAGGTTAAGCTTTGTCTTAAATAAATAAACTCATTATGAGTTGTAATGAACCTTACTGAGTTTTAAAACTCATTCCCATATTATTTGTATTTCAAGAAAAGGAATTGAGCTTGAGTGATTGTGGTATTGCTTACTTGCTTGTGTACTAAGTTAGTACATTATTGCTCAAGGTATGTGCCAAACCAAAACTTGGCTTGTTAAAGTAGTTGTGCAAGTCTTATATTATGTGCCCAAAACTTATGTGTTAAGTTTTGTTGGCTTGAGTAGATTGTGGGACTTGTCTAGGAGAAAGATGGATGTGTGGATTTTGGCTTTGGTATTGGTATTCACTTTCATGACCATGAACATGGTCATAGGTCTTGTACTCTAGTGTGTGCTCCTGTATTGCACACTTTAGGTGCTTTTCAGCTAACATAAGTAGTATGGCTTGTAATGCATAATCTTGGCTAGTTTTGGACATTGAGCACACTTGGTATGTTGCCAAGTAGGTAGTGCTTGTACTTAGGCTATTTTTGTATATATGTACCCTCGAATGACTTTGTTTTTGTTGTACATATGTTGGATGCTTGAATGCCAAGTTATGCTTTGTTTATGAGTTATTGGAATTACCTTTGTGGATTAAACCTCTTGTGCACCTTACCTGGCCGAATGCTCATGGACATGAAAAACTTGTTTTCTAACCTTGTAAAGATGTGGGCTTGTTGGTTGTCATGCATGGAAGTAGCACACTTGATGAGCACACATCCTAGGAACTTGAAACAATTAAGTGTATGCCTTGCTTGTGATGCAAGTTATTGTTATAGCCTTGCCTTGTGATGCAACTTGGTGTTATGGGCCTTACCTTAAGCTGCAAGTAACTATACAGAACAACTCATAAGCCTCTTGGGCACCTCCCAAGCCTTAAGCTTAAGAAAATAAGATTTAAACTACCTAAAAGAAAGTTAGCCGAATCTAATGCTCATTTATAACACTTAAGTACACAAGTGTTTAATAACTTTCTGGGTAGAATGATGAGTGGCATTGAGTGTGCACAGGCTGGGCCTGGGTGAGGTGTGACATTGAGTACTCTTGGCATGTGGCCAAGTTGATAGTACTTGTATGTAGGCTATTTTGTTTATATTTAGCCATGGATGAGCTTAGTTTTGATGTATATTTGATGGATGGTTGAATGCCAAGTTATGCCAAGTTTATGTGTTTATGGATATGTATTCTTTTGCAATGAACCTCTTGTGAACTTTACTTGGCCGAATGTAGATGAGCATGAAAACTTGTTTTTTCCAAAACTTGATAAAATGGGCTTCTTGGTTTTCATGCATTGGAGTAGCACACTTGATGACCACACATCCTAGACACTTAAAAATATATAAGTGTATGCCTTTCCTTGTGTTGCAAGTTATTGCTTTAGCCTTGCCTTATGATGCAAGTTAGTTTTATGGGCCCAGCCTTAAGCTACAAGTAAGAAGATAGAACAACTCATAAGCCTCCTGAGGCACCTCCCAGGCCTTAAGCTTAAGAAAATAAGACTTAAACTACCTAAAAGAAAGTTGTACGAATCTAATTGCTCACTCATAACCTTTAAGAACTTAAGTGTTTATTAACTTTCTAGGTAGAATGGTGAGTGGCACTGACAGTGCACAGGCGGGGGCCTGTGTGGGGTATGACAGGCTTTGTTTGGTATTAGAGATTAAGGTTTACAGCTTTTGATTAGGTAGAGCAGTTAGCCTAGACTTGTTCCCACATAAGGTTAAATAAGACTTGTACTTATTGAGCATATGTGAATAGTTGCATCTTAAATTGCAGGATGAGAACCAGAGGCTGGGAAAGAAAATGCATGCCATAGGAAAAAGATAGAATAGCCCATCCTATAGATGGAATATATACAAGGAACCCTGAAAGACAGGCAGAGGCCACTGAGCCTAATTTGGCTGAAGAGCCAAATGCCAGGTTACGAGTACCTGGACCAAGCAGAGGTAGGCAAGATAGGATGGAGCAGATGATGGAAACACTGCAAGCTACTATAGCCCAGCTTGTAGTAGGAATGCAAGCCTTGGCTAGACACCAGGCCCAGTCATAGGAAAGTCCAGAGCAAGTAGGAGTAGGAGGAAATTTTGAAGGTGAAGGCCGGAGAACTAGAAGGCTTATCAAAGAGCTAGTAGATAATGGTCAGTCTAGCAAGAATGGAGGCAATCAGGAGGAAGATGAATGAGATGAGGAAAGGAGACATCCTAGAGCTAGGATGATGAGATTTGAGGTGAGGCAGGAACCCAGAACTGAGGAAGAGGAGGAAAGCCCAAATATAGAGGAGTTGGATGCCTACATATATTCAAGGAGGACTGAACCTCCTACAGAGGTGACCACCTGAGGGAGGTCAGCTAGAGCTGGAGGCCGAGACATGGAAGTGAGAAAAGAGAGGTCTAGAAGAGGTGGACTAAAGGATGGCCAGTTGGAGGGATTCTTGGCTCTAAAACCTCTAGTGCTTAAAGGGGGATGTGACCCAGATGAAGTTGAATTCTAGGTCTATCAAGTAGAGACGATTTTTGAAAGGATGGATGTGTCATCCACTCAAAAAGTGCTTCTAGCTACCTTCAAGCTAGAAGAAAATGCAGAGTTATGGTGGAGGGCAGTGCAAAGGACATACCAGGAGAGAAACCAAAGGAGGCCACTTGCTAGGTGGAGGTCTATGAGATGGGCAGATTTCTTCTAGGTTTTCCATCAGCAGTATGTTAATGAGGCCCAAAAAGATCAAAAGTAGGTAGAGTTTGATTAGTTGGAGCAAGGGGACCTTAGTGTCATGAAGTATGAGCAGAGATTCAATAGTCTGATTAGATATGCTCTACAATATGATAGGCAGGAGGAACTGAAGACAAAAAGATTTTTGAAAGGCTTAAGGCCTGAGCTGAGGCAAATCCTCAGAGCAGTAGGAGCTAGTGACTACTACTCTATGATGCAGAGTGCCATGGCCCTTGGACAAGAGTTAAAGGAGCAAACCAGGAGTAGTCCTAGAAGTGGGAGTGTATCCCAGAAAGGACAGTAGAAAAGGCCAAGAGAAGAAGTAGAGCCTAGTGCTGGAAGAATGGGGAACAAGAAGGAAAAAAGACCATAGCAATATGGTCTTCAGTACAGCACTTGTGGAAAATTTCATGGCAACAAGCCATGCTTCAAAACTTTTGCTAGATGTCACAAGTATGGGGCACCCGATCATTGGGTAAGGGATTGCCCAAGAAGAGAGGGTGATAGGAAAATGCTGGGAAGGTTTGATCCTAGAGGACCTAGGGGACAAATGCCTATGCCCCAGTTAAGAACAAACATGCCAAATCAAGGAGGAAGGTAGACAATGAGGGTACCTCAGGATCAGAGGAGACCCAATGTAACCCTTGGTAGGGTATTTCAGCTGGAGACTTCCAGAAAGCTGCAAGAGGCACTAGAGGCCGAGACTACAGGTAGGGAGACTAGTCAACAGAGGACTAACAAGAGGGCCCTGAAAGGTACCATTTACCTTAATGGCCATTAGTGTGTTGCATTATTTGATACTAGAGCTTCACTATCTATGATTTCTACTAGCTTGGTTCAGACCATGAATTTAGAAGTAAAATACATGACAATCATGTACTTGGTTAAAACTGCTGGCAATGAAGTCTTGTTTACATATCACATGGTTTAAAACTTTGAAATTCAAATAGACAAGCTAAAACTGAGAGCAAATCTGATAGTGCTAGAGACTTATGATTATGATGTCATATTGGGCATGAACTGGCTAAGTGAACATGAAGTAATTATAGATTGTCATGCTAGACAATTATTAATGCCTGGTTATGAACCATATGAACTGGATAAATCATTAGATTTAGTTTTGGATTCCCAAATTGAAGTGTTGAAACTAATAACTCTAGAAGATGAATACGAATGCCTGGAACTTAATGACCAGGAAGTAGTTAATGAACTTAGGTAGATACCTATAGTTCAGGATTTTCCAGAGGTCTTTCCTACAGATCTACCTGGATTACCACCATTGAGAGAAGTGGAGTTTGAAATTAGACTGGTACCAGGAGCAGCACCGATGTCTATTGCCCCATATAGGATGGCACTACCTGAAATGGTATAACTAAGGAAGCAGTTAGATGAACTGCTTGAGAAAGGGTTCATCAGACCCAGTGTGTCTCCGTGGGGAGCACCTGTATTGTTTGTGAAAAAGAAGGATGAAACCCTCAGGCTCTGTATTGATTACAGAAAGTTGAATGCCTTGACCATTAAGAACAAGCATCCCCTGCCAAGAATAGAACATCTATTTGACTAGTTGAAAGGAGCAAAGGTGTTTCCCAAAATAGATCTAAGGTCTGGATATTTCCAGTTAAGAGTTAAGGAGGATGACATACCTAAGACTGCTTTCAGGACTAGGTATGGACACTTTGATTACATAGTAATGCCATTTGGGCTTACTAATGCACCTATATTCTTTATGGACTTAATGCAGAGAGTGTTCAGAGCACACCTAGACCACTTTATGGTAGTGTTCATAGATGATATTTTAGTATACTCAAATGATTAGGAAACTCATAAAGAACACTTAAGGATAGTGCTTGGCTTGCTCTAAGAACATAAGCTTTATGGAAAGCTAAGTAAGTGTAAATTTGGACTCAAGAAATTGGATTTCTGGGTCATGTGATAAATCATCAAGGGTTGGCCGTGGATCCTGAAAATGTAAGGTCAATCTTGGATTGGAAGCAACCCTAGAATGTGAGGGAAGTCAGGAGTTTCTTGGGGTTATCAGGCTATTACAGGACATTTGTGCCAAAATTCTCTATTATAGCTGTTGGGTTTTGGGAGCCAAATAGCGCAGCGGAATTTAACCAAAACCCTCCAGGATCCAAGTGAAACGGGATAAATCAGGAGTTCAAAAATTTCATACCTAATTTTCGGTTGAGATCTCTCACTCAATTGTAGAGTCGAATCACAAAACCTGAACAGTCGACGTGTTCAGGCTCTCTATGGTATCCACACGAGCCTCTTAGGATCACCACGCTTCCACCACATCCCGGCAGATGCGTTTCTCTTGCGCTCGCAATGCTAGCTTACGTCCTCCAAGTAATTGCAAAAGAAGAGTGCGACTGTCCTTTTGGGAGGCTAGGGCAAGGAGACCTGTGGGTTTATCACTAGAAGTTGTATTTATAGTGAGACTCAACTTCCAGTCCTAATGGGTTTCAAAGCCCTAATCCAATTAGGATTTAATTTCGGGCTTAATAATGGCTCAACTCTTGGGCCCATTATTAATACGAAATTAAAGTGAAACCATAACCCAAATAATTAGCCCATGCACTCTAATGATCCAAATAGCTCTATGTGTGCGACCCAATAGGCTTTTATCACATTGGCAATGATCGTAAATCACATTTATGATCATAAGCAATGAGCGGTGTCTAGCAACACATCATTTCTACCCAAGTGACAAGATTGTCAAAGATTCGATTAAACCTTTATGATCATCACCGATATTGATAGCCGAAGGGCTTTTGCCTCTCCTAGTATGTACTTCCCGCCAAAGTTGTGTTCGGAAAGCCTGGCGTAGCCCCAAAAGAAGTACTGTCATTGACCTCGGCAGGAGCGAAGTTGAGCACCACGAAGTCAAGACTTCGGCTAATACGCCAAGAAATCCAAAGGTATGGCCTGCTCCTTCGGGGGACCAAATGGATCGTCTTCGGGACAGAGGCCTAGCCCTTACAAGCAGGAGAAGAATCCTCCGAAGGCAGAACCACCGAACTAAAGGACTCCCCAAACTACAAGCATAACTCCTGAAGAAGGGCATCCATACCAAAGGACGACTTCGCCCAGAGGACTTCGGGAGTACGACATGAGCATTTAAGGAGCCTCTGACATGTCACCTACAGACATTACATGCCGCCCCAAATGGCGGTCTGACACGCCGACGCCATCCAGGTCTTGTCACGACCTGTCTCGGTTCAAGGCTCAAGGAGCCTGCCACCGGCTACTTGTCCCCTACGCCCAGAAACTCAGAAAACATCCGACCGAACACGTGTCGTCATCTGAACGGGCTGGGCATTCCTATAAATACCAGGGAACAGACCCAGGAAAATAGTTCGACTCCTCCTCCTTGATAAAACACAAACAGGCAAGGCCACTAAACTTCCTGGTGCTCCCCCTCTTTCACCTCTCAGGACATTGACTAGGGCGTCGGAGGTTCCTCCCCGGGAAAACACCCCGGGGACCTCCTAACCCTCTTTTTTGAATATTTTCAGGCACACTCCCCTGGGAAATTTGAGCTCCAGACGTTCTCCCCTTCAGAAACTCCCTCTCGGAGTCACAATGTCTCCCGATGAAGATGCCGCTGGGCATCATTTCTCGCCGTCTGTGGGAAACCACCCTCAGGTCGCCGTCGTTGAGACTCGGCATTCCAAGGACAAGGGACTCCCGAGGTCCCCGTCTATGCTTGAAGTTCAACCGGCTATTGAGCAAACCATTCGAGGGACTTTTTTACCGGAGGAGGAGCGTCCTCTTGTCATCACCATGAGTTTTCTGCGTGACTTTTAATGATCTGTTGTGGCTGAAATGACGCAACAGATAGACCGAAGGTGGCCGCAACTAACTCAGGCCCAAAGGCCTCCCTCACCGGTATGCCCTCAGGAGAAAAGCCCCAACCCCACTTACCACAGTTCGGGAAGTGAGGACCCCCGTGAAGAGTCTCCGACAGAAAACATGCCCCTCGGGGCACGACTTGCGGGACAAGCGGGGCCTAAGCGACCTAAAGTCCCATACAAAAGGAACTCAACACCCGAGGCGAAGTCTCCATCCCCTCAGCGTCGAAGTCACTCCCCGAAGAGGCACAGGCAATCTCCTTGCAACGAAGCCCACAAGCACCAAGAGGAAGAGCCTAGTGCCACACTCCTTTTGGAGAAGATATTGGCGAGGTTGGACAGGGTGGAAAAACAGGTAGCCCGTAAGCCCGTCTGGGCCAGGCTATCTAGGACCTTGTGTGGGGATGAGTCTCGATTCACCCGAGCTGTAGTTGAAGCAGCCATGCCAGGTGACTTCCGAGTACCTCGGCTGGAAACGTACGATGGCCGAACTGATCCACAGTCTCATCTGAGCAAGTATAGACGTAGCATGATGATGCACGGTGCCGACGATGCCACCTTGTGCAAATGTTTTGAGGTCACCCCCACAGGACCAGCAACAGCCTGGTACAATTCATTAGCTCCAGGAACAATCACAGAGTTTCAGGAGCTATCTACGGCATTCACACAACAATTAATTGGAAGTCGGCCGACGGTGAAGAAGCCCGTCCAGATGTTCGACATAGCGCAGAAAAGTGGAGAAACCATCCGCGACTATGTCGAAAGGTTTAACAGAGAAGCTTTGAGTGTCCCAGACTTCCGGCCCAAAATACGCATCCTCGCGATGACACGGGGCCTTCGGAGGGATTCACAGCTATTTTACGAATTCTCCAAAGACCCTCTGGACACACTTGGCGAGTTCTACCGAAGGGCCGAACAGCACATGACTGCCGAAGAGCTGAGAATGGGTGGACTGAAGTCCGATCACCACCGGGCCAAAGTATCCACGCAGCAAAGCCGATATCAAGCCGAACAGGCAGGACGACCTCGAAGAATGCGGGGAAGAAAACTCCCAACCTTCAAACCCCTGAACACCACAAGGACCAACACCCTCATGACAATGGAAAGACAGGGGACCCAAATTCAGCGGCCAAGGGCCATGACAGCTAATAACAAAAAGAACATAAAGAAGTTCTGCTAGTTCCACCGCGACCATGGCCACGACACCGAAGACTGCTTCCAACTGAAGAAGTACATAGAGTCACTGATCAAACTGGGTCAACTTCGGCGTTATCTGTGAATGCCTTCCCCAAAAGGGAGAAAAGAGGAGGAAGGAAAGGCAGATGACGAGGATTACGACTCCGACAGAAGGAGGAACCGAAGTCCAAAGAGCCGTCCTCCACCTCCGGTAGGGATAATACAAACAATCACGACGGGACTTCCATCCTCGGAAAGAAAGAGGAAGGCCAGAGAAATAGCAGTCATGGAATATCAGAGTCCAACGAATAAGCTGGCCCTGAAGGATGGTTCCACCGTCATATTTCCCCATGACGACCCACTGTTGGTCATGCCAAGGATAGGAAACTGGGACGTAAAGATAGTGTTACTTGACGATGGATCAAATGCCGATGTCCTGTTTTCACATTTGCTGCCGAGCTTGGGCATATCCAGCAGCGACCTCAAGCCTGTCACCTCGCCTACCTTCGGGGTGGGACCATCCGAGCTACCCGTCCTCAGATGGATCGATCTTCCCCTAATGATGAAAGGGACTTCAGTAGACAGGACTGTTGAGTTATTTGCCTCCACAATGACAAGGTTCATCGTCATGGATGTCCCTTCATCATACAAAGCCATCCTTGGAAGACAAACACAGGGAAATCTGCACATTTGCCCTGATGTGAAGTACTTAACTATCACTTTCGCCACCGAGGATGGAGACGCGGAAATCTTCATCGAGCAGAGCGAAGTGAGGAAGGTATTCATCAAGGCACGAAAAGCTCCAGCAAACAAGTTCGCACAAATGATGGAGGCAAAGGCACCAAAGAAGGGAGAGGCAGAAGATCCCGCGAAGGCGGAAATGGAAGAAGTGGAACTCGTCCCAGGCCAAAATACCCGAATAGGGAAAAACTTGGCCGAAGGTGACAAGAAAAAACTTGTATATTTTCTGCTGACAAATAAAGATCTATTTGCCTACTCCTCGAAAGATATGCTAGGGGTAAACCCTAGCGTAATACAGCATAGCCTTTAAGTAAGTCCGGAGGCAAAACCTGTCCGGCAAAAGAAACGGAGCATCTCGGTCCATAAAAGTAGCTTTGTCAAAACCGAAGTCCAGCGCTTGTTAGACGCTGGTGTCGTCAGGCAGGTCAAATACCCCGAATGGTTAAGCAACGTGGTAATTGCCACAAAAGAAGGAAGCAGTAAGCTTCGAATGTGCATCAACTTCAGGAACTTGAACGATGCTTGCCCTAAAGACTCATATCCTCTCCCACCGATAGACCAATTGGTAGACTCAACTGCCGAATACGGGCTCCTAAGTTTCCTAGATGCTTTTAGTGGGTATCATCAAATAAGGATGGACCCCGAAGATGAGGAGAAAACCTCCTTCATCACCGAGGGGGGAACGTACTGTTATGTCAGGATGCCCTTCGGCCTAAAAAATGCAGGAGCCACCTACCAGAGGTTGATGAGCAAGGTCTTTAGTGATCAAATAGGGAGAAATATGGAGGTCTATGTCGACGACATGATAGTTAAGAGCAAGCTGCCTAGTGACCACATCGCGAATCTAAAGGAAACTTTCCACCAGTTCAGAACCTTCGGGATCCGCCTTAATCCTGAAAAGTGTATCTTTATAGTGACATCGGGAAAGTTTCTTGGGTACATGGTATCAGAAAGAGGCATTGATGCTAACCCAGAAAAAATTAAGGCTTTGCTCGAATTCTGAACTCCCGCCACAATAAAAGATATGCAGAGACTCACTGGAAGGATAACCTCTCTTAGTAGGTTTATTTCCAGATATGGAGACCGGTGTCGAGCATTCTTCAAAGTCCTCACTAAGGCAACAAAAAAGGAGAACAACCTTGGAAATGATGATCATCCTCGAGATGAAGACTGCCAAAAGGCCTGGGAAGAACTCAAAATCTACTTAGCCAGTCTGCCCACTCTACGACAACCTCACGAGGGAGAGTCCCTTGTGTTATACCTCGCCGTCACAGAAAAAGCTATGAGCTTGGTCCTTGTGAAAGAAGAGGGGCCAAAGCAATGGCCGGTCTATTATGTAAGCAAGTCCCTACACGGTGCCGAAGTCAGGTATCCCTTGCTGCAGAAAGCTATATTTGCTCTGGTACTAGCAGGAAGAAGGCTACGACCATACTTTCAAGCTCACCCTATCAGCGTCCGAAGTAGTCTACCACTACGGGATGTCATGAGGAAAGTTGATCATTCGGGAAGGCTTTCCAAGTGGTGTATAGAGCTTGGCGAACACGACATCACTTATGAACCTCGGAAAGCCATAAAAGCTCAAGCACTGGCAGACTTCATCGCCGAAGTACCCACCACCGGGGATAGCCATCCGGATCCTGGCGAAGGTGAGCCCGAATGGACTTTGTATATTTTACGGAGCCTCAGGGTCCGAACACCAGGGAGCTGGGATAATTATTAGAGGTCCCGAAGGCCTAGAAGTAATGAAGGCTATCAAGTTCGGCTTTAACGTCACCAACAATATGGCTAAATATGAAGCCCTCATAGCAGGATTGCGCCTAGCCAGAAAAATTTTCATAAGAAACTTGAAAGCCCACAGCGATTCCCAGCTGGTAGTTCGGCAAATGGCAAGAGACTACAGGGCACAGGACCCAACCTTGGCAAAATACCATGAATTGGTAGCAAAACTCATCCGGGAGTTCGACACCGTACGAATCAAAAATGTACCTCGACAAGATAATGCCGAGGCAGATTGCTTGGCAAAATCAAAAACATGCTCCGAGGTGCTAAACCACCCTAGCATCGCAGTGATGAGCATAACAACTTCGGGAAAAGGCTGGAAAGACCCGACAAAAAGATATCTCGCAGACAATACGCTCCCCGAAGACCCCAGTGAAGCTGCAAAAGTGCGAAGATGCTCCTGTCGATTCTTCCTAATTGGCGAAGAATTATATCCGCAGGGATATGCAAATCCACTACAGAGGTGTGTTGGCGAAGAGGATACTGAATGATCCTCGAAGAAGTACACGAAGGCACTTGTGGTTCGCACATCGGAACCGATGCCCTGGCAACAGTAATACTTCACCAAGGATACTTTTGGCCTACCTTGAGAAAGGACGCTAGGCAGTTCGTCCGAAAATGTGGTAACTGCCAAAAACACGCAAATATCTAGAGGACACCCTCAGAAATGGTGACTTCGGCTGACTATCCCTGGCCCTTCGCAGTTTGGGCCATAGAACTCATAGGACCACTCCCAACAGCGCCTGGAGGCGTGAAATTCTACGTAGTAGCAGTAGACTATTTCTCCAAATGGGTCGAGGCGGAACCGTTGGCTACTATCTCGGCAAAAGAAGTGCAGAAGTTCATATGGAAGAACATCGTATGCAGATTTGGCATACCATGGGTACAAGTAGCTGATAATGGATCCTAGTTTATAGACAAAGGGTTCCAGGAATTTATCAGTGACCTCGGAACAAAAATGCACTTCGCCCCAGTAGCTCACCCCCAAAGCAATGGGCAGGTAGAAGTATCTAATAAGACCATAAAAGATGGTCTGAAAAAGAGAATTGGGGAAGCAAAATGGAAATGGCTAGGAGAGCTCCAAAGCGTGTTATGGGGTTACTGAACAACACCCCGAAGAGCCACAGGGGAGACACCTTTTTCACTTGTTTTCGGTACAGAGGCTATCATCCCAATCGAGATAGTACGACCATCAATATGAGTGCAAGTATTTGATGAAAGGTGAAATGACCTCGGCATGAGGACCAAGCTCGACCTCGTCGGTGAACACAGAGAAATAGCTGAGCTGAGAAGAAAAGCTTTTCAGCAAAGAGTGGCTGCGGCCATAAACTTACGGGCCAGGCCAAAGGGAATCAAGAAAGGAGACCTCATTCTCTGAAAGGTTGAATTTGCACCCCGAAGGCCATCCCATAGGGTACTTCGTGCAAATTGGGAAGGACCTTACCTGGTACTTGCCAAAGTGAAAAAAGGGGTGTACAAGCTCGGCGATCCCGAAGGCGCAGAATTGAAAAATACTTGGCATTCAGACACCTTGAAAAAGTTCTATGCTTACGATTTCGATGGGAAGATGGTATTGTACAAATTAGAAAAAATATTCTAACTACAAAATTTTCTCAGAAAAGTTCCTAAACATAAATTGCACAAGTCAGAATTCTGCGAAGGTGATCGCCGAAACGAGCGCAGATATGATTTTCCGAAGTCACTTGAGTGAACGTGTTCGGGACAATGGGAAATGAAAAATCTCGCAAAAAGACTTAGCCAAATTTTCTAAAAAGAAAAGTCCTTCTTGAAATGAATTTGCTTACAGAGAAGAAGGAGTGCCAAAGGAAGAAGTACAAAAAAGAAGGAAAAAAAGGCAAAGGACCCTAGAACAAACTAAAGAATCTCGACGTCCTGGGAGCCACCAGCTCCTGCGTACTTTTCCACCACCTTTGGCGCCGGGAAAGAAGAAGGCAAGTTTAGGTGCTCAATCTTGGACCAAGACCATCGAGGCCCCTCGGGAATGTTTAGGGCCTCCAAGAAAGAGAGGTCCAGATCTGGGAACCTCTGAAGAACTTGGTGCTGAGTGAGGCAAAACCCGTCCTGGAAACCAACCTTGGTCATCTAGTTGGATTTATCCTTCTCGACCCCAAGGTCCTCAAGGTCCTTCTTCAGATCTGCGACCTTCTTCTTCAGTGCCTTCATCTTCTTCTTTTTCGGCTCTTTCTTCAAAGAATCAACCTTGGCTTGGAGCACATCCTTCTTAGCAAGCGCCTTCACCAAGAGAACCTCAGCATCTGACTTCTCCTTTTGATGCACCTCGTTTGCCGAGATCAGCTCCACCACTTGGGAGCCGAGGTAAGAAATTTTCTGGGATGAGTCCTTCAAAAGTTCCTCTTTTTCTTTTAGGAACTCCTCCCGAACGGTAGCAACTTCCTTCTCTGCAGCTTGAGCCAGCTGCGTGTTCTTGGCAGCCAATTCTGAGCACGTGGCTTTCGCTTTTTCTATGACCTCTAAGCCTGTCTCTTGGTGTCCTCGAGGTAACCTTCTTTTTCTTCTTGCAGGTCTGTGTAACGTCGTGTCTGATGGCCAAGCATGTCAGTCCAGGCGACGCGTCCCAGCTTTTTAGGGATGTTAGAAGATGTGTCCCCTGTTTTGGCGCGGCGGTTGACACGTGGCGCTTTGCCATTGGAGGAGAGTCGCGTCGGTTACAGAGGGCGCGCCTTTTCAGGTGCAGAGGGCAATTACGACGACGGTTCGCCTCAAAAGGGTACTTATGACGACGTTTCGGTTACCAACCTTTGGCCTATAAATAGCCCATTCCATCATAAGTCCCATTTGCTTTTACTTCTGCTCTTTTCTCTGCTTTGCCCCTGTTTTCGTACTTTATTGCTTTCTGTGGCAGAGCTGCTTTAATCAGAGCTTTTTTCAGCCAACTTTCACAACGGCGTCCTCAGACTTTGGCAAATTTTTAGGTCGGTTTTTGTTTTCCAGAGTGTTTTGATTCCTCTGTTCTTTTGAGTTTTTTCCGGAAACTGTTTTCTTGCCTTTTTCAAACTCGTTTTCATGTCAAAAATGCCTATCCCTGAGAGCTGGCAGCCTCTTTTAGCCCATCCTTGTTGCACCACCCCCGCAAAACTAGAGAGGTGGAAGAAAAAGTTCTTTCTTCCCTCTTACGCCGTTACTAGGCTGCCTCACTCTAGCCATTATGCCTTTTCAAACCATAGCAATGAGATTACCGTTTTCCGACCCAGCTGAAGGCCGGACTTCGGTATCCTCCCCCGAAGATGGTTTGCAAGTTCTGCCAATTTCATGGCATTGCTGTGAACCAGCTTCCCCCGAACTCGTTCTGCTATTTTAACGCCTACCTTTGCATGTGTGGCGTGTTCGGGATAAAACCTGATTTTATAATCTTCATGCAGTACTACAAGCTCTTTGTGGTCCCGAAGGGTGGCTTCTATTTTATGCTTCCTCGGGGATCCGGGAGCAAAAAATTCATGTTCACCTTCGCCACCAAGGACAGCTGGCGGGGGTGGCAACAGAAATTCTTCTTCCTGAAGACGGAGGAGTCCTGGTCGTATGTTCCGACCAAATGGGCTCAGGGAAGGCTAGACGTGGACGTCGTTGATCCGAGGTTGTTGCTGACTCTAGAGTTGGCTTCCACTTTCACGGACTTCGACGGCCGCATCCGCGCCGTCTCTGACTGGGCTCCCGAGGTCGCGCCGCGGTCTCTATACCCCTTCCCTATCAACTGGAGGTTGATGACCGAAGAGGTCCTCCGGGAGTTAAAGGTGGTTAAGGAGCACGAGACCGACCTCGAGATGCCAGCTCCTGCCATCGCCGGGAAGGATTCTTGGTTGGTCAAGCTTCTTAAGGAGGAAATCTCTTTCGAAACGCTTGTCGAAAGTGAGTTATCTTCTACTCCCTTGTTGTTTTTCCCTCGGACTTACGCTGATGTCTTTTTCCTTTTTCAGAGATGGGCGATGGGACTGCTGCATTTTACAAGTCCCTTTTCTCCGGCCAGGTGGAGAAGGGCGACCAGACAAAGAAGGCGGCTTCCCGAAGGCGGAAGTCGACTGGCGCTTGGCCTTCGGCGAAACGGGCAAAGAAAACTGCCCAGGTTCCTCTGGAGGAAATTTATAGCCAAAGGCTAACGCCTCCTCGGTAGTAACTCCGCGCCAGAATATTGGCCGAGGAGTCTGACGTCACCCAAGAGAGGATCTTTTTACTGACCTCGGAAGGTGCGAAGTCAAACACTATGAGCTCGAGACTTCGGTAGCTCGTCAGGAATTCCGAGGACAACACCGTCTCCATCGAGGGGCTAAACTGACCATCTTCGGGTAAGAGAGCCATCTCCCTGAAGCAAGGGAGAATCTCCCCGAAGGAAGAGGCCCCAAAGAGGTCTTCCCCGAAGAAGAAACACCTGAACAAGGGAATCCCCGAACTATGGATGTGAGTCCCGAAGAAGGTGTTCATCAAGGGCGCTCCCAGAATTATGGGATAGATCCCGAAGGAGGTGCTCGCACCGAAGGACGGATAGAATCCGAAGAGGGTGCACGCACCGAAGGGCGACCTCGCCCAGGGGACCTTGGGAGTTCGGTATGAGCATTTAAGGAGCCTCTGACATGTCGCCCACAAGCCCCACACGTCACATCTGAACGGCGAAATGACACACCGCAGCAGCCCCAGTCCTGACACAACTCGTCCGGGTCCAGGGCTAAAAGAGGCTGCAAACGGCTGCCTGTCCCCTAGGTCCAAAGAGACAGATCAAATCCGACCGAACACGTGTCATGATCTGAACGGACCAGCTACTCCTATAAATACTAGGAAATGGGACTGGGCAAAGGATGGGCATTTCCCTCTCTCTGAGAAAACACAAAACAGGCAAGACACTTGATCCCTTAGTGTTCTTCCTCCACCTTCACTCAGAAAACTGACTTGGGCGTCGGAGGGTCCTCCCCGGAAAAGCAAACCGGGGACCTCTTAACCTCTTCTTTGAGCTTTTCAGGCACACTCAGCTGGGAAATCTGAGCTCCAGGCACTCGCCTCCTCAGGAAGTCTCTCCACCTGTCAACATGACAGCAAACGAAGATGCCTTGGGGCATCATTTGGCGCCGTCTGTGGGAAACTACTCCCAGGTAGCTGTTGTCGAAACTCGGCGTTCGAAGGACAAAGGACTTCCGAAGTCCCCGTCCGCGCCTGAGACCCAACCAGCTACCGAACAAAGTCCCCCAGAGACTTCCTTGCCTGAAGAGGAACGCCCTCTTGTCATCACCATGGATTTTTTAAGAGACTTTCAGAGGTCTGTTGTGGCTGAAATGACACAACAAATAGACCGAAGATGGCCGCAACCAGCCCAGGCGCAAAAACCCACCTCGTCAGCACGACCTCAGGAGAAAAGCCCGAGGGCAACCCATCATAGCTCGGGAAGTGGGGAGCCACGAGAAGAGTCCTCGACAGATAACTTGCCCCTGGGGGCACGGCTGGCGGAAAGAGCAAGGTCTAAACGACCCGAAGTCCCCACCAGAAGAAGTTTATCAACAGAGGCAGGGTCCCCCTCACCTCGGTACCGAAGTCGCTCCCTGAAGGGACCGCACCAGGAAGAGGAGCCCAGTGCTACACTCCTCCTGGAGAAAGTCTTGGCAAGACTGGAGAGAGTGGAACAGCAGGTAGCACGCAAGCCTGTTTGGGCCAGGCTAACTGAAACGGTCTCTGGAGATGAAACTCCTTTCGCCCGAACAGTGGTCGAGGCGGCCATGCCAAGTGACTTCAGGCTACCTCGGCTGGAGACCTATGAGGGTCGGACTGATCCCCAGGCCCACCTAACAAAGTACAAACGCAGCATGGTGTTACATGGGGCTGATGATGCTACGCTCTGCAAGTGCTTCGAAGTCACCCTCGCAGGACCAGCAACTGCCTGGTACAATTCCCTGCCTCCCGGAAACATCAGGGGGTTCCAGGAGCTGTCCACAGCGTTCACCCAACAGTTCATTGGGAGCAAGCCGACGGCGAAGATGCCCGTCCAGATGTTTGACATAGCACAGAGAAACGGGGAGACCATCCGTGACTATGTCGAGAGGTTCAACAGGGAGGCCCTCAGTGTTCCGGACTTTCATCCCGAAATCCGCATCCTCGCCATGACGAGGGGCCTCCGGAGGGATTCGCACTTGTTTTACGAATTCTCCAAAGATCCCCCGGACACGCTGGGAGAATTCTACCGAAGGGCTGAACAACACATGACAGCCGAAGAACTGAGAATGACTGGACCGAAACATGACCAAATTCAAGCTCGTGGCGAAGGGTCCAGCCAGCAAGCCCGGTGTCCAACGGAACAGTCAGGCCAACCTCGGAGAATGCGAGTAGGAGGAAGGAAGGCCCAAAACTTTACACCTCTGAGCACCACGAGGGCTAATGTCCTTATGGCGTTGGAAAAATAGGGGGCTCAAATCCAACGACCAAGGGGCATGACTGCTGACAACAGAAGGAACATGAAGAAGTTCTATCAGTTCCACCGTGATCACGGTCATGACACCGAAGACTGCTTTCAGTTGAAAAAGTACATTGAATCACTGATAAAGCAGGGCCAGCTTCGGCGTTATTTGAGAATGCCTTCCCCGAAAGGGAAAAAAGAGGAGGAAGGAAAGCCCGATGACGAGGATTACGATTCGGACAGGCGAAGGAACCGAAGTCCGAGAAGGCGTCCTCCACCTTCGGCAGGAGTAATACAGACGATCACAACCGGACTTCCATCCTCGGAAAGAAAAAGAAGGGCCAGAGAGATAGCGGTGATGGAATATCAGAGCCCAACGAAAAAATTGGCCCGCGAGGATGGCTCCACCATCGTATTTCCCCATGACGATCCATTGCTGATAATGGCGAGGATAGGAAACTGGGACGTCAAGAGGGTACTGCTGGATGATGGGTCAAACGCAGACGTCTTGTTCTCACACTTGCTGCCAAGCTTGGGCGTATCCAGGGGTGACCTCAGGGCTGTTACTTCACCCACGTTCGGCGTAGGACCATCTGAGCTACCTGTCCTCGGGTGGATCGACCTCCCCTTGATGATGAAAGGAACTTCGGAGAAAGGAACTGCTGAGTTGTTCGCCTCTACCATGGCAAGATTCATAGTCATGGACGTTCCTTTGTCATACAACGCCATTCTCGGCAGACAGACACAGGGAAATTTGCACATTCGCCCTGATGTAAAGTACTTGACCGTCTCCTTCGCCACCAAAAAAGGAGACGCAAAGATCTTCATTGATCAAGGCGAGGTGAGAAAGGTGTTCGTCAGAGCACGAAAGGCTCCAGCAAGCAACTTAGCACATGCTGTAGAAGCAAAAGAGCTGGAAAGGGACGAGGCAGAAGATTCCACAAAAGCGGAAACAGAAGAAGTAGAGCTTGTCCCAGGCCATAGTACCCGAATAGGGAAAAATATGGCCGATGAAGACAAGGAAAAACTTGTATCTTTTCTGCTTGCAAATAAAGATCTGTTCGCCTACTCGCCGAAGGACATGCCAGGGGTAAACCCTTGCATAATCCAGCATAGCCTTAAAGTGAGTCCGGAAGTAAGACCTGTCCGGCAAAAGAAACGGAGCATCTCAGCTCACAAAAGTGAATTCGTCAAAACCGAAGTCCAGCGTCTGATAGACGCTAGCGTTATCCGGGAGGTAAACTACCCCGAATGGCTAAGTAACGTGGTAATTGCCACAAAAGAAGGAAGTAGCAAGCTTCGGATGTGCATCGACTTCAAAAATTTGAACGATGCTTGCCCAAAAGATTCATATCCTCTTCCACCAATAGACCAACTGGTAGATTCAACTGCCGAGTACGGGCTCTTAAGTTTCCTAGACGCCTTCAGTGGCTACCATCAGATAAGGATGGACCCCGGAGATGAAGAGAAGACTGCCTTCATCACCGAGGGAGGAACATATTGCTATATCAGAATGCCCTTTGGGCTAAAAAATGCAGGAGCCACCTACCAAAGGCTGATGAACAAGGTCTTCAAAGACCAAATGGGGAGGAACATGGAGGTATATGTTGATGATATGATAGTCAAGAGCAAACTGCCTGGCTACCACGTTGCAGATTTAGGGGAAACCTTCCAAAAGCTCAGAACCTTGGGGATCCGCCTTAATCCAGAGAAGTGCATCTTCGGGGTGACCTCGGGAAAGTTCCTCGGGTACATGGTGTCCGAAAGAGGCATCGACGCTAACCCTGAGAAGATTAAGGCTCTGCTTGAATTCCGAACACCTACCACAGTCAAAGACGTGCAGAGACTCACCGGAAGAATAACCTCTCTGAGCAGGTTTATTTCCTGGTACGGAGATAGGTGTCGACCCTTCTTCAAAGTCCTCACAAAAGTGGCAAAAATGGAAGGCGACCTCGGAAGGGATGGCCATCCTTGGGCTGAAGATTGCCAAAAAGCCTGGGAAGAACTCAAAGTCTACTTGGCCAGACTGCCGACTCTGCGGCAACCTCGGGAAGGAGAGCCCCTGGCACTATACCTCGCCGTCACGGAAAAAGCTGTGAGTTCGGTCCTCGTGAAAGAAGAAGGACCGAAACAGTGGCCGGTTTACTATGTCAGCAAGTCCTTGCATGGCGTCGAAGTCAGGTACCCTTTGCTTCAAAAAGCTATATATGCCTTAGTGCTTGCAGGGAGAAGGCTGCGGCCATACTTTCAGGCTCACCCCATCATTGTCCGAAGTAGTCTGCCACTGCGGGATGTCATGAAGAGAGTTGATCATTCGGGAAGGCTCTCCAAGTGGTGCATAGAGCTGGGCAAACACGAGATCACGTATGAGCCTCGGAAAGCCATAAAAGCTCAAGCACTGGCAGATTTTATCGTCGAAATACCCACCACTGAGGAGAGCCATTCAGATCCAAAAGAGGGTGAGCCAGAATGGACCTTGCACGTTGACGGGGCCTCAGGATCCGAACACCAGGGAGCTGGAGTGATTATCAGAGGCCCCGAAGGCCTAGAAGTAATGAAGGCCATCAAGTTCAGTTTCAATGCCACCAACAATATGGCCGAGTATGAGGCCCTCATAGCAGGATTACGCCTGGCCAGAAAAATTGGCGTGAGAAACTTGAAAGCCCATAGTGATTCCCAGCTGGTGGTTCGACAAATGGCAGGGGATTATGGCGCGAAAGACCCGACCTTAGCAAAATACCATGAGTTGGTAACAAAGCTTATTCGGGAGTTCGACGTCGTGAAAATCGAGAACGTACCCCGACGAGAAAATGCTGAGGCAGACTGTCTGGCGAAGTCCAAAACTTGCACCGAAGTGCTAAGCCACCCCAGCATCGTGGTGTTAAGCATAGAGACCTCGGGGAAAGGATGGAAAGAACCAATCAAAATGTATCTCGCAACCAACACACTCCCCGAAGACCCCAGTAAAGCCTCAAAAGTGCGAAGGCGCTCCGGACGTTTCTTCTTAATTGGAGAAGAACTATATCGGCAAGGATATGCAAATCCACTACAGAGGTGTGTTAGTGAAGAGGATACTGAAATGATCCTCGAAGAAGTTCACGAAGGTGCCTGTGGTTCGCACATCGGAACCGACGCCCTAGCAGTAGTGATACTTCGCCAAGGATACTTCTAGCCTACCCTGAGAAGGGACGCCAAGCAGTTCGTCCAAAAATGTGGTAGTTGCCAGAGACATGCGAACATCCAAAGAACACCCTCAGAGTTCGTGAGTTCGGCAGACTATCCTTGGCCCTTCGCAGTTTGGGGCATAGATCTAATTGGGCCACTCCCAACGGCGCCTGGAGGCGTAAGGTTCTGCGTGGTAGCAGTAGACTATTTCTCTAAATGGGTCGAGGCAGAACCCCTGACAACTATCTCGGCAAAAGAAGTGCAGAAGTTCGTATGGAAAACCATCGTATGCAGATTTGGCATACCGAGGGTACTCGTAGCGGACAATGGATCCCAGTTTGTAGACAAAGGATTCCGAGAATTCATTAGCGACCTTGGGACAAAAATGCACTTCGCCCCAGTAGCTCACCCCGAGAGTAATGGGCAGGTGGAAGTATCTAACAGGACCATAAAAGATGGTCTGAAAAAGAGATTGGGAGAAGCAAAAGGGAAATGGCCAGGAGAACTCCAAAGCGTGTTATGGAGCTACCGAACGACACCCCGAAGAGCCACAGGGGAAACGCCCTTTTCACTTGTCTTCGGCACAGAGGCCATCATCCCCGTCGAGATAGTACAACCGTCAATATGAGTCCAAGTGTTCGATGAAAAAGGAAATGACCTCGGCCTAAGAACCAAGCTCGACCTCGTCAGCGAACATAGAGAAATAGCCGAGCTGAGAAGAAAAGCTTTCCAGCAAAGAGTGGCAGCAGCCATAAACCTACGCGCCAGGCCAAAGGGAATAAAGCAGGGAGACCTTGTTCTCCGAAAGGCTGAATTTGCACCCCGAAAGCCGTCCCATGGGGTACTTCGCGCAAATTGGGAAGGACCCTACCTGGTACTTGCCGAAGTACGAAAAGGAGTATATAAGCTCGGTGATGCCGAAGGCATAGAATTAAAAAATACTTGGCACTCAGAGGCCTTGAAAAAGTTCTATGCCTAAAAAGTTCGGTGGGAAAGTTGTATTCCACAAGTTGGAAAAATTTGTCTAAGTAAAAAGTTCTGGAGAAGCACAAGGCAAGAGTCTCACGAAAGCAATCGCCGAGTAAAGCAAGAGTAAGGCTTTCCAAAGTCTCTTGAGCGAATATGTTCGGGACAAAGGAAAGCAAGAGTAAGGCTTTCCCAAGTCTCTTGAGCGAATATGTTCGGGACAAAAGGAAAGCAAGAGCAAGGTTTTCCGAAGTCTCTCGAGCGAATATGTTCAGGACAAAGGAAATCAACAGCATGGTTCTCCGAAGTCTCTCGAGCGAATTATGTTCGGGACAGGGAGAAACAAAAGAACCTGGCAAAAAACACTTAGCCGAAGTTGTATCTATTAAGCCAAAGAGCGCTTACAGAGAAGAAAGTTGCTGAAAGACTACAGAAAAGAAGAAGAAAATGAAGACAAAAGGCCCTAGTACAAGCTAAGGAACCTCGGCGTCCTGAGAACTGCCAGCCCCCATGCTTTTGTCAGTAGCCTTCGGCGCCGGGAGAGAAGGAGGCAGTCTCAAATGCTCAATCTTGGACCAAGTCCACCGAGGCTCCTTGGGGATGTTCATTGCTTCCAGGAAGGAGAGGTCGAAGTTTGGGAACTTTTGCAGAATCTGGTGCCGAGCGAGGCAGAAGCCGTCTTGAAAGCCCAACTTCGTCATATTATCGGCCTCCTGCTTCTTGACCTCCAAATCCTCATAGTCCTTCTCCAGATCAGCGTAATCCTTCTCCAAATCCTTGACCTTTTTCTTCAGTGACTTCACCTTCTTCTTCTCTTCTGAAGGCTCCTTCAGAGATGCGACCTCGGCTTCGAGTTGAGCCTTCTCCTCGAGTGCCTTCGCAAGGATTGCGTCACTTTCTGACTTACCCTTTTGAATCGCCTCGACGGTCGAAGTCAGCTCCGCCATTCGGGAGCCGAGGTCGGAAAGCTTCTGGGAGGTGTCTTTCTGGACTTCCTCTTTCTCTTTTTTGAACCCCTCCCGAAGTTCAGCAACCTCCTTCTCCGCAGACTGCTTGAGATGAGCATTTTCGGCTACCAGGGCCGAACACTTGTCCTTCGCCTTGGTATAATGATCCCAAAGTGCCGCCCTCTTCTCTGCCTCTCGCGCCACCCAAACACAGAGACACCCGGCATACCCCATCAGCTGCAAAAAAGAGAGAGAAAAGCAAACAGAGGGAAAATAATGCTAAGTACTTGGACAAAAAGTCAAAGACAAATTTGCCACTGACGAAAATAATGCTAAGCACCTGGGCAGCATGTTCAGTGACTTTGGCGGCCAAGGAGTTATCGCCTGGGTAAGCCGCTGTAATGGCCTTGTAAGATGCCTCAGTAAGCACCCCTTTGCACATTTGCCTGGCCATCTCGGGACAGTCCTCGGAGTACATATTCATGTCCTCCGTGAACGTCCAAAAGGGCTCTTTCGGCACTTTCCCTTCAGGAATTTTGGCATCCCGAAGGGCCCTCTTGCGGGCATGTTTGGTAACCCAGCCAGGAGAGGCCACCTCCGCTGCACAACAAGGCAGAAAAATTGGTTAAGGCTAGAAAAGTCTTAAGGGTTTGCAAGAGACAAAAGGATGTTTGACAAAGTGCAAACCTGCTGGCACCTCAGTAACGTCGTCGTCAGGAACCGTCGTCGCCTCAATAGAGATCCCCTTGCCTTTTATTTGGCGCCGCTCCTCGGCAGAAGGGGTCTCCTCCCGATCGCCCTCCAGAAGAGCATGCGAAGGCGTGGGGCTTTGAGGTGGGACGTCGGCAAAAGGAACCTCGGGCAAAGGGACAGCGCGGTCTTCAGCTTCCTCGCCTGCCTCCTCCGGAATTTGCGGAAGAGAGGAAGGACCAGCCTTCCTGGCCCGCTTGGAAGGAGGGCCCGCCGAAGTGTGCTTCCCCCTCCGAGAGGCGGCCTTTTTTGTCTGCTCGCCCCTCTCGGCCTGCCCGGTAAAAAGAGCCTTGTAAAAGGCAGCCGCGTCGTCACCCATCTCTGTAAAAGGAAAAAGAAGATCAGTGTAAGTCCAAGATGAAGTTATGAAGGAAAAAATGAGAAAGTAACTTACTCTCGTAAAAAGACTCAAAAGTCTCTTTCCCCCGAAGGAGTTTTACGAGCCAGGAGTCCTTCCCCGAAGAAGCCGGTTTCGGCATATTGAGGTCTGTCTCATGCTCCTTTACCACCTTGACTTCCCGAAGGACCTCTTCGGTCATGAGCCTCCAGTTGATCGGAAAGGGGTAAAAGGCACGAGGAGGGACCTCGGCAGCCCAGTCAGAGACGGCCCGGATGCGCCTGTCGAAGTCCTCAAAGATAGGTGCTACATCAGCGTCTAGCAGTATCTTCGGGTCAACAACATCCATCTTGAGCCTCCCCTGAGCCAACTTGGTCGGGACGCACGACCAAGCCTCCGACTTCTTCAGGAAAAAGAATTTTTGTTGCCACCCTTGCCAGCTGTCTTTGGTGGCGAAGGTGAACGTATACTTTTTGCTCCCGGATCCCCGAGGCAGCATAAAGTAGAAGCCACCCTTTGGGACCACGAAGAGCTTGTAGTACTGAAGAAAAACTACAAAGTGAGGTTTTATTTTGAAAACGCCGCACATACAGAGGAAGGCGTTGAAATAGCAGTACGAGTTCGGTGGGAGTTGGTTAACGGCAATGCCATGGAAGTTGCAGAACGCGCTAACCATCTCCGGGGGGGGATACCGAAGTCCGGCCTTCAGTTGGGCTCGAAAAACGGTGATTTCATCACTACGGTTGGAGAAAGCAAATTGGTCAGGACGGGGCAACCTCGTCACAGAGTAAGAGGGTAAGAAAAACTTTTTCTTCCACTTCGCTAGCTTTGCCGCAGTAGTGCAGCAGGGGTGAGAAAGAAGAGGTTGCCAACTCTCGGGAACAGGCATGATGAAAACGAGTTCGGGAAAAACAAAGAAGAAGCTTTGAAAAAAAGCAAAAGGGACTAAAACCCACCAAAGGTCTTGCCAGAATCTGGATTCCTGGAAGCCGTCGTGAAAAGTGGTCGGAAAAACGCCTGAAAAAGGAGAACCGCCGCGGAAAATCGGGAGAGAATTAGAAGGCAAAAGAAAGCAAAAGCAGAAGAAGAAAGAGGGTTATGACAGAACTGATATATATAGGCCGAGAAGGCCAGAACAACCGTCGCCATTAGTACCCCTCGGAAGGCGAAGTGTCGTCATAACTGCTAAGAGCACCTGAAAAGTCGCGCCTGCTGTACTCAGTGCATTCTTACCCAATAAAAAAGTGCCATGTGTCGGTCATCGCGCAGCAAACGTGCCACGTGTCGTCCATCACGTCGAGCACGCCCTCTGACACCATTTGGTCTAGAGGCACCACCCTAGACTGACTCTGCTGGTTACCTCGAAGACACCAAAAGACAGCCTGTGACTTCGGGCAAAAGGTCTATCTTCGGTACAAGGTTATCCTATTTTCCCTCGCCACGAAGACACCAAGAGATAGCCTGTGACTTCGGGCAGAAGGTGTATCTTCGGCACACGGACAGCCTATCTTCTCGCGCCTCGAGGACGCAAAAAGGACTGCCCATCGCTTCAGGCAGAAGAAGGCGTCTTCGGCGCAGATATCACAACCACAGGACCCGAAAACCGATGAACCGAAGTTTCTCACTTCGGCTTTTCGGAGGGGGGCCTGTGATAGCCAAAGGCTAACGCCTCTTCGGTAGTAACTCCGCGCCAGAATATTGGCCGAGTAGTCTGACGTCACCCAAGAGAGGATCTTTTTACTGACCTCGGAAGGTGCGAAGTCAAACACTATGAGCTCGAGACTTTGGTAGCTCGTCAGGAATTCCGAGGACAACACCATCTCCATCGAGGGGCTAAACTGACCGTCTTCGGGTAAGAGAGCCATCTCCCTGAAGCAAGGGAGAATCTCCCCGAAGGAAGATGCCCCAAAGAGGTCTTCCCCGAAGAAGAAACACCTGAACAAGGGAATCCCCGAACTATGGATGTGAGTCCCGAAGAAGGTGTTCATCAAGGGCGCTCCCAGAATTATGGGATAGATCCCGAAGGAGGTGCTCGCACCGAAGGACGGATAGAATCCGAAGAGGGTGCACGCATCGAAGGGCGACCTCGCCCAGGGGACCTCGGGAGTTCGGTATGAGCATTTAAGGAGCCTCTGACATGTCGCCCATAAGCCCCACACGTCACATCTGAACGGCGAAATGACACGCCGCAGCCGCCCCAGTCCTGACACAACCCGTCCGGGTCCAGGGCTAAAAGAGGCTGCAAACGGCTGCCTGTCCCCTAGGTCCAAAGAGACAGATCAAATCCGACCGAACACCTGTCATGATCTGAACGGACCAGCTACTCCTATAAATACTAGGAAATGGGACTGGGCAAAGGATGGGCATTTCCCTCTCTTTGAGAAAACACAAAACAGGCAAGACACTTGATCCCTTAGTGTTCTTCCTCCACCTTCACTCAGAAAACTGACTTGGGCGTCGGAGGGTCCTCCCCGGAAAAGCAAACCGGGGACCTCCTAACCTCTTCTTTGAGCTTTTCAGACACACTCAGCTGGGAAATCTGAGCTCCAGGCACTCGCCTCCTCAGGAAGTCTCTCCACCTATCAACATGACAGCAAACGAAGATGCCTTGGGGTATCAGAAATTTCTGAGGAAGCTGCCGAGGAGCCTGGGACAGCCGAGATTCCGGCGTCCGAGGCAGCTACCGAAGTCCCTGCTGCTGCTGAAGTTTCTTCCGCCAACATCCCTCCCCAGAGCCCTTCTGCGCCGTAGGCCCTTCTGGAGGCCGTGGCAGAGGCTCCTTCTGCCGAGGAGCCACGCAAGAGGAAGGGCAAGGCGATTTGACCGAGGAGTCTGAGGATTCCGAGGACGCCGTGTTCGAAGTGCCGCCGGGTTTGTTACTTTCAAAACAAGTATGGCTCTTTTTGTTTTTCTGAATTTTCCTTTGTCTCTGACCTGCTTCTCATTTTTTCCGTGCAGGGGAGTTACTTACCCCGAACTGGGCGGCCGAACACGCGAAGGTGCGCGCCCTTCGCGACGCCAAAGTCCCGCAAGGGAAGATACCCAAAGAGCCTTTCTGGACATTCACGGAGGACATGAACTTGTACTCCGAGGACTGTCCTGAAATGGCGAAGCAGATTTCGAAGGGGGTGCTTACAGAGGCCTCTTTCAAGGCTATTGCGGCGGCCCATCCGGACGATGACACCCTCGCCGTGAAAGTCACCAAGCATGCTGCTCAGGTATGTTCTTCACACCTTTTTCCCTTCAATTTTTCCTAAGTTCTTGGCTCTTACTGACCTTGCGTTCATCTTTTTACAGCTGCTGGGGTACGCCGGCTTTCTCCGAGTTCGGGTAGCCCGGAATTCGGCGTTCCGAGCTTCGGCCTTAGAGACTTTAGAGAAAGTGAAGGCAACGCGCTTGGCATTGATCGCCAAGAACCAGCAGTTGTCAGATGCTGCGAAGAAGGAAGTTGCTGCCCTTCGGGAGGAGTTCCGGAAAGAGAAGGAAGATCTTGAGAAGAACTCCTCTCTGAAGATTGCTGACCTCGGTGACCAAGTGGTGGGGATGCTCACCGCCAACGAAGACCTTCTCAAAGATAAGTCAGATTCTGACAATCTGATTCGGTCGTTGGTGAGCGAGAAAAAGGCTCTTGAAGCCAAGGTCCAGTCTTTGAAGAAGGAGCTTGATGCGAAAAAGAGGGTGAAGGCGCTGAAGAAGGAGGTTGCAGACTTGAAGGACGAGCTCGAGGACCTTGAGGTTGAGAAGGACAAATCCGACCAAATGACCAAGGTCGCCTTCCAAGACGGATTCTGCCTTGCTCGGCACCAAGTCCTTGAGAGGTTCCCAAGTCTGGACCTCTCTTTTTTGGAAGCTCTCAAAATTCCAGAGGGGCCTCGGTGGTCCTGGTCCAAAATCGAGCACCTGAACCTGCCTTCCACAATTCCGGCGCCGAAGGTGGTGGAAAAGGGCACAGAGGCTGGTGGCTTTCGGGACACCGAGAACCCTTAGGCCTTTTCCATTTTTCTTCTTCATTTTTGTGTTCCTTCTTCGGGCACTTCTTCTTTGTAAGCCTGATCATTGTAAATGAAGATATTTTTTTTTGGCTAAGTGTTTTTTCCATTGCCCCGAACACATTCGCTCAAGAGACTTCGAAAAACCTGCGATCAAAGAAACTTGACTAAGTGTGAAAGATCTTTCCATTGGCTGAGCCTGTTCGCTCAAGAGGCTTTTTGGAAAGTCTGAAAAATTCGACTAAGTCTTTTTGCAGGTTTTTGCATTTCCATTTTGTCCCGAACACGTTCGCTCGAGGGACTTCGGAAACCCCTTAGTCAAAATTTTTCATTTCCCGTTGTCCCGAGCATGTTCGCTCAAGAGACTTAAGAAACCTTTTGCGAGATTTTTTGTTTTCCATTTTTCCCGAGCGTAATGGCTCAAGGGACTTCGGAAAACTATCTCTGCGCTTATTACGGCGAGCACTGCTGAGAGATTTTTCCATTTTCCCAAGCGTGATGGCTCAAGGGACTTCGGAAAGTCATACCTGTGCTTGTGGCGAGGATCTTCGTGGGATTCTGTACAATTCTGCACTTAAGAAATTTTCTCAAGACACTTCTGTACTTAGAATATTTTTCGTACAGTATGATTCTTTCGCTCAAGCTTAGGCGTAGAATTTTCTCAAGGCGTCTGAGTGCCAAGTGTTTTTCAATTCTACGCCTTCGGCATCGCCAAGTTTGTACACCCCTTTTCGTACTTCGGCGAGGACCAGATAAGGTCCATCCCAGTTTGCGCGAAATACCTCGTGAGATGGCTTTCGAGGTGCAAAGTCAGCCTTTCGGAGAATGAGGTCCCCTTTTTTGATTTCTTTTGGCCTGGCTCGTAAATTTATAGCCGCGGCCACTCTTTGCTGGAAAGCTTTTCTTCTCAGCTCAACTATTTCTCTGTGTTCGCCGACGAGGTCGAGCTTCGTTCTTAGGCCGAGGTCGTTTCCACCTTCATCAAATACTTGCACCCGTACTGATGGTCTAACTATCTCGATAGGGATGATGGCCTCCATTCCGAAGATGAGTGAGAAGGGAGTCTCCCCTGTGGCTCTTCGGGGCATCGTTCGGTAACTCCATAATACGCTTTGGAGTTCTCCTGGCCATTTCCCTTTTGCTTCCCCAGTCTCTTCTTCAGGCCATCTTTTATGGTCCTGTTAGATACTTCCACCTGCCCGTTGCTTTGGGGGTGAGCTACTGGGGCGAAGTGCATCTTTATTCCGAGGTCGCTGATAAACTCCTGGAATCCTTTGTCTATGAATTGGGATCCATTATCAGCCATTAGTACCCTCGGTATGCCGAATCTGCATACTATGTTCTTCCATACAAACTTTTGCACTTCTTTTGCCGAGATAGTTGCTAGGGGTTCTGCCTCGACCCATTTGGAGAAATAGTCTACTGCTACTACGTAGAATTTCACGCCTCCGGGCGCTGAGGTGAGTGGCCCAATAAGGTCTATGCCCCAGACTGCGAAGGGCCAGGGATAGTCAGCCGAAGTTACCATTTCCGAGGGTGCCCTCTGGATGTTCACGTGTTTCTGGCAACTACCGCATTTTCGGATGAACTGCCTTGCATCCTTTCTCAGGCTAGGCCAGAAGTATCCTTGGCGAAGTATCACCGCCGCAAGGGCATCAGTTCCAATATGTGAACCACACATGCCTTCGTGGACCTCTTCAAGGTCCATTTCAGTATCCTCTTCATCCACGCATCTTTGCAGCGGGTTTGCATATCCCTGTCGGTATAACTCTTCGCCAATCAGGAAGAATCGGCCGGAGTGTCTTCGCAGTCTTGCAGCGTCGCCGGGGTCTTCGGGGAGCATATTTTCTGCGAGGTATCTTTTTATGGGAACTTTCCATCCTTCTCCCGAGCTCGCTATGCTCAGCACTGAGATCCTCGGGTGATCTAGCACCTCGGTGTATGTTTTTGACTTCGCCAAGCAATCTGCCTCAGTGTTATTTCACCGAGGTACATTTTCGATCCGTACGGCGTCAAACTCTTGGACGAGCTTTGCTACCAGCTCATGGTATTTTGCCAAGGTTGGGTCCTTTGCCCCATAATCTCCCGCCGTCTACCGAACTACCAGCTGGGAATCGCTGTGAGCCTTTAAGTTTCTCACGGCAATCCTTCTGGCCAAGCGTAATCCTGCTATGAGGGCCTCATACTCAGCCACATTGTTAGTGACGTTGAAGCTAAACTTGATAGCCTTCATTACTTCCAGGCCTTCGGGGCCTCTGATAATTACCCCAGCTCCCTAGTGTTCGGACCCGGAGGCTCCGTCAACATGTAAGGTCCATTCTGGCTCACCTTCGTTTAGATCTGGATGACTGTCCTCAGTGGTGGGTATTTCGGCAATGAATTCTGCCAGTGCCTGAGCTTTTATGGCCTTCCGAGGTTCATAGATGATATCGTGTTCGCCAAGCTCTATACACCACTTGGAGAGCCTTCCCGAATGATGCACTTTCCTCATAACGTCCCGTAGTGGCAGGCTACTTCGGACGATGATGGGGTGAGCCTGAAAGTATGGCCACAGCCTTCTCCCTGCAAGCACCAAGGCGTATATAGCTTTTTGAACCAGAGGGTACCTGACTTCGGCACCATGCAGGGATTTGCTGATGTAATAGACTGGCCATTGCTTTGGCCCTTCTTCTTTCACGAGGACCGAGCTCACAGCTTTTTCCGTGACGGCAACGTATAACACGAGGGGTTCTCCCTCGCGAGGTTGTCGTAGAGTCGGCAGGCTGGCTAGGTAGACTTTGAGTTCTTCCCAGGCCTTTTGGCAATCTTCACCCCAAGGGTGATCATTCCTTCCGAGGTCGCCTTCCATTTTTGCTGCCTTTGTGAGGACTTTGAAGAAAGGTTGACACCTATCTCCGTACCTGGAAATAAACCTGCTCTGGGAGGTTATTCTTTCGGTGACCCTCTGCACGTCTTTGACTGTGGCAGGAGTTCGGAACTCAAGCAGCGCCTTAATCTTCTCGAGGTTAGTGTCAATGCCTCTTTCGGATACCATGTATCCAAGGAATTTTCCCGAGGTTACCCCGAAGATGCACTTTTCAGGATTGAGCTGAATCCCAAAGGCTCTGAGCTTTTGGAAGGTTTCCTCTAGATCTGCAACGTGATAGCTAGGCAGCTTGCTCTTGACTATCATATCATCAACATACACCTTCATGTTTCTCCCCATTTGGTCTTTAAACACCTTGTTCATCAACCTTTGGTAGGTGGCTCCTGCATTTTTTAGCCCAAAGGGCATCCTGACATAGCAGTATGTTCCTCCCTCGGTGATGAAGGCGGTTTTTTCTTCATCTTCGGGGTCTATTCTTATTTGATGGTAGCCACTGAAGGCGTCTAGGAAACTTAGGAGCCCGTATTCGGCAGTTGAATCTACCAGTTGATCTATTGGCGGCAGAGGGTATGAGTCTTTCGGGCGAGCATCGTTCAAGTTTCTGAAGTCGATGCACATCCGGAGTTTGCTGCTACCTTCTTTTGTAGCAATGACCACGTTGCTTAACCATTCGGGGTACTTCACCTCCCTGATGACTTTGGCGTCTAACAGACGCTGGACCTCGGTTTTAACAAAGTTGCTCTTGTGGGCTGAGGTGCTTCATTTCTTTTGCCGGACAGGTTTTGCTTTCAGGCTTACTTTGAGGCTATGCTGTATTATGCCAGAGTTTACCCCCGGCATATCTTTCGGCGAGTAGGCAAACAGATCTTTATTTTTCAGCAGAAAAGATACAAGGTTTTCCTTATCACCTTCGGCCAAGCTCTTCCCTATTCGGGTAGATTGTCCTGGGATAAGTTCTACTGTTTCCATTTCCGCTTTTGCGAGATCTTCTTCTTTGCCTTTTTCTGGCGCCTTTGCCTCCATTGTTTGTGTGAAGTTGCTCATTGGGGCCTTTCGTGCTTTCACAAACACCTTTCTGACCTCGGCCTAGTCTATGAAGATCTCTGCATCTCCATCCTTAGTGGCAAATGTGACAGTCAAGTACTTCACATCAGGGCGAATGTGCAGGTTTCCCTGTGTCTGCCTTCCAAGGATGGCATTGTACGAGGACGGGACATCCATGACGATGAACCTCGCCATTGTGCAGGCGTACAACTCAGCTGCTCCGTCTACCGATGTCCCTCTCATCATCAGTGGGAGGTTGATCCATCCGAGAACGGGCAGTTCGGATGGTCCAACCCCGAAGGTGGGCGAGGTGACTGGCTTAAGCTCGCTGCTAGAGATGCCCAAGCTCGGCAGTAAGTGCGAGAATAGGATGTCCTCATTTGATCCATCATCAAGTAGCACCCTTTTGACGTCCCAGTTCCCTATCCTTGCCATGATTAGCAGCGGATCGTCGTGGGGGAAAACGACGGTGGATCCATCTTTGCGGGGCAACTTCTTTGCTGGATTTTGATATTCCATGACTGCAATTTCTCTGGCCTTCTGCTTTCTTTCCGAGGATGGGAGCCCCGTGGTGATTGTTTGGATAACCCCTGTCGGAGGTGGAGGGCACCTTTTTGGACTTCGGTTTCTCCGCCTGTCGGAGTCATAGTCCTCATCTTCGGCCCTTTTTTCCTCCACTTTTCTGCCTTTTGGGGATGGCATCCGCAGGTATTTCCGAAGTTGGCCCTGCTTTATCAGTGACTCTATGTACTTCTTCAGCTAGAAGCAGTCTTCGGTGTCATGACCGTCGTCACGATGAAACTGGCAGAACTTCATTGCATTCTTCTTATTCTCAGCGGTCATGGCCCTTGGCCGCCGAATCTGTGTCCCTTGCCTTTCCAGCGCCATGAGGATGTTGGCCCGTGTAGTGCTCAGTGGTGTGAAACTTTGGGGTTTCCTTCCCCGCATCCTCCGAGGTCGTCCTGCCTACTCGGTCGGATGCCGAGCTTGTTGATTGGACCCTTCGGTGCGGTGGTGATCGGACTTCGGCCCAGCCATTCTTAGTTCCTCGACGGTCATGTGCTGTTCTGCCCTTCGGTAAAATTCTCCGAGGGTCTCCGGGGGGTCCTTTGAGAACTCATAAAACAGCTGTGAGTCTCGCCGAAGGCCCCGTGTCATGGCAAGAATGCGGATTTCTGGCCGAAAGTCGGGGACGCTCAGAGCTTCCCTGTTGAATCTTTCGACATAGTCTCGGATGGTTTCTCCGTTCCTCTGCTCTATGTCGAACATCTGGACAGGCATCTTCGCAGTAGGTCGACTCCCAATGAATTGCTGCGTGAAGGCCGTGGACAACTCCTGTAACTCAGTGATGGTCCCTGAAGGCAATGAATTGTACCATGCAGTTGCTGGCCCTGTGAGGGTGACTTCGAAGCACTTGCACATGGTAGCGTCGTCAGCACCGTGCATTATCATGCTGCGTCTGTACTTCGTCAGATGGGCCTATGGATCAGTACGGCCATCATAGATCTCCAACCAAGGTACTCTGAAGTCACCTGGCATGGCTGCCTCGGCCACGGTCCGGGTGAACAGGGACCCATCTTCGCAGAAGGCTCCCGTGAGCCTGTCCCAAACGGGTTTTCTGGCCATTTGTTTCTCCACCCTATCTAGCCGTGCTAATATCCTCTCCATAAGCACTGTGGCACTAGGCCCTTCTTCAGGGAAGGGAGACCGTCGGCGCCTCTTCGGGGAGCGAGTTCGGCGCTGAGGGGACATGGACCTCGCCTTAGGCGTCGAACTCCTTCACTGTGAGACTTTCGGTCGTTTGGACCCAGTTTGTCCCACAGGCCTTTTCCCGAGGAGTATATTCTCCGTGGATGACTCTTCACGCGGGTCTACGCTTCCCGAACTGTGATGTGTCAACCTCTGACTTTTCTCCCGAGGGCGTCCAGGTGAGGGAGGTCTTTGGGCCTGTGTCTGCTGTGACCATCTTCGGTCGATCTGCTGTGTCATGTCGGCCATGACCGAACGCTGAAACTCCCTGATAAAGCTCATAGTGATTACTAGAGGGCGATCTTCCTCGGACGCAGAAGTCCCTGGGAGTGTTTGCTCAGCAGCCGGTTGTGTCTCAGGCACGGACGGAGACCTCGGGAGTCCCTTGTCCTTAGAACGCCGAGTTTCAACGACGGCAATCTCAGAGCGGGTTCCCACAGACGGCGCCAAATGATGGCCAGGGGCCTCATCGTTTAGAGTCATGGTGACTGATGGAGGGACTTCCAGGAGGAAGAACGCCTGGATGATGGTGCGCCCAAGGGAGAGTACCTGAGATGCTAAAAAAAAGTGGGTTAGGAGGCCCCCGGAATGTGTTTCCGGGGGGGGAGCCTCCGACGCCCAAGTCAGTGGTGGCTGAGAAAGAGGCAGAGGAAATAGCACAAAGGGGCTGAAGAGTCTTGCCTGGTGATTTTCTTAGAGTCTGGGAGTCAGCTCTTTGCCAACCAACCTCCTGCCAAGTATTTATTTCCTGGTATTTATAGGAGTACCTAGCCCGTTCAGATCGCGACACGTGTTCGGTCGGATGTTCCCTGAGTTTCTGGGCGTAGGGGACAGATAGCTGGTAGCAGGTTGCCTTGAGCCTTGTGCTGAGATGGGCCATGATGTGATTTTCAGCGTGTCAGAGCTCCTTTTGAGGCGGCTTATGACGTCTGTGAAAGGATGTGTCAGAGGCTTCCTTAAATGCTTCCTTAAATGCTCCTACCGTACTCTCGAGGTCCCTGGGCGAGGTCGTCCTTTGGTACGGACGGTGCCTCTTCGGGGACACGCCCTCAGTTCGGGGGTACCCAGCTTCAGGGAGTTCCGCCTTCGGGGAGATCATGTTCGGCCCGCAATAGCTGGTGCCTCTTTTCCGAAGGTGATCTGTTTACAACCTCGGGGGGCTAGTAATATCCTCAAGTTTCTTGGCGTGCCGGGCTCGGAGCTCTTCGGCTATCTCCCGAGGTGTATGATCCCACCTTTACTCGGGTAGCGCCAGTTTCTTCTGGCCATTCTTGTGGCAGGGAGTTCGGCCAGATAGAGGCGATAGCCTTTGGCTATCAGGCATCCATACCAAAGTACAACCTCGCCGATAGCCAAAGGCTATTGCCTCCTCGGTAGTAACTCCCTGCCAGAATATTGGCCGAGGAATCTGACGTCACCCAAGAGAGGATCTTTTTACGGACCTCGGAAGGTGCAAAGTCAAACACTATGAGCTCGAGACTTCGGTTAGCTCGTCAGGAATTCCGAGGACCTCGGGAGTACGGTATGAGCATTTAAGGAGCCTCTGACATGTCGCCCACAAGCCCTACACGTCACATCTGAACGGCGAACTGACACGCCGCAGCCGCCCCCGTCCTGACACAACCCGTCCGGGTCCAGGGCTAAAGGAGGCTGCAAACGGCTGCCTATCCCCTAGGTCCAAAACTACAGATCAAATTCGACCGAACACGTGTCATGATCTGAACGGACCAGCTACTCCTATAAATACTAGGAAATGGGACTTGGCAAAGGATGGGCATTTTCCTCCCTCTGAGAAAACACAAAACAGGCAAGACACTTGATCCCTTAGTGTTCTTCCTCCACTTTCACTCAGAAAACTGACTTGGGCGTCGGAGGGTCCTCCCCGGAAAAGCAAACCGAGGACCTCCTAACCTCTTCTTTGAGCTGTTCAGGCACGCTCAGCTGGGAAACCAAAGCTCCAGGCGCTTGCCTCCTCAGGAAGTCTCTCCGCCTGTCAGCATGACAGCAAACGAAGATGCCTTGGGGCATCATTTGGCGCCGTCTGTGGGAAACTACTCCCAGGTAGCTGTTGTTGAAACTCGGCGTTCGAAGGACAAAGGACTCCCGAAGTCCCCATCCGCGCCTGAAAACCAACCAGCTACCGAACAAAGTCCCCCAGAGACTTCCTTGCCTGAAGAGGAACGCCCTCTTGTCATCACGATGGGTTTTTTACGAGACTTTCAGAGGTCTATTGTGGCTGAAATGACACAACAGATAGACCGAAGGTGGCCGCAACCAGCCCAGGCTCAAAAACACACTTCGCCAGCACGACCTCGGGAGAAAAGCCCAAGGGCAACCCATCATAGCTCGGGAATTGGGGAGCCGCGGGAAGAGTCCTCGACAGATAACTTGCCCCTCGGGGCACGGCTGGCGGAAAGAGCAAGGTCTGAACGACCTGAAGTCCCGTCCAGAAGAAGTTTGTCGCCAGAGGCAAAGTCCCCCTCACCCCGGTACCAAAGCCGCTCCCCGAAGAGACAGCAACAGTCCTCTTACCGAAAAACCTCTAAGCACCAAGAAGAGGAGCCCAGTGCTACACTCCTCCTGGAGAATGTCTTGGCAAGACTGGAGAGAGTGGAACAGCAGGTGGCACGCAAGCCTGTTTGGGCCAGGCTAACTGAAACCGTCTCTAGAGATGAAACTCCTTTCACCCGAACAGTGGTCGAGGCGGTCATGCCAAGTGATTTCAGGCTACCTCGGCTAGAGACCTATGAGGGTCAGACTGATCCCCAGGCCCACCTAACAAAGTACAAACACAGCATGGTGCTACACGGGGCTGATGATGCTACACTATGCAAGTGCTTCGAAGTCACCCTCGCAGGACCAGCAACTGCCTGGTACAATTCCCTGCCTCCCGGAAACATCAGGGGGTTCCAGGAGCTGTCCACAGCGTTCACCCAACAGTTCATTGGGAGCAAGCCGACGGCGAAGATGCCCGTCCAGATGTTCGACATAGCACAAAGAAACGGGGAGACCATCCGTGACTATGTCGAGAGGTTCAACAGAGAGGCCCTCAGTGTTCCGGACTTTCGTCCCGAAATCCGCATCCTCGCCATGATAAGGGGCCTCCGGAGGGATTCGCACTTGTTTTATGAATTCTCCAAAGATCCCCCGGACACGCTGGGAGAATTCTACCGAAGGGCTGAACAACATATGACAGCCCGAAGAGCTGAGAATGACAGGACCAAAGGCTGACCATATTACGCTCGTGGCGAAGGGTCCAGCCAGCAAGCCCGGTGTCCAACGGAACAGTTAGGCCGACCTCGGAGAGCGCAAGTAGGAGGAAGGAAGCCCCAAAACTTTACATCTCTGAGCACCACGAGGGCTAACCTCCTCATGGCGTTGGAAAAACAGGGGGCTCAAATCCAACGACCGAGGGGCATGACTGCTGACAACAGAAGGAACATGAAGAAGTTCTGCCAGTTCCACCGTGATCACGGTCATGACACCGAAGACTGCTTTCAGGTGAAAAAGTACATCGAATCACTGATAAAGCAGGGCCAGCTTCGGCGTTATTTGAGAATCCCTTCCCCGAAGGGGAAAAAGGAGGAAGAAGGAAAGCCCGATGACGAGGATTACGATTCAGACAGGCGAAGGAACCGAAGTCCGAGAAGGCGTCCTCCACCTTCGGCAGGAGTAATACAGACGATCACAACCGGACTTCCATCCTCGGAAAGAAAAAGAAGGGCCTGAGAGATAGCGGTGATGGAATATCAGAGCCCAACGAAAAAATTGGCCCGCGAGGATGGCTCCACCATCATATTTCCCCATGACGATCCATTGCTGATAATGGCGAGGATAGGAAACTGGGACGTCAAGAGGGTACTGCTGGACGATGGGTCAAACGCAGACGTCTTGTTCTTACATTTGCTGCCAAGCTTGGGCGTATCCAGGAGTGACCTCAAGGCTGTTACTTCACCCACGTTCGGCGTAGGACCATCTGAGCTACCTGTCCTCGGGTGGATCGACCTCCCCTTGATGATGAAAGGAACTTCGGAGAAAGGAACTGCTGAGTTGTTCACCTCTACCATGGCAAGATTCATAGTCATGGACGTCCCTTCGACATACAACGCCATCCTCGGCAGACAGACATAGGGAAATTTGCACATTCGCCCTGATGTAAAGTACTTGACCGTCACCTTCGCCACCAAAGGAGGAGACACAAAGATCTTCATTGATCAAGGCGAGGTGAGAAAGGTGTTCGTCAGAGCACGAAAGGCTCCAGCAAGCAACTTAGCACTTGCTGTAAAAGGAAAAGAGCTGGAAAGGGGCGAGGCAGAAGATCCCACAAAAGCGGAAACAGAAGAAGTAGAGCTTGTCCCAGGCCATAATACCCGAATAGGGAAAAGCATGGCCGAAGGAGACAAGGAAAAACTTGTATCTTTTCTGCTTGCAAATAAAGATCTGTTCACCTACTCGCCGAAGGACATGCCAGGGGTAAACCCTTGCGTAATCCAGCATAGCCTCAAAGCGAGTCCGGAAGTAAAACCTGTCCGGCAAAAGAAACGGAGCATCTCGGCTCACAAAAATGACTTCGTCAAGACCGAAGTCCAGCGTCTAATAGACACTAGCGTTATCCGGGAGGTAAACTACCCTGAATGGCTAAGCAACGTGGTAATTGCCACAAAAAAAGGAAGTAGTAAGCTCCGGATGTGCATCGACTTCAGAAATTTAAACGATGCTTGCCCGAAAGATTCATATCCTCTTCCGCCAATAGACCAACTGGTAGACTCAACTGCCGAGTACGGGCTCCTAAGTTTCCTGGACGCTTTTAGTGGGTATCATCAGATAAGGATGAACCCCGAAGATGAAGAGAAGACTGCCTTCATCACTGAGGGAGGAACATATTGCTATATCAGGATGCCCTTCGGACTCAAAAATGCAGGAGCCACCTACCAGAGGCTGATGAACAAAGTCTTCAAAGACCAAATGGGGAGGAACATGGAGGTGTATGTTGATGATATGATAGTCAAAAGCAAACTGCCTGGCTACCACGTTGCAGATTTAGAGGAAACCTTCCAAAAACTCAGAGCCTTCGGGATCCGCCTTAATCCTGAGAACTGCATCTTCGGGGTGACCTCGGGAAAGTTCCTTGGGTACATGGTATCCGAAAGAGGCATCGATGCTAACCCCGAGAAGATTAAGGCTCTGCTCGAATTCTGAACTCCTGCCACAGTCAAAGACGTGCAAAGACTCACCGGAAGAATAACCTCTCTGAGCAAGTTTATTTCCAGGTACGGAGATAGGTGTCGACCCTTCTTCAAAGTGCTCACAAAGGCAGCAAATATGGAAGGCGACCTCGGAAGGAATGGTCATCCTTGGGATGAAGATTGCCAAAAAGCCTGGGAAGAACTCAAAGTCTACTTCGCCGGCCTGCCGACTCTGCGGCAACCTCGGGAGGGAGAGCCCCTCGTATTATACCTCGCCGTCACACAAAAAGCTGTGAGCTCGGTCCTCGTGAAAGAATAAGGACCAAAGCAATGGCCGGTCTACTATGTCAGCAAGTCCCTGCATGGCGCCGAAGTCAGGTACCCTTTGCTTCAAAAAGCTATATACGCTTAATGCTTGCAGGGAGAAGGCTGCGGCCATACTTTCAGGCTCACCCCATTATCGTCCGAAGTACCCTGCCTCTACGGGATGTTATGAGGAAAGTTGATCACTCGGGAAGGCTTTCCAAGTGGTGTATAGAGCTTGGCGAACACGACATCACGTATGAACCCCGGAAAGCTATAAAAGCTCAAGCTTTGGCAGACTTCATCGCCGAAGTACCAAACACCGAGGAGGGACATTCGTTCTCTGGCGAAGGCGAGCCAAAATGGACGTTATATGTTGACGGGGCCTCAGGATCCGAACACCAGGGAGCTGGAGTGATTATCAGAGGCCTCGAAGGCCTAGAAGTAATGAAGGCCATCAAGTTCAGTTTCAACGCCACCAACAATATGGCCGAGTATGAGGCCCTCATAGCAGGATTACGCCTGGCCAGAAAGATTGGCGTGAGAAAACTGAAAGCCCACAGTGACTCCCAGCTGGTGGTCCGGCAAATGGCTGGGGACTATGGCGCGAAAGACCCGACCTTGGCGAAATACCATGAGTTGGTAACAAAGCTTATTCGGGAGTTCGACGTCGTGAAAATCGAGAACATACCCCGACGGGAAAATGCTGAGGCAGACTGTGTGGCGAAGTCTAGAACTTGCACCGACGTGCTAAGCCACCCCAGCATCACAGTATTAAGCATAGCGACCTCGGGGAAAGGATGGAAAGAACCAATCAAAACGTATCTCGCAACCAACACACTCCCCGAAGACCCCAGCGAAGCCGCAAAAGTGCGAAGGCGCTCCGGACGTTTCTTCTTAATTGGAGAAGAACTATATCGGCAAGGATATGCAAATCCACTTTAGAGGTGTGTTAGTGAAGAGGATACTGAAATGATCCTTGAAGAAGTTCATGAAGGTGCCTGTGGTTCACACATCGGAACCGACGCCCTGGCAGCAGTGATACTTCGCCAAGGATACTTCTGGCCTACCCTGAGAAAGGACGCCAAGCAGTTCGTTCAGAAATGTGGTAGTTGCCAGAGACATGCGAACATCCAAAGAACACCCTCGGAGTTCGTGACTTCGGCAGACTATCCTTGGCCCTTCGCAGTTTGGGGCATAGATCTCATTGGGCCACTCCCAACGGCGCCTGGAGGCGTAAAGTTCTGCGTAGTAGCAGTTGACTATTTCTCTAAGTGGGTCGAGGCAGAACCTCTGACAACTATCTCGGCAAAAGAAGTGCAGAAGTTCGTATGGAAAAACATCGTATGCAGATTTGGCATACCGAGGGTGCTCGTAGCGGACAATGGATCCCAGTTCATAGACAAAGGATTCCAAGAGTTCATTAGCGACCTCGGGACAAAAATGCACTTCACCCCAGTAGCTCACCCCCAAAGTAATGGGCAGGTAGAAGTATCTAACAGGACCATAAAAGATGGTCTGAAAAAGAGATTGGGAGAAGCAAAAGGGAAATGGCCAGGAGAACTCCAAAACGTGTTATGGAGTTACCGAACAACACCCCGAAGAGCCACAGGGGAAACGCCCTTTTCACTCATCTTCGGTACAGAGGCCATCATCCCTGTCGAGGTAGTACAACTGTCAATACGAGTCCAAGTGTTTGATGAAAAAGGAAATGACCTCGGCCTGAGAACCAAGCTCGACCTCGTCAGCGAACACAGAGAAGTAGCTGAGCTGAGAAGAAAAGCTTTCCAGCAAAGAGTGGCAGTAGCCATAAACTTACGCGCCAGGCCAAAGGGAATAAAGAAGGGAGATCTCGTTCTCTGAAAGGCTGAATTCGCACCGCGAAAGCCGTCCCATGGGGTACTTCGTGCAAATTGGGAAGGACCGTACCTGGTACTTGCCGAAGTATGAAAAGGAGTTTATAAGCTCGGTGATGCCGAAGGCATAGAATTAAAAAACACTTGGCACTCAGAGGCCTTGAAAAAATTCTATGCCTAAAAAGTTTCGTGGGAAAGTTGTATTGCACAAGTTGGACAAATTTGTCTAAGTTAAAAGTTCTGAAGAAGTACAAAACAAGAGTCTCACGAAAGCAATAGCCGAGGAAAGCAAAAGTATGGCTTTCCGAAGTCCCTTGAGCGAATATGTTCGGGACAAAGGAAAGCAAGAATATGGTTTTCCGAGGTCTCTCAAGCGAATTATGTTCAGGACAAAGGGAAACAAAGGGATCTGGCAAAAAATACTTAGCCAAATTTTTATCTATTGAGCCAAAGAGTGCTTACAGAGAAGAAAAGTTGCTGAAAGGCTACAAAAAAGAAGAAGAAAATGAAGACAAAAGGCCCTAGTACAAACTAAGGAACCTCGGCGTCTTGAGAACTGCCAGCCTCTGTGCTTTTGTCAGCAGCCTTCGGCGCCGAGAAAGAAGGAGGCAGTTTCAAGTGCTCGATCTTGGACCAAGTCCACCAAGGCTCCTTCGGGATGTTCATGCCTTCGAGGAAGGAGAGGTCGAAATCTGGGAACTTCTGCAGAATTTGGTGCCGAGCAAGACAGAAGCCGTCTTGAAAGCCGAACTTCATCATATTGTCGGACTCCCGCTTCTTGACCGCCAAATCTGCATAGTCCTTCTCCAGATCCGCGTAATCCTTCTCCAGATCCTTATGCTTTTTCTTCAATGCCTTCATCTTCTTCTTCTCTTCTGAAGGCTTCTTCAGAGATGCGACCTCGGCTTCGAGCTGGGCCTTTTCCTCGAGCGTCTTCGCAAGGATTGCATCACTTTCTGACTTATCCTTTTGAATCGCTTCTACGGCCGAAGTCATCTCCGCCACCCGAGAGTCAATGTCAGAAAGTTTCTGGGATGAGCCTTTCTCAAGTTCCTCTTTCTCTTTTATGAACCCCTCCTGAAGTTCAGCAATTTCCTTCTCCGAAGACTGCTTTAGCTGAGCATTGTCGGCAGCCAACGCCGAACACTGGGCCTTCGTCTTGGTGTAAAGGTCCCAGAGTGACGCCCTCCGTTCTGTCTCTCGCGCTACCTAAACACGGAGCAACGCGGCATACCCCATCAGCTGCAAAAAAGGCAAAACAAAGGGAAAATGATGCTAAGTAAAAAGCAAAGGCGAAATCAGCACTAATGAAAAGCATACCTAGGCGGCATGTTCAGTGAGTTTGGCGGCCAAAGAGATGTCGCCAGGGTAAGCCTCCGTAAGGGCCTTGTAAGAGGCCTCAGTAAAAACCCCTTTGCACATCTGCCTGGCCATTTCGGGACAGTCCTCGGAGTACATATTCATGTCCTTCGTGAACGTCCAGAAGGGCTCCTTCGGAACTTTCCCTGCCGGGACTTGGGCATCCCGAAGGGCCCTCTTGCGGGCGTGTTCGGCAACCCAGTCAGGAGCGGCCACCTCCGCTGCACAACAAGGCAGGAAAATTGGTTAAGGCCAGAAAAGTCTTAAGGATTTACAAGAGAAGAAAGGTTATTCGACAAAATACAAACCTGCTGGCACCTCGGTAACGTTATCGTCAAGAATCGACGTCACCTCAGTAGAGACCCCCTTGCCTCTTATTCAGCGCCGTTCCTCGGCAGAAGGGGTCTCCTCCCCATCGCTCTCCAGAAGAGCATGCGAAGGCGTGGGGCTTTGAGGAAGGACGTCGGAAGAAGGGACGTCAACAGGAGGAACCTCGGGCAAAGGGGCAGCAAGGTCTTCAGGCTCCTCGCCTACCTCCTCCAGAATTTGCGGAAGAGAGGAAGGAGCAGCTTTCTTTGCCCGTTTGGGGGGAGGGCCGCCCGAAGTCTGCTTCCGCCTCCGATAGGCGGCCTTCTTTGTCTGTTCGCCCCTCTGGGCCTGCCCGGTAAAAAGAGCCTTGTAAAAGGCAGCCGCGTCGTCGCCCATCTCTGAAAAAAGAAAAAAGAAGATCAGTGTAAGTCCAAGATGAAGTTATGAAGGAAAAAATGAGAAAGTAACTTACTCTCGTAAAAAGACTCATAAGTCTCCTTCCTCCGAAGGAGTTTCACGAGCCAGGAGTCCTTCCCCGAAGAAGCCGGTTTCGGCATATTGGGGTCTGTCACGTGCTCCTTTACCACCTTAAGTTCTCGAAGGACCTCTTCGGTCATGAGCCTCCAGTTGATCGGAAAGGGGTAAAGGGCACGAGGAGAGACCTCGGCAGCCCAGTCAGAGACGGCCCGGATACGCCTGTCGAAGTCCTCAAAGATAGGTGTTACGTCGGCGTCTAGCAGTATCTTCGGGTAAACAACATCCATCTTGAGCCTCCCCTGAGCCCACTTGGTCGGCACGTACGACCAAGCCTCCGACTTCTTCAGGAAAAAGAATTTTTGCTGCCACCCTCGCCAGCTGTCTTTGGTGGCGAAGGTGAACGTATACTTTTTGCTCCCGGATCCCCGAGGCAGCATGAAGTAGAAGCCACCCTTTGGGACCACGAAGAGCTTGTAGTACTGAAGAAAAACTACAAAGTGAGGTTTTATTTTGAAAACGCCGCACATACAGAGGAAGGCGTTGAAATAGCAGTACGAGTTCGGTGGGAGTTGGTTAACGGCAATGCCATGGAAGTTGCAGAATGCGCTAACCATCTCCGGGGGGGGATACCGAAGTCCGGCCTTCAGTTGGGCTCGGAAAACTGTGATTTCATCACTTCGGTTGGAGAAAGCAAATTGGTCAGAACGGGGCAACCTCGTCACAGAGTAAGAGGGTAAGAAAAACTTTTTCTTCCACTTCGCTAGCTTTGCCGGAGTAGTGCAGCAGGGGTGAGAAAGAAGAGGTTGCCAACTCTCGGGAACAGGCGTGATGAAAACGAGTTCGGGAAAAACAAGGAAGAATCTTTGAAAAAAGCAGAAGGACTAAAACCCACCAAAGGTCTTGCCGAAATCTGGATTCCTGGAAGCCGTCGTGAAAAGTGGTCGGAAAAACACCTGAAAAAGGAGAACCGCCGCGGAAAATCGGGAGAGAATTAGAAGGCAAAAGAAAGCAAAAGCAGAAGAAGAAAGAGGGTTATGACAGGACTGATATATATAGGCCGAGAAGGCCAGGAGAACCGTCGTCATTAGTACCCCTCGGAAGGCGAAGCATCGCCATAACTGCTATGGGCGCCTGAAAAGTCGCGCCAGCCGTACTCAGTGCATTCTTACCCAATAAAAATGTGCCATGTGTCGGTCATCGCGCAGCAAACGTGCCACGTGTTGTCCATCACGTCGAGCACGCCCTCTGACACCGTTTGGTCTAGAGGCGCCGCCCTAAACTGACTCTGCTAGATACAGGACGCGACGCATGAGCAGACCTATAAAGGCAAAAAAGTAGGTTACCTCGAAGACACCAAAAGACAGCCTGTGACTTCGGGCAAACCGTCTATCTTCGGTACAAGGTTATCCTATTTCCCCTTGCCACAAGGACACCAAGAGATAGCCTGTGACTTCGGGCAGAAGGTGTATCTTCGGCACAGGGACAGCCTATCTTCTCGCGCCTCGAGGACGCAAAAATGCTGCCCATCAGTACAAGCAGAAGAAGCCGTCTTCGGCACAGACATCACAACCACAGGACCCGAAAACCGATGAACCGAAGTTTCTCACTTCGGCTTTTCGGAGGGGAGCCTGTGATAGCCAAAGGCTATTGCCTCCTCGGTAGTAACCCCCTGCCAGAATATTGGCCGAGGAGTCTGACGTCACCCAAGAGAGGATCTTTTTACGGACCTCGGAAGGTGTGAAGTCAAACACTATGAGCTCGAGACTTCGGTTAGCTCGTCAGGAATTCCGAGGACAACACCGTCTCCATCGAGGGGCCAAACCGACTGCCTCCGGGTAAGAGAGCCATCTCTCTGAGGCAAGGGAGAATCTCCCCGAAGGCAGAGGCCCCGAAGAGGATCTTCCCCGAACAAGAAACACCTGAGCAAGGGTATCCCCTAACTATGGGTGTGAGTCCCGAAGAAGGTGTTCATCAAGGGAACTCCCAGAACTATGGGATAGATCCCGAAGGAGGTGCTCACACCAAAGGACGGATAGAATCCGAAGAGGGTGCACGCACCGAAGGGCGACCTCGCCCAGGGGACCTCGGGAGTACGGTATGAGCATTTAAGGAGCCTCTGACATGTCGCCCACAAGCCCTACACGTCACATCTGAACGGCGAACTGACACGCCACAGCCGCCCCCGTCTTGACACAACCCGTTCGGGTCCAGGGCTAAAGGAGGCTGCAAACGGCTGCCTGTCCCCTAGGTCCAAAACTACAGATCAAATCCGACCGAACACGTGTCATGATCTGAACGGACCAGCTACTCTTATAAATACTAGGAAATGGGACTGGGCAAAGGATGGGCATTTTCCTCCCTCTGAGAAAACACAAAACAGGCAAGACACTTGATCCCTTAGTGTTCTTCCTCCACTTTCACTCAGAAAACTGACTTGGGCGTTGGAGGGTCCTCCCCGGAAAAGCAAACCGGGGACCTCCTAACCTCTTCTTTGAGCTTTTCAGGCACGCTCAGCTGGGAAACCAGAGCTCCAGGCGCTTGCCTCCTCAGGAAGTCTCTCCGCCTGTCAGCATGACAGCAAACGAAGATGCCTTGGGGCATCACTCGCCCAGAGGACTTCGGGAGTACGGCATGAGCATTCAAGGAGCCTCTGACATGTAACCCACAGAAGTTATATGCCGCCCCAAACGGTGGTCTGATATGCCGACGCCATCCAGGTCTTGTCACGACCTGTCTCGGTTCAAGGCTCAAGGAGCCTGCCACCGGCTACTTGTCCCCTACGCCCAAAAACTCAGAAAACATCCGACCGAACACTTGTCGTCATCTGAACGGGCTGGGCACTCCTATAAATACCAGGGAACAGACCTACGAAAACGGTTCGACTCCTCCTCCTTGAGAAAACACAAACAGGCAAGGCCACTAAACTTCCTAGTGCTCCTCCTCTTTCACCTCTCAAGACATTGACTAGGGCGTCGGAGGTTCCTCACCGGGAAAACACCCCGGGGACCTCCTAACCCTTTTTTCTGAATATTTTCAGGCACACTCCCCTGGGAAATTTGAGGTCCAGAAGTTCTCCCCCTCAGAAAGTCCCTCCCGAAGTCACAATGTGTCCCGACGAAGATGCCGCTGGGCATCAGATATATGCCATTATCCCTTTGTCCAAGATATCAAGACTAAGCACGAGACATGGAATGTGTCACTCTCGTATAGCCCAATCTTTGGTTTCTTGATTACCAAGTAGACTAACTTAAACTGATGACATTGATATCGGATATCAACTCATCCGAGCATGGCCATGCATTTTCTAAGTCTCACTCTATCAAGGGGCCCAAAGATATCACTCTCGTTACATTGGAGGGACAAATCCCATCTTCATCATACAAATCCCTCCACATGATACGTGACATACCCAATGACCTCCTTCAAGTCCACTCAGTTACGAGTAACAAAGGAAAGTATCAAAGTATGTGACTCACATGTAGGGAACCTTGATGATCTTAGGTCGAAGGACTACATATAACATGATCACTATGAGAATCACTTATGACACTCATATAACGATCCATGTAGTGTTTTCATGGTGGGTCGATCCAGTACACAAGTTCTCCAACTTGTACCCATATGTAGACTACATATCTCATATTAGTCTCCACATATGCTTGTCGTTATATATTATTGCAACCCGCTCCACAATAATACTAGACTAGGGACGTTTAAGAATATCATTATTCTAGGGTTACAATTATGTTTGTTAAGTTACGTAGAAACAAAACAACAAACATAATTGTTGGATTAATGCCTTAATAAAATATCATGACTCAATGTGCAAAAATACAATCATCTCATGATTGGCTTTTTGGGCACAACACTAACAATCTCCCACTTACACTAAAAGCCAATCATCCATGTATCTAATACCGATGGACCTAGAATGGCTATCATGCTTCTGCTACGTAAGGGGCTTTGTCAGTGGATCAGCAATGTTGCTGTCTGTCGAAGTCCTGCATACCCTTACATTACCCCTCTCGATGATCTCCCTGATGAGATGATAGCGTCAGAGTATATGTTTGGATCGCTGGTGTGATCGAGGTTCCTTAGCCTGTGCGATTGCTCCATTATTGTCACAATAGAGCTATATCGAGTCGACAATGCTTGGAACCACTCCAAGTTCAGTGATGAACTTCTTGATCCAAACTGCCTCCTCTACAGCATTAGAGGCGGCAATGTACTCAGATTCTGTTGTAGAGTCAGCTACTGTCTCTTGCTTTGAACTCTTCCAGCTCACAGCACCACCACCAATACAAAACACATAACCAGATAGTGATAAAAAATCATCCTTATCAGATTGGAAGCTTGCATCGGTGTAACCCCTTACAACGAGCTGATCTTCACCTCCAAAGACCAAGACTGCATCCTTAGTCCTTCATAAGTACTTAAGGATGTTCTTAACAGCTGCCCAGCGACTTTCACCGGGGTTCGATTGGTACCTACTCATCATGCTCAAAGCATATGAGACATCGGGACGAGTACATATCATGGCATACATGATAGATCCAATTGCTGAGGCATATAGAATCTTACTCATGCGCTCTCTCTCCTTGAGTGTACTTGGACACTGAGATCTAGAAAGAGTAATACCATGTGACATGGGCAAGAATCCTTTCTTGGAATCTTGCATGCTAAACCTCTTTAGCACCTTGCCAATATATGTACTTTGACTTAGGCCAAGAAGCTTTCTAGATCTATCTCAATAAATCCTAATGCCTAACACATAGCCTGCTTCACCCAAGTCCTTCATAGTGAAACATTTCCCTAGCCAAGTCTTCACAGACTATAGCTCAAGAATGTCATTCCCGATGATTAGTATGTCATTTACATACAACACCAAGAAGACAATAGCGCTCCCACTAACCTTCTTGTAGACACAAGGTTCATCTTCATTTTTGATAAAACCAAACTCTTTGATTGCATCATCAAAATAAAGATCACAACTTCGAGAAGCTTGCTTCAGTCCATAAATGGACCTTTGCAATTTGCACACTTTATTGGCATTCTCAGGAGTGACAAGACCCTCAGGTTGTGTCATGTACACATCCTCAAGTAGCTTTCCATTTAGGAATGCAGTTTTGACATCCATCTGCCATATCTCATAATCATAGTGTGCAGCAATAGCAAACAAAATTTGGATGGATTTAAGCATAGCAACTGGTGAAAAAGTTTCATTATAGTCAATACCATGAATTCGCTTGAAACCTTTTGCAACCAATCGTCCCTTAAAGGTAATCACATTACCATCCATGTCAGTTTTCTTCTTGAAAACCCATTTGCACCCTATGGGTTTTACCCCTTCAGGTGGGTCAACCAAAGTCCATATTTGGTTTTCATACATGGATTCCATCTCGGATTTCATGGCCACTAGCCACTTCTCAGAGTCAAGCCCCGACATAGCTTGCTGGTAGGTTGTGGGCTCATCCTGATCCATGAGCATCACATCACCGGTGTGAGTCATGAGAAATCCATATCTCTCAGGCTAATGCCGAATCCTACCAGACCTACGTGGGCTCTTTGCTATAGGAACAGACTCTTGAACCACAACATCTTGTGGTGTCTGTTCAGGTTCCATTTCAGGTTCGATGTCTCCTTGTTGTTCTTGAATTTCTTCAAGTTCTACTTTCCTCCCACTAATTTCTTTAGAGATAAACTCTTTCTCTAAAAAGACACCAGTTTGAGCATTAAACATTTTTTGCTCAGAAGGATTGTAGAAATAGTAACCCTCTGTTTCTTTGGGATACCCAACAAAAAGGCATTTTTGAGATTTGGGCCCTAGTTTGTTAGAGGATTGACATTTCACATAAGTGTCACAGCCCCAAATCTTCATAAAAGACAAATTGGGACGCCTCCCACTCCATATCTCATATGGTGTCTTTTGAACTGATTTAGATGGAACTCGATTTAGTGTAAAAGCGGCTGTCTCTAGAGCATGTCCCCAAAAAAAGTTTGTAAGGCCAGCTTGACTCATCATGGAGCAAACCATGTCTAACAAAGTTCGATTTCTCCTTTCTGAAAACCATTCCATTGAGGTGTAGCTGGTGGAGTGAGTTGTGATACTATACCACACTCCTTCAGATAGTCAACGAATTCTCAATCCAAGTACTCACCACCTTGATCTGATCGAAGCACTTTGATACTCTTCCCTAGTTGATTCTCTACTTCATTCTTGAATTCTTTGAACTTTTCAAAGGATTCTGACTTGTGTCTCATAAGATATGATGGCCTGGGGCCTCATCGTTGTGAGTCATGATGACTGTTGAGGAGACTTCTAGGAGGAAGAACGCCTGGAAGGTGGATCGCCCCAAGGAGAGTACCTGAAAAGCTGGTAAACAGGGTTAGGAGGCCCCCGGAGTGTTTTTCCGGGGGGGAGCCTCCGACGCCCAAGTCAGTGGTGGCCGGAAAAAGGAGAAAGTCACTAGCTCAAAGAGAAAGGCAGAAAAGTCTCGCCTGGTATTTTCTCAGAGTGTGGGAGCTGTATCTCCGGCCTACCAACCTCCTGTCAAGTATTTATTTCCTGTATATATAAGAATACCTAGCCCGTTCAGATCATGACACGTGTGCGGCCGGATGCTCCTGAACTTCTGGGCGTAGGGGACAGATAGTTGGTAACCAGATGGCCTCGAGCCTTGTGCTGAGACGGGCCATGATGTGATTCTGATGGCGTCTGCGCGTCAGGGTGACTTTTTACGTCTGTGGTGGGACGTGTCAGAGGCTTCCTTAAATGCTTTCATAAATGCTCCTGCCGTACTCCCGAGGTCCCTGGGCGAGGTCGTCCTCTAGTTCGGACAGAGCCTCTTCGGGAAGCATACCCTCAGTTCGGGGGTTCCCAGTTCCAGGGAGTTCCGCCTTCGGGGATATCATGTTCGGGCAGCAATGTCTGGAGCCACTTTTCTGAAGGCGCGCTGTTCACAACCTTCGGGGGCGAATAGAGTCCTCAAGTTTTACTGGCGTGCCGAGGCTCGGAGCTCTCCGGCTATCTCCCGAGGTGCATGATTCCACCTGTTCCCGGGAAGCGCCAGTTCTTCTGGCCATTGTTGTGGCAGGGTGTTCGGCCAGATTGAGGCGATAGCCTTTGGCTATCACATGCCCCCCTCTGGAAAGCCGAAGTGAAGACTTCGGTTTGCATCTCTTTCCGAGGTTGTCGTTGGGTGTCTTGTTGGGAAGCATAACCTGTTCCGAGGTCACACCTTTTGCCCGAGGGTCTGGGCTGTTCGGCCTTGGCCTATTCTTTGGTGTCTCCGAGGCAAAGCCTGTACCGAAGATACACCTCTTGCCCAAAATTCATGGGCTGTTCAGCCATAGCCTGTCTCTTGGTGTCCTCGAGGTGGCCCGCTTTTTATTTCTGCAGGTCTAATGGCCAAGCGTGTCAGACTGAGCGGCGCGTCTCCACTTTTCAGGGATGTCAAACGACGTGTCCCAATCAGGAGGTGTGTCCCGGTTTTCCAGGGACGTTTGGGGAGGCGTGTCCCTTATTTCTGCGCAGCGGTTGACACGCGGCTTCTTGCCATTGGAAGAGAGACGCGTCACTTACAGAGGGCGCGCCTTTTCGGGTGCAGTGGGCAGTTACGGCGACGGTTCGCCTCTAATGGGTACTTATGATCTCTTTTCGGCTACCCACCTTTGGCCTATAAATAGCCCATCCTATCATAAGTCCCACTTACTGCTCTCTCTCTGCTTTGCCCTCTGTTCTTGCGTTTTATCTTGCTTTCTGTGGCGGAGCTTCTTTAATCAGAGCTTTTCCTACCAACTTTCACGACGGCGTCCTCAGGCAAATCTTTTGGTGGGTTTTGATTTCCAGAGTACTCTGATTCCTCTGTTTTTCTGTGTTTTTCTGGAAAACTATCGTTTTTTTTCCAAACTCGTCTTATGAGTTTTTTCTGGAAACTATTTTCTTTTCCATCTCAAACTCTTTTCCATGTCTACGATGCCTGTTCCCGAGAGCTGGAAACCTCTTCTGGCCCATCCTTGCTATACCACCCCCGAAAAACTAGAGAGGTGGAAGAAAAAATTTTTTCTTCCCTCTTACGCTGTGACCAGGCTGCCTCGTTCTAGCCATTTTGCTTTTTCAAACCGCGGCGACGAGGTTACCGTCTTCCGAGCCCAACTGAAGGCCGGACTTCGGTATCCTCCCCCGAAGGTGGTTTGCGAGTTCTGCCAATTCCATGGCATTGCTGTGAACCAGCTTCCCCCGAACGCGTACTGCTACTTTAACGCCTACCTCTGCATGTGTGGCGTGTTCGGGATAGAGCCCCACTTCATCATTTTCATGCAGTACTACAAGCTCTACGTGGTCCCGAAGGGTGGCTTCTATTTTCTGCTACCTCGGGGATCCAGGAGCAAAAAATTCACCTTCACCTTTGACACGAAGGATAGCTGGAGGGGGTGGCAGCCTAAGTTCTTTTTCCTGAAGGTGGATAAGAAATGGTCTGATATCCCGACCAGATGAGCTCAGGGAGTGCTGAACGCAGACGTCGTTGATCCAAGGATACTGCTGACCCCACCGTTGGCTTCCGTGTTCGTGGATTTCGACGCCCGCATTCAGGCAGTCGCTGACTGGGCTCCCGAGGTCTCTCCTCGTGCTCTTTACCCCTTTCCTATCAACTGGAGGTTGATGACCGAAGAAGTCCTTCGGGAGCTGAAAGTGGTTAAGGAGCACGTGACTGACCTCAATATGCCCCCTCTCGCCATCGCCGGGAAGGACTCCTGGCTGGTCAAGCTCCTTAAGGGGGAGAATTCTTTCGAATCTTTTGCCGAAAGTGAGTAATCTTCCACCCCTTTATGTTTTTTCCTCGGACTTACGCTGATATTTCTTCTCTTTTTTAGAGATGGGCGATGGGGCTGCCGCCTATTACAAGGCCCTCTTTTCTGGCCAAGTGGAGAAGGGGGAGCAGACAAAGAAGGCGGCTTCCCGAAGAAGGAAGACGACAGGGGCGGGGCCCTCGGCGAAGCGAGCTAGGAAGGCTGTCCAGCCTCCTCAGCCAGAGCTTTCGGAAGAAGAAGCTGGTGAAGAGGCTGGTCTTGTTGAAATTCCACAGGCCGAGGTCCCCGCTACTTCCACCGAGGTGCCTCCTCTCGACCTCGGGGCCCCCAGAAACACTGTAGTGGTAGAAGTACCCACTGCCGAGGAGCGGTACGGGCAGAAGGGTAAGGGTCTTTCTTCCGAGGGGCCCGAGGATCCCGAGGACACTGTCTCCGAGGTTCCTCCAGGTATGCCTTCAGGCGAAGTTCAGCTCCTTTGCTTTTCGCGAATTTTTCTTCTACTCGTAACTTCCTTCTCACTTTCAGAGGAGCCTCTTACTGCTGGCTGGAGGGCCATTCATGAGAGGAAACGGGCCCTGCGCGATGCCACAATCCCTGAGGGGAAGATCCCCTTGGAGCCCTTTTGGACAATCACGGAGGATATGAATTTGTTCTCCGACGATTGTCCGAAAATGACAAAGGAGATTTGGAAGGGGATGACCACTGACGCCTCCTTCCGGGCCATTGCGGCGGCTCACCCGAGGGATAATACCCTCGCCGCAAAAGTCACTGAGCATGCTGCTCAGGTATAGTCTTTACACTCTTTTTCCTCAATTTTCTAAGTGTTTAGACTTGTACTAACCTGGACTTTTGCCTTGCCGTAGCTGCTGGAGTACGCTGGTTACCTCCGAGTTCGGGTGGCCAGAGAGGCTGCCTCCAAGGATGCGACTTCGCGGGAACTCAGTGAAGCGAAGGCTTCGCTTGCGAACCTGGTCGCTAGCAACCAGCAGCTGGCAGCGGATTGTTCTCAGCAAATCGCCGCCATTCGGGAGGAGTTCTCGAAGAAGAGAGAAGAACTTGAAAAGGACTCCTCCCGGAAGATTGCCGACCTCGGCGACCAAGTAAAGGGGCTGCTCGCCGCCAAAGGAGATCTTGTTAAGGACAAGGCTGTTTCTGACAGTCTTGCGGCGAGGTTGACGGATGAGAACAATGCTCTCCGAGCCGAGGTCGAGGCTCTGAAGAAGGAGTCCGAAGGGACGCTGGGGATAAGCGAACTGGAGGAGGAGATTGCTGAGCTAAGGGACGAGCTCAACGACCTTGGCGTTCAAAAACATACTTCTGATCAAATGGCCAAGGTCGCCTTTCAGGACGGCTTCTGCCTTGTTCCGCACCAAGTCCTGCAGAGGTTCCCAGATTTGGACCTCTCTTTTCTGGAGGGCCTAAATATTCCTGAGGGACCTCGGTGGCAGTGGTCCAAGGTCGAGCATCTGAAGTTTCCTGCTCTTCGTCCGCCCGGCTCTCCCTAGTTTGCTTTAGGGCTCGTCTTATTTTTCTCCTTTGTGCTCCTTCTTTGGGCGCTTCTTTTGTAAGGCAGCGTTTGCTCTTAATGAACAATCTTTTGGCTAAGTCCTTTCTTGCAAGTTTCTTCATTTCCACTGTCCCGAACACGTTTTCTCAAGAGACTTTCGGAAAACCTGCAACCAAAGAAACTTTTTACCTTCCTTTGTCCCGAGTGTGCTCGCTCAAGAGACTTTCTGGAAAGTTTGTAAAAATTTGGGTAAGTCTTTTGCAGGCTTTTTGTTCCCTTTTATCCCGAACATGTTCGCTCAAGGGACTTCGGAAAACCTTCAGCCAAATTTTTCTGTCTTCCTATTGTCCCGAGCATGTTTGCTCAAGGGACTTAGGAAAATTTTCACGAGATTGCTCATTTCCCTTTTTCCCGAGCACGTTCGCTCAAGGGTGTTCGGAAATTACCTCTGCTTTTGTTTTGGCGTGTACTTTTGCGAGATTCTTGCTTTCCCTTTTTCCCGAGCATGTTCGCTCAAGGGTGTTCGGAAAATTTTCTCTGCACTGATTATGCCGAGTACCTTTGCAAGATTCTTGTTTCCCATTTTTCCCGAGCATAGTGGCTCAAGGGACTTCGGGAAGTCACATCTGCTTTTTTCGTGGCGAGCACCTTCGAGGAATTCTGTCTTGGACAATTTGGTATTCTTAAAAAAAAATTTTCTCAAGACCATTCTTCTCTAGACCATTCTGTACTTAGAATATTTCTTGTACAATTTATCTCCTCCGCTCAACCTTAGGCGTAGAATTTTTTCAAGGCGTCTGAATGCCAAGTGTTTTTCAATTCTACGCCTTCGGCGTCGCCAAGCTTGTACACGCCTTTTCGTACTTCGGCGAGAACCAGATAAGGTCCTTCCCAATTTGCGCGAAGTACTCCGTGAGATGGCCTTCGGGGTGCAAAGTCGGCCTTTCGGAGAACGAGGTCTCCTTTTTTGATTTCTTTTGGCCTGGCTTTTAAGTTGATAGCCGCGGCCACTCTTTGCTGGAAAGCTTTTCTTCTCAGCTCGGCTATTTCTCTGTGTTCGGCCACAAGGTCGAGCTTAGTTCTCAGACCGAGGTCGTTTCCGCCTTCATCAAATACTTGCACCCGTACTGAAGGCTGAACTATCTCTATTGGGATAATGGCCTCTGTTCCGAAGACGAGTGAGAAGGGAGTTTCCCCTGTGGCTCTTCGTGGCGTCGTTCGGTAGCTCCACAATACACTTTGGAGTTCTCCTGGCCATTTCCCCTTGGCTTCCCCAAGTCTCTTTTTCAGGCCATCTTTTATGGTCCTGTTTGATACTTCCACCTGCCCATTGCTTTGGGGGTGAGCTACTGGGGCGAAGTGCATCTTTATTCCGAGGTTGCTGATGAATTCCTAGAATCCTTTGTCTATGAACTGGGATCCATTATCAACTACTAGTACCCTCGGTATGCCAAATCTGCATACGATGTTCTTCCATACGAACTTCTGCACTTCTTTTGCCGAGATAGTTGCTAGTGGTTCTGCCTCTACCCACTTTGAGAAATAGTCCACTGCTACCACGCAGAATTTCACGCCTCCGGGCGCTGTGGGGAGTGGCCCAATAAGGTCTATACCCCAGACTGCGAAGGGCCAAGGTAGTCTGCCGACGTTACCATTTTCGAGGGTATCCTCTGGATTTTTGCATGTCTCTAGCAACTACCGCACTTCTGGACGAACTGCCTTGCGTCCTTTCTCAGGGTAGGCCAGAAGTATCCTTGGCGGAGTATCACTGCTGCAAGGGCATCAGTTCCAATGTGCGAGCCGCACATGCCTTCGTGAACTTCTTCGAGGACCGTCTCAGTATCGTCTTCGCCCACACATCTCTGCAGCGGATTTGCATATCCTTGCCGATATAACTCTTCACCAATCAGGAAGAATCTTCCGGCGCGTCTTCGCAGTCTTGCAGCATTGCCGGCGTCTTCGGGAAGATCATTCTCTACGAGGTATCTCTTTATGGGGTCCTTCCACCCTATTCCCGAGGTCGTTACGCTTAGCACGGAGATGCTTGGATGGTCTAGCACCTCGGTGTATGTTTTGGACTTCGCTAAGCAATCTGCCTCAGTGTTATTCCGCCGGGGTACATTTTCGATCCGCACGGCGTCAAACTCTTGGATGAGTTTTGTTACCAGCTCGTGGTATTTTGCCAAGATTGGGTCCTTCGCCCCATAATCTCCTGCCGTCTGCCGAACTACCAGCTGGGAATCGCTGTGAGCGCTTAAGTTTCTCACGCCAATCTTTCTGGCCAAGCGTAATCCCGCTATGAGGGCTTCATACTCAGCCACATTATTGGTGACGTTGAAGCTGAACTTGATAGCCTTCATCACCTCTAGGCCTTCGGGTCCTCTTATAACTATTCCAGCTCCCTGGTGTTCGGACCCCGAGGCTCCGTCAACATGCAAGGTCCATTCTGGCTCACCTTCTTTCGGATCTGAGTGGTTCTCCTCAGTGGTGGGTATTTCGGCGATAAAATCTGCCAATGCTTGGGCTTTTATGGCCTTCCGAGGCTCATACGTGATTTCGTGTTCGCCAAGCTCTATGCACCACTTGGAGAGCCTTCCCGAATGATCAACTCTCTTCATGACATCCCGTAGTGGTAGACTACTTCGGACGATGATGGGGTGAGCCTGGAAATATGGTCGCAGTCTCCTTCCTGCAAGCACCAAGGCGTATATAGCTTTTTGAAGCAAGGGGTACCTGACTTCGGCGCCATGCAGGGACTTGCTGACGTAGTAGACCGGCCATTGTTTCGGCCATTCTTCTTTCACCAGGACCGAGCTCACGGCCTTTTCTGTGACGGCGAGGTACAGTACGAGGGGTTCTCCCTCTCGAGGTTGTCGCAGAGTCGGCAGGCTGGCCAGGTAGACTTTGAGTTCTTCCCAGGCCTTTTGGCAATCTTCATCCCAAGGATGATTGTTTCTTCCGTGGTCGCCTTCCATCTTTGCTGCCTTTGTGAGGACTTTGAAGAAAGGTCTACACCTATCTCCGTACCTGGAAATAAACCTGCTCAGAGAGGTTATTCTTCCGGTTAGTCTCTGCACGTCTTTGACTGTGGCAGGAGTTCGGAACTCAAGCAGAGCCTTAATCTTCTCAGGATTGGCGTCGATGCCTCTTTCGGATACCATGTACCCAAGGAATTTTCCCGAGGTCACGCCGAAGATACACTTCTCGGGATTAAGGCGAATCCCGAAGGCTCTGAGCTTTTGGAAGGTTTCCTCCAAATCTGCAACGTGGTAGCCGGGCAGCTTGCTTTTGACTATCATATCATCAACATATACCTCCATGTTTCTCCCCATTTGGTCCTTGAAGACCTTGTTCATCAGTCTCTGGTAGGTGGCTCCTGCATTTTTTAGCCCGAAGGGCATTCTGACATAGCAGTACGTTCCTCCCTCGGTGATGAAGGCAGTTTTCTCTTCATCTTCGGGGTCCATCCTTATCTGATGGTAGCCGCTGAAGACATCTAGGAAGCTCAGGAGCCCGTATTCGGCCTTTGAATCTACCAGTTGATCTATTGGCGGGAGGGGAAATGAGTCTTTCGGGCAAGCATCGTTCAAGTTTCTGAAATCAATGCACATCCGGAGTTTGCTGCTACCTTCTTTTGTGGCGATGACCACGTTGCTTAACCATTCGGGGTATTTTACCTCCCTGATAACTTCAGCATCCAATAGGCGCTGGACTTCGGTTTTCACGAAGTTGCTTTTGTGGGCTGAGATGCTTCGTTTCTTTTGCCTGATAGGTTTTGCTTCCGGGCTTACTTTGAGGCTGTGCCGTATTATGCCAGGGTTTACTCCTGGCATGTCTTTCAGCGAGTAGGCAAACAGATCTTTATTTTTCAGCAGAAAGGATACAAGATTTTCCATGTCACCTTTGGCCAAGCTCTTCCCTATTCGGGTAGATTGTCCTGGGACAAGATCTACTGTTTCCGTTTCTGCTTCTGCGGGATCTCCTTCTTTGCCTTTCTCCTGCGCCTTTGCCTCCACCGTTTGTGTAGAGTTGTTTGCCGGAGCCTTTCGTGCTTTTACAAACACCTTTCTTACCTCGGCTTGGTCGATGAAGACCTCTGCATCTCCATCCTTGGTGGCAAATGTGACAGTCAAGTACTTCACATCGGGGCGAATGTGCAGGTTCCCCTGAGTCTGCCTTCCAAGGATGGCGTTGTACGAAGACGGGACGTCCATGACGATAAATCTTGCCATTGTGGACGCGTACAACTCAGCTGCTCTGTCTACCGAAGTGCCTTTCATCATCAAGGGGAGGTCGATCCATCCGAGGACAGGTAGTTCGGATGGCCCAACGCCGAAGGTGGGCATGGTGACAGGTTTAAGCTCATTGCTGGAGATGCCCAAGCTCGGCAGTAAGTGCGAGAATAGGACGTTAGCATTTGAGCCATCATCAAGCAACACTCTCTTGACGTCCCAGTTCCCTATTCTCGCCATTATCAGCAGCGGGTCGTCGTGGGGGAAGACGACGGTGGAGCCATCTTTGCGAGCCAGTTTCTTTGATGGACTTTGATACTCCATAACTGCAATTTCTCTGGCCTTCCGCTTTCTTTCCGAGGATGGGAGCCCCGTGGTGATGGTTTGGATGACCCCTGCTGGAGGTGGAAGGCGCCTTTTCGGACTTCTGTTTCTCCGCCTGTCGGAGTCATAGTCCTCATTTTCGGCCCTCTCTTCCTCCTCTTTTCTGCCTTTTGGGGAGGGCATCCGCAGGTATTTGCGAAGTTGGCCCTGTTTGATCAGCGACTCTATGTACTTCTTCAGCTGGAAGCAGTCTTCGGTGTCATGACCGTGGTCGCGATGAAACTGGCAGAACTTCTTGGCATTCTTCTTATTATCGGCGGCCATGGCCTTTGGCCTCCGAATCTGCGTCCCTTGCCTTTCCAGCGCCATGAGAATGTTGGTCCGTGTCGTGCTCAAGGGCGTGAAACTCTGAGGTTTCCTTCTTCGCATTCGTCGTGGTCGGCCTGTGTGTTCAGAAAGATGCCGAGCTGGCTGACCGGACCCTTCGGCGCGGTGATGATCAGACTTCGGCCCCGCCATCCTCAATTCCTCGGCTGTCATGTGCTGCTCTGCCCTTCGATAAAATTCTCCGAGGGTCTCCGGGGGGTCCTTTGAGAACTCATAGAACAGCTGTGAGTCACGCCGAAGGCCCCGTGTCATAGTGAGGATGCGGATTTCAGGCCGGAAGTCCGGGACGCTGAATGCTTCCCTGTTGAATCGTTCGACATAGTCTCGGATTGTCTCTCCGTTTCTCTGCTCTATGTCGAACATCTGCACAGGCATTTTGGCCGTCGGCCTGCTCCCAATGAACTGCTGGGTGAAGGCTATGGACAACTCCTGGAACTCAGTGATAGTCCTTGGGGGCAAGGAATTGTACCATGCTGTTGCTGGGCCCGTGAGGGTGACTTCGAAGCATTTGCACATGGTAGCGTCATCAGCTCCGTGCATTATCATGCTCCGTCTGTACTTCGTCAGATGGGCCTGTGGATCAGTCTGGCCATCATAGATCTCCAGCCTAGGCACTCTGAAGTCGCCTGGCATAGCTGCCTCAACGACGGCGCGAATAAACTGGGAGCCATCTTCGCATAATGCCCCCGACAGCCTGTCCCAAACGGGTTTTCTGGTCACTTGCTTCTCCACTCTGTCCAGCCGTGCCAATATCCTTTCCATAAGCGCAGTGGCGCTAGGACCATTTTCGCGGGAGGGAGATCGACGGCGCCTCTTCGGTGAGCGAGTTCGGCGCGGAGGGGTCAAGGACCTCGTCTCGGGCGACGAACTGCTTCGCTGTGAGACTCTCAGTCGCTTGGACCCGGTTTGTCCCACAGGCCGTTTCCCGAGGGCTATATCTTCTGTGGATGATTCTCCGCGAGGCTCTCCACTTCCTGAACTGCGGTGTGTAGACTTGGGGCTTCTCTCCCGAGGGCGTGCTGATGAGGAGGGTTTCTAGGCCTGTGACTGCTGTGGCCATCTTCGGTCGATCTGCTGAGTCATTTCAGCAACGACCGAGCGCTGAAAGTCCCTCAAGAAGCTCATGGTGATTACCAGAGGGCGGTCTTCCTCGGGCGTAGAAGTCTCTGGGAGTGTCTGCTTAGCGGCCGGTTTTATCTCAGGCGCGGACGAGGACCTTGGGAGTCCCTTGTCCTTAGAACGCCGAGTCTCAACGACGGTGATTTGCGAGCGGGTTCCCACAGACGGCGCCAAATGATGGCCTGGGGCCTCATCGTTTTGAGTCATGATGACTGTTGAGGAGACTTCTAGGAGGAAGAACGCCTGGGAGGTAGGTCGCCCCAAGGAGAGTACCTGAAAAGCTGGTAAACAGGGTTAGGAGGCCCCCGGAGTGTTTTTCCGGGGGGGGAGCCTCCGACGCCCAAGTCAGTGGTGGCCGGAAAAAGGAGAAGGTCACTAGCTCAAAGAGAAAGGCAGAAAAGTCTCGCCTGGTATTTTCTCAGAGTGTGGGAGCTGTATATCCGGCCTGCCAACCTCCTGTCAAGTATTTATTTCCTGTATATATAGGAATACCTAGCCCGTTCAGATCATGACACGTGTGCGGTCGGATGCTCTTGAACTTCTGGGCGTAGGGGACAGATAGTTGGTAACCAGATGGCCTCGAGCCTTGTGCTGAGATGGGCCATGATGTGATTCTGATGGCATCTGCGCGTCAGGGCGGCTTTTTACGTCTGTGGTGGGACGTGTCAGAGGCTTCTTTAAATGCTTCCTTAAATGCTCCTGCCGTGCTCCCGAGGTCCCTGGGCGAGGTCGTCCTCTAGTTCGGACAGAGCCTCTTCGGGAAGCATACCCTCAGTTCGGGGGTTCCCAGTTCCAGGGAGTTCGGCCTTCGGGGATATCATGTTCGGGCAGCAATGTCTGGTGCCACTTTTCCGAAGGCGCGCTGTTCACAACCTTGGGGGGCGAATGGAGTCCTCAAGTTTTACTGGCGTGTCGAGGCTCGGAGCTCTCCGGCTATCTCCCGAGGTGCATGATTCCACCTATTCCCGGGAAGCGCCAGTTCTTCTGGCCATTGTTGTGGCAGGGTGTTCGGCCAGATTGAGGCGATAGCCTTTGGCTATCAGCAGGAGCCACCTACCAAAGACTGATGAACAAGGTATTCGAGGCACAAATCGGTAGGAACATGGAAGTGTACGTCGACGATATGATAGTCAAGAGCAAAGTACCCAAAAATCATATCACCGACTTAACCGAAACCTTCCAACAACTTCGACAGTTCGGCATTCGCCTTAATCCCGAAAAGTGTGTGTTCGGGGTAAACGCAGGAAAATTTCTTGGGTTCATGGTGTCAGAAAGGGTAATAGACGCTAAACCTGAGAAAGTGGAAGCCCTGCTGAATTTCCGGACACCTACGTCTATCAAAGACATACAGAGGCTTACCGGGAGGATCATCTCCCTAGGTAGATTCATCTCCAGGTATGGTGATCGGTGTCGCCCATTTTTCAAGGTACTCACCAAAGTCTCCAAGGAAGGTGGTACCTCCGGAATCCAGGAACATCCATGGAATACAGAATGCCAGGAAGCCTGGGGAGAGCTTAAAAGTTATCTAACTCACCTCCCAACACTTCGGCAACCTCGGGAGGGGGAACCTCTCATTCTTTACCTCGCAATCACTGAAAAGATGGTGAGTTCCGTCTTAGTGAAAGAAGAGGGTGGGAAACAATGGCTAGTGTATTATGTAAGCAAGTCCCTGCATGGCACCGAGGCAAGGCACCCATTGCTCCAAAAAGCTATCTACGCGTTAGTACTGGCGGGTAGGAGATTGCGACCCTACTTCCAAGGACACGCCATCACCGTATGAGGTAATTTGGCCCTGCGAGATGTGATGAGAAAAGTGGAGCATTCGGGAACACTCTCAAAATGGTGCATTGAGCGCCGTGAATATGACATTACATACGAGCCTAGAAGGGCAATAAAGGCTCAGGCACTTGCAGATTTCATTGCCGAGATCCCCGAGATCGAAAAGACCGAAGCACTCGCGGGAGGTAAAACAGAGACTGATCCAGAATGGAAACTCTTCGTCGATGGAGCGTCAGGCGAAGAGCATCAAGGAGCTGGAATAGTCCTTCAGGGTCCCGAAGGCATGGAAGCTTCTAAAGCAGTCAAATTCGGTTTTAATGTTACCAATAACATTGCTGAATATGAAGCCCTCATAGCCGGACTGAAAATGGCCAGAAAAGTAGGTGTGAAGAACCTTGTGGCCCACAGTGATTCACAGTTAATAGTCCGACAGACAAAGGGAGAATATGCGGCAAAGGACCCAATTTTGGCTAAGTATCATGAGCTCGTTCAGAAACTCATTGAGGATTTCGACTCGGTGCACATAAAGAATGTGCCCCGAAGGGATAATACGCAAGCGGATGCCTTGGCCAAGGCTAAGGAACCCACCGAAGTGCTAAAACACCCCAACACAGAGTTAATGTGCATAGAAACCTCGAGGGAGGGATGGCAATGCTCCCTCAAGAGATATTTGGCAACTTCAGAGCTTCTCGAGGATCCTAAAGAAGCCGCAAAGATACAAAAGCGTGCAGGAAGGTACTTCCTCATTGGGGAAGAGCTGTACAGACAAGGGTACGCAAGCCCTCTACAAAGATGTATAGGCGAGGATGACGTCAAAGTAATACTTGAAGAAGTACATGAAGTAGTGTGTGGCTCCCATATAGGAACGGACGCCCTCGCAGGAGTAATACTCCGCCAAGGTTACTTTTAGCCTACCCTAAGGAAGGACGCAAGGCAATTCGTCCGAAGATGCGACAACTGCCAAAGGCAAGCCAGTATCCAAAAGCTACCCTCGGAGAGAATAAATGCAATAGACTATCCCTGCCCCTTCACCGTCTGGGGCATTGACCTCATCGGACCTTTCCCAAACGCCCCCGGCGGAGTAAAATTTTGCATCGTCGCGGTGGACTATTTCACTAAGTGGATAGAGGCAGAACCGCTAGCATCAATCTCGGTGAAGGACGCTAAAAAATTCATATGGAAAAACATTATATGCCAATTTGGCATTCCGAGGGTAATAGTGGCCGATAACGGGACTCAATTCACGGATAAGGGGTTTTAGGAATTCATGGGGGACCTTGGCGTCAAGATACATTTTGCCCTAGTGGCTCACCCTCAAAGCAATGGGCAGGTCAAGGTATCTAACAGAACAATAAAAGATGGCCTGAAGAAAAGGCTAAAAGAGGCAAAAGGGAAATGGCCAGGAGAGCTCCCAAGTGTGCTGTGGAGCTACTGAATGACTCCCCGAAAAGCCACGGGAAAGACTCCTTTCTCGCTTGTATACGAAACCGAGGCCATTATTCCCATTGAAGTCATGCAGCCCTCGGTAAGAGTACAAGTGTTCGATGAAGGAGGAAATGATCCTGGACTGAGAGCAAAACTGGACCTCTTCGAAGAACATCGCGAAATGGCCGAGTTAAGGAGAAAGGCCTTCCAGCAACGGATAACACGCACCGCCAATTTACATGTAAGAAAAAAGGAGATAAAAAAGGGAGACCTCATTCTCCGAAAGGCCGAGTTCGAACAGCGAAGGCCATCAGAAGGGGTACTTCGGGCAAATTGGAGTAGACCCTATTTGGTTCTCGATGAAGTCCGCCCAGGGGTCTTTAAGTTGGGTAATATTGAGGGAGTGGAGTTGAAGAATACTTGGCATTCAGACTCTCTGAAAAATTTTATACTTAGACATTTTTTCGAAGAAAGCCGGTAAGATACTCCTCCCAGAAGTCGTTAGTAAAATACATGATGAATTTGCCCTCATTATCAAAAGAGTGCGCCTTGATGATTCTGCCTTACAAAATTCCTTACTAAGCTTAAAAACCCGTCCGAACACAAAAGAAGTTCAAAAAGGTTCCTTCCGAAAGATAAGGTGCAGGTGTTTGCCAAAAGTGCACACTTAGAATCGTACCAGCTTCTGATAAGGCATATTTGGGAGAAAGAACGGAGAATGGAGAATGGAGAAAAAAATTCTTCATTAAAAAATCCTAAGGCAAAAAATACAAATAAGGAAGAAGAAAGCCTATGACTGAGCAAGGGTATCCGACGTTTCGTCAAACATTATCATCTCCAGAGGGCTCAGTCAAAGACGCAGGCTGAGCCGGAGGAAGATTGAGGAACTCGACTTTGGACCATGAAGATCTGGGCTCTTTGGGAAAATCCAAAGCAGACAAGTAAGAAAGGTTAAGCCTAGGGTGTTGAGCGAGGACCTGGTGACGAGCCAAGCAAAAACCATCTTGGTAAGACGTCTTCGACATTTGCTCGCTACGGTTCTTCTCGTCGCCAAGAGCCGTCAACTCAGCTTTTAGCGCGACAATCTTCTCCTCCAGCTTCCTCTTCTTCCTACCTTTCGACTTCTTCTTCTTCAGTGACACAATCTCAGCCTGGAGATCCGCATTCAAAGTGAGTGCCTTCACAAGATCCTCATCGTCTTGAGCGGCCTTCTTCCGAAGGGCCTCATTCTCTAAAGAAAGAGACATGCACTTTGATCCGAGGTCTCCAACCTTGGCCGAGAAGTCGGTATGAAGCTCCTGCCTGCTGGACACAACCTCGGCCCGAAGACTCCCAAGATCCTCCTTCACAATTTTGTTTAACTCGCCATATTTTAGGGCATATTGGGGAAGAGACTCCTTCATCTTCCACAGGGAATCTTTGGACCGAGAGCCGGTCTCCGTTTGTTTCACTGACCAGGCGCGAAAGTACCTGCTATATGCCAAAAGCTACGGAAAACAGAGGCACCAAATAAGTATCGGAAGCCAGTGATGGCTTAGATGAATAATTTTCTAAGATACAAGAAAAGAAAGGATCACCTGAGCAGCGTGCGCGGTCTTCCTCGCCGCGAAGATCTCTTTGCTGGGACATTCGGTGGTAAGGGATTCAAAAGTGGCATTAGTCAGCACCCCCGCCGCCATTTACGGAACCATCAGCTGGCTATCCTCAGAGAACAAATCCATGTCCTCTGTGAACGTCCAGAAGGGCTCCCGTGGCACCTTGTCCCGTGAAATTCATCGGTCCCGAAGAGCCCTCTGACGGGCATAAGCTTCCACCCAGGAAGCAATAGGGGCGTTCTCTGCAAGGTCACGCCGAAGTTCCATCAAGACATCATCCTTTAGCCATTCATCCAAAAAATCGTAAATACAAAAAATACTGAGGTTCGTAGCGGAATGGCTAAGGAACCAACCTGATGGAACTTTGGTGACGCACTCCTCAGAACCGACCTCCTGAACATCCTCAATGACATTCTTTCCCTTCATCCTTCCGACCTCTTCAAACTCTTGGGCAGACGTTTGCTCTGCTGGGATCTCGGTAGCAGGGGCAAGGCTCAGTGTCCCCCCGAGGATGTCAGGGTCCGAAGAAGGGTTCTCGGCGGTCGAAAGTTGGCAGAGGACTGATCTTCCACCTCGGCTACGTTCTCGGGGGGAGGAGGAGTGGTAGCTGTTACGGCCCTTCTAGAGGGAGGTAAGGACTTTAGAATTTAGTTTAGAAGTTTAATTTAAGTTTGCCTAGCAAGAATTAAGAAGTTTGCCAAAGTTCACTAAGTTCCGACAAGAATAAAGCTCTGAACTAAGTTCAGGGGCAAAATGGTAATTTTGCACCCTGAGTGGCCGGGACGAGTCCCGAGTGTTTTAAAATGAATTTTTAGAACTTAACTTTTAACCTTAACTCAAACTCAACAAATAGACAAGAATTTAATCAAGAACTGTCAAGTTACAAAGATGGGGGACCTAATTGCACTTAACTTGAAACCTTGGTGATCTTGGTTGCTAAGTGAGGGTTTAAGAAGGGAAAGAGGGGGAGAAGCTTCCATTAACACGTTCTTAAGCTTCCCTCACTCATTTCTCTCTCAAATTGAACTTGGAATCAAGTGATCTTGGTGTCAAGAGGCGCAATTAAGGGTGTATAAGCTTGGAGAAGTGATTTTCAAGCTTGAATCCATGTTTTTGAGGCGTGGAAGAGTGTTTTTCTCCATCCCCTATTTTTGAACGAGGTATGATTCATGTTCTTGATTGAATTCATGTTATTTGATTGATTGGAAGCTTGGGTTTTGGTTGAAAGAGGTGTTTTTGATGTTTAGGAGCTTTGTTTTGGTTTGAATTTGTGTAGAACTTTGGAAGCTTGTTTGGAAGAGGAAGGGTTCGAATTCTTGCTTGTTCTTGGTGTTAAGGTAAGGGAGAAAGTGTTTTTAAGTTGTTGGATTGCTTTTGGATTGAAATGGATTGAGAAAGTTGAGTAATTTTTGGTTATGGTATGAAGAAACGTTTTGGGAATTATGATGGACTAGCTAAATTCGAAGGGTTGGTTTGATGCTTCTAATGCATCATAGTTTGGCTTTGATAGTTGGTTTTGTTCCTTGCAACATGTACTTCATGTGTATGAAATTTGGTAACTTTTGATGCATGTTTGCTATATGTATTTGGTTGCCAAAGTTCGTAGCAGCAATCGGCCAAATTCTGCATTTCTGCAGAATTGGCGACGCGGCGCCAATTGGCCCGAAAATTGGCGACGCGTCGCCAATTCAATTTTTCTTCACAGAGCGTCTGCTCGTTGGCGACGCGTCGCCAATCCCTTTTGCCTTTGGCGACGCGGCGCCAACACCTAAAAATGGAGGGTTTGACTTTTTGCTGCGTTGACCCGACCGAGACTACGGAAGGCTCGGAACGTGCCTAAGGGTCCGAGGATCCCGATGGTACTCCGAGACTTCCGAAAGTCCCACCGGAAGTATGAGTTTTCTTGAACTGTTTGAGGTAAGTAAGTTGCTTAGGCAACAAGTAAGGAAACAAATGTTGCAATTGAACTTAATTAGCTATCAATAGCTCAGGTGAGAGGTTTAGAACCCTTGTCGGCCTAGCCGTGCCGGAGCCACGAGGCCACGAGGCGAAACCTTGTTCATCTAGTTTACATCAAAGAGGCCCGGCGGCCTAGTCTACAAGTCCCATCATAAATTCCCCTGCATAACAATTAGGTGAGAGGTTTTATGTTTGAATGAGGCTTGCTAAGGTTCGCCCTTGAGCCATATGATAGGTTGCTAAGTGATAGCGCTTGGCCTATATTTCAGGTTGCTAAGTGATTGCGCTTGGCCTGTATATGTGTCAGGTTGCTAAGTGATTGCACTTGGCCTGATACAGAGGACTACTTGAGGAGAGGTCTACCGGCCTAGTATATATATATATGACTAGTACCCTCATGCTGTGTGAGCTCGCAGCCAGAGTCCTAGTAATTTTTCTTGCAGGTACATCGAAGACCCTTACTGAGAATGTTGAATTCTCACTCCCTGTTTGTTATGCAGAGTCTGAAGTAGCAGGACCGGATAATCGCTGAGGATTATCACGGTAGTACCTTTTTGTCTGTAAAGGTACGGTAGTTGAGAAACTTTAAGTTTCTAGCCTGCTTAAGTGTTTAGTTGGTCTGTTGGTCAGGCTGTGGTACTAACTTGCTTCTTCCTTTGGCTGCAGAGCCTAGTAGCACTTGGCACAGAACTTGTGAGACTCGCCACTGGGACAGGAGTCCAAAGTGGGAGTTAGGGTAAAAGATCTCAGCAAAGTCTTGTATTTTGATACAGTACTTTATTTTGCCTCCAGTATTTATGTTATAAAGAGTCCTTGACTCAGGGGATTGTTCTCTGGGTGAGAGCATTAGTTACTTATGTATAAATGCTTTCACGAGCGGTGTATGTGTAGTTAATCACTCAAAGGTTGATTTTGCTATGCTTTGGCATTTTGTATTTATTTATATAGAATTTTACCTAGCCGGCTAAATGTCTAAATGATTAAATGTTTTATGGTTTTAATAAACCAAGTCAAAGCATAAGTGCATACATATTGCATTTCTAGGTTAATCAACTAGTAGCATTGGATTTAATCCACACACATAACCAGCTAGCCAATTACAATCCACCGTGAGACAAACGCTCACAGGGTATCCCGGGCAGGGGCACGGGGATCGTGTCAGTGTTTTTGGTATCAGAGCTAAGGGTTTTATTTCATAGATATTGGAGGCTTAGACTGAGATCTAGTAGTAAAGTCCAAGTGCTAGGAAGTTAGTACTGACCAACATCTGGGGAAATGTTGTCTGGTTGTGGTTGCAGGTTATTATGGTTGATACGAGGTCTGGAACTTCGAGGGGGACTAGGGAACCTGGTGAAGGTTCTAGTGACCCAGTTGTGGCGAGGTTGGATGAGATATCCAGAGTGCTACAGAGTTTGACTGAGACTATGTCTCAGGTGGCACAGGGTATGAACACTCTTGTAACAGAGATGTTCAGAGATTATGAGGACAGAGGTGTTGTCCAGGAGGAAGTTGAGCCACAACAGGAACAGGAAAGGCATGCTGAGCAACAGCAAGTGCCTAGAGCTCAGGAACCCAGAAATCAAGTTCTTGAGGAGGTTGAGGAACCAGAGATGATGGAGGCTCCAAGGAGGGGAGACACTCCACATCAGATGAGACTGTTAGAGAAATTCAAGACAGTTGATCCACCTAGCTTTGACGGGACAGGAGATCCTGATAGAGCAGAGGATTGGTTGTCTGTTATGAACCGCCTCTTTACTTGTGGTGGTTATGAGACAGAGCAGAGGATGGTTCTAGTACCTTTCTTTCTGAGAGGGAGAGCCAGTCTTTGGTGGGACGATGTGATGGAGTTATTGAGGGAGAGTAATGGCACTCGTCCAGAGCACAAGAAAAAGGTGCTCAAGTGGTCAGACTTCGAGAAGAAGTTTAGACAGGAGTATATCAGTGAAGCTGCACAGGATCAGAGGAGGATCCAGTTTGAGAATCTGACACAGGGGGAGATGTCAGTACGAGAGTATGAGCAGCGATACAACTCACTTATCCGGTATGCTCCATATATGTTGGGTAATGAGGAGCTGAAAGCCAAGAAGTTTTCCCAGGACCTGAAGCCTATTTTCAGGAGGTATATGGCGACAGTTGACATCAGGAGTTATCGCCAGATGGTTCAGAAGGCATTGGCATTGGAAAGGGAATTCGAGGATTCCAGAGCACCTATGAAAAAGGTGGAAGCTGGGCCATCTAACTTGGGGAAAAGTGCTGGAAAGCGACCAATGGTAGGGAACCAGGATCCATCTAAGAGGAGGAGGACAGGTGTGTGTCCTAGGTGCAGACGGTTCCATGGTGGAAGACCATGTACACTGGGCACAGATATTTGTAATGTCTGTGGTCAGAGAGGGCATTGGGCCAGGGACTGCCCAAGAGTTCGTTCAGTTACAGGTCCATCTCGGGTTTTACCTCCAGTACCGCTTGCCATTGGGAACCGGCCTGGAGTAGTTGCTGCAGCAGTGAACCCAAGAGTGTTCGCTTTGACGAACCAGGCGGCCAGAGAACCGCCAGCTGTATGAGGTAATTTTACTTTTCTGAGCAGTAGTGTTAGAGTGCTTTTCGATACGGGAGCTACTCTTTCAGTGATATCTTCTGCCTTGGTAGATAAGCATAGTTTACAGCGTGAAATTGCGGGTGAGTTGAGACTCATCAGGACTGCAGGGAGAGGTTTTATTGTGACCAATGAAGAGGTTACTAGTTATCCTTTGCAGTTAGGTGATCATGACTTTTGTTGTGAGTTGTGGGTGATTGAGTTGAAATCATATGACCTGGTGCTGGGAATGGATTGGTTGAGTAAGCACAAGGCACAAATTAACTGTGCGAATCACTCAGTTGACATCATTGATGCTCAGGGGGCTAGAGTGACTTGCACAGGAGGGTTGGCATCTAGTGCTAAGAGTTTACACCTTAGACTTGTAGATACCATCCCTGTAGTGGGTGAAGAGGAGTATTACTTGTTGAATGGAGTAGCTATAGAGGAAGAGTTGGGAAGCATTCCTGTAGCTAATCAGTTTCCTGAGGTGTTTCCAGTGGAGTTACCTGGGTTACCACCTAGGAGGGATACTGAGTTTGCTATCCATCTGCAACCAGGGGTTGAGCCTATTTCAGTACCACCTTATAGGATGTCGGCTCCTGAGATGGATGAGTTGAAGAAGCAGTTGGAAGAACTGCTAGGGAAAGGTTTCATAAGACCGAGTGTATCACCGTGGGGAGCTCCAGTATTATTTGTGAAGAAGAAAGATGGGACTTTCAGGTTGTGCATCGATTACAGGAAGTTGAATGCAGTGACAGTTAAGAATAAGTATCCACTTCCTAGAATTGATGATTTGTTTGACAGGCTCAGAGGAGCGAGAGTGTTTTCCAGGATTGATCTTCGGTCTGGGTATTTTCAGATCAGAGTTAAGGAGGAAGACATTCCGAAGACTGCCTTCAGGACAAGGTACGGGCATTATGAGTATACGGTTATGCCTTTTGGTGTGACTAATGCTCCAGCAGTGTTTATGGAAGCTATGAATCGGATCTTTAAGCCATTTCTGGATCAGTTTGTTGAGGTCTTCATCGATGATATTCTGATCTATTCACAGTCTACAGCAGAGCATGAGGAGCACCTTAGAACGGTTTTGCAAGTGCTGAAAGATAATCAGTACTATGCAAAATTTTCTAAGTGTGAGTTTTGGTCCGAGAGGATTCAGTTTTTGGGGCATATTATCAGTGCTCAAGGTTTGTCAGTTGATCCTGAAAAGGTTCAAGCAGTGGTTTATTGGAAGAGACCGACTACAGTTACAGAGGTCAGGAGTTTCTTGGGTCTAGCAGGTTACTACAGACGGTTCATAGAGAAATTCTCTGTGATAGCTACGCCGTTGACAGCATTGACCAGGAAAGCTCAGAAATTTGAGTGGACACCGAAGTGTGAAGAAGCCTACATGAAGCTGAAGGAAAAGTTGACCAGTGCACCCATACTTGTGTTACCAGACCCGGACAGAGCCTTTACAGTTTATACTGATGCGTCAGGTTCAGGTTTAGGTTGTGTTCTACATCAGGACAGTCAGGTAATTGCTTATGGTTCGAGACAGCTGAAGCCTAATGAGTTGAACTACCCTGTTCATGATCTTGAGCTTGCAGCAGTGATCTTTGCACTGAAACTATGGAGACATTATTTGATGGGAAGATCGTTCAGAATCTTCACTGATCACAAGAGTTTGAAGTATTTGTTTACTCAGAAGGATCTGAACATGAGACAGCGGCGATGGATTGAGTACATTAAAGACTATGATTGTTCGATCGAGTATTGTGCGGGTAAAGGGAACGTGGTAGCAGATGCTTTGAGCCGGAAGTACACAGGAGTGATCTTGTCCAAGGATCAGGCTACAGATTCTTCAGAAGGAGCATTGAAGGATTGTTTCTTAGCTTTGCATGAATTATGGCAAAGTCGAGAAAAATCCTTAGTCTACGTTTTGGAGATTCAGACGGCTTGGTTAGCCAGAGTTAGAGAAGCTCAGTTGGAAGATCCATTGTTGAAGAAGATTTCAGGTGAAGCTAAGACTGGTGCTTTGAAGAAAGAGTTCAAGTACAAAGATGGAATATTACATTATGGTGATCGACTCTATGTGTCGAATGTTGAGGGACTTAGGCAGCAAGTCCTACAGGAGGCACATAGCAGTACATTGAGTATTCACCCTGGTGTTAGTAAGATGTATCAAGATCTGAAGACACATTTTTGGTGGCCAGGACTGAAGAGAGATGTACGAGGACATGTGGCAAAGTGTTTGACATGTCAGGTGGTGAAAGCTGAACACCAGAAACCAGCAGGCACACTTCAGAGTTTATCTCTACCAGTGAGGAAGTGGGGATCCGTTACTATGGATTTCCTAGTGGGGTTACCGACCACCCGGAGTCAGCATGATGCTATTTGGGTAGTGGTTGACAGATTGACGAAGTCGGCACACTTTATACCGATCAGAGTCACCTCTACATTGGAGAGGTTGGCTCAGTTATATCTCAGGGAGATTGTGAGACTCCATGGGATACTGGATCAGATCATATCAGACAGAGATCCACGATTTACATCACGGTTTTGGAATGCTTTTCAGGAAGCATTGGGCAGTAAAGTTAGCCTCAGTACCGCTTTTCATCCGCAGACTGACGGACAGTCAGAGAGGGTGATTCAGACTTTGGAGGACATGCTACGCATGTGTGTCATTGATTTCAGAGGTGATTGGGATCAGCACTTACCACTGATCGAGTTTGCCTATAATAACAGTCATCAATCTGTTATTGGAATGGCGCCCTATGAAGCTTTGTATGGGAGACGGTGTATGACACCTCATTGTTGGGCAGATCCAACGGACAGAGTGGTTATTGGACCAGACATCATAGCTGACACTACAGCTAAGATTAAGTTGATTCAGCAGAGAATCAAGACAGCTAATGACAGACAGACTAAGTATGCAAACAGAAGGAGAAGAGAATTGAGTTTTGAGGTTGGTGATAAAGTACTTCTGAAAGTGTCACCCATGAGAGGAGTTAGTCGTTTTGGACAGAGGGGCAAGTTAGCTCCAAGGTTCATTGGACCTTATGAAGTGTTAGAGAAAGTTGGGAAAGTTGCTTATCGGTTGGCTTTACCGCCTAACCTTTCTCAAGTGCATAACGTGTTTCACGTTAGTTTACTCAGGAAGTGTACAGTTGAGCCCGGACAGGTAGTAAATCCTTCAGTGATACCCATTCAGGAGGACTTGACTTATGAAGAGAAACCAGTTCAGATTTTGGATAGGGAAGTTAAGAAACTGCGGACTAAGTGGATTCCGATGGTTAAGATCCTTTGGTCTAACCATAGTGAGGAGGAAGCTACCTGGGAGATGGAGCAGGATATGCTGAAAAGATATCCTGGTGTTTTTCCAGAGTTGCAGCGGAATTTGGGGGACCAAATTCCAGAAGGAGGGGAGAATGTTACGGCCCTTCTAGAGGGAGGTAAGGACTTTAGAATTTAGTTTAGAAGTTTAATTTAAGTTTGCCTAGCAAGAATTAAGAAGTTTGCCAAAGTTCACTAAGTTCCGACAAGAATAAAGCTCTGAACTAAGTTCAGGGGCAAAATGGTAATTTTGCACCCTGAGTGGCCGGGACGAGTCCCGAGTGTTTTAAAATGAATTTTTAGAACTTAAATTTTAACCTTAACTCAAACTCAACAAATAGACAAGGATTTAATCAAGAATTGTCAAGTTACAAAGATGGGGGACCTAATTGCACTTAACTTGAAACCTTGGTGATCTTGGTTGCTAAGTGAGGGTTTAAGAAGGGAAAGAGGGGGAGAAGCTGCCATTAACACGTTCTTAAGCTTCCCTCACTCATTTCTCTCTCAAATTGAACTTGGAATCAAGTGATCTTGGTGTCAAGAGGCGCAATTAAGGGTGTATAAGCTTGGAGAAGTGATTTTCAAGCTTGAATCCATGTTTTTGAAGCTTGGAAGAGTGTTTTTCTCCATCCCCTGTTTTTGAACGAGGTATGATTCATGTTCTTGATTGAATTCATGTTATTTGGTTGATTGGAAGCTTGGGTTTTGGTTGAAAGAGGTGTTTTTGATGTTTTAGAGCTTTGTTTTGGTTTGAAATTGTGTAGAACTTTGGAAGCTTGTTTGGAAGAGGAAGGGTTTGAATTCTTGCTTGTTCTTGGTGTTAAGGTAAGGGAGAAAGTGTTTTTAAGTTGTTGGATTGCTTTTGGATTGAAATGGATTGAGAAAGTTGAGTAATTTTTGGGTATGGTATGAAGAAACGTTTTTGGGAATTATGATGGACTAGCTAAATTCGAAGGATTGGTTTGATGCTTCTAATGCATCATAGTTTGGCTTTGATAGTTGGTTTTGTTCCTTGCAACATGTACTTCATGTGTATGAAATTTGGTAACTTTTGATGCATGTTTGCTATATGTATTTGGTTGCCAAAGTTCGTAGCAGCAAACGGCCGAATTCTGCATTTCTGCAGAATTGGCGACGCGGCGCCAATTGGCCCGAAAATTGGCGACGCGTCGCCAATTCATTTTTCAGTCACAGAGCGTTTGTTCGCTGGCGACGCGTCGCCAATTCTTTTTGCCTTTGGCGACGCGGCGCCAACACCTAAAAATGGAGGGTTTGACTTTTTGCTGCGTTGACCCGACCGAGACTACGGAAGGCTCGGAACGTGCCTAAGGGTCCGAGGATCCCGATGGTACTCCGAAACTTCCGAAAGTCCCACCGGAAGTATGAGTTTTCTTGAACTGTTTGAGGTAAGTAAGTTGCTTAGGCAACAAGTAAGGAAACAAATGTTGCAATTGAACTTAATTAGCTATCAATAGCTCAGGTGAGAGGTTTAGAACCCTCGTCGGCCTAGCCGTGCGGTAGCCACGAGGCCACGAGGCGAAACCTTGTTCATCTAGTTTACATCAAAGAGGCCCTGCGGCCTAGTCTACAAGTCCCATCATAAATTCCCCTGCATAACAATTAGGTGAGAGGTTCTATGTTTGAATGAGGCTTGCTAAGGTTAGCCCTTGAGCCATATGATAGGTTGCTAAGTGATAGCGCTTGGCCTATATTTCAGGTTGCTAAGTGATTGCGCTTGGCCTGTATATGTGTCAGGTTGCTAAGTGATTGCACTTGGCCTGATACAGAGGACTACTTGAGGAGAGGTCTACCGGCCTAGTATATATATATATGACTAGTACCCTCATGCTGTGTGAGCTCGCAGCCAGAGTCCTAGTAATTTTTCTTGCAGGTACATTGAAGACCCTTACTGAGAATGTTGAATTCTCACTCCCTGTTTGTTATGCAGAGTCTGGAGTAACAGGACCGGATAATCGCTGAGGATTATCACGGTAGTACCTTTTTGTCTGTAAAGGTACGGTAGTTGAGAAACTTTAAGTTTCTAGCCTGCTTAAGTGTTTAATTGGTCTGTTGGTCAGGCTGTGGTACTAACTTGCTTCTTCCTTTGGCTGCAGAGCCTAGTAGCACTTGGCAAAGGACTTGTGAGACTCGCCACTGGGACAGGAGTCCAAAGTCGGAGCTAGGGTAAAAGATCTCAGCAAAGTCTTGTATTTTGATACAGTACTTTATTTTGCCTCCAGTATTTATGTTATAAAGAGTCCTTGACTCAGGGGATTGTTCTCTGGGTGAGAGCATTAGTTACTTATGTATAAATGCTTTCACGAGCGGTGTATGTGTAGTTAATCACTCAAAGGTTGATTTTGCTATGCTTTGGCATTTTGTATTTATTTATATAGAATTTTACCTAGCCGGCTAAATGTCTAAATGATTAAATGTTTTATGGTTTTAATAAACCAAGTCAAAGCATAAGTGCATACATATTGCATTTCTAGGTTAATCAACTAGTAGCATTGGATTTAATCCACACACATAACCAGCTAGCCAATTACAATCCACCGTGAGACAAACGCTCACAGGGTATCCCGGGCAGGGGCACGGGGATCGTGTCACTCCCCCCCCGGAAAAACACTCCGGGGGCCTCCTAACCCTGTTTACCAGTTTTTCAGGTACTCTCCTTGGGGCGATCCACCTTCCAGGCGTTCTTCCTCCTAGAAGTCTCCTCAACAGTCATCATGACTCACAACGATGAGGCCCTGGGCCATCATTTGGCGCCGTCTGTGGGAACCCGCTCGCAGATTGCCGTCGTTGAGACTCGGCGTTCTAAGGACAAGGGACTCCCAAGGTCCTCGTCCGCGCCTGAGATACAACCGGCTGCTGAGCAGACACTCCCAGAGACTTCTACGCCCGAGGAGGACCGCCCTCTGGTAATCACCATGAGCTTCTTGAGGGACTTTCAGCGCTCGGTCGTTGCTGAAATGACTCAGCAGATCGACCGAAGATGGCCACAGCAGTCACAGGCCCAGAAACCCTCCTCATCAACACGCCCTCGGGAGAGAAGCCCCAAGTCTACACACCGCAGTTCAGAAAGTGGAGATCCTCGCGGAGAATCATCCACAGAAGATATAGCCCTCGGGAAACGGCCTGTGGGACAAACCGGGTCCAAGCGACCGAGAGTCTCACAGCGGAGCAGTTCGTCGCCCGAGGCAAGGGCCCTGACTCCTCCGCGCCGAACTCGCTCCCCGAAAAGGTGCCGTCGATCTCCCTCCCGCGAAAATGGTCCTAGCGCCACTGCGCTTATGGAAAGGATATTGGCACGGCTGGACAGAGTGGAGAAGCAAGTGACCAGAAAACCCGTTTGGGACAGGCTGTCGGGGGCGTTATGCGAAGATGGCTCCCCGTTTATTTATTCGCACCGTCGTTGAGGCAGCTATGCCAGGCGACTTCAGAGTGCCTAGGCTGGAGATCTATGATGGCCGGACTGATCCACAGGCCCATCTGACGAAGTACAGGCGGAGCATGATAATGCACGGAGCTGATGACGCTACCATGTGCAAATGCTTTGAAGTCACCCTCACGGGCCCAGCAACAGCATGGTACAATTCGTTGCCCCCAGGGACTATCACTGAGTTTCAGGAGTTGTCCACAGCCTTTACCCAGCAGTTCATTGGGAGCAGGCCGACGGCCAAAATGCCTGTACAGATGTTCGACATAGAGCAGAGAAACGGAGAGACGATCCGAGACTATGTCGAACGATTCAACAGGGAAGCACTCAGCGTCCCGGACTTCCGGCCCGAAATCCGCATCCTCGCTATGACACGGGGCCTTCGGCGTGACTCACAGCTGTTCTACGAGTTCTCAAAGGACCCCCCGGAAACCCTCGGAGAATTTTACCGAAGGGCAGAGCAGCAAATGACAGCCGAGGAATTGAGGATGGCGGGGCCGAAGTCTGATCATCACCGCGCCGAAGGGTCCAGCCAGCAAGCTCGGTATCTTTCTGAACACACAGGTCGACCACGACGAATGCGAGGAAAGAAACCTCAAAGTTTCACACCCTTGAGCACGACACGGACCAACATTCTCATGGCGCTGGAAAGGCAAGGGACGCAGATTCGGCGGCCAAAGGCCATGGCCGCCGATAATAAGAAGAATGCCAAGAAGTTCTGCCAGTTTCATCGCGACCACGGTCATGACACCGAAGACTGCTTCCAGCTGAAGAAGTACATAGAGTCGCTGATCAAACAGGGCCAACTTCGCAAGTACCTGCGGATGCCCTCCCCAAAAGGCAGAAAAGAGGAGGAAGAGAGGGCCGAAAACGAGGACTATGACTCCGACAGGCGGAGAAACAGAAGTCCAAAAAGGCGCCTTCCACCTCCAGTAGGGGTCATCCAAACCATCACCACGGGGCTCCCATCCTCGGAAAGAAAGCGGAAGGCCAGAGAAATTGCGGTTATGGAGTATCAAAGTCCATCAAAGAAATTGGCTCGCAAAGATGGCTCCACTGTCGTCTTCCCCCACGACGACCCGCTGCTGATAATGGCGAGAATAGGGAACTGGGACATCAAGAGAGTGTTGCTTGATGATGGCTCAAATGCTGACGTCCTATTCTCGCACTTACTGCCGAGCTTGGGCATCTCCAGCAGCGAGCTGAAACCTGTCACTACGCCCACCTTCGGCGTTGGGCCATCCGAACTACCCATCCTCGGATGGATCGACCTCCCTTTGATGATGAAAGGCACTTCGGTAGACGGAGCAGCTGAGTTGTACGCGTCCACAATGGCAAGATTCATCGTCATGGATGTCCCGTCTTCGTACAATGCCATCCTTGGAAGGCAGACTCAGGGGAACCTGCACATTCGCCCCGATGTGAAGTACTTGACTGTCACATTCGCCACCAAGGATGGAGATGCAGAGGTCTTCATCGACCAAGCCGAGGTAAGAAAGGTGTTTGTAAAAACACGAAAGGCTCCGGCAAACAGCTCTACACAAACGGTGGAGGCAAAGGCGCAGGAGAAAGGCAAAGAAGGAGATCCCGCAGAAGCAGAAATGGAAGCAGTAGATCTTGTCCCAGGACAATCTACCCGAATAGGGAAGAGCTTGGCCAAAGGTGATAAGGAAAATCTTGTATCCTTTCTGCTAAAAAATAAAGATCTGTTTGCCTACTCGCCGAAAGACATGCCAGGAGTGAACCCTGGCATAATACAGCACAGCCTCAAAGTAAGCCCGGAAGCAAAACCTATCAGGCAAAAGAAACGAAGCATCTCAGCCCACAAAAGCAACTTCGTGAAAACCGAAGTCCAGCGCCTATTGGATGCTGAAGTTATCAGGGAGGTAAAATACCCCGAATGGTTAAGCAACGTGGTCATCGCCACAAAAGAAGGTAGCAGCAAACTCCGGATGTGCATTGATTTCAGAAACTTGAACGATGCTTGCCCGAAAGACTCATTTCCCCTCCCGCCAATAGATCAACTGGTAGATTCAACGGCCGAATACGGGCTCCTGAGCTTCCTAGATGCCTTCAGCGGCTACCATCAGATAAGGATGGACCCGGAAGATGAAGAGAAAACTGCCTTCATCACCGAGGGAGGAATGTACTGCTATATCAGAATGCCCTTCGGGCTGAAAAATGTAGGAGCCACCTACCAGAGACTGATGAACAAGGTCTTTAAAGACCAAATGGGGAGAAACATGGAAGTATATGTTGACGATATGATAGTAAAAAGCAAGCTGCCCGGCTACCACGTTGCAGATTTGGAGGAAACCTTCCAAAAGCTCAGAGCCTTCGGGATTCGCCTTAACCCCGAGAAGTGTATCTTCGGGGTGACGTCGGGAAAATTCCTTGGGTACATGGTATCCGAAAGAGGCATCGACGCCAATCCTGAGAAGATTAAGGCTCTGCTTGAGTTCCGAACTCCTGCCACAGTGAAAGACGTGCAGAGACTAACCGGAAGAATAACCTCTCTGAGCAGGTTTATTTCCAGGTACGGAGATAGGTGTCGACCTTTCTTCAAAGTCCTCACAAAGGCAGCAAAGATGGAAGGCGACCTCGGAAGAAACAATCATCCCTGGGATGAAGATTGCCAAAAGGCCTGGGAAGAACTCAAAGTCTACCTTGCCAGCCTGCCGACTCTGCGGCAACCTCGGGTGGGAGAACCCCTCGTACTGTACCTCGCCATCACAGAAAAGGCCGTGAGCTCGGTCCTGATAAAAGAAGAAGGGCCGAAACAATGGCCGGTCTACTACGTCAGCAAGTCCCTGCACGGCGCCGAAGTCAGGTACCCTTTGCTTCAAAAAGCTATATACGCCTTGGTGCTTGCAGGAAGAAGACTGCGACCATATTTCCAGGCTCACCCCATCATCATCCGAAGTAGTCTACCACTACGGGATGTCATGAAGAGAGTTGATCATTCGGGAAGGCTCTCCAAGTGGTGCATAGAGCTTGGCGAACACGAAATCACGTATGAGCCTCGGAAGGCCATAAAAGCCCAAGCATTGGCAGATTTTATCGCCGAAATACCCACCACTGAGGAGAACCACTCAGATCCGAAAGAAGGTGAGCCAGAATGGACCTTGCATGTTGACGGAGCCTCGGGGTCCGAACACCAGGGAGCTGGAATAGTTATCAGAGGACCCGAAGGCCTAGAGGTGATGAAGGCTATCAAGTTCAGCTTCAACGTCACCAATAATGTGGCTGAGTATGAAGCCCTCATAGCGGGATTACGCTTGGCCAGAAAGATTGGCGTGAGAAACTTAAGGGCTCACAGCGATTCCCAGCTGGTAGTTCGGCAGACGGCAGGAGATTATGGGGCGAAGGACCCAATCTTGGCAAAATACCACGAGCTGGTAAGAAAACTCATCCAAGAGTTTGACGCCGTGCGGATCGAAAATGTACCCCTGCGGAATAACACTGAGGCAGATTGCTTAGCGAAGTCCAAAACATACACCGAGGAGCTAGACCATCCAAGCATCTCCGTGCTAAGCGTAACAACCCCGGGAATGGGGTGGAAGGACCCCATAAAGAGATACCTCGCAGAGAATGAGCTTCCCGAAGACGCCGGCAATGCTGCAAGACTGCGAAGACGCGCCGGAAGATTCTTCCTGATTGGTGAAGAGTTATATCGGCAAGGATATGCAAATCCGCTGTAGAGATGTGTGGGTGAAGAGGATACTGAGATGGTCCTTGAAGAAGTCCACGAAGGCATGTGCGGCTCGCACATTGGAACTGATGCCCTTGCAGCAGTGATACTCCGCCAAGGATACTTCTGGCCTACCATGAGAAAGGACGTAAGGCAGTTCGTCCAGAAGTTCGGTAGTTGCCAGAGACATGCGAAAATCCAGAGGATACCCTCGGAAATGGTAACGTCGGCAGACTATCCTTGGCCCTTCGTAGTCTGGGGTATAGACCTCATTGGGCCACTCCCTACAGCGCCCGGAGGCGTGAAATTCTGCGTAGTAGCAGTGGACTATTTCTCAAAGTGGGTAGAGGCAGAACCACTAGCAACTATCTCGGCAAAAGAAGTGCAGAAGTTCGTATGGAAAAACATCGTATGCAGATTTGGCATACCGAGGGTACTAGTAGCTGATAATGGATCCCAGTTCATAGACAAAGGATTCCAGGAATTCATCAGCGACCTCGGAATAAAGATGCACTTCGCCCCAGTAGCTCACCCCCAAAGCAATGGGCAGGTGGAAGTATCAAACAGGACAATAAAAGATGGCCTGAAAAAGAGACTTGGGGAAGCCAAGGGGAAATGGCCAGGAGAACTCCAAAGTGTATTGTGGAGCTACCGAACGACGCCACGAAGAGCCACAGGGGAAACTCCCTTCTCACTCGTCTTCGGAACAGAGGCCATTATCCCAATAGAGATAGTTCAGCCTTCAATACGGGTGCAAGTATTTGATGAAGGCGGAAACGACCTCGGTCTGAGAACCAAGCTCGACCTTGTGGCCGAACACAGAGAAATAGCCGAGCTGAGAAGAAAAGCTTTCCAGCAAAGAGTGGCCGCGGCTATCAACTTAAAAGCCAGGCCAAAAGAAATCAAAAAAGGAGACCTCGTTCTCCGAAAGGCCGACTTTGCACCCCGAAGGCCATCTCACGGAGTACTTTGCGCAAATTGGGAAGGACCTTATCTGGTTCTCGCCGAAGTACGAAAAGGCGTGTACAAGCTTGGCAACGCCGAAGGCGTAGAATTGAAAAACACTTGGCATTCAGACGCCCTGAAAAAATTCTACGCCTAAGGTTGAGCGGAAGAAGTATATTGTACAAGAAATATTCTAAGTACAGAATGGTCTAGAGAAGAATGGTCTTGAGAAAAATTTCAAGTATACCAAATTGTCCAAGACAGATTTCCGCGAAGGTGCTCGCCACGAAAAAAGCGGTTGTGACTTCCCGAAGTCCCTTGAGCCACTATGCTCGGGAAAAATGGGAAACAAGAATCTTGCAAAGGTACTCGGCATAATCAGTGCAGAGAAAATTTTCCGAACACCCTTGAGCGAACGTGCTCGGGAAAAAGGGAAAGCAAGAATCTCGCAAAAGTACACGCCAAAACAAAAGCAGAGGTAATTTCCGAACACCCTTGAGCGAATGTGCTCGGGAAAAAAGGAATGAGCAATCTCGTGAAAATTTTCCTAAGTCCCTTGAGCAAATATGCTCGGGACAATAGGAAGACAGAAAAATTTGGCTGAAGGTTTTCCGAAGGCCCTTGAGCGAACATGTTCGGGATAAAAGGAAACAAAAAGCCTACAAAAGACTTAGCCAAATTTTTACAAACTTTCCAGAAAGTCTCTTGAGCGAGCACGCTCGGGACAAAGGAAGGTAAAAAGTTTCTTTGGTTGCAGGTTTTCCGAAAGTCTCTTGAAGCAAACGTGTTCGGGACAGTGGAAATGAAGAAACTTGCAAGAAAGGACTTAGCCGAAAAGATTGTTCATTTAGAGCAAACGCTGCCTTACAAAAGAAGTGTCCAAAGAAGCAGCACGAAGGAGAAAAATAAGAGGAGCCCTAAAGCAAACTAGGGAGAGCCGGGCGGACGAAGACCAGGAAGCTTCAGATGCTCGACCCTGGACCACTGCCACCGAGGTCCCTCAGGAATATTTAGGCCCTCCAGAAAAGAGAGGTCCAAATCTGGGAACCTCTGCAGCACCTGGTGCCGAGCGAGGCAGAAGCCGTCCTGAAAGGCGACCTTGGCCATGTCGTCAGAAGTACGTTTTTGAATGCCAAGGACATTGACCTCGTCCCTCAGCTCAGCAACCTCCTCTTCGAGCTCGCTTATCCCCAGCGTCTCTCCGGACTCCTTCTTCAGAGCCTCGACCTCGGCTTGAAGAGCAGTGTTCTCGTCCGTCAACCTCGACGCAAGACTGTCGGAAACAGCCTTGTCCTTGACAAGATCTTCATTGGCGGCGAGCAGCCCCTTTACTTGGTCGCCGAGGTCGGCAATCTTCCGGGAGGAGTCCTTTTCAAGTTCATCTCTTTTCTTCGAGAACTCCTCCTGAACGGCAGCAAGTTGCTGAGAACAATCCGCTGTCAGCTGCTGGTTGCTGGCGATCACCTTCGCAAGCGAAGCCTTCGCTTCACTGAGTTCCCGCGAAGTCGCATCCTTGGAGGCAGCCTGTCTGGCCACCCGAACTCGGAGATAACCAGCGTACTCCAGCAGCTACGGCAAGGCAAAAGTCCAGGTTAGTACAAGTCTAAACACTTAGAAAATTGAGGAAAAAAGTGTAAAGACTATACCTGAGCAGCATGCTCGGTGACTTTTGCGGCGAGGGTATTATCCCCCGGGTGAGCCGCCGCAATGGCCCGGAAGGAGGCGTCAGTGGTCATCCCCTTCCAAATCTCTTTGGTCATCTTCGGACAATCGTCGGAGAACAAATTCATATCCTCCGTGATTGTCCAAAAGGGCTCCAAGGGGATCTTCCCCTCAGGGATTGTGGCATCGCGCAGGGCCCGTTTCCTCTCATGAATGGCCCTCCAGCCAGCAGTAAGAGGCTCCCCTGAAAGTGAGAAGGAAGTTAGGAGCAGAAGAAAAATTCGCGAAAGGAAAAGGAGCTGAACTTCGCCTAAAGACATACCTGGAGGAACCTCGAAGACAGTGTCCTCGGGATCCTCGGGCCCCTCGGAAGAAAGACCCTTACCCTTCTGCCGGTACCGCTCCTCGGCGGTGGGTACTTCTACCACTACAGTGTTTCTGGGGGCCTCGAGGTCGGGAGGAGGCACCTCGGCGGAAGTAGCGGGGACCTCGGCCGGTGGAATTTCAACAAGACCAGCGTCTTCGCCAGCTTCTTCTTCCAAAAGCTCTGGCTGAGAAGGCTGGAGAGCCTTCCTAGCTCGTTTCGCCGAGGGTCCCGCCCCTGTCGTCTTCCTTCTTCGGGAAGCCGCCTTCTTTGTCTGCTCCCCCTTCTCCACTTGGCCAGAAAAGAGGGCCTTGTAATAAGCGACAGCCCCATCGCCCATCTCTGAAAAAGAGAAGAAATATCAGCGTAAGTCCGAGGAAAAAGTATAAAGGGATGGAAGATTACTCACTTTCGGCAAAAGTTTCGAAAGAAGTCTCCCCCTTAAGGAGCTTGACCAGCCAGGAGTCCTTCCCGGCAATGGCGGGAGCGGGCATATTGAGGTCGGTCACGTGCTCCTTAACCACTTTCAGCTCCCGAAGGACTTCTTCGGTCATCAACCTCCAGTTGATAGGAAAGGGGTAAAGAGCACGAGGAGAGACCTCGGGAGCCCAGTCAGCGACTGCCCGAATGCGGGCGTCGAAATCCGCGAACACGGAAGCCAACGGTGGGGTTAGCAGCATCCTCGGATCAACGACGTCTGCGTTCAGCACTCCCTGAGCCCACCTGGTCGGGACATCAGACCAGTTCTTATCCTCCTTGAGGAAAAAGAACTTAGGCTGCCACCCCCGCCAGCTCTCCTTCGTGTCGAAGGTGAAGGTGAATTTTTTGCTCCCGGATCCCCGAGGCAGCAGGAAATAGAAGCCACCCTTCGGGACCACATAGAGCTTGTAGTACTGCATGAAAATGATGAAGTGGGGCTCTATCCCGAACACGCCACACATGCAGAGGTAGGCGTTAAAATAGCAGTACGCGTTCGGGGGAAGCTGGTTCACAGCAATGCCATGGAATTGGCAGAACTCGCAAACCACCTTCGGAGGAGGATACTGAAGACCGGCCTTCAGTTGGGCTCGGAAGACGGTAACCTCGTCGCCACGGTTTGAAAAAGCAAAATGGCTAGAACGAGGCAGTCTGGTCACAGCGTAAGACGGAAGAAAGAATTTTTTCTTCCACCTCTCTAGTTTTTCGGGGGTGGTACAGCAAGGATGGGCCAGAAGAGGTTTCCAGCTCTCGGGAACAGGCATCGCAGACATGAAAAAGAGTTTGAGATGGAAAAGAAAATAGTTTCCAGAAAAAACTCAGAAGACGAGTTTGGAAAAAAACAACAGTTTTCCAGAAAAACTCAGAAAAACAGAGGAATCAAGTACTCTGGAAATCAAAACCCACCAAAAGATTTGCCTGAGGACGCCGTCGTGAAAGTTGGTAGGAAAAAGCTCTGATTAAAGAAGCTCCGCCACAGAAAGCAAGATAAAACGCAAGAACAGAGGGCAGAGCAGAAAAAGAGCAGAAAAACAGTAAGTGGGACTTATGATGGAATGGGCTATTTATAGGCCAAAGGTGGGTAACCGAAAGAACATCATAAGTACCCATTGGAGGCGAACCGTCGCCGTAACTGCCCGCTGCACCCGAAAAGGCGCGCCCTCTGTAAATGACGCACCTCTCCTCCAATGGCAAGAAGCCACGTGTCAACCGCTGCGCAGAAATGGGGGACGTGCCTCCCCAAACGTGCCTGGAAAACCGGGACACGCCTCCTGATTGGGACACGTCGTTTGACATCCCTGAGAAATGGAGACGCGCCGCTCAGTCTGACATGCTTGGCCATCAGACCTGCAGAAATAAAAAGCAGGCCACCTCGAGGACACCAAGAGACAGGCTATGGCTGAACAGCCCATGACTTTTGGGCAAGAGGTGTATCTTCGGTACAGGCTTTGCCTCGGAGACACCAAAGAATAGGCCAAGGCCGAACAGCCCAGACCCTCGGGCAAAAGGTGCGACCTCGGAACAGGTTATGCTTCCCAACAAGACTCCCAACGGCAACCTCGGAAAGAGATGCAAACCGAAGTCTTCACTTCGGCTTTCCAGAGGGGGGCATGTGATAGCCAAAGGCTGTCGCCTCAATCTGGCCGAATACCCTGCCACAACAACGGCCAGAAGAACTGGTGCTTCCTGGGAATAGGTGGAATCATGCACCTCGGGAGATAGTCTGAGAGCTCCGAGCCTCGGCACGCCAGTAAAACTTGAGGACTCCATTCGCCCCCCAAGGTTGTGAACAACGCGCCTTCGGAAAAGTGGCACCAGACATTGCTGCCCGAATATGATATCCCCGAAGGCGGAACCCCCTGGAACTGGGAACCCCTGAACTGAGGGTAGGCTTCCCGAAGAGGCTCTGTCCGAACTAGAGGACGACCTCGCCCAGGGACCTCGGGAGTACGGCAGGCGCATTTAAGGAAGCATTTAAGGAAGCCTCTGACACGTCCCACCACAGACGTAAAAAGTCGCCCTGACGCGCAGACGCCATCAGAATCATATCATGGCCCGTCTCAGCACAAGGCTCGAGGCCATCTAGTTACCAACTATCTGTCCCCTACGCCCAGACGTTCAGGAGCATCCGACCGCACACGTGTCATGATCTGAACGGGCTAGGTATTCCTATATATACAGGAAATAAATACTTGACAGGAGGTTGGCAGGCCGGAGATACAGCTCCCACACTCTGAGAAAATACCAGGCGAGACTTTTCTGCCTTTCTCTTTGAGCTAGTGACTTTCTCCTTCTTCCGGCCACCACTGACTTGGGCGTCGGAGGCTCCCCCCCCGGAAAAACACTCCGGGGGCCTCCTAACCCTGTTTACCAGTTTTTCAGGTACTCTCCTTGGGGCGATCCACCTTCCAGGCGTTCTTCCTCCTAGAAGTCTCCTCAACAGTCATCATGACTCACAACGATGAGGCCCTGGGCCATCAAGCTTTGGCACGAGCTCATGGTATTTTGCCAAAGTTGGATCTTTTGCACTGTAGTCCCCTGCCATCTCTCGGACCACCAGCTGAGAATCACTGTGGGCTTTCAGGTTTCTCACACCAATATTTCTAGCAAGGCGCAACCCTACTATGAAAGCCTCGTACTTTGCCGCGTTGTTGGTGACACTAAACCCAAAATTGATGGCTTTCATTACTTCCATGCCTTCGGGGCCACGAATGACTACCCCAACTCCCTGGTGTTCAGAGCCAGAGGCCCCATCTACGAACAGAGTCCATTCTGGCTCACTTTTACCAAGGTCAAACTGATCATTCTGGGCGAAAGGTACGTCGGCAATGAAGTCTGCCAGGGCTTGGGCTTTTACTGCTTTCCTTGGTTCTTAAGTGATATCATACTCACCAAGCTCTATGCACCACTTGGAAAGCCTTCCCGAATGGTCTACCCTCCTCATGACATCCCGAAGGGGTAGATTACTTCGGACAATTAAGGGATAAGCCTGAAAATATGGACACAGTCTCCTACTTGCTAGTACTAAGGTATAGATAGCTTTTTGTAGTAAGGGGTACCTGATTTCGGCTCCATGCAAAGATTTGCTCACGTAACAAATTGGCCATTGCACCGCTCCTTCTTCCTTTACGAGAACTGAGCTCAGTGCTTTTTCAGCAACAGCAAGGTATAGCACAAGGGGTTCTCCCTCTCGAGGTTGCTGAAGAGTGGGTAGTCGGGCTAGATAAACTTTGAGCTCTTCCCAGGCTTTTTGGCAATCCTCGTTCCAAGGATGATCATTGTTTCTGAGGTTGCCACTATTTTTTGCTACCTTAGTGAATACCTTAAAGAATGCTCGGCAGTGATCTCCATACCTGGAGATGAACCTGCTAAGGGAGGTTATTCTGCCCGTAAGCCTTTGCACATCTTTTGTTGTGACAGGAGTTCGGAATTCAAGTAGAGCTTTGACTTTTTCTAGGTTGGCATCAATACCCCTTTCCGATACCATAAATTCGAGGAACTTTCCTGAACTTACTCCGAAGACACACTTCTTGGGATTGAGATGAATTCTGAATGCTCTAAGTTGGTGGAAAGTTTCCTCCAAGTCGGCAATGTGGCTACCAGGCAATCTGCTTTTGACTATCATGTCATCCACGTAGACTTCCATGTTTCACCCTATTTGACTGCTGAAGACCTTGTTCATCAGCCTCTGGTAGGTAGCTCCTGCATTTTTAAGCCCGAAGGGCATTCTGACGTAACAATACGTACCGACTTCGGTGATGAAGGCGGTTTTTTCCTCATCCTCGGGGTTCAACCTAACTTTGTGATACCCACTGAAAGCATCTAGGAAGCTCAGGAGTCCATATTTAGCGGTCGAGTCCACCAGTTGATCTATCGGTGGGGAGAGGATATGAATCTTTAGGACAAGCATCATTTATGTTTCGGAAGTCGATGCACATTCGGAGCTTGTTGCTCCCTTCTTTTGTGGTGATGACTACATTGCTTAGCCGTTCGGGGTATTTGACTTCCCTGATTACACCTGCGTCTAACATGTGTTGGACTTCGGTTTTGACGAAGTTGTTTTTGTGCGTCGAGAGGCTTCGTTCTTTTGGCGGAATGCTTTTGCCTCTGGGTTTACTTTGAGGCTATGCTGTATTATGCGAGGGTCTACCCCAGGCATGTCTTTTGCCGAGTAGGCGAACAGATCTTTATTTATTAGTAGGAAGGATACAAGCTTTTACTTTTCTCCTTTGGCCAATTTTTTTCCTATTTGGGTGTTTCGGCCTGGGACAAGCTCTATCTCTTTCGTTTCTACTTTCTCGGGATCCTCTATTCCTTGTTCTTCTGACTGTTGTGCGGACAGAGCCTTCATTTTTGTAGTCTGCGCACAATTCGTCACTGGGGCTTTTCTTGCCTTTACAAACACCTTTCGCACCTCCCCCTGGTCGATGAAGATCTCAGCATCTCCATCCTTGGTAGCAAAGGTGACAGTTAGGTATTTCACATCCGGGCGAATGTGGAGGTTTCCTTGCGTTTGCCTTCCAAGAATGGCATTATATGACGAAGGGACATCGATGACGATGAACCTTGTCATTACGGAGGCGAACAATTCCTTTCTGTTGTTTACTGAAGTTCCCTTCAACATCAGAGGAAGATCTACCCATCCAAGGACGGGGAGTTCAGACGGCCCCACTCCAAAAGTAGGCGAAGTGACGGATTTGAGGTCACTTCTCAATATCCCCAAGTTTGGTAGCTGATGTGAGAATAGGACATCTGCGTTTGAGCCATCGTCAAGTAGTACTCTCTTGATGTCCCAGCTTCCTATCCTTGCCATAATCAGCAAAGGATCATCATGGCAAAAAATGACGGTGGATCCGTCCTTTCAGGTGAGCTTCTTTGATGGATTCCCGTACTCCATTACCGAAATCTCTCTAGCTTTTTTTTTTCTTTTCGCCGACGGCAGCCTTGTGGTGATCATTTGTATTACTCCTGCAGGGGGCGGAGGAAGCCTTTTCGGACTCCGATTTCGACGCCTGTCGGTGTCGTACTCTTCATCCTCTACCTTTCCTTCCTCTTCCCTCATTCCCTTCGGGGAGGGAATGCGCAGGTAACACCGAAGTTCTCCTTGCTTTATCAGCATCTCTATGTACTTCCTCAGTTGGAAGCAATCTTCGGTATCTTGCCCGTGGTCTCGATTGAATTGGCAGAATTTTTTCATATTCTTCTTGTTGTCCGAGGTCATGGCCCTCGGACGTTGAATCTGAGTCCCTTGCTTTTCCATCGCCATTAGGATGTTCGTCCTCCTGGTGTTCAAGGGAGTGAAGGCAATTGGCTTCCTCCCCTTAAACTTCTGAGGACGCCCACTCGTTTCAGTTGGGTAGCGAGTTTGCTGAGTTGGTCCCTCGGCGCGGACATGATCGGACCTCGGGCCTCCCATTCTTAGTTCTTCGACGGTCATGTGCTGCTCCGCTCTTCGGTAGAATTCACCGAGCGTGTCGGGGGGATCTTTGGAGAACTCGTAGAACAGCTGGGTGTCTCTCCGGAGTCCTCGTGTCATGGCCAAGATACGTATTTTCGGCCTAAAGTCTGGGATAGTCAAGGCTTCCCTGTTGAACCTTTCAACATAGTCACGTATGGTTTCACCACTTTTCTGCGCTAAATCGAACATTTGGACTGGCATTTTCACCGTCAGGCGGCTCCCAATGAACTGCTGCATGAAGGCAGCAAATAGTTCTTGGAACTCCATGATGCCTCCAGGAGCCAGCGAGTTGTACCATGCCGTGGCTGGCCCAGTCAGGGTGACCTCAAAGCATTTGCACAAGGTAGCATCATCAGCTCCGTGCAGTACCATACTGTGCTTATACTTGGTTTCATGAGCCTGGGGGTCATTTCGGCCATCATAGGTTTCCAGCCGAGGTACCCGAAAATCGCTTGCCATAGGTGCCTCGACCACTGTTCGGGTGAATGGTGACTCGTCTCCATTGAAGGTTTCTGACAATCTAGCCCAGACGGGCTTCCGAGCTACTTGTCTCTCCACTCCTTCTATCCTCTTTAGAATTTTCCCCATGAGGAGTGTGGCGCTGGGTTTTTCTTCTTGCTGTCTGTAGGCTTCTGGGAATGGAGACTGGCGTCTTCTTTTTAGGGATTGACTTTGGCGCCGGGGAGATGGTGACCTTGCCTCAGGGGTGGAACTCCTTCGGCGGGGAGCCTTGGGTTGCTTTGGCCCCATTTCTCCCACAAGTCGCGCCTTGAGGGGTATGTTTTCTGTTGAGGACTCATCGCGTTGATCCCCACTTCCTGAGCTCCGATGAGTTGATCGGGGGCTTTTATCAGGCCGAGGTGCTGGTGATGAGGACCCTCATCCTGGGGTTGGCTGTGGCCATCTTTGGTCTAACTGCTGCGTCATTTCGGCCACAACAGAGTGCTAAAGTTTGCGCAGGAAGGCCATAGTAACAGTCAGTGGACGCTCATCCTCGAGCGAGGAAGTCCCTGCCGCCGTTTGTTCGGTTGTCGGTGGAGTTTTTGGCGCGGACGGGGACCTCGGGAGTCCCTTGTCCTTAAAACGCCGAGTTTCAACGACAGTGACCTGAGGGTGGTTTCCTATAGACGGCGCCAAATGATGCCCTTCAGCATCTCCAGTGTGTGTCATGGTGACTGTGGCAGAAACTTCTGATAGTACAAATGAGTCCGAAAGAATAACGCTCTACGTGGATCACCTAGAAATCACAGAGAGTAAGGGTTAGGAGGTCCCCGGAGTGTTTTTCCGGGGAGGAGCCTCCGACACCGAAGTGAGTATTTTTGGAGGACACGAGATGATCAAGAGCCAAGGAGTATATTGTCTCAAGTAATGTCCTCCCCCTTACCTAGAATAATTACCGAGTACATATAGAGGGGTGAATAGTAATAGTTCTTCTCGTGTGGCCGGCCCAGATCGTGACACGTGTTTGGCGGGATGCGTTCCATGTCTTTTGGGCAACAGAGGACTCCTAGCAGGACATGGGCCTCTGGGCTAGGAGTATAGTCAACCCGAGAGTGACGTGCTAGACTGTCCCTGCAAATGGCGTATCAGGGCATCCTCAGGGCAGATTATCGGGGATGTGTCAGAGGCTCCCTAAATGCTTATGTTGTACAACCGAGGTCCCCTTTCTGTAGGTGAGACCCCTTTGGAGAATTTGTCTTCCGAGGTCGCTTTGGCAACGCAAGGGTATATTTCCCAAGGATAACCTTTCTCGGAGGCACCCTCACTTCCGAGGATGGCTTACTCGTCCCCTCGAGGTTGGCACTATCATTTTCCAGGAATGGAGAAATGCCGAGGCTGGATTTCAAGAGGCCGAACACCCTTCCTTTCATGGTAGGTGATTTCCACTCCGAGTTGGTGTTTTCTCCGAGCCTGTGGGTTCGGAGGGTGATCGGTACCTCGGCTATCAATTAGGTTGGAAATGACCAAGTGATGCCAAGAAGAGGATGTTTTACCTCTACCCTATAGGGTAGTGTCTGAAGAACACTTGTGAGGGAGACTTAACTACAATCGGTCGAGAGTCAACTCAGAAGTAAACACAAGGTGAAGTAATCTCCCACCAAGTTAAGTTCTTCACTTAGTAATCAAAGTGCCAGGTCTAGTATTGGTACAATTGCCCTCAGGTATCTATTTTGTGACTTTGGTATCTCTGAGGAACACTTGTGAGGGAGACTTAACTACAATCGGTCGAGAGTCAACTCACAAGTAAACACAAGGTGAAGTAATCTCCCACCTAGTTAAGTTCTTCACTTAGTAATCAAAGTGCCAGGTCTAGTATTGGTACAATTGCCCTCAGGTATCTATTTTTTGACTTCGGTAGCTGTCATGTTCACCAGATTAGAGAAAAGTCAAACATTTGAAGCCTAGTCTATGAGGATATTGGTTGAGCTAGTTAAAGCCTAGAGTTAGAGCATTTCACTTGACCCTAGCACTTTTAAAATGAAGGGCTCAGGATTTGTAAGTGATGGCCTAAGGCCTCATCGTTGTGAGTCATGATGACTGTTGAGGAGACTTCTAGGAGGAAGAACGCCTGGAAGGTGGATCGCCCCAAGGAGAGTACCTGAAAAGCTGGTAAACAGGGTTAGGAGGCCCCCGGAGTGTTTTTCCGGGGGGGGAGCCTCCGACGCCTAAGTCAGTGGTGGCCGGAAGAAGGAGAAAGTCACTAGCTCAAAGAGAAAGGCAGAAAAGTCTCGCCTGGTATTTTCTCGGGGTGTGGGAGCTGTATATCTGGCCTGCCAACCTCCTGTCAAGTATTTATTTCCTGTATATATAGGAATACCTAGCCCGTTCAGATCATGACACGTGTACGGTCGGATGCTCCTGAACGTCTGGGCGTAGGGGACAGATAGTTGGTAACTAGATGGCCTCGAGCCTTGTGCTGAGACGGGCCATGATATGATTCTGATGGCGTCTGCGCGTCATGGCGACTTTTTACGTCTGTGGTTGGACGTGTCAGAGGCTTCCTTAAATGCTTCCTTAAATGCGCCTGCCGTACTCCCGAGGTCCCTGGGCGAGGTCGTCCTCTAGTTCGGACAGAGCCTCTTCGGGAAGCCTACCCTCAGTTCGGGGGTTCCGCCTTTGGGGATATCATATTCGGGCAGCAATGTCTAGTGCCACTTTTCCGAAGGCGCGTTGTTCACAACCTTGGGGGGCGAATGGAGTCCTCAAGTTTTACTGGCGTGCCGAGGCTCGGAGCTCTCAGGCTATCTCCCGAGGTGCATGATTCCACCTATTCCCGGGAAGCGCCAATTCTTCTGGCCGTTGTTGTGGCAGGGTATTCGGCCAGATTGAGGCGACAGCCTTTGGCTATCAGTAAGATTGTTTGAGGCTGGTGGGTAGGCTCACAACTCTGAAATACAAAACCAGTCTTAAGGTACATAGCTAGAGCACTTGGTAGTGTTGTAGGGGATGAGCCACCCAAATGATTTTCCATATCCAACCACTTCGCAATGTTAACTAAAGTTAGTTCCCCCACCAACTAAGTTAAATGGACTTGGTGAAGCCACGAGTGCATTGTCCCTATGAAATGTCGGCATGGTGTAGTTATGCTATGTTAGTTAAGCATGGAGGGTGAAGATGGATCTTTATAACCATAGCTTAAGTGAGGAATGGTTGTCGAAGAGTTGTTCATAGTGTTTGAGGCTAGTGAGCCTAGGAGGTGGTCAAAGAGCCAAGTGCGACTAGAGGCACATTAGAGCCTAATGAATGGGCCGAGGTGTCTAGATCACTACCAATGCAAGGATGCTTGAGTTGGCCTAGGACCAAGTAGTACCTTACAACTCAACTTAAGCCCCATAAGTGTTCTGGCCATGGGATAAGTTTGGTTGTTGAAGGGCAAGTCTACTAAGGACATACCTGAAAACCTAATCCAACATGTATAGAGTGTTGGGCTCTACATGTGGGAGAATGAAGAGACTGAGTGTGTAGGCATCAGGCACCTAGGATACTCCGAGTTGAGCAGTTAAAGCATCAAGACCTTAAACTTGGGTAGCCTATCGGTGGCTCAATCACCAAGTGCTAGGTGGCCTTAACTAAGGGTGCATGGATAAGACCCTAAGGCTGCTAGTTGCTTGGAGGCCTTAGCACTTATGCCTAAGAGCTTTCTCTTGTAAGGATGCTAGTGTAAGAGGCTCCAAAGTAGTGAAAGTAGTAGGACCATCATGTTGGTGGTGTATGGGTATCCTGCCTAGTGCACCAGTATGCTTAATGCATAGGGCCATTTGAGGGAAGCAATAGAAGACTTGTACTCTAGGGTAGGCCGGGACTTGCAACTCTCAGTAGTTCATTGATTCAGAAGTGCCCTAGAGTATAACAAAGCTTAGAGTGGAGTATCCCTTGAGGGGCTTATGGTGTATGTGGTAAAGCCCTAGTCCACTTGTGACACACTTAGTCTAATGAATGATAGGAGTTGTCAGGTACCAAACCTAGAGTATGAAATTGATTGTGCGATAGTAAGTGGACAAGTTTCATACTTGTTAAGCTAGCTTGCAATGAAGGGTTTGGTGCAGGAGCATGGGTGTTAAACCAAGAATGGAACATTTGTAGTGTGAGTGTTAACAGACAAGTTTAACTTGTCTAGTTAGCTTACACTAGTGGATTCTGGCACGTAGGAGATAGTGAAGGAAACTTCTTGGTGCTAAGCTTTCTGTACGATCCTATCACTGTAAGGTTAATGGACAGGCTTATAAAAGCTTGTTAAGCTATCTTACACTAGAAGACTTTGCATAAAGTCCGGTGTTGAGGATTCATGATTACTAGGTTTATTAGGACAACTTAGAGTAGTTGAATGTCCTTTAGTAGTACTGTGTGTTGAAGGTAAGAAGAGCCTACACCGTAGTCTTCAAGAATAAAAATTGCATTAAGGTGTTCAGATCGAGTAAGGTCATGCTATGGTGGGGGGAACAGTGAACAAGAATCAGACTACAGTTTAGCATTAACACAAAGAATTGCCTTGGCCATAATACCTATACAAGATAGGGCCCAACTCAAGTACTGAAGGGCATTAGCCAAGTGAGGCAGGTAGTTTGGTGCCAAGGTGGTAGTTGTGTGACTGACACCACTTGGTAGATTTGATCAAAATACATTGGCATTATATCCTAGGATAATATCTTATGGAAGGGAGATTAAATTTTGAAGACCAAATTCTCCAAGGTGCGAAGAATGTTATAGCTCTCCTCAGAGAATGCTCGATGACCAAGATAATTTCATAACTCCATAGCTTAAGTACCTTAATTAGAGGTGAATCAGCAAGATCAATTAAGTTATTAAATGATTAGTTGGTTTCGAGTGATTTATCGCACTAGATTTTCTAGGTGCAAAATTGTCAGTTTCAACCTCAGAGGGTTGGGATGATTCTCTGGAGTAAAAATGACAATTTTAAAACTCAAAGCCCAAGTTATAAATTTTTGCATGAGTTTCTAATTACTTGGTTATTATTTGGGAATGGTGTATTTTTGCAAAAACTTAAAAATTTTGGGGAGGGGGTGGTTTTATGCATAAAACACAAATGGGAGGGAATTTCCAGTTGTTATTCCCTCATCCTCCCAACCCATTTTTACAGCTCTCTCTTGCCCTCCCATTCTCTAGCTCAAATCTTCACAAATTCATGGTTTCTTGCCAAATTTAGAAGGCTTTCATTTTGCCCAAGCAACAAGAAGCTTATTTTGTTGGGTTTTGGGAGCCAAACAGTGCAGCAAAATTTAACCGAAACCTCCAGGATCCAAGTGAAACGGGGTAAACTGGGTGTTCGAAAATTTCATACCTAATTTTCGGTTAAGGTCTCTCACTCAATTGTAGAGTCGAATCACAAAACCTGAACAGTTGACGTGTTCAAGCTCTCTATGGTATCCACATGAGCCTCTCGGGATCACCACGCTTCCACAACATCCCGGCAGATGCGTTTCTCTTGCACTCGCAGTGCTAGCTTGCGTCCTCCAAGGAATTGCAAGAGAAGAGTGCGGCTGTCCTTTTGGGAGGCTAGGGCAAGGAGACATGCGAATTTCTCAGTAGAAGTTGTATTTATAGTGAGACTCAACTTCCAGGCCTAATGGGTTTCAAAGCCCTAACCCAATTAGGATTTAATTTCGGGCTTAATAATGGCTCAACTCTTAGGCCCATTATTAATACAAAATTAAAGTGAAACCATAAACCAAATAATTAGCCCATGCACTCTAATGATCGAAATAGCTTTATGTGTGCGACCCAATAGGCTCTTATCACGTTGGCAGTGATCATAAATCACATTTATGATCATAAGCAATGAGCGGTGTCGAGCAACACATCATTGCTACCCAAGTGACAAGATTGTCGATGATTCGACTAAACCTTTATGATCATCACCGATATATGCCATTGTCCCTTTGTCCAAGATATCAAGACTAAGCACGAGACATGGAATGTGTCACTCTTGTATAGCCCAATCTTTGGTTTCTTGATTACTGAGTAGACCAACTTAAACTGATGACATTGATATCGTATATCAACTCATTCGAGCATGGCCATGAATTTTTCTAAGTCTTACTCTATCAAGGGGCCCGAAGATATCACTCCCGTTACATAGGAGGGACAAATCCCATCTTGATCATACAAATCCCTCCGCATGATATGTGACATACACAATGACCTCCTTCAAGTTTACTCAGTAACGAGCAACAAAGGAAAGTATCAAAGTATGTGACTCACATGTAGGGAACCTTGATGATCTTAGGTCGAAGGACTACATATACCATGATCACTATGAGAATCACTTATGACACTCATATAACGATCCATGAAGTGTTCTCATGGTGGGTCGGTCCAGTACACAAGTTCTCCAACTTGTAACCATATGTAGACTACATATCTCATATTAGTCTCCACATATGCTAGTCATTATCTATTATTGCAACCCGCTCCACAATAATACTAGACTAGGGACGTTTAAGAATATCATTATTCTAGGGTTACAATTATGTTTATTATGTTACGCAGAAACAAAACAACAAAGATAATTGCTGGATTAATGCCTCAATAAAATATCATGACTCAATGTGCAAAAATACAATCATCTCATGATTGGCTTTTTGGGCACAACACTAACATATTTTACACTTGTTTTTGTGTTTTTGAAGCTCTTAGAGTTGTTTCCTAGCTTGGGCAAGCATGTGTACGTGAGGTAACCTCTTGCCCACGTTGTTTTCATGTTTCCTCAGTTAAGTGAAGCTTGGGTATTGCTTGGATTTCCTTAATTTAGTGCCATATTCCTTATGTTTGCTTTGGAACCTAGGGAAACCCTTAGTGGAACTTGGAGCATGGAATTTATGGCTTATGAGGCTTGATGCTTGCTAATTCTTATGAAATTGGGGTAACAGATGTAGGATTAATGCATATTTGATGCCATTCATAGCTTGCTTGTGGAAGAATTCAAGTAATTTTATGAATAGTGTTAGTTGGTGGGTGGTGATGAACATGTTGGACTAGTGATGTTTTAATGATTTGCATGCTATTTATAGACACCATAAGATTGGTTTGAAGGGTGCATGATGGCCTAGTGCATGTGTGGATGCAAGTTTAAGGCAAGTGGATGTGTTCCTAGGGCCATTCGAAGGAATTGGAAGCCCCTAGGTATGTAGAAGAAGGTTCAGGCCTCGAGGGCCTCACACCAAGCTGCAGCTCCTAAACCCCATTTGGAACCCAAAGAAAAAAGGCCTTTGGCTCTACAGTGCCATCCCAGTGGGACTCGAGAGCGTTGACATGTTGTAGTGTTTTCGCTATAACTTTTTGCTCAAGTGTATGATTGAGGCAATTCAAGATTCCACGAGAAGCTAAGAGGGAGTAATATCAATTCCATGCCTTCACAAAGCCTAGAATTGCCCATGTTTAGACGTATTTTAGTCCAAAGTGAAGGCAAGTTTGGCAACAAATGAGCATCATTAGTCGAGTGGAAGCTTAAGTACCATCAAAAGCCTAGTTGGGCCTTTTGATTTAAGGCTCCAATGTGGGAACCTTAGCGCACCTAGTTAGGTTCCAAAGAACCTAGTAAATGAGTCCAACCATGTGCATTGCCATTCCACTAGGGTGAACCAAGTAATGGTGGATAGGTTTGTGCTTTGAGTGAAGGTGTAGTGCACTTGTAGCCTAGGCAAGGTTACTTGAGGCACAAGCAAAGCCTAGTGAACTCTTGGCAAGGATTTAAGGTGGAATCTTAGTACACAAGTGACCTTGGTAAGTCTAAGAACTTGAGGTACTATGTGGAGGCTTAGGGCAACTAGTGAGTTCCTTGGGACTCAAGCGAGGTGCATCCACCTTGTTCATATACACAACAATTAAGAAGAGGTTAAATTATTGCATCGGTAAGCTAAGGCTTAATACGAGCAACTTAAGGGCTAGAACACACTAGGCACGGCATGACACCCGTGAGAGGACTAGGATGAGAAGGGGGACCCAAGGGACTTGAATATTTGTGCATATGTTAGCCCTCAAACTACAAGCGTGCATAGTAGATTTCATATAACATACATAAGTGTGTCCTCAGTATTTTTCTTGTAGGTTGAAGGATCCCTTGGTAAGAATCTTTGATTCTTACTTCTTTAGCTTTTGTTGTGCAAATTTTGGTTGTTATTGAGCCAGCAACCATTGAGGGTTGTTAAGCTAAGCTCATGACCACCTATATTATTTTTTTGAATCTTGTGATTCTAGTATTTTGGTTCACTTGTTGGTTCGGCTATTATCCTAGCTACAGTTGCCTATTTTGCCAACAGAGGCTGCTGAAGAACATGAAACGGCTTTGGAGCTTGGCACCGAGATTTGCTATAAGGTGGGAGCATAGGTATGGATCTCAATAGTCTTTGTTAATGTATAGTTTTCATAAACTAGTTTGCCTTGAATGTTCATGTATAAGTGGTTTACTCTATAGTCACTCTTGGGTTTGAGCATAGTCCACTTTTGCTTGGATGTTCACATACAGCTAATTATGTGTAGATAACAACATAAATGCTTTACATGCTTTGACATTTTTTATGTTAGGTTTTAATGAAATGCCATGCTAATGTTTTAAGTATCATTTCCTTATTTCATTGATAAATCCAAAGCACACATTCATCCATCATTACATAGTAGGATTAATTAACTAGAAGTATAAAGTGTTTAACTAGATATGCAACTAATCAATTAGCCAATTGCAATTAGTGTGGAACAAGTTCCAACAACTTCCTAGTTAGCCCTATGAGGGTTGTGTTTGTTCGGTGTGAGAGCTCGATCATGGTCATTGGAGGCTAGGAACTGAGATCTAGAGGATTGTCCTTATGCTGAGGTAGTTTGTACTAACCAACATCTGTGAGTTGTTGTCTAGCTTTGGCTACAGGTTGCAATGGTTAAACTAGGTAAGGTGTGCTTATGGATGCTAAGGTCTAAGAATGGATCATAGCAATCTAGTGTGGCAACATTAGGGCAATTGGTTTGGCTTGCTCCAAGGTAGAGCAACACCTTGGTGCAAGTAGTTGGGATGTGACCACCAACCTAGGAAGTTGTTTTGGACCTTAAACATGAAGTAGGCTACATGATTTTTAGGACTTTAAGGATATGGAAACTCCTAAGGTAGGGATTACTTCGATGCCAAGTCACCTACTTTGAAAGTGTCAAAACTTGAACCCAACAACTTGGAATGGGTTATGCAACATCAAAAAGACCTAAGCATGCACTGACCTAAGTGATAAACACTTGATCATGTAGGCTATAAAGCGATAAGGGTAGCCCTCTTCTACTTTACCACCAAAAGTAGGAACTTGAGGCTGAGTTGCCCAAGCCCTTGAGCTAGCATATGAAGGTGCTTGACAATCATTGAGGTAGGCATTGGCAAGTGGTACAGGATGTAGGAGCTTTCGAGAGAGAGTTAGGTGAGCTAAAGACATGAGACTGAAGGTAAAGGTTGTCTCATCCAACCTGGAAGGAGTATTGGTCACACAACCATTGTGTGCAACTTAACCAAAAACCTAGGAACAAGAATAGATCATGCAGGAGAAGGGCCTTACACATAGGGTGCAAAAACTACATGGTTCTTAAGATGCACCTAGAACATGTTGCCAACGGTCCAAGTTGTCATTAGACTCATTTCATATTTTGGTTTGATTAAGTTAAGACCAGCATAAGTAGAGGCCTAACTGCCTTAGATTGGAAACATTCTAGAGTTCCATAAGTTGTCTTCTTGCATGAGTTAGTTTAGTAGCCTAGTTGATAGCGAATGAGCGGCTAGTTGAATGGATGAGTTAATAAGAGTAGCTCAGTAATGGGGCAGTTCAGTTAGATGCTACAAAGTTAAGTAGGTAAGTTTTAATTTTTGTTTCTAACCATGGAATATAGGTGTGACTACAAAAGAAGTAAGGAGTAAAGAACTTGTCCGAGGGTAAGCGATCGATAGGTTTATTAATCTGCTAGCTATAAACACCCAGGTAGAGCTAGTAGAAGTATATCCACTAGTAGGGTTTGACATGACTACCAAAAAGTAGTAAGAGGACCCAAGCAATAGGAATGACTAGCATGGACTAAGGGATAGATGGTGACCTAAGGTCATCATCTCAACGTTAAGTGAAGTTGAGGGCCACCGAGATGACATATGGAAGAAAAGAGACTTAACTAATGAAACTAGCTGAGTAGGTAAAGGACTAAGTTCTAACTGGGACCGAGGACGCTATGGTGATTGCTTGATGTTTTTGTCAGTGCTAGTAGGTTAGTGGAACATTGCACTACTAGGTCAGAAATGACCAAGTGATGCCAGAAACAGGATGTTCTACCTCAACCCCACAGGGTAGTGTGTGAGGAGCTCCTGTGAAGGAGATTTCACTACTACCAATCGAGAGCCAACTCTCAAGTAACCATAAGGTAAAGTAAATCTCCCACCTAGTTAAGTACTTTACTTAGAAATCAAAGTGTGAGGTCTAGTATTGGTAAAATTGTGCTCAGGTATTTATTTTGTGACTCTAGTAGCTGTTGTGTTTACTAGAGTAGAGAAAAGTCAAAGGTTGGAAGCCTAGTCAGTGAGGATATTGGTTGAGATAATTAAAGCCCAGATTTAGAGCATTTTACTTGACCCTAGCTCTTTTAAAAGGAATGGCTCATGACTTGCAAGATTGTTTGATGCTAGTGGGTAGGCTTACAACTCTAAAGGATAAAACCAGTCTTGAGGTGCTTAGCTGGAGCACTAGGTGGAGTTGTAAGGGATGAGCCACCCAAGTGATATTCCTTGGCCAACCACCTCCTGATAGTAAACTAAAGTTAGTTCTCCCACCAAGTAAGTTGAGTGGACATCGTGGAGCCGCGAGTGCATTGTCCCAATGAAAGGTTGGCATGGTGTAGTTATGCTATGGTAGTTGAGCATGGAAGGTGGAAATTGGTCTTTGTAACCATAGCTTAAGGAAGGAATGATTGTTGACGAGTTGTTTGATAGTGTTTGAGGCTAGTGAAACTGGGAGGTAGTCATGGAGTCAAGTAAGACTAGAGGCACATTGGCGCCTAGTGAATGGGCTGAGGTGCCTAGATGACAACCAAGCCAAGGATGCCTGAGTTGGCCTAATACCTAGTAGTACCTTGCAACTCAGCTTAGGCCCAATAAGTGCTCCAAATATGGAATAAGTTTGGTGGCCAAGAAGTAAGTGTACTAAAGACATGCCCAAAAACCTAATCCAACATGTATAGGATGTTAGGCTCTGTATGCTGCAAAATGAAAAGACTGAGCATGTAGGCATTAGGCACCTAGGATACTCGAAGTTGAGCAGTCCAAATGTCAAGACCTTCAACTTGGGTATCCTATCGGTAGCTAAATCACTTAGGTGGCCTCAGCCGAGGGTGCATGGATAAGGCCCAAAGGGTCACTATCCACTTGGAGGTCTTGGCACTCGTGCCTAAGAGCTTTTGTTTGTTGGCATACAAGTGTAAGAGGCTCCAGAGTAGCAAAAGCACTAGGATCATGATGCAGGTGCTGTATGGGTGCCCTGCCTAGTGCACCGTTATGCCTGATGCATACGGCCGTCTGAGGGGAGCATTCGAAGACTTGTACTCTAGAGTGGGCTGGGACTTGTAACACTCGGTAGTTCACCGATTCGGAAGTGCCCTAGAGTATCCCTTAAGGTGCTAGTGGCATATATGGTGAAGCCATAGTCCACTTATGACATACTTAATCAACTGAATGTTAGGAGTTGTTGGGTACAAAACCTAGAGTAAGGAACTAACTCTGTGAGAGTTTGTGGATAAGTTTCAAACTTGTTAAGCTAGTTGCAATAAGGGGTTTGGTACAAGAGCATGGGACCCAAACCTAAAGTGGAACTTTTCTAGTGAGACTGTTAGTGGACAAGTTTAACTTGTTAAGTTAGCTTACAATAGTGGGATCTAGCACATAGGATATAGTGAAGGAAATTTGTTGCTGCTGAGCTTTCTGTAAGATCCTATCAGTGTAAGGTGAGTGGACTAGCTTCTAAAAGCTTGTTAAGCTATCTTACACTAGCGGACTCGGCATAGATATTAGTGTGGAGGATTCATGATCACTAGATTTATTGGGATAACTTGGAGTAGTCAAATGTCCTTACCATGTGTTGAAGGTAAAGAGAGGCCATGCCATAGTCATCAAGAATAAAAATTACATTAAGATGTTCAGATCTAGTAAGGTCAGGCGACGGTGGGGAGTACAGTGAACAATAATCAAACTATAGTTCATAGTGACCACAAAGAATGGCCTTCTCCATAGTACCTATACGAGATAAGGCCTGACTCAAGTGTCGGAGGGCATTAGCAGAGCGAGGCGAGTAGTTTGGTGCCAAGTGGGTTGTTCTGTGACTGACACCACTTGGTAGATTTGATTGGGATACGTTGGCATCTATCCTAGGATAATGTCTTAAGGTGGGGACATTAAATTTAGAGGACCAATTTCTCTAAAATGGGGAGAATGTTATAACCCTATTGGCGGAATGCTCGGTGAGCAAGGTAAATTCACAAATTCATAGATTAAGTACCTTAATTAGAGGTGAATTAGCAAGGTCAAGTAAGTTATTAAAGGTTTAGTTGGTTCTGAATGGTTTATGGCACTAAATTTGCCTAGTGGAAAAATGGCCATTTTACACCTAAGAGGATCGAGATGAGTACCCAGAGTACAAATGATGTTTTCAAAATACAAAGCACAAGTTATAAAGTTTTGCTTAATTTTTTAATTTCCTACTTAATATTTGGGGAAAGAGTATTTTTGCAAAAACTTAATAAGTTTGGGGAGGGGGTGGTTTTGTGTGTAAAACACAAATGGGAGGGAATTTCCAGCCATTTTTTCCTCATCCTCCCAACTCATTTTCGTAGCTCTCTCATGCCCTCTCATTCTCTAACTCAAATCTTCACCAATTCATGGTTTCTTGCCAAATTTAGAAGGCTTTCATTCTGCCCAAGCAAAAGGAAGCCTATTTTACACTTGGTTTGGTGTTTTTGAAGCTCTTAGAGGTCTTTCCTAGCCTGGGAAAGTAAGTGTTCATGAGGTAACCTCCTATCCATGTTGTTTTCATGTTTCATGAGTTAATTGAAGCTTGGCTTTTGCTTGGATTGCTTTAATTTAGTGCCGCACACCTTATGTTTGCTTTGGAACCTAGGAAAACCCTTAGTGGAACCTTGAGCATGGAATTTATGGCATGTGAGGCTTGATGCTTGCTAATGCATGTGAAATTAAGATAAGGGATTTATGATTCATGCATATTTCATGCCATTCATTGCTTGCTCATGGTAGATTTTAAGTAATTTTATGAACGGTATTAGTTGGTTGATGTTGATGAACATGTTGGACTAAAGATGTTTTAATGATTTGTGTGGTGTTAATGGACACCATAAAATTGGTTTGAAGGGTGCATTGTGGCCTAGTGCAACTGTATATTTAGGTTTGAGGCAAGTGGATGTGTTCCTAGGGCCATTGGGAGGCATTGGAAGCCCCAAAATAGCCTTAAGAATGTAGGGGATGGTTTTGGCCTTGGGGACATGCCACCTAGGTGCCAGGTGGAACTGCAAGGCCAAGACCCCTTTTGAAACCCAAAGAAAAATGGCCTCTGGAGCTACAGTGCCAGTCCTGACGCCTTGGTGCCAGCACTCGACAGTAATGACATGCTGTAGTATTTTTGCCATAACTTTTTGCTCAGGTGTCCGATTGAGGTGATTCAAGATTCAACGTGAAGCTAAGATTAAGTGATATCATTTCCATGCCTTCACCAAGCCTGAAATTTCGCAAGTTTAGATTTATTTTAGTCCAAAGTGAAGCCATGTTTAGGCATAAATGAGCACCGTTAGTCAAGTGCAAGGTTTAGTACCATCGGAAGCCTAGTAGGGCCTTCTTATTTGATTCTCTAATGCTGGAATCATAGTGCTCCTAGGTGGGTTCCAAGGAACCTAGTAAATGAGTCCAACCACACTCATTGCCACTCCACTAGGGTGAACCAAGTAATGGTGGATAGGTATTGATGCCCAACAGCATCTTCGTCGTGTGACATGGTGTGACCGAGAGGGACTTCTGGTGTGAGGGAACGCCCGAAGTATAGATTCCCCAGGAGAGCCTGCCTGAAATGCTCAGAAAACAGGGGTTAGGAGGTCCCCGGTGTTTTTTTCTTGGGAGGAGCCTCCGACGCCCAAGACAGTGTTTTGGAGGAAGAAAGGGGGTACTAAGGGCCCAAGATTCTTGCCTGTTACGTTTTCTTTAGAGGGAGGAGGAGATCCCTCTGCTGAGACCATTTCCCTGATATTTATAGGAGGCGGTGACCCGTTCAGATTGTGACACGTGTTCAGTCGAATATAATCTGTACTTTTCTGGGCGTGGGGGCCACCAGCCGCTTAGAGGCTCCTCGGGCCATGGGCTAGGGTTGGAGTGGCTCTACATGACAAGACGTAGGCATGTCAGAGCGCGTATGACGGCGGCATGTAGTGTGTGCGGGCGACATGTCAGAGGCTCCTTAATTGCTTCTGCCCTACCCCCGAGGTCCCCTTTGCTGAAGTCTCCCTTCGGAGTGAGGACCCTTCCCTAGGAGTCATACCGATAGTTCGGGGAATTCCCTAGCTCTGAAGTTTCTCCTTCGGGGGGATTTTCTCCTACTGAAGGTGGCTAGTCCTCATCCCCCGAAGCTGGTTCAGTGACCTTTTTGAGGGAGGCAACACGCTGGTCATCCAACATCAATATCGTCATCCTCGGGAGCGCTGGCGAGCTATCGAGGTCGTGTTCCTAAGGCGTTATACTCCCTCCTTTCCAAGGTCGGTATTGGCCTTCCTTGTGGGTGAAACTAGATTTACCGAGCGTGATACCTAGCCAAGGTTCTCGGGTTAATGGGGCGATAACACTTCGGCTATCATATGCCCTCCCTTGGAAAGCCGGAGTGGAGACTTTGGCTAGTGGTCCTTTTGGGTGCGCTTTTCAGGATTGGGAGTGTGACGTTTGTGGAGAAGGCACTTCGCCACCAGGAGGCAAGCCTTGTCTGGACAGGTGTCACCGTTTGGCCCTTGGTGTCCTCGAGATACTCAATTTTTTACTTTTTCTGCCACAGGTCAGTGGGTCGTCGCATCTCAAACTAGGCATGTCAGTCTGGAGCGGCGTGCCCGGGTTTTCGGGATGTTAGAGAGCACGTCCTACTTTCTTGCGTCAGGTGACACATGGTAGGCATCGGTTGGGGATGGTCACGTCGGTTATAGCAATCGCGTCTTTTTGTGCGTGAGGGGCAGTTATGGTGACGTTTCACCTTCGCGGAGCAATTATGACGCCGATTCGGCTACCTTTCCTCAGTCTATATAAACCTTCCTTCTGTCATAATCCTCATCTTCTATCCTTTTTTCTTTGCTTTGCTCCCGTATATTTTCGTGCTTTCCCCTCTTTTTTCGAGACGGTGCTATCGGCGGAGAGATTTTTGGCCACCTTTCACGACAGCATCCTCAAACCCTGATTTCGGTAAAACTTTTGGTGGGTTTTTGTTTTAGAGGTCCTTTAGTTTTTTTGTTCTTTGCTTTTTCTAGCTTCCCGAAGTCATTTTCTTCTTCCCAAAGTCCTTCTCAATTCTTTTCTTTCGAAGTCACTTTTTTGTCAATCTTGTCTTCGCCTGTTCCCCTTATGTCTGTCGCACCCATCCCCGAGAGCTGGCAACCTCTCATGTCTCACCCTTGTTGCTCCACTTCAGAACAATTAGAGAAGTGGACAACCAAATTTTTTCTTCCCTCCTATGCCACCACCAGACTTCCTCATCTTGGTCATTTTAGTTTCTTGAACAATAAGCACGAGGTTACCGTCTTCCGTGCCCAACTAAAGGCCGGACTTAGGTTCCCTCCTCCGAAGATGATTTGTGACTTTTGCCAATTTCATGGCATGTCATGAATCAACTTCCTCCGAACTCATACTGCTAGTTTAACATCTTCCTGTGCATGTGTGGGGTCTTTGGAATAGAACCCCACTTCATCCTGTTCAGGCAGTATTACAAGCTCTATCCGGTCCTCAAGGGTGGCTTCTATTTTATGCTACCTCGGGGATCCGGGAGCAAAAAATACATGTTCACTTTCGCTACCAAAGATAGATGGCGAGGGTGCCAAAGGAAGTTCCTCTTCCTGAAAATGGCGAAGGCTTGGTCACACGTTCTGACTAACTAGGCTCAGGGAAAGCTGGAGACGAATATCGTGGACCCCAAAAAGCTGCTAACTCCCAAGTTGGCGGTGAGGTTTCCGGACTTCGACAAACGTATCCGTGCTATCGCCAACTGGGATGCCGAGGCTCCTCCCCGCTCCCTCTACCCCTTCCCTATCATGTGGCAACTGTTAGTGTTGTGCCCAAAAAGCCAATCATGAGATGATTGTATTTTTGCACATTGAGTCATGATATTTTATTAAGGCATTAATCCAGCAATTATGTTTGTTATTTTGTTTCTGCGTAACTTAACAAACATAATTGTAACCCTAGAATAATGATATTCTTAAACGTCCCTAGTCTAGTATTAAGCAGGTTGCAATAATACATAATGACTAGCATATGAGGAGACTAATATGAGACAAGTAGTCTACATATGGGTACAAGTTGGAGAACTTGTGTACTAGACCGACCCACCATGAGAACACTTCATGGATCGTTATATGAGTGTCATAAGTGATTCTCATAGTGATCATGGTATATGTAGTCCTTCGACCTAAGATCATCAAGGTTCCCTACATGTGAGTCACATACTTTGATACTTTCCTTTGTTGCTCGTAACTGAGTGAACTTGAAGGAGGTCATTGGGTATGTCACATATCATGCGGAGGGATTTGTATGATCAAGATGGGATTTGTCCCTCCTATGTAATGGGAGTGATATCTTCAGGCCCCTTTGATAGAGTGAGACCTAGAAAATGCATGGCCATGCTCGGATGAGTTGATATACGATATCAATGTCATCAGTTTAAGTTAGTCTACTCGGTAATCAAGAAACCAAAGATTGGGCTATACGAGAGTGACACATTCCATGTTGATGTCCGGGGACATCGTCGCTGGAAGGCATGGTGACTTCCGGGGGGACTTTCTGGGAAGGAGAGCATGTGGTGATGGATTTTCCCAGGGGAATGTGCCTGCAAAGCTTACAGAAGGGGGTTAGGAGGTCCCCTGGGTGCTTTTCCGGGGAGGAGCCTCCGACGCCCAAGTCAGTTTCCTGAGAAGGTAAGGGGGAAGCATTAGAGTTTTTAGTGGGCTTGCCTGCGTTTTCTCAAGGAGGAGGAGTCCAACCTTTTGCCAGGGTTTGTTTCCTGGTATTTATAGGAATGTCCAGCCCGTTCAGATCATGACACGTGTTCGGTCGGATGTTCTCTGAATTTCTGGACGTAGGGGACAAGTAGCCGGTGCCAGGCTCCTTGAGTCTCGAACCGAGACAGGTCGTGACAAGACCTGTACGGCGTCGACATGTCAAATCACCATTTTGAGGTGACATGTAGCATCTGTGGGCGGCATGTCAGAGGCTCCTTAAATGCTCCTGTCGTACTCCTGAGGTCCCTGGCCGTGGTCGTCCTCTGGTACCGATGATGCCCCTTCGGGAAATATGCCCGTAGTTCGGGGTTCCCTAATTCAGGCGTGACAAGTTCCCTTTTTGCTTTTGCTTCTGCTCTTTTCCCTACTTGCCAATGCTTTTGCGCTTTCTCTTGCATTTTGCGGCGGAGCTGTTTTAATAGAGTTTTTCCGGCAACCTTTCACGACGGCGACTTCAAACCCAGATTTTGGCAAGTCTTTTGGTGGGTTTTTGCTTTCCAGACTCTTCTGATTTTCAGAGTTTTTTCCGGAACTTGTTTTCTTGCCTTTTTCCGAACCCATTTTTCTGCAAATATGCCTATTCCCGATAGTTGGCAGCCTCTCTTATCTTATCCTTGCTGCACTACTCCCAAAAAACTGGCAAGGTGGAAGAAAAAGTTATTTCTTCCTTTGTATGCCGTTACGAGGTTGCCTCGTTCTGACCAATTTTGTTTTTCAAACTGTAGTAATGAGGTTACCATTTTCCGAGCCCAATTGAAGGCCGGACTTCGGTACCCTCCTGCGAAGATGATTTACGAGTTCTAACAATTTCATCGTATTGCTGTAAATCAACTTCCGCTGAACTCGTACTGCTATTTTAACGCCTTCATCTGCATGTGTGGCGTCTTCGGGATAGAACCCCACTTTATTATTTTTATGCAGTACTACAAGCTCTTCGTGGTCCCGAAGGGTGGCTTTTACTTCATGCTACCTCAGGGATCTGGGAGCAAGAAATATACGTTCACCTTCGCCACCAAGGACAGCTGGCGAGGGTGGCAACAAAAATTTTTCTTTCTGAAGATGGAGGAGGCCTGGTCACATGTTCTGACCAAATGGGCTCAGGGAAGGCTGGAGATGGACGTCGTGGATCCGAGGATACTGCTAACTTTGGAGTTGGCTCCTATCTTTAAGGATTTCGACGGCCGTATCCGTGTTGTCTCAGACTGGGGTCCCGAGGTACCTTCGCGCTCTCTCTACCCCTTCCCAATCAATTGGAGGTTGATGACCGAAGAGGTTCTTCGGGAGTTAGGGGTAGTGAAGGAGCACAAGACGGACCTCAAGATGCCAGCTCCTTCCATCGCCGGGAGGGATTCCTGGTTGGTGCAGCTCCTTCGGGAGGAAGTTTCTTATGAAACTTTTTATGAGAGTAAGTTATCTCTGACTCCCGTTGTTATAGCTTTCGTCCCGGACTTACGCTGATGCTTTCTTTCCTTTTCAGAGATGGGCGACGGCACTGCTGCCTTCTACAAGTCCCTCTTCACCGGCCAAGTAGAGAAGGGCGAGCAGACGAAGAAGGCAGCTTCCCGAAGGCGAAAAACGACTGGGGCTGGACCTTCAGCCAAACGGGCGAAGAAGACTATTCTTCCTCCCCCTTTGGAAAGTATTGAGGTGGAAAGTGGAGAGCCCGAGGTTGCTGCCATTCCGCCTTCCGAGGTTGCTGCTGACGTCTATTCGGCTGACGTCCCTCCTTAGAGCCCCACTTCGTCGCAGGCTCTTTTGGATGCCGTGGTGGAGGCTCCTTCTGCCGAGGAGCGGCGTAAATGCAAGGGTAAGGATATCTCTACCGAGGAGGCCCCGGCTTCTGACGAAGACATCGTCGAGGTGCCGCCAGGTTTGCTTTTTCCGCTGAAGTGTAATCCCTTTATTTTCCGGAGTTCTTTTTGTTCTCACCAGCTGCTCGTTTTGCCATGCAGAAGAGTCACTTACTCCAAGTTGGGCGGCCGAACACGCCCAGGAGTGAGCTCTCCGTGATAAAAAAGTCCCGAAAGGGAAAATCCCGAAGGAGCCTTTTTGGACGTTCACGGAGGACATGTATTTGTTCTCCGGAGACTGTCCCCAAATGGCTAAGGAGATCACGAATGGGGTGCTTACTGAGGCCTCCTTCAAGGCTATTGTAGCGTCTCATCCGGGCGATGACACCCTTGCAACGAAGGTTACCGAGCACGCTGGTTAGGTATGCTGGTTTGCCCTTGAAGAATTTTTTCTAAGTGTTTGGCTTTTACTAACCTTGCCTCCATCTTTTTGCAGCTGATGGCGTACGCTGGCTACCTCAGAGTTCGGGTGGCCAAGCAGACGCAGTTTCGAAACTCGGCCTTAGAGACTTTAGAGAAATTGAAGGCCATGGGTTCGGAACTGGCCGTCAAGAACCTACAGCTGGCTGATGCTGCGGAGAAGGAGGTTGCCGCCCTTCGGGCGGAAAAAGAGGAGATTTTGACGGACTCCTCCAAGAAGATTTCTGACCTCGGCTCCGAGGTGGCGGGACTACTTTCGGCCAATGAAGCGCTTCTAAAGTCAAAAGCGGAGTCTGAAGAACTCCTGGCGACGTTGCTGATTGAGATGAATGCACTTCATGTCGAGGTCGATTCCTTGAAGAAGCAGCCTAAGAAGAAGAAGAGGATATAGGTGCTGAAGAAGAAGGTTGCGGATCTAAAGGACGAGCTCGAGGACCTTGGGGTCGAGAAGGATAAATCCAACCAAATGACCAAGGTCGCCTTCCAGGACGGCTTTTGTCTTGCTCGGCACCAAGTCCTCCAGAGGTTCCCAGATCTGGACCTCTCTTTTTGGAGGCTTTGAATATTCCTGAGGGGCCTCGGTGGTCCTGGTCCAAGATCGAGCATCTGAACCTACCTTCTTCTCTCTCGGCGCCGAAGGTGGTGGATAAGAATGCAGGGGTTGGTAGCTCTTGGGACACCGAGAATCCTTAGGCTGTTCTAGGGCCCTTCACCTTTTTGTCATTCTTTTTTCTCTGTGCTTCTTCTTTTTGGCAGTCCTTCTTCTTTGTAAGCCAAGCATTTTTTAATTCTATGCCATCGGCGTTGCCGAGTCTGTACACGCCTTTTCGTACTTCGGCAAGAACCAGATAATGTCCTTCCCAATTCGCGTGAAGTACTCCGTGGGATGGCCTTCGGGGTGCGAAGTCAGCCTTTCGGAGAACGAGGTCTCCCTTCTTGATCCCTTTCGGCCTGGCTCGTAAATTTATGGCCACAGCCACTCTTTGCTGAAAAGCTTTTCTTCTCAGCTCGGCTATTTCTCTGTGTTCGCCGATGAGGTCAAGCTTTGTTCTTAGGCCGAGGTCATTTCCACTTTCATCGAACACTTGCACCCGTACTGATGGTCGTACTACCTCGATTGGAATGATGGCCTCTGTACCGAAGACTAGTGAAAAAGGCGTTTCCCCTGTGGCTCTTCGGGGTGTTGTTCGGTAGCTCCATAATACCCTTTGGAGTTCTCCTGGCCATTTCCCTTTTGCTTCCCCCAGTCTCTTTTTCAGACCATCTTTCATGGTCCTATTAGATACTTCTACCTGCCCATTGCTTTGGGGGTGAGCTACTGGGGTGAAGTGCATCTTTATTCCGAGGTCGCTGATAAATTCCTGGAATCCTTTGTCTATGAACTGCGATCCATTGTCAGCTACTAGCACCCTCGGTATGCCAAATCTGCATACGATGTTCTTCAACACGAACTTCTACACTTCTTTTGCCGAGATAGTCGCTAGTGGTTCTGCCTCAACCCATTTGGAGAAATAGTCTACTGGTACCACGCAGAATTTCACGCCTCCAGGCGCTATGTGTAACACCTCACACAGGCCCTGGCCTGTAAGTCCCCAACCTGACTCACAAGCCTAAACTAAAAACTGGGTAACTAGCCCTCGGCCATACCACATGGACTAACTTTAAGTCTTATTTTCTTAAAGTAATGGCCTTGGGAGGTGTCCCAGGTGGCTTTCAAACCAAACTAGTAATTACTTGCAGCGTAAGTAAGGCCCAAACCACTTCCTTGCATGACAAGCAAGGCAACAAATAATGCAACTTCCAGTGCATACTTGGTGTGCAATCGAGTGTGCTACCTATATGGCAACCAAGAAGCCCACAATGTTGGTTTAAGTTTGGAAAACCACAAGGAACAATGCATGTAGCTCTCAGCCATCAAACATACATACAATGGTGCACCATACAACTTGCAAGATCATGCCATCCATATCATATAAAAGTGCCAAACCTTGGCCCATAACACTCATAACACATATCCATACACATAACCATCCATACTCTCATACATAACTTGGCATACAAGGTTCTCAAAATAACACCATCTAGGTATCCGAGACTACAAATCTACACAACCAAAATTGTAGTCTACCTAGCAAATAACATGGCTAATAATGCCAAGCACCCATAAGCTGTTCATGCCAAGTTATATACAGACCGAGTCCAAACTCCTAATGCTCAAACATCACCTTAAGGATCCCATACAAAAGCACACACTGCAACACCAAGCCCATGGCCATGTTCATGGCCATAAAGGTGAAAAGCAAAACCAGAGCTAAAGTCCAGGTATCCATGCTCCCCTAGACAGTTCCCACTCTACAGCCTGCAAGCCTAAACCATAAGTCTCGGCCAACTCACAATAAGACTTGCAAATAATTCTAAAGTGTCAAGCCAAGCACACATTGGCACATACCTTAGCAACAAAGCAAAATAAACACTAAGTGCACACACAAGGCAGCTTAGCACTACTCAGGCTGAATATCCTTGCCTGAAAAAAATGGAGAATGGGCAGTGAGTTTAACTCAGTAGGATTCACTTCATTATACCCAACTCTTAAAGAGTTTATTTAGTTAAGCCGAGTGAACACTCAAGGCTTAACCTCCAATTAGATAGCTCACCTGCAAAACAAACACAAAGACAAGAAAAGCAGGTGTATCCATATATAATAACAATAGTGGGGGTTAACATGCACAAGAAATCACCAAGGCACACAAGTACTCACACACATTTCACATTGTTGCTCTCGGCCATATAAGCCATACATGTACTCGTGTGCAATCCTTGCACATAATCTTACCAATAACGTTCCATTTGGAGCTCCCAAAATGCCAAGCAAATAGGCCACATTCACTTGCATTTTTAGTACATGTACCATAGTCAATTAGCTAATCAACATTGCAATCAAATATAACCAATAAGCCCATCAAGCAACTAAGATCACATGGCAAATTTTAACCATCACTTAGCCGCCCTAACACTTGAACCATGGCATATATTACCAAGCGAACTCAAGTGCAGTGAACCCTACCTCAATCTCTCGGTCTCCAACAAAACTTCAAGTGTCCAAGTGCGCTTCAACCACTATGCCTAACATAACAAGGCATAACCATTAACAACATATTCCATGGATCAAATACCATGCTTTCAATGAAGGACACTACCATACAACACTTTGAAGCTCTTGGCCATATGGCCTAAAATACCTAAACATGAGCTGCCCAATACTCTCACATACCATAAGCTATTATAATCACCAATAAACATCAACCATGGCATTGATGCCAAGTAACCAAGTGAAATGTACCATTTCACTCTAATTCAAGCTTTCGGCCAAAGCACACATTTTCATCTCATTGTACTACTCAACATTCCATTACACCAAATGAGTAGCCAAACAACCAATAAGCTTACTCATGGCACAATTACCATGTAACTAAGCAAAATACATGTAAACACCATTTCCACTCTTTCGGCCATAGTACCCATTTGACATACACATGTTCTTCATTCAATCCAATCCAACACATATATACCAATGCATCAATAAGCATGTTTCATGGCGTTAATGCCATGTAAACAAAGATTGAACATGGGTTACCTCAAAATGCACTTTCGGCCAAAGTACTAACTTGCACAATCTTGGTGTTCTTCACCCAAACAACCTATCACAAGGTTAAATAATCATCAACAAGGGTCACACATGGATTAATTCCCATGAACTCCAAGAAGAACACCAAGAACACATGTTCATCACATTCGGCCATAGCTAGGTTTTCCACATAATATTTCAATTGCTCTATTTTCCAAGCTTAGCAACATATGAGCATTCAAAATTCCTTGCTCATGGAAAGAATTACCATGGATTCAAGGAAATTCCGAGGTTACCTCAAGAACCCTAGCTCAAATGGCTCGGCCCTTCACCATTTCTTCATAAACAAAGCTTGAATCCAAGCAAGCACAAGCCGAATCCACTTCTCCAAGCTTGAATTTGCCAAGTACTTCAAGAACTTTGGATGTCAAGGCAAGATTGTGAAGGAGCTCTCAAAACGCTCTCGGTTTAGCAAGGACAAGGAAGCCCGAAATGAAGCAAATGGACTTAGTCTAGTTTCGGCCGAAAGTCATTTGCTTTAGTTAGCTAAAATGCCAACTTCCACTTCCATTTCTTTGCATTGCGCAATATAGCCCTTAAGTCCACTTATGCACAAGGCCGCCACTCAAACTTGTGTCTAAATGGGCACTTAAGTCCACACATGGCTGAAAGTGCCAAGAAAATAAACAACACAAATACCAAGGTGTCATAAGCACCCATGCATAACCGGCCATGTAACTAAAATAAAGACTAGTTAGTTTAACTAGTAACTAGTGAATAGTACACTAGTGGTAGGCAAGATTTTGACTAGTAATCATTGTTGTCTCCCAAATTTGGGCTAGTCTTGCACTAGTCACCCATTAAACTTGCATGGCCGAAATGATCAACTTGAAGTTGATAGTTTTAATTGTACCACTCATCTAAGTGTACATTTTGGTCCCCTTTCTCTGTTTTCTGCCAGCTTTCCCATAGTACATTTTCTATGTGCAACTAAGTCCTGAAAGTCTCTAGTTTTGCACATAAGTCACTATACCAGTCTCCAGAGCTTCTCTTACTTCCCTTTCTGTTTTCTCTCATTTTTCCTTGGTTCTCCTTGGCCTAAGCCAAGCACATAGGAGGTGCCTAACAATTCCTCCCTCCTTAAGGAATTTGGTACTCCAAATTCTTCACCAAATTAAGGTACAGCTGAGGATACTTGGAGGCAATTTCCTGTTCTACTTCCCAGGTTGCCTCTTCGGGAGTATGATTGCTCCACTGCACCTTAATCATAGAAATGCACCTACTCCTCAACTTCCTAGTATCCTTGGCCAGGAACTGGATTGGCACTTCTTCATAAGTAAGATTAGGTGCCACAATCACAGTTGCAGGTGTTTCTATTTGCTTGTAACTTGGAACATACCTTTTGAGCAAGCTCACATGAAACACATTATGTACATTTCCATGTTCTGGAGGCAAGTCCAGCTGATAAGCCACAGTCCCCACTTTGGCTAGTATTTGGTATGGTCCCACATACCTAGGCGCCAGTTTCCCCTTCTTTCCAAACCTGATTACTCCCTTCATTGGAGAAACTTTGAGCCACACCCAATCTCCTACCTGGAACTCCAGGTCCCTTCTCCTTTTCAGGTTTGCATAGGCTTGCTGCCTATCATTTGCAGTTTTGATCCTAGCCTGGATCAACTTAATTTTCACAGTGGTTTCCTTAATAATGTTTGGCCACAATTCCAACTTATCTTCTGGCTGATGCTAGCAATGAGGAGTAACACATCTCCTGCCATATAAGGCCTCATAAGGAGCCATTCCTATCACTGAATGATAGCCATTATTATAAGAAAACTCTACTAGTGGGAGATGTACATCCCACTCACCCTGGAAGTCAATTACACAACACCTCAACATATCCTCCAAAGTTTCTATAGTTCTCTCTGTCTGTCCGTCAGTCTGAGGATGGTAAGCAAAACTAAACTTAAGTTTAGTACCCAGTGCCAGGTGCAGGGATTTCCAGAACCTAGAGACAAATCTAGGATCCCTATCTGACACTATATCATCTCGTATCCCATGTAATCTTACTATTTCTCTTATATAAAGCTGTGCCAACTTATCCAAAGAATCAGTAAGATTCATAGGAAGAAAATGGGCTGCCTTGGTCAGTCTATCAACAATGACCCAAATGGCATTATGTTTTCTTCTGGTTAGTGGCATACCCACTACAAAATCCATAGAGATGGATCCCCATTTTCTCTCAGGTATGGGTAAGCTCTGCAGCTTTCCCCCAGGCTTTTGATGCTCCACTTTCACTTGTTGGCAGGTTTCACAACTTGCAACAAGGGTATTTATATCCTTCCTCAAATATGGCCACCAAAAATGTACTCTGAGTGCATGATACATTTTTGTGGCTCCTGGGTGCATACCCAGCTTACTAGAGTGAGCCTCCTCCAGTATTTGAATTCTTAGGTTGCCCTTTTCAGGCACATACAACCTATTGTGGAAATATAACATTCCTTGCTTGAAGGAAAAACCCTGGAATAGTTCTCCCTTACTTTCGCCAGAAATTAACTCTAGCTCTTCATCACCAGCTTGAGCTTCCCTAATATGCTCTTTCCATTCTGGTGTAATAGTGAGTACTTTTAGTTGCTCACTTTCTTCAGCTAACCATTGGTTTGCTAGCTGAGTAATACTCAGGTTTTCGGCCTTATGCACAGTCTCACCTCCTTTGAGTATCCCAATATAGTTTCTACTCAAGGCATCTGCCACCACATTGGCCTTCCCAGCTGTGTACTCAATTACACAGTCAAAATCTTTTATGTATTCCAGCCACCTTCTTTGTCTCATATTCAAGTCCTTCTGAGTGAATAAATACCTGAGACTTTTGTGGTCTGTATACACTTGGAATTTATTACCAAGCAAATAGTGTCTCCACTGCTTCAGAACAAAGACTACTGCTGCTAGTTCCAGGTCATGCACTGGATATTTCTTCTCATGTGGTCTCAACTGTCTGGACCCAAAAGCAATGGCTTGCTTTTCTTGCATCAAAACACAACCTAGTCCCACATGAGAGGCATCTGTAAACACCTCATACTCCTTTTCAGGATCAGGCAGGACTAGTACAGGAGCTGTTGTCAGCCTCCTTTTAAGCTCTTGAAAGCTTTCCTCACATTGAGGTTCCCAGACAAACTTCTGGTTCTTTCTGGTTAATTGAGTCATAGGAGCTGCTAAGACAGAGAATTTTGGCACAAATCTCCTGTAGTAGCCAGCTAACCCCAGGAAGCTTCTGACTTCCCTTACACACTGAGGCTGCTTCCAATCAAGGATTGATCTCACCTTTTCAGGATCTACAGCCAATCCTTGATCATTTATTATATGACCCAGAAATCCAATCTCCTTAGTCCAAAATTTACATTTGCTCAGCTTTCCATACAACCGATGTTCTTGGAGTAATCCAAGCACTGCTTTAAGGTGTTCCTTATGAGTTTCCTCATCCTTGGAAAATACCAAGATATCATCAATGAACACCACCACAAAGTGGTCTAGGTGTGCCCTGAACACTCTCTGCATTAAATCCATAAAGAATGCAGGTGCATTAGTGAGCCCAAATGGCATCACTGTATATTCAAAATGACCATACCTAGTCCTGAAAGCAGTCTTAGGTATGTCCTCCTCCTTCACTCTTAGCTGGAAATATCCAGACCTTAGATCAATTTTGGAGAACACTCTTGCTCCTTTTATTTGATCAAACAAATCCTCTATTCTTAGCAGAGGATACTTGTTCTTTATGGTCAATGCATTCAGCTTTCTGTAGTCAATACAGAGTCTGAGGGTTCCATCCTTCTTTTTCACAAATAATACTGGTGCTCCCCAAGGGGATACACTGGGTCTAATGAACCCTTTCTCCAGCAGTTCATCTAACTGCTTCCTGAGTTCTACCATCCCAGGCGCTGCCCTTCTGTATGGAGCTGTAGACACTGGTGCTGCTCCTGGTACCAGCCTAATTTCAAACTCCACCTCCCTCAAGGGTGGTAAACCAGGCAAGTCTGTAGGAAAGACTCCTGGGAAGTCCTGAACCACAGGTATCTCCCTGAGTTCATCAGATGTTTCCTGGTTATTCAGTACTAGCCAATCTTGCTCACTTTTTGGAGTTATCATCTCCAGCACTTTTATATGGCAGTCCATAGCCAAATCTAGGGCTTCTCCAAATTAAACTCTGTTCCATCAGGCAATATCAACCTTTTGGCCTAACAATCAATAATGACTCGATTCTCTTCTAACCAATTCATACCCAAAATCACATCATAGCCATGTGTCTCGAACACTATGAGGTTAGTCCTCAATTTCAGCTGGCCTATCTGTATTTCACAGATTTCTACCATGTAGTAGGCAAACAAAATTTCATTGCCAGCTGTTCTTACCAAGTACGTGTTGTCCATATACTTTACCTCTAAATTCATGGCTGTCACCAAGCTGGTAGCTATTATGGATAATGAAGCCCCAGTATCAAATAAAACAGATACTAATTGACCATTGAGATAAAGTTTACCTTTCAAAGCCTTCCTTCTAGTCCTTTGCTGACTAGTCTCCCTTTCAGCTTCCTCGGTCTCAGGTGGTTCCTGTCCTCTCCTGGCAGGTTCCAGCTGAAACACCCTCCCTGGAAATGTACCAGGCCTTCTTTGCTCCTGAGGAGCTCTGGTTGCTGTCCTCCCACCTTGGGCTGGCCCCTGAGTCCTCAGTTGGGGCATAGGCAACTGTCCCCTAGGTCCTCTGGGATTAAAAGTTCCCAGCAATTTCTTACTGCCTTCACCCCTTTTTTGGCAATCCCTCACCCAGTGGTCTGGGGCACCACATCCATGACACCCTGTGGAAGCCTTAAAGCATGGCTTATTGCCATGAAACTTCCCACAAGTGTTACACTGAGGACCATATGGTTGTGACTGTGGTCCTCTATCCCTCCTGTTCTCCTTTCTGCTTCCTCCTGCTTCCCTCTCCTCTCTCGGCCTTTTTGACATCTGGCCCTTCTTTGTTCCACTACTACTACCTGGCCGACTCCTCAATTGCTCCTGAGACTCCTGCTCCAGAGCCAGTGCACTCTACATCACTGTATAATAATCTCTGGCTCCAATGGCTCTGAGAATTTGTCTCAGCTCAGGTCTTAGACCCCTGATGAACCTTTTGGTCCTTAGCTCTTCCTGTCCTTCATATTGAGGGGCATACCTGATCAAGCTGTTGAACCTCTGCTCATACTCCAGCACACTGAGGTTCCCCTGGTCCAGTTGGTCAAATTCAACCTGTTTCTGATCTCTCTGTGCTTCACTCACATATTGCTGCCGAAACACTCTGAGAAAATCTGGCCACCTCATAGACCTCCTCCTATCTGGATGCCTTCTCAGGTTCCTCTCCTGGTAACTCCTTTGTACTGCTCTCCACCAGAGTTCTGCATTCCCCTCTAGCCTAAAAGTGGCTAGCAATACTCTCTGGGTGGAAGTAACCTCCATTCTCTCCAATATCTTTTCCAACTGGTATAACCAGAACTCGGCCTCCTCTCGGTCACAACCCCCTCTGAAAACTGGAGGTTTCAGTACCAGAAACCCCTCCAACTGGCCCTCCTTTAGTCCTCCACTGCTATGCTTTCTCTTTCTCTCTTCTCTGCTACTAGATTTACCTCTGGATGACCTACTTGACCTGCTCCTGAGTGTGGTCTCCTCAACAGAGGGTTCAGTCCTTCTGGAGTATATATACGCATCCCTTTCCTCAATATCTGGGCTGTCATCCTCCTCTTCCTCCTCAATTCTGGGCTCCTGCCTCACCTCTGACCTCATCCTCCTGGCTCTTGGATGTCTCCTCTCCTCATCCGCCTCCTCTTCCTCTTGATTACCTCCAGCTCGGCTGGACTGATTATAACTCTCTGGCTCTTTGCCAGGCCTCCTTCTCCTTCTCCCACTCCCTTTTACCTCCACTGGCTCCATTTCTTCCTGATTCTGGGCTTGGCCTCTAGCCAAGGATTGCATTCCCAGCACTAATTGAGCCACTGTGGCATGTAATGACTCCATCATCACTTCCATTCTTTCTTGTCTATCTCTACTTGGCCCAGGTGCTTGGTACCTAGCAGTGGGGTCTTCAGCCCCATTATGACCCATTTCTCCTGCCTCGGTCTCAGGCACAATTTCCTACTATCCCTCTACATGACGGGCTGCAGTTTCTTCTTCCTCTCTCAGGGAACCCCTGTCCCTGCCTCTAGTTCTCATCCTGCACTTTCAATTGCAGTTATTCACAAATATCCAAAATAACACAAGTCTTACTTGAGTTAGCCCTAAAGGGAACACTGTCTAGGCTTAGCTCTGATTGTACTAAACAAGCAGGCTCTGATACCAAACAAAGCCTGTCACACCTCGCACAGGCCCTGGCCTGTAAGTCCCTAACCTGACTCACAAGCCCAAACTAAAAACTGGGTAACTAGCCCTCGGCCATACCACATGGACTAACTTTAAGTCTTATTTTCTTAAAGTAATGGGCCTGGGAGGTGGCCCAGGTGGCTTTCAAACCAAACTAGTAATTACTTGCAGTGTAAGTAAGGCCCAAACCACTTCCTTGCATGACAAACAAGGCAACAAATAATGCAACTTCCAGTGCATACTTGGTGTGCAATCAAGTGTGCTACCTATATGGCAACCAAGAAGCCCACAATGTTGGTTTAAGTTTGGAAAACCACAAGGAACAATGCATGTAGCTCTCGGCCATCAAACATACATACAATGGTGCACCATACAACTTGCAAGATCATGCCATCCATATCATATAAAAGTGCCAAACCTTGGCCCATAACACTCATAACACATATCCATACACATAACCATCCATACTCTCATACATAACTTGGCATACAAGGTTCTCAAAATAACACCATCTAGGTATCCGCGACTACAAATATACACAACCAAAAGTGTAGTCTACCTAGCAAATAACATGGCTAATAATGCCAAGCACCCATAAGCTGTTCATGCCAAGTTATATACAGACCGAGTCCAAACTCCTAATGCTCAAACATCACCTTAAGGATCCCATACAAAAGCACACACTGCAACACCAAGCCCATCGCCATGTTCATGGTCATAAAGGTGAAAAGCAAAACCAGAGCTAAAGTCCAGGTATCCATGCTCCCCTAGACAGTTCCCACTCTACAGCCTGCAAGCCTAAACCATAAGTCTCGGCCAACTCACAATAAGACTTGCAAATAATTCTAAAGTGTCAAGCCAAGCACACATTGGCACATACCTTAGCAACAAAACAAATAAACACTAAGTGCACACACAAGGCAGCTTAGCACTACTCAGGCTGAATATCCTTGCCTAAAAAAAATGGAGAATGGGCAGTGAGTTTAACTCAGTAGGATTCACTTCATTATACCCAACTCTTAAAGAGTTTATTTAGTTAAGCCGAGTGAACACTCAAGGCTTAACTTCCAATTAGATAGCTCACCTACAAAACAAACACAAAGACAAGAAAATCCGGTGTATCCATATACAATAACAATAGTGGGGGTTAACATGCACAAGAAATCACCAAGGCACACAAGTACTCACACACATTTCACATTGTTGCTCTCGGCCATATAAGCCATACATGTACTCGTTGTTAGTACTGTGCCCAACAAGCCAATCATGAGATGATTGTATTTTTGCACATTGAGTCATGATATTTCATTGAGGCATTAATCCAGCAATTTTGTTTGTTGTTTTGTTTCTGCGTAACGTAATAAACATAATTGTAACCCTAGAATAATGATATTCTTAAACGTCCCTAGTCTAGTATTATTGTGGAGCGGGTTGCAATAATACATAATGACTAGCATATGTGTAGACTAATATGAGATATGTAGTCTACATATGGGTACAAGTTGGAGAACTTGTGTACTGGACCGACCCACCATGAGAACACTTCATGGATCGTTATATGAGTGTCATAAGTGATTCTCATAGTGATCATGGTATATGTAGTCCTTCGACCTAAGATCAGCAAGGTTCCCTACATGTGAGTCACATACTTTGATACTTTCCTTTGTTGCTCGTAACTGAGTGAACTTGAAGGAGGTCATTGGGTATGTCACATATCATGCGGAGGGATTTGCATGATCAATATGGGATTTGTCCCTCCTATGTAACGGGAGTGATATCTTTGGGCCCCTTGATAGAGTGAGACTTAGAAAATGCATGGCCATGCTCCGATGAGTTGATATATGATATCAATGTCGTCAGTTTAAGTTGGTCTACTCGGTAATCAAGAAACCAAAGATTGGGCTATACGAGAGTGACACATTCCATGTCTTGTGCTTAGTCTTGATATCTTGGACAAAGGGACAATGGCATATATCGGTGATGATCATAAAGGTTTAGTCGATTCACCGACAATCTTGTCACTTGGGTAGCAATGATGTATTGCTAGACACCGCTCATTGCTTATGATCATAAATGTGATTTACGATCATTGCCAACATGGCAAGAGCCTATTGGGTCGCACACATAGAGCTATTTGGATCATTAGAGTGCATGGGCTAATTATTTGGGTTATGGTTTCACTTTAATTTCGTATTAATAATGGGCCAAGGAGTTGAGCCATTATTAAGCCCGAAATTAAATCCTAATTGGATTAGGGCTTTGAAACCCATTAGGCCTGGAAGTTGAGTCTCACTATAAATACAACTTTTAAGTGAGAAATTCGCAGGTCTCCTTGCCCTAGCCTCCCAAAAGGACAGCCACACTCTTCTCTTGCAATTCCTTGGAGGACGCAAGCTAGCACTGCGAGCGCAAGAGAAACGCATCTGCCGGGACGTGGTGGAAGCGTGGTGATCCCGAGAGGCTCGTGTGGATACCATAGAGAGCCTGAACACGTCAACTGTTCAGGTTTTGTGATTCGACTCTACAGTTGAGTGAGAGATCTCAACCGAAAATTAGGTATGAAATTTTCGAACACCCGGTTTACCCCGTTTCACTTGGATCCTGGAGGGTTTCGGTTAAATTCCGCTGCGCTGTTTGGCTCCCGAAACCCAACACTCGTGTGCAATCCTTGCAGATAATCTTACCAATAACGTTCCATTTGCAGCTCCAAAAATGCCAAGCAAATAGGCCACATTCACTTGCATTTTTAGTACATGTACCATAGTCAATTAGCTAATCAACATTGCAATCAAATATAACCAATAAGCCCATGAAGCAACTAAGATCACATGGAAAATTTTAACCATCACTTAGCTACCCTAACACTTGAACCATGGCATATATTACCAAGCGAACTCAAGTGCAGTGAACCCTACCTCAATCTCTCGGTCTCCAACAAAACTTCAAGTGTCCAAGTGCGCTTCAACCACTATGCCTAACATAACAAGGCATAACCATTAACAACATATTCCATGGATCAAATACCATGCTTTCAATGAAGGACACTACCATACAACACTTTGAAGCTCTTGGCCATATGGCCTAAAATACCTAAACATGAGCTGCCCATTAATCTCACATACCATAAGTTATTATAATCACCAATAAACATCAACCATGGCATTGATGCCAAGTAACCAAGTGAAATGTACCATTTCACTCTAATTCAAGCTTTCGGCCAAAGCACACATTTTCATCTCATTGTACTACTCAACATTCCATTACACCAAATGAGTAGCCAAACAACCAATAAGCTTACTCGTGGCACAATTACCATGTAACTAAGCAAAATACATGTAAACACCATTTCCACTCGGCCATAGTACCCATTTGACATACACATGTTCTTCATTCAATCCAATCCAACACATATATACCAATGCATCAATAAGCATGGTTCATGGCATTAATGCCATGTAAACAAAGATTGAACGTGGGTTACCTCAAAATGCACTTTCGGCCAAAGTACTAACTTGCACAATCTTGGTGTTCTTCACCCAAACAACCTATCACAAGGTTAAATAATCATCAACAAGCGTCACACATGGATTAATTTCCATGAACTCCAAGAAGAACACCAAGAACACATGTTCATCACATTCGGCCATTGCTAGGTTTTCCACATAATATTTCAATTGCTCTATTTTCCAAGCTTAGCAACATATGAGCATTCAAAATTCCTTACTCATGGAAAGAAATACCATGGATTCAAGGAAATTCTGAGGTTACCTCAAGAACCCTAGCTCAAATGGCTCGGCCCTTCACCATTTCTTCATAAACAAAGCTTGAATCCAAGAAAGCACAAGCCGAATCCACTTCTCCAAGCTTGAATTTGCCAAGTACTTAAAGAACTTTGGATGTCAAGGCAAGATTGTGAAGGAGCTCTCAAAATGCTCTCGGTTTAGCAAGGACAAGAAAGCCCGAAATGAAGCAAATGGACTTAGGCTAGTTTCGGCCGAAAGTCATTTGCTTTAGTTAGCTAAAATGCCAACTTCCACTTCCATCTCTTTGCATGGCGCAATATTGCCCTTAAGTCCACTTATGCACAAGGCCGCCACTCAAACTTATGTCTAAATGGGCACTTAAGTCCACACATGGCTCAAAGTGCCAAGAAAATAAACAACACAAGTACCAAGCTGTCATAAGCACCCATGCATAACCGGCCATGTAACTAAAATAAAGACTAGTTAGTTTAACTAGTAACTAGTGAATAGTACACTAGTGGTAGACAAGATTTTGACTAGTAATCATTGTTGTCTCCCAAATTTGGGCTAGTCTTGCACTAGTCACCCATTAAACTTGCATGGCCGAAATGATCAACTTGAAGTTGATAGTTTTAATTGTACCACTCATCTAAGTGTACATTTTGGTCCCCTTTCTCTGTTTTCTGCCAGCTTTCCCATAGTACATTTTCTATGTGCAATTAAGTCATGAAAGTCTCCAGTTTTGCACATAAGTCACTATACCAATCTCCAGAGCTTCTCTTACTTCCTTTTCTGTTTTCTCTCATGTTTCCTTGGTTCTCCTTGGCCTAAGCCAAGCACATAGGAGGTGCCTAACACTGTGGGGAGCGGCCCAATGAGGTCTATGCCCGAGACTGCGAAGGGCCAGGGATAGTCAGCCGAACTTACCTTTTCTGAGGGTGTCCTCTGGATGTTCGCGTGTCTCTGGCAACTACCGCATTTCCGGATGAACTACCTTGCGTCCTTTCTCAGGGTAGGCTTGAAGTATCCTTGGCAAAGTATTACTGCTGCAAGGGTGTCGGTTCCGATGTGCGAACCGCAAATGCCTTCGTGGACTTCTTCGAGGATCATTTCAGTATCCTCCTCGTCCACACACCTTTGCAGCGGATTTGCATATCCCTGCGGATATAACTCTTCGCCGATTAGGAAGAATCGGCCTGAGCGTCTTCACAACTTTGCAGCGTCGCTGGGGTCTTCGGGGAGCACATTTTCTGTGAGATACCTTTTTATTGGGTCTTTCCAACCTTTTCTCGAGGTCAATATGCTCAGCACTGCGATGCTCGGATGGTCCAGCACCTCGGTGTGTGTTTTTTATTTTTCCAAGCAATCTGCCTTGGTGTTATTACGTCGAGGTACATTTTCGATTCGCACTGTATCGAACTCCCAAATGAGTTTTGCCACCAGTTCATGTTATTTTGCCAAGGTCGGGTCCTTTGCCCCATAGTCTCCTTCCGTTTACCGAACTACTAGCTGGGAATCGCTGTGGGCCTTTAGATTTCGCATCCTGCTATCAGGGCTTCGTACTCAGCGACATTGTTGGTGATGTTAAAGCTAAATTGAATAGCCTTCATTACTTCAAGGCCTTCGGGACCTCTGATAATTACCCCAGCTCCCTGGTGTTCGGACCCCGAGGCTCCGTCAACATGCAAAGTCCATTCGGGATCACCTTCGCCAGGATCCGGATGGCTGTCCTCGATGGTGGGTACTTCGGCGATAAAGTCTGCCAGTGCTTGAGCTTTTATGGCTTTTCGAGGTTCATAAGCGATGTCGTGTTCGCCAAGCTCTATACACCACTTGGAGAGCCTTCCGAAATGATCCACCTTCCTCATGACGTCCCGTAGTGGTAGACTACTTCGGACGATGATGGGGTGAGCCTGAAAGTATGGCCGTAGTCTTCTACCTGCCAGCACCAAGGCATATATAGCTTTTTGCAACAAAGGATACCTGATTTCGGCGCCATGCAGGGATTTGCTGACATAATAGACCGGCCATTGCTTTGGCCCCTCTTCTTTTACAAGGACCGAACTCACAGCTTTCTCTGTGACGGCAAGGTATAGTACGAGCGGCTCTCCTTCGCGAGGTTGTCACAGAGTAGGCAGGCTGGCCAAGTAGATTTTCAGTTCTTCCCAGGCTTTTTGGCAATCTTCACCCCAGGGGTGGTCATCACCTCCGAGGTTGTCCTCCTATTTTGCTGCCTTTGTGAGGACTTTGAAGAACGGCCGACACCGATCTCCGTATCTGGAAATAAACCTACTGAGGGAGGTTATCCTTCCAGTGAGTCTCTGCACATCTTTTATTGTGGCGGGAGTTTGAAACTCGAGCGGAGCCTTAATTTTTTCTGGGTTGGCATCAATGCCTCTTTCGGATACCATGTACCCCAGGAATTTTCCCGAGGTCACGCCAAAGATGCATTTTTCGGGATTGAGATGGATCCCAAAGGCTCTGAGCTGGTGAAAAGTCTCCTTAAGATCCACGACGTGTTTGTCAGGCAGCTTGCTTTTGACGATCATGTCGTCGACATACACTTCCATGTTTCTCCCTATTTTGTCCTTAAAGACCTTGTTCATCAACCTTTGGTAGCTGGCTCCTGCATTTTTTAGCCCGAAGGGCATCCTGACATAACAGTATGTTCCCCCTTCGGTGATGAAGGCGGTTTTTTCTTCATCTTCGGGGTCCATCCTTATTTGATGATACCCGCTGAAGGCATCTAAGAAACTTAGGAGCCCGTATTCGGCAGTTGAGTCTACCAATTGGTCTACCGGAGGGAGAGGGCATGAGTCTTTTGGGCAAGCATCGTTCAAGTTTCTGAAGTCGATGCACATCCGGAGTTTACTGCTGCCTTCTTTTATGGCGATGACCACGTTGCTTAACCATTCGGGGTATTTGACCTCCCTGATAACCTCAGCGTCTAGCAGGTGCTGGACTTCGGTTTTGACGAAGTTATTTTTATGGGCTGAGATGCCTCGTTTCTTTTGCGGACAGGCTTTGCTTCCGGACTTACTTGGAGGCTATGCTATATTGCGCCAGGGTTCACCCCTGGCATATGTTTCAGCGAGTCGGTAAAGAGATCTTTATTTTCCAGTAGAAAGGATACAAGTTTTTTCTTGTCACCTTCGGCCAAGCTCTTCCCTATTCGGGTAGATTGACCTGGGACAAGTTCTACTGTTTCTGTTTCTGCCTTCGCGGGACTCTCTGCCTCTCCCTTTTTTGGTTCTTTTGCTTCCACAGCTTGTGCAGAGTTGTTTGCTGGAGCTTTCCGTGTTTTGACGAACACCTTCCTTACTTCGCCTTGATCTATGAAGATTTCCGCATCTCCATCCTTGGCGGCGAAAGTGACGGTTAAGTACTTGACATCAGGGCGAATGTGCAGGTTTCCCTGTGTCTGTCTTCCAAGAATGGCGTTGTACGATGAAGGGACATCCATAACGATGAACCTTGCCATTGTGGAGGCGTACAACTCTTCTGTCCTCATCACCGAAGTCCCTTTCAGCATCAACGGGAGATCGATCCAACCGAGGACAGGTAGCTCGACCGGACCTACCCCGAAGGTAGGTGAGGTGACGGGCTTGAGGTCGCTACTAGATACACCCAACCTCGGCAGTAAGTGTGAAAACAGGACGTCGGCATTTGATCCATCATCGAGCAGCACTCTTTTGACGTCCCAGTTTCCTATTCTCGCCATGATCAACAATGGGTCATCATGGGGAAAAATGACGGCTGAACCATCCTTTCGGGCCAACTTTTTTGTTGGACTTTGATACTCCATGACTGCTGTTTCTCTGGCCTTCCTCTTTCTTTCCGAGGATGGAAGTCCCGTCGTTATTGTCTGTATGATTCCTGCTGGAGGTGGGGGGCGCCTTTTCGGGCTTCGGTTTCTCCTCCTGTTAGAGTCGTACTCCTCGTCTTCTGCCTTTCCTTCCTCTTCTTTTCTCCCTTTCGGGGAAGGCATGCGCAGATAACGCCGAAGTTGGCCCTGTTTTGTCAGCGACTCTATATACTTCTTTAATTGGAAGCAGTCTTCGGTGTCGTGCCTGTGGTCGCAATGAAACTGGCAGAACTTCTTCATATTCTTTCTGTTGTCGGCGGTCATGGCCAGTGGCCGTTGGACCTGAGTTCCCTGCCTTTCCATTGTCATGAGGATGTTGGTCCTTGTGGTGTTCAGGGGTGTGAAAATAGGAGGTTTCCTTCCTCGCGTCCTCCGAGGTCGGCCTGCCTATTCGGTGGGATACCGAGCTTGCTGGCTGGACCCTTCGACCCGGGCGTGATCGGACTTCGGTCCACCCATTCTCAGTTCTTCGGCTGTCATGTGCTGTTCAGCCCTTTGGTAAAATTCGCTGAGGGTGTCCGGGGGGTCCTTAGAGAACTCGTAAAACAGCTGCGAGTCCCTTCGAAGGCCCCGTGTCATCGCGAGGATGCGTATTTCGAGCCGAAAGTCTGGGACACTCAAGGCCTCCCTGTTGAACCTTTCGACATAGTCGCATATGGTCTCTCCAATTCTTTGCGCTATGTCGAACATCTGAACCGGCATCTTCGCCGTTGGCTGACTTCCGATAAACTACTGCGTGAAGGCTGTGGACAACTCCTGGAACTCCGTGATGGTTCCTAGGGCCAATGAATTATACCAGGCTGTTGCTCGCCCACTGAGGGTGACCTCGAAGCATTTGCACAAGGTAGCATCGTCGGCACTGTGCATCATCATGCTGCGTCTGTACTTGGTCAGACGGGCCTGCGGATCAGTACGGCCATCATAAGTTTCCAGCCGAGGTACTCTGAAATCACCTGGCGTGGCTGCCTCAACGACGTCTTGGGTGAATGGGGACTCGTCCCCACAAAAGGTCCGAGACAGCCTAGCCCAGACGGGCTTACGGGCCACCTGTTTCTCCACTCTATCCAACATTGCCAATATTTTCTCCATAAGGGCCATGGAGCTAGGTTCTTCTTCTAGCAGGGGGAATTATCGGTGCCTCTTCGGGGAGCGAGTTCGGCGCTGAGGGGATGGGGACCTAGCCTCAGGCGACTGGCTCCTCCTGTGTGTGATTTTGGGTCGCCTTGACCCTGCTTGTCCGGTGAGCCGTGCCCCGACGGGCATGTTTTCTGTTGAAGACTCATCCCGTGGGTCTCCGGATCCCGAACTACGATGAGTTGGTTTGGGGCTTTTTTCCCGAGGGTGTGCTGGCGAAGGAGGCCTTTGGGCTTGAGCTTGTTGCGGCCACCTTCGGTCTATCTGATAGCCAAAGGCTATCACATCAATCTGGCCGAACACCCTGCCACAACAATGGCCATAAGAACTGGCGCTTCCCGGGAACAGGTGGAATCATGCACCTCGGGAGATAGCCGGAGAGCTCAGAGCCTCGGCATGCCAGTAAAACTTGAGGACTCTATTCGCCCCCCAAGGTTGTGAACAGCGCGCCTTCGGAATAGTGGCACCAGACATTGCTGCCCGAACATGATATCCCCGAAGGTGGAACCCCCTGGAACTGGGAACCCCCGAACTGAGGGTATGCTTCCCGAAGAGGCTCTGTCCGAACTAGAGGACGACCTCGCCCAGGGACCTCGAGAGTACGGCAGGAGCATTTATGGAAGCATTTAAGGAAGCCTCTGACACGTCCCACCACAGACGTAAAAAGTCGCCCTGACGCGCAGACGCCATCAGAATCACATCATGGCCCGTCTCAGCACAAGGCTCGAGGCCATCTGGTTACCAACTATCTGTCCCCTACACCCAGAAGTTCAGGAGCATCCGACCGCACACGTGTCATGATCTGAACGGGCTAGGTATTCCTACATATACAGGAAATAAATACTTGACAGGAGGTTGGTTGGCCGGAGATACAGCTCCCACACTCTGAGAAAATACCAGGCGAGACTTTTCTGCCTTTCTCTTTGAGCTAGTGACTTTCTCCTTTTTCCGGCCACCACTGACTTGGGCGTCGGAGGCTCCCCCCCGGAAAGACACTCCGGGGGCCTCCTAACCCTGTTTTCCAGCTCTTCAAGTACTCTCCTTGGGGCGATCCACCTTCCAGGCGTTCTTCCTCCTAGAAGTCTCTTCAACAGTCATCATGACTCACAACGATGAGGCCCCAGGCCATCACTATCTATTGTGTCATTTCAGCCACAACAAAACGTTGAAAGTTGCGCAGGAAGCTCATGGTTATGACCAGAGGGCGCTCTTCCTCAGGCGTGGAAGTCGCTGCGGGTGTTTGCTCAACAGCCGGTTGGTTCTCAGGCGCGGACGTGTACCTCGGGAGTCCCTTGTCCTTAGAACGCCGAGTTTCAACGACGGCGACCTCAGAGCGGGTTCCCACAGACGGCGCCAAATGCTGTCCGGGGACATCGTCGCTGGAAGGCATGGTGACTTCCGGGGGGACTTACTGTGAAGGAGAGCGTCTGGTGCTGGAGTTTCCCAGGGGAACATGCCTGCAAAGCTCAGAGAAGGGGGTTAGGAGGTCCCCAGGGTGCTTTTCCGGGGAGGAGCCTCCGACGCCCAAGTCAGTTTCCTGAGAAGGTAAGGGCGAAGCACTAGAGTTTTTAGTCGGCTTGCCTGCGTTTTCTCAAGGAGGAGGAGTCCAACCTTTTGCCAGGGTTTGTTTCCTGGTATTTATAGGAATGTCCAGCCCGTTCAGATCATGACACGTGTTCGGTCGAATGTTCTCTGAATTTCTTGGCGTAGGGGACAAGTAGCCGGTGGCAGGCTCCTTGAATCTCGAACCGAGATAGGTCGTGACAAGACCTGGACGGCGTCAGCATGTCAAATCACCATTTGAGGTGACATGTAGCATCTGTGGGCAGCATGTCAGAGGCTCCTTAAATGCTCTTGCCGTACTCCCGAGGTCCCTGGCCGAGGTCATCCTCTGGTACGGACGATGCCCCTTCGGGAAATATGCCCATAGTTCGGGGGTTCCCTAATTCAGGGTTCTGCCTTCGGGGAGATGCTCTTCAGCATGCAATAGCTGATTCTCCGTTTTCGAAGGTGATCTGTTTAGTACCTCGGGGGGGCTAATAGCTTCTTCGCGTTCCCTGATGCTCCGAGTTCGGGTCAGATAGAGGCGATAGCCCTTCTGCTATCACATGCCTCGTGCTTAGTCTTGATATCTTGGACAAAGGGACAATGGAATATATCGGTGATGATCATAAAGGTTTAGTCGAATCACCGACAATCTTGTCACTTGGGTAGCAATGATGTGTTGCTAGACACCGCTCATTGCTTATGATCATAAATGTGATTTATGACCATTGCCAACATGGTAAGAGCCTTTTGGGTCGCACACATAAAGCTATTTGGATCATTAGAGTGCATGGGCTGATTATTTGGGTTATGGTTTCACTTTAATTTCGTATTAATAATGGGCCCAAGAGTTGAGCCATTATTAAGCCCGAAATTAAAGCCTATTTGGATTAGGGCTTTGAAACCCATTAGGCCTGGAAGTTGAGTCTCACTATAAATACAACTTCTAGTGAGAAATTCGCAGGTCTCCTTGCCCTAGCCTCCCAAAAGCACAGCTGCACTCTTCTCTTGCAATTCCTTGGAGGACGCAAGCTAGCACTGCGAGCCCAAGAGAAACGCATCTGTCGGGACGCGGTGGAAGCGTGGTGATCCCGAGAGGCTCGTGAGGATACCAAAGAGAGCCTGAACACGTCAACTATTCAGGTTTTATGATTCGACTTTGCAATTGAGTGAGAGATCTCAACCGAAAATTAGGTATGAAAATTTTTTAACACCCGGTTTACCCGGTTTCACTTGGATCCTGGAGGGTTTCGGTTAAATTCTGCTGCGCTGTTTCGCTCCCGAAACCCAACAATGACTTATGACCGAGGAGGTTCTTCGGGAGTTTGGGGTAGTTAAGGAGCACAAAACAGACCTCGACATGCCAGCTCTTGCCATTGATGGGAAGAAGTCCTGGCTGGTGAAGCTCATTCGTGGGGAGCTCACCTATGAAGCCTTCTTTGAAAGGGAGTTTTCCTGCCAAAGATTTTTAGTATAAGTACCTATTTGGACTTACACTGATCTTTTTCTCTTTTTTCAGAGATGGGTGATGAGTCAGCCGCTTACTACAAGTCCTTCATCCTCGGCCAAGTCGAGGAGGGGCAACAAACGAAGAAGGGTGCCTCCAAGACGCGCAAAACCACCGGGAGCTGGCCATTTTCGGCTAAGAAGGCGAAGAAGGACATCCTTCTTCCACCCCCGGGAGATGCGGCGGAGGTTGTCGGTGAGCCTGAAACTTTTGCCGAGCTTGAAACTCCCGCCGAGCTTCTTGCCAGGGTGGTCACCAGCGCTGCTTCTCGGAGTCCCGCCACGTCAGCAAATCTTTTGGGCTCTTTGGCAGAGGGTCCTTCTGCTGAGGAGTTGGAAAAACACCGAAAGGACAAGGGCAAACATATCCCTACCAATGTGGAGGAGGTTCGGGACTCTGATGACGACATTGCCGAGGTTGTGCCAGGTTTTGTCTCTTATCCCCATTTTAGTACTCGCAACCTTATAGCTTTCGTAGCCAAGGAGTTTTGTCTGACGAGACTTATGCTTGGATGGTCAAGCATGCCCGGAGGCAGGCTCTTCGAGATTCCCATATCCCAAAGGACAAAGTTCCTAGGGAGCCATTCTGGTCCTTCATGGAGGACATGAATTTGTTCTCCGAGGACTGTCGGGAAATGGCTGCCCAGATGGCGAGGGGCATGCTCACCCAGGCTTCCTTCAAGGCGGTTGCGGAGGAGTGCGCCAATGAGGATACCCTTGCCGCTAAGGTTTCCGAGCACGCTGCCCAGGTAGTTCTTAAGGCCTCTTCATTTTTTCTCCTCTTTTTTCTAAATGTTTAGGTTTCCTTGCGCAAATTTGAGTAAGTACCCTATTCTTTTTTGCAGCTTCTAGGGTATAGTGGATACCTTCGAGCTTGGGTAGCAAAACAATCTTCGGTTCGAGCTTAGGCCGAAGCTAAATTGGAGAAGGCCAAGGTTTTCTGCGCCAACTCGGTTGTGACGAACATCGAGTTGAGCCGAATAGCCAAGGAGATGGTTGCCAATCTTCGGGAAGAATTCTTGAAGGGCCAGGAAAAGCTTTTGAATGATTTCTCTGAGAAGATGTCCGACCTTGGTGAAAAGGTCGTGGGCTTGACCTCAGCTAACGTGGCCCTTCAAAAAGAGAAAGAAGAAGACTATGCTCTTATGGAGAAGGCCCTTGCTGATAACATATAGCTTCAGGCCAAGGTCAAGACCCTGAAGAAGGATACATCGAAGAAGAAGAAGGTGAAGGCACTGGAGAAGGAGGTTGTAGATCTTCAGAACGAGGTAGAAGACTTGGGCATCGAGAAAGACAAGGCTGTCCAGGCAACCAAGGTTGCCTTCCAGGCTCGTCATCAAGTCTTGAAGAAATATCCAGATCTCGACCTTTCCTTTCTGGCTGCCTTGCATATTCCCGAGGGGCCTCGGTGGACCTGGTCAAAAATTGAGCTTCTCAACCTGTTGTTTGGCCCCCCTCCGAAACTGAAGGCGGTGGCTAAAGACACAGGTGTCGGAGCTTCCCATGACGCCAGGATCCCTTAGATATTCTAGGGCCTGCGCCTTCTTCTTTTTCCTTGTAATTTTTCTTCCTGTAACCTTTTCCTTGTACCAAGGCTTTCTTCAATAATTTTTCCTTCCTTCACAACTTGGTTAAGTCTTTGAGCAATACTTTTTGTTTCCCAGTTGTCCCGACCACTTTCGGTCAGGAGATTTTGGAAAGGTATGCTTTGCTCATTTTGTCGGCCAACCTTCGGGTAAATGTTCGCCTTTGACGAATTTCCTTAGGAAAATTTTAGTCTGCCTTCGTCAGCCGTACTTGATGGACTTCACTTTTTTGGGCATATAACCCAATCAACTTCGGAAGGAAGATGTGACTTTCAGGAGTGCCTGCTTAAGCTTTGTTCGGCGAGTACTCTCGAATGGGAGAAAACTTCTGCATTTCAGAAAAATTTTCTAACTTGTACAATCTCTCATCAAAATTCTAAGTATAGAATTTCTTCAAGGCATCCGAGTGCCACGTATTTTTTAGTTCTCCCCCTTCGGTGTCGCCAAGCTTGTATACTCCCTTTCGGACCTCATCAAGGACAAAGTAAGGCCCTTCCCAGTTTGACCGAAGTACCCCATGGGAAGGTCTTCGGGGTTCAAACTCGGCCTTTTGGAGGATGAGGTCACCTTTCCTTATTCCTCTTGGTCTAACGTGCAAATTTGTGGCTATGGCCACTCTTTCCTGAAAGGCCTTCCTTCTGAGCTCAGCCACCTGTCTGTGTTCGTCGATTAGGTCGAGTTTAGTTCTCAATCCAAGGTTGTTCCCTTTTTCATCGAACACTTGTACTCTGACTGATGGCCGTACTACGTCGATAGGGATAATGGCCTCTGTGCCGAAGACGAGCGAAAAAGGTGTCTCACCCGTGGCCCTTCGGGGTGTTGTCCGATAGCTCTATAATACACTAGGAAGTTCTCCTGGCCAGTTTCCCTTTGCTTCCCCCAATCTCTTTTTCAGACCATCTTTTATGGTTATGTTGGATACCTTTACTTGTTTGTTGCTCTGAGGATGAGCTACCGGGGTGAAGTTCATCTTTATTCCGAGGTCCGTGATCAATTTTTGGAATCCTTTGTCAATAAATTGGGAACCATTACTATCACCCTCGGTATGCCGAATCTGCAAATGATGCTTTTCCAGACGAATTTTTGTATATCCTTTGTTGAAATGGTTGTCAGGGGCTTTGCCTCAACCCATTTAGTGAAGTAATCTACTGCAACCACGCAGAATTTCACTCATCCAGGTGCTGTCGAGAGTGGCCCAATGAGATCTATGCCCCAAACTACAAAGGGACAAGGGTAGTCCACCGAGGTTATTAATTCCGAGGGCCGTCTTTGGATGCTGGAATGTCTTTGGCACTTATCACACTTCTGGACAAACTGCCTTGCATCGTTTCTTAAGGTGGGCCAGAAGTACCCTTGGCGGAGTATCACTCCCGCCAAGGCGTCAGTTCCGATATAGGAACCACAAGCCCCCTCATGGACTTCTTCGAGGACCATCTTAGCATCCTCTTCGCTGACACACCTTTGTAGCGGACTCGCGTACCCTTGCCGATATAATTCTTCCCCAAACAGAAAATACCGTCCGGAACATGTTCGCACTTTTGCCGCTTCGTGAGGATCCTTGGGAAGCTCTTCGGTTGTAAGATACCTCTTTATAGGATCTTTCCACCCTTTGTCTGAGGTTGCTATACTTAGTGTCGCTATGCTCGGGTGGCTCAGTACTTCGGTGAACCTTTTTGATTTGGCCAAGCTGTCCACTTCAACATTGTCTCGGGGAGGAACATTTTCGATATGTACAGCGTCGAACTCCTGGATGAGCTTTGATACGCACTCATGATATTTTGCCAAAGTTGGGTCCTTTGCGCTATAGTCCCCTGCCATCTGCCGCACCACTAGCTGGTTGTTGCTGTGGGCTTTTATGTTTCTCACACCAATCTTTCTGGCCAGGCGTAACCCTGCTATGAGAGGTTCATATTCTGCCATGTTGTTGGTGACGTTAAAGCCAAATTTGATGGATTTCATGATTTCCAGGCCTTTGGGGCCACGAATGATTACCCCTGCTCCTCGGTGTTCGGAGCCGGAGGCCCCATCTACAAACAGAGTCCATTCTGGCTCACTTTTGCCGAGGTCTGATTGCTCTCCTTCAGCAATAGGCAGTTCAGCAATGAAGTCTGCTAGAGCTTGGGCTTTTATTGCTTTCCTTGGCTCCTAAGTAATATCATACTCGCCTAGCTCTATGCACCACTTGGAGAGTCTTTCCGAATGATCTACTCTTTTCATGACGTCCCGAAGAGGTAGGTTACTTCGGATAACAATGGGGTGAGCTTGAAAGTATGGACGTAGTCTCCTGCTTGCTAGCACCAAGGCATAAATAGCTTTTTGTAGCAGGGGATACCTGACCTCGGCCCCATGTAGGGACTTGCTCACATAGTACACTGGCCATTGTTCCACCCCTTCTTCCTTCACGAGAACCGAACTCAGTGCCTTTTTGGTAACGGTGAGGTATAATATAAGAGGTTCTCCCCCTCGTGGCTGCTGAAGAGTGGGTAGGCGAGCTAGATAAACTTTGAGCTCTTCCCAGGCCTTTTGGCAATCCTCATTCCAAGGATCGTCATCATCTCCGAGGTTGCCACCATTTTTTACTGCCTTGGTAAGGACCTTAAAGAATGCTCGGCAGCGATCCCTATATCTGGAAATGAATCTGCTAAGGGACGTTATTCTCCCTGTGAGCCTCTACACATCCTTTGTTGTGACAGGAATTCGGAATCTTAGTAACGCCTTGACTTTTCCGGATTAGCATCGATACCTCTTTCCCACACCATAAATCCGAGGAACTTACCCGCGCTTATGCCGAAGACGCATTTTTCAGGGTTAAGGCGAATTCCGAATGCTCTAAGTTGGTGGAAGGTTTCCTCCAAATCTGTGATATGACTGCCAGGCAACCTGCTTTTGAGTATCATGTCATCAACATAGACTTCTATGTTTTTCCCTATTTGGTCTTTGAAGGCCTTGTTCATTAGCCTTTGGTAGGTGGCTCCTACGTTTTTAAGCCCAAAGGGCATTCTGACATAGCAATATGTACCGACTTCGGTGATGAAGGCAGTTTTTTCCTCATCTTCGGGGTCCATTCTAATTTGATGATACCCACTGAAGGCATCGAGGAAGCACAGAAGTCCATACTCAGCAGTCGAGTGTACCAACTGGTCTATTGGCAGAAGAGGACACGAATCTTTAGGGCAAGCATCATTTAAGTTCCGAAAGTTGATGCACATTCGGAGCTTGTCGCTTCCTTCTTTTGTGGCGATAACCACATTACTTAGCCATTCGGGGTACTTGACTTCCCTGATTAGGCCCGCCTCTATCAAATGTTGGACTTCGGCTTTGATGAAGTTATTTTTGTGTACCGAGAGGCTTCACTTTTTTTGGCGAACAGGCCTTGCCTCTGGGCTCACTTTAAGGCGATGCTGTATTATGCGGGGGTCTACCCCAGGCATGTATCTCGGCGAGTAGGCAAACAAATCTTTATTCATCAGTAGGAAAGATACAAGTTTTTCCTTGTCACCTTCGCCCAATTTTTTCCCTATTCGGATATTTTGGCCTGGGACAAGCTCTATTTCTTCTATTTCTATTTTCTCAGGATCTTCTATTCCTTTCAACTTTTCTGCGAGCGAGTCGTTCATTTCCGTAGTCTATGCATAGTTCGTTATTGGGGCTTTCCTCGCCTTAACGAATACTTTCCTCACCTCCGCCTGGTCGATGAAGATCTGAGCATCTCCATCCTTGGTGGTGAAGTTGACAGTCAGGTACTTCACATCCAGGCGGATGTGGAGTTTCCCTTGTGTTTGCCTTCCAAGAATGGCGTTGTATGAGGAAGGGACATCTATGACGATGAACCTTGTTATTACGGAGGCAAAATAGCTCATCCTTGTTGTTCACCGAAGTTCCCCTTAGCATCAAGGGGAGATCAATCCAGCCAAGGACGGGGAGTTCGGATGCTCATACTCCAAAGGTAGGAGAAGTGACGGTCTTAAGGTCGTTCCTCAAGATACCCAGACTCGGTAGCAAGTGTGAGAATAGGGCGTCCGTGTTTGAACCATCATCGAGCAATACTCTCTTGACATCCCAGCTATCTATCATTGCCATGACTAGTAGCGGATCATCGTGAGGGAAGACTATGGTAAACCCATCATTCCAAACAAGCTTTTTTACAGGGCTACCGTGCTCCATGACCAATATCTCCCTGGCTTTTCTTTTCCTTTCCATTGATGGCAGTCCCGTGGTAATCATTTGAATTACTCCCGCCGAAGGTGGCGGACGCCTCTTGGGACTTCGCTTTTGGCATCTGTCAGAGTCATACTCCTCGTCATCCTCTTTTCCTTCTTCTTCCCTCCTTCCCTTTGGAGAGGGAATTCGCAGGTAGCGCCGAAGTTGATCCTGCTTTATTAAGGACTCTATGTACTTCTTCAGTTGGAAGCAGTCCTCGGTATCATGTCCATGGTCTCGATGAAACTAGCAGAACTTTTTCATGTTCTTCTTATTGTCCGAGGTCATGGCCTACGGTCATTGAATTTGATTACCATGCCTCTCCATGGCCATCAGGATGTTCGTTCTTGTGGTGTTTAGCGGAGTGAAAACCATCGACTTCTATCCCCTAAGTTTCCGAGGTCGTCCTCCTGACTCGGTTGGGTAGCGGGTTGGCTGGCTCATCCCCTCGTTGCGAACATGATCGGGCTTTGGGCCTCCCATCCTTAACTCCTCAGCAATCATGTGCTATTCAGCCCTTCGGTAAAATTTGTTGAGGGTGTCGGGGGGATCCTTGGAGAATTTGTAGAACAACTGGGAGTCTCTCGGAAGTCCTCGCGTCATGGCCAGCATACGTATTTTTGGCCTAAAATCTGGGACACGCAAGGCTTCTCGGTTGAACCTTTCGACATAGTCACGAATGGTTTCTCCATTTTTCTGCACTATGTCGAACATTTGGACTAGCATCTTTGCCGTTGGTCTGCTTCCAATGAATTGTTGTGTGAAGGCAGTAGACAGCTCTTGGAATTCTGTGATGGTTCCTGGAGCCAATGAGTTGTACCATGCTATAGATGGTCCAGCGAGGGTGACCTCAAAGCATTTGCACAGGGTGGCATCATTAGCACCGTGCAACACCATGCTGCGCCTGTACTTGGTCAGATGGGCCTAGGGGTCACTCCTGCCATCGTAGGTCTCCAAACGAGGTACCCGAAAGTCACTTGGCATAGGTGCTTCGACTACTGCTCGGGTAAACGGTGATTCGTCTTCATTGAAAGTTTCTGATAACCTAGACCAGATGGGCTTCCGACCTACCTATCTTTCCACCCTTTCTAGCCTCTTTATCATTTTCTCCATGAGGAGTGTCGCACTGGGGTCTTTTTTCTACTGTTTGGAGGCTTCCGGCAGTAGGGAGCGGCGTCTCCTCTTTGTGGAGTAACTTCGGCGCCGAGGGGACTGTGACTTCTCCTCAGGTGAAGAACTCCTTTGGTGGGGTGCCCTGGGCCTTTTGGGCCCTTCTTCTTCCGTAGGCAGACCCCTGGGGGGTATGTTCTCCGTTGAGGACTCATCTCGCTAATCCCCACTTCCCGAAATCCGGTGAGTTGATTTCGGGCTCCTTTCCCTGCGAGGTACCGATGAAGAGGGCCTCGATCTGGAGGTGGTTGGGGCCATCTTTGGTTCACCTACTACATTATTTCAGCTACAATAGAGCGCTGAAGTTCACGAAGGAAGCCCACGATAATAGTCAGAAGACGCTCATCCTCAAGTGAGAGAGTCCCTACTGCAAGCTGCTTGGTTGCCGATCGGACCTCTGGCACGGATGGGGACTTAGGCAGTCCCTTGTCCTTAGAACGCTGAGTTTCAACAACAATGACCTAGGAGTGGTTTCCTATGGACGACGCAAAATGATGCCCAACATCATCTTCGTCGTGTGACATAGCATGACCGAAAGGGACTTATGGTGTGAGGGAACGCCTGAAGTGTAGATTCCCCAGGAGAGCCTGCCTGAAATGCTCAGAAAATAGGGGTTGGGAGGTCCCCAGTGTCTTTTTTCGGGAAGGAGCCTCCGACGCCCAAGTCAGTGTTTTGGAGGAAGAGAGGGGGTACTAAGGGCCTGAGATTCTTGGCTATTACATTTTCTCTAGAGGGAAAAGGAGAGCCCCCTGCTGAGACCGTTTCCCTGATATTTATAGGAGGGGGTGACCCGTTCAGATTGTGACACGTGTTCGGTCGGATATAATCTGTACTTTTCTGGGCATGGGGGCCTCCAGCCACTTAAAGGCTCCTCGGGCCATGGGCTAGGGCAGGAGTGGCCCTAGATGACAAGACGTAGGCGGCGTCGATGTGTTAGAGTGCGTATGAGGGCGTCATGTAGTGTGTGCGGGCAACATGTCAGAGGCTCCTTAATTGCTTCTTTCGTACCCCTGAGGTCCCCTTTGCTAAGGTCGCCCTTCGGAGTAAAGACCCTTCCCCAAGAGTCATACCGGTAGTTCGGGGGATTCCCTAGCTCTGAAGTTTCTCCTTCGGGGGATCATCTCCTGCCGAAGGTGGCTGGTCCTCCTCCCCCAAAGCTGGTTCGGTCGCTTTTCCGAGGGAGGCAACATGCTAGTCATCCGAGGTCAGTATCGTCATCCTCGGGAGCGCTGCGGGCACCGAGGTCGTGTTCCTAAGGCGTCAAACTCCCTCCTTTCCAAGGTCAGTATTGGCCTTCCTTGTGGGTGAAACCGGATTTACCGAGTGTGATACCTAGCCGAGGTTCTCGGGTTAATGGGGCGATAACACTTCGGCTATCAGGTATATGCCTTAATTGAAGGTTTAGTGCACTTGTAGCCTAGGCAAGTTTACTTGAGGCACAAGAGTAAGCCTAGTGAACTCTTGGTAAGGATTTACGGTGGAAGCTTGGCACACAAGTGACTTTGGTAAGTCTAAGGACTTGAAGCACTATGTGGAGACTTAGTGCACCTAGTCAGTTCCTTGGGACTCAAGTGAGGTGCATCGACCATGTTTACCAGCACAACAATTATGAGAAGGTTAAAGTTACTGCATCAATAAGCTAAAGCTTACAAGGGGCAAGTTAGGGGCCAGAACTCGCTAAGCACGGAGTGACACATGTGAGAGGACTAGAATGTGGAAAGGTCCCAAGGGACTTGAATATATGTGCATATGTTAGCCTTCAGACTGCAAGTGCATGTAGTAGATTTCATATATCATATATGTGTGCCCTCGGTATTTTTTTTTTGTAGGTTAAAGGATCCCTTACTGAGAATCTTTTATTCTCACTCCTTTAGCTTTTGTTGTATAGATTTTGGTTGTCGTTAAGCTAGGAACCATTCAAGGTTGTTGAGCTAAGCTCACAAGTAGGTATATTTTTTATTTGAATCTTATGATTCTACTTTTGTGGTTCACTTGTTGGTTCAGCTGTTCTACTAACTACAGTCGCATAGTGGCCAACAAAAGCTAGTGAAGCATAAGGGATGACTTTGGAGCTTGCCATTGGAAGTTGCTCTAAGGTGGGAGCTTAGTTATGGATCTCAGTAGTGTTGTTCAGTGTATAGTTTTCATAAACTACTTTGCCTGCAATGTTCATGTAAGAGTAGTTTACTCTAGAGTCACTCTTGCATGTGAGCATAATCTACTTTTGTTTGGATGTTCACATGTGGTTGATTATGTGTAGTTAAGCACATAAATGCTTTGTATGCTTTCACATTTTTTATGTTGAGTTTTAATGAAATGCCATGGTAATGTTTTACATATTATTTCCTTATTTTATTGATCAAGTCAAAGCACATACTCATGCATGGCTACATAGTAAGACTAATTAACTAGAAGCATAAAGGTTTTAACTAGTTTGCACATAATCAATTAGCCAATTGCAATTAGTGTGGGACAAGTTACTATAAGCTTCCTGGGCAGGCCAACAAGGGGCCATGTCATGTATAATAAAGTTGGCCCTTTAGGTCGACTTAACCTTTTCTACCAAGTATCACCTCTCTCAATCCTAAATTCAATGACCACAAATCCAAAGAAACCAACAACCTCTTAACTTCGTAACTTACATCCTTACCAAATGTATGATTCAGTCATGACTAACCTTGCAACCCTTATCAATTTCACCTACAGACACTTCTCTTGGAGTCCAAATTCTCTAGCCAAGCTAGCTATAGCCATAGACATAGAAATGAAAAAATTAAAGAAAAAATTTATTACTACTATGCTACAATTAAAGATTACCTCCCTTCACCTGGCTCTTCAATTACTTAGCCAATCCAAGAAAAACCCTTAGCTACTGTAGGGTTTTCAGCATGTGCTCCTTCTATAATTAAGGTAATCCTTCACACTTAGACTTTTAGAGACCTTTCCCTTTGTCATCATTTCAAATTGTTGCTCACTTATGAACAAGCTAAACTTGCACCAAGGTGCTCAACTCATTGTTATGGAGATTCTTGCACCTTGGGCACTAGCCCACTTTATTACATTTTCTCTTTCCCCTAAAGGGTTCAATGGCCCTACATTTAAATGGTTTCCTACTTGAGCCACTACTCTAGGGTTTAACTCTTTCCTTATGGGTGACATTGTACTTAGCCCAACTTCACTTAAGGTGTAGTACACCTTATCCCTTAACCCCATAAGCCCCACGTGCTCTTGGAGTCAATGACACTCTTCCCCTTGTGTGGTAACTGATACGGGTCCGATCGAGCGGAGCCAACATCTCCACTGTGTGCAGTGGCGAGGGCAGTAGGGGGTCCTGGAGGTGCAAGCTAGTCCAGAAGGAAGACTGGTGTCCTGGGTGGATCACCTTAAGTGATGGCCGGCAGCTACCTGGTCCCGTGACAGGGTGATGACGGGAAGGACCTCCGGTATGGGAGAGAGCCCGGAGCGAGGATTCTTCAGGGAGACCTGGCTAAAACACTCAGAAAACAGGGGTTAGGAGTCCCCTAGGGTGGTTTTCCGGGGGGAACCTCTGACGCCCAAATCAGTGCTTTTAGAGAGAAGGGGACATAGTAATAAGCACGAAAAGCTCTTGCCTGGCGTGTCTTTCTAAGGGCTGAAGGGAGAGTATTCAGGCGGAGGGAGGAGAGCGTCCTCTATTTTCCGACCTCTCTGTCCTCTTTTTCTCTCTCTCGGGGAGCCCCCTGTTTGTGACCGTTTCCCTGGTATATAAGGCAGGGGGTGATCCCTTCAGATTGTGGCACATGTATTCACGGATGGTGTTCGTATTTTTGGGTGTGGGGGCCCTAGCCACCTGCTGGCTCCTCGATTAGCGAGCCATGGTAGGTGTAACCCTGTGTAACAGGACGTATACTGTGACGCCGTGTTAAAGCGTGTCTGGGGGTGGCGTGTCGGAGACGTATATGAGCGGAGCGTCAGAGACTCCTTGATGGCTCTTACCGTACAACCGAGGTCCCTTTGGTTGATGTCTCACTTCGGGGTGAGGGACCCTTTCCCGAAGTTGGGCTAGAACTTCGGTGTCTGCGTCTTCCAGGGGCTTTCTCCCGCAGGGGGTGGTTGGTCTTTCTCCCCCGAAGATAGTTCGGTCACCCTCCCGAAGGAGGCACTACGCTGGCTCCTGAAGTTGGAATTTGGTGAGCTACCGGGGTCGTATGCCTCAGGTGTCTGGCTCCCTATTTCCTGTGGTCAGTACGTGGTCAGGGCGATAGCACTTCGGCTATCACATGCCCCCCTTGGAAAGGCTGAAGTGGAGACTTCGGCAAGTAGTCCTTTTGGTGTCTGTCTATCACCTAATTGGCAGTTTTGACAGGACGACCTCGTGGACTCCCGGAGGCCCATGTGGTAGTATGTCCATTTCGGTCGAACAACACAGCACGGACCCTTGAACCCCTGACCTTATGGATTTACACTCGGAGTATGACGTTGGTTGGGGAGACACTTCGCCTCCTAGGTGATAAGCCTTGTTCGGACAGATGTCATCTCTCCATCCTTCGGTGTTCTCGAGATACCCAACTTTTTTATTTCTCCCGCCATAGGCTAGTGGACCGTCGTGTCTTGAAACTAATCGTGCTAGTCTCGAGCAGTGTGCCCGGGTTTTCTGGATGTCAGAAAATGTGTCCTAGTTTCTCATGACGGGCGACCCGTGGCAAGCATCTGCTGGGATGGGCACACTTTTTCACGCGTGAAGGGTAATTATGGCAATGTTTCGCCTTCACGCAGCAGTTATGACACCCTTTTGGCTGCCCTTTCTCGATCTATAAAAGCCTCCTTCTGTCGTCTTCTTCATTTGTGTTTTTCTTTGCTCTCGCTTTGCTCTCGTCTGCTTCTATGCCTTTTCCTCCTTTTCTGCGGCGGTTTTAGCGGTGGAGCGATTTCCGGCAACCTTTCACGACGGCGTCCTCAAACCCCGACTTCGGCAAGACTTTTGGTGGGTTCTGACTTTTAAAGTTCCTTCAGTTTCTGCCTTTCTTTTAGCTTCCCGAAGTCGTTTTCAGTCAAACATGCCTATCCCCAAGAGCTGGCAACCTCTTATGTCTCACCCTTGTTGCTCTACTTCTAAAAAATTAGAGAAGTGGAAGACCAGATTTTTCCTTCCTTCATATGCCATCACAAGGTTACCCCGCCTTGCTCAATTTAGCTTTATGAACCGGGGTGATGAGGTTACCGTTTTCCGAGCCCAACTGAAGGCCGGACTTCGGTTTCCCCCTGCGAAGATGATTTGCGACATTTGCCAATTTCATGGCATAGCCATGAATCTGCTTCCTCCCAACTCATACTACTATTTTAACGCCTTTCTCTGCATGTGTGGGATCTTTGGGGTAGAACCCCATTTCATCTTGTTCATGCAATATTATAAGCTCTATCCGGTTCTGAAGGGTGGCTTTTATTTCATGCTACCTCGGGGATCTGGGAGCAAGAAATTTATGTTCACCTTCGCTACCAAGGATAGCTGGCGAGGGTGGCAAAGAAAGTTCTTCTTCCTGAAGGTCGCGGAGGCCTGGTCGCACGTCCTGACTAAGTGGGCTTAGGGAAAGCTGGAGACGGATGTCATGGATCCCAGGAAGCTGCTAACTCCCGAGTTGGCGGCAAGGTTTGGGGACTTTCACAGACGAGTCCGTGCTGTCGCCAACTGGGATGCCGAGGTCCCTCCACGCTCTCTCTACCCTTTCCCGATCATGTGGAAACTCATGACCGAGGATGTCCTTCGGGAGTTGGGGGTGCTTACAGAGCACAAAATGGATCTCGGCATGCCAGCTCTTGCTACCGAGCGGAAGAACTCTTGGCTGGTGAAGCTCCTTCGGAGCGAGCTCACTTATGAAGCCTTTTTTGAAAGTAAGTGCCCGTGGACTCACACTGATGTTTTCCCTCTTTTTCAGAGATGGGCAACAAGTCTACCGCCTACTACAGGTCTCTCTCCCATAGTCAGGTCGAGAAGGGAGAACAAACAAAGAAGAGGCGCAAGACTTCTGGGAGCGGACCATCTTCGGTCAAGAAGGCAAAGAAGGACACCCTTCTTCCCCCCTCGGAGGACGTTTCGGAGGTCGGCGATGTCATTGCTACTTCCACTAAGGCTGGCGATGTCATTTCAACTTCAACCAAGGTTGCAACTTTTTCCAAGCTTGAAACTCCCGGGGGGTTCTTGCCGAGGTGGCCGCCACTGCCTCTGTGAGTCCCGTTACGTCGGCGAATCTGCTAGGCTCTTCAGAGGATCCTTATACTGAAGAGTTAGAAAAATGCCAAAGGGCCAAAGGTAAACATACTCCTGCCGATGTGGAGGAAGTCCGGGACTCTAATGACGACGTCGCTTAGGTTGCGCCAGGTTTGTCTGTTTTCTTTTGCAATCTTACATCTTTTATAACCAAATAAATTTTACCTGATAAGATGTATGTTTGTTTTTGCAGAGGATCTGGCGCCCTCAGCTTGGATGGTTGAGCATGCCCGAAGGCGGGCTCTACCAGATTCTCATGTCTCGAAGGACAAAGTCCCAAGGGAGCCGTTCTGGTCTTTCACGGAGGACATGAACCTGTTCTCCGAGGATTGCCGGGAGATGGATCCCCAAATGGCGAGGGGTGTGCTTACTCAGGCATCTTTCAAGGCAGTGGCCGAGGAGTGTGCCTTCGAGGATGCCCTTGCCGCAAAAGTTTCCGAGCATGCTGCTCAGGTAATTCTTCAGGCTCTTCACTTTTCCTCCCCACTTTTTTGTCTAAGTGTTTTGGCTTTCCTTGCGCAAATTTCACTAAGTACCTTTCTTTTTTGTAGGTTTTGGGGTATAGTAGATACCTCCAAGCTTGGGCAATAAAGCAGTCTTCGGCTCGAGTGATGCCGATTAGCATCTTCGTGGAGTGACATTGAGACTTGTAGAGGGACTTCTTGAGAGGGAGACCGCCTGGAGTCCCGAACTGCCCAGGGGAGCGCGCCTGAAAAGCTCAGAAGAGAGGGTTAGGAGGTCCCCGGGGTGTGTTTCTGGGGAGGAGCCTCCGACGCCCAAGTCAGTGTCCTGAAAGAAAATAAGGGAGGAGCACTGAAAAGTATAACGGCCTTGCCTGTTTGTGTTTTTTCAAGGAGAGGAGTCTGCTCAAGGATCCATCCCATGCCCAGGTTTATTTCCTGGTATTTATAGGAGTATTCAGCCCGTTCAGATCATGACACGTGTTTGGTCAGATCTTTCCTGAATTTCAGGGCGTAGGGGACAAGTAGCCGGTGGTAGGTTTCTTGAGCCTTGAACCAAGACAGGTCATGATGGGACCTGGATGGCGTCGGTGTGTCAGACCGCCGTTTGGGGCAGCCTGTAACGTCTGTGGCCGACATGTCAGAGGCTCCTTAAATGCTCATGCCGTACTCCCGAAGTCCCTGGACGAGGTCGTCCTCTACCGCAGACGATGCCCCTCCGGGAAATATGCTCGTAGTTCGGGGAGTTGCCTGATTCAAAGTTCCGCCTTCGGGGAGATCCTCTTCTGTTTGCAGTGGCTGATTCTCCATCTCCGAAGGTGATCTGTTTAGTACCTCGGGGGGGCTAAAAATATCCTCGCGTTCCCTGACGCTCCGAGTTCGGGTCAGATAGAGGCGATAGCCCTTCAGCTATCACATGCCCCCCTTTGGAAAGCTGAAGTGGAGACTTCAGTTTTGTAGTCTTTCCGAGGATGCTCTTTGGGAGTTTTTAGCGAGTAAAACCTGTGCCGAAGGTACACCTTTTGCCCGAAGATATGGGCTGTTCGGCCATGGCCTGTCTTTTGGTGTCTTCGAGGCAACCTACTTCTTTCCTTTTTCCTTTTGCAGGCCTGTGCAACATGGCGTCTCATGACCAGGGGTGTCAGTCTGAAGCGGCGTGCCCCAGTTTTTTAGGGGTGTCAGAAGGCGTGTCCCCTATTTTGGAGCGGTGGCTGACACGTAACTATCATTAGAGGAGAGTCGCGTCTTTTCAGGCGCAGAGAACAATTATGGCGACTATTCGCCTTCAAGGGGTACTTATGACGCCGGTTCGTCTACCCACCTTCGGCCTATATATATAGCCCATTCCATCATAAGTTCCTTTTTTGGTTTTGCTTCTGCTTTTTTCCCTACTTGCAACTGTTTTTTCCTCTGCTATCCGCGGCGGTGCTGTTTGACAAAGTTTTTTCCGGCAATCTTTCACGACGGCGACTTCAAACCCAGATTTTGGCAAGTCATTTGGTGGGTTTTTGATTTCCAGAATCCTCTAATTTTTAGAGTTTTTCCGAAAGTTGTATTCTTTCCTTTTTTTGAACTCATTTTGTCACACCTCGCACAGGCCCTGGCCCACCACTAAAGAGGTTTGACTCTTAAACCTTAAGTTTAACTCCCAAAACTTCAATTCATATTAAACCTCCCAACTTGAGTTTAACCTGTTAACTGGAGTTAATTCCAGTTTCTTAGATTCGGCCAATTTAGGTAACTTAACTTTAAGTCTTATTCTCTTAAGTTGAAAAGCCTGGGAGGTGGCCCAGGTGGCTTTTATGTGGATTCATTAAGTTACTTGCAGCAAGGGCAAGGCCCAAACCCTTAACTTGCTCCACAAGCAAGGATTCAATTGATTTCTTGCACAACAAGCAAGGCAACACTTAATGCAATTTAAGTGCATAAATGGTGTGCATCAAGTGTACTAACTATATGGCAATCAAGAAGCCCACAAGATTTTGTTTAGATTTTGAAAAACCATATACAAAATGTGCATGATGCTCATGGCCAATTAAGGTACACATAATTATGCACAACATTTTCATGAAGCAAGGCCCATACTATTCACATAAAGGTGCCAAACCTTGGCCCATAATATCCAGCAAACATAAGCCAGCATAATGCCATCCATAATCCATACATAACTTGGCATACAAAACCCATAAAGCATCACAAGTCTAGGTGTTAAAGACTACATATATTAACACAAAAAGGGTAGTCTACCTAGCAACCATAACATGGCTACACATGCCATGAAACCAAAAGTATTTATGCCAACTTTACATGCCAAGACTCCTAATGGTCAAACATGACCTTAAGTATGCCAGACAAGAGCACACATTGCAACACCAACCCAATGGCTTGATTCATGGTCATGAAGGAAAACACTATGATCAAAGCTACAGTCCAGGTATCCATAGCTCTCCTAGACAAGTCTCCAACTACTGCCTGCAAACTTCAACTATAAGTCTCGGCCAATCAAGGAATAAGACTTGTAAATGAATCAAAATGCTAAGCCAAGCACACATTGGCACATACCTTGCAAAACAAGCAAAATATAAACACTAAGCACACACACAAGCAACTTAGCCCTACTCAGGCCGAATGTCCTTGCCTGAAAAATAAAGGATGGGCAATGAGCATATAACTCAGTAGGATTCACTTAAAACATATACAACTCATATTGAGTCTATTTAGTTAAGCTGAGTAATCACTCAAAGCTTAACCTCCCATTAGTTAGCTCAACCTGCAAAACAAACACCAAGACAAGAAAAACAGGCATATACATATATAAAACAGATAAATAAGTCAAATATTTCATAAGTGGGGTTAGCATGCACAAAGAAACACCAAAGCACACAAGTACACACACACCCTCCACCATGTTGCTCTCGGCCATATAAGCCATACATGTGCCCATGTGCATTTCTTGCACACAAACTTACCAATACACCATTTCCATTTGGAGCTCCCAAAATGCCAAGCAAATAGGCCACATTTACTTGCATTTCTAGTACATGTACCATAGTTAATTCGCTAATCAACAGAACAACCAAGTATAACCATTAAGCCCATCAAGTAACTAAGGTCATATGGCACATTTAACCATCACTTAGCCACTCTAGACACTTGAATCATCGTGTACATTACCAAGCAAAGTCAAGTGCCAGTGAACCCTACCTCAATAGCTCTTGGTTACAACCAAGCTTCAAGTATCCAAGTGTTCCTCAACCTCAATGCCTAGCATAAGAACACATAGGCATCATTAACACACAATCATGGATTAAACTACCATGTCTCATATGAAGAACACTAAGTTACACACACTTAAGCTCTCGGCCAAAAAGCTCAATTCCATATATATGTGTTACTCATCATTCCAACACACCACATGATATTCTAATCATCAATGAATATCATCTATGGCCTTAATTCCAATTAACCAAGTGAAATGCACCATTCCACTCTATTCCAAGCATTCGGCCAAAATTGCCCATCTCACATAACAATGTTCCTCATCAACTCAATCCATTATATAATCACCAAATCATCAATAAGACTTACTCATGGCACAATTTCCATGTAACCAAGTAAAGGACACTCAACACATTAATCCAAGGTCTCGGCCATAGTGCCCATTTGCACACATCAATGTTCTTAATCATTTCAAACCAACATACATTCACTAACTCATCATTTATCAATAATCATGGCATCAAGGCCATGTAAACACAAGAAGAACATGATTTACCTCACAAAGCACTTTTCGGCCAAACTTAAACTTGCTCAACTTGACGTTCTTCACCCAAACTTGCCTAACACAAGAACAAATAGGCAACAACAATACTTAGTCATGGATTAATTTCCATGGAATGCAAGAAGAACACCAAGTTTATTTACTCAACACATTCGGCCAAACTAAGTTTCCACATTAACATATAATTTTCTCAATTCACCTAGCTTAATCATCACTTGAGCAATCAATACCCTTGTTCATGGAAGAAATACCATGGATTCAAGGAAAAACTCAAGGATTACCTCAACCTTAGGTTGAATCCTTCTTGGCCTTTGCTTGATTCTTCAAGAACAACTTGAAATTGAAGTAGTCTAGCACCGAAATCAAGCTCTCAAGCTTGAATCCTTCACCCAAGCTCCACACTCCTTCAACGAATCTTGAAACCGAGACCAAGTTTGAGAGAACTCAAGAATATAAGCTACATAAGCTTTCGGTCAAGTGAAGAAATAATGTCAAGGTAAATGGCTTGACTAGTTTCAGCTGAATCAACTTGGGTTTTAGTTAGCTAAAAGGCCAACTTTGGCTTCCATTTTCTTGCATGAAGCAATGATGCCCTCAAGTCTATATAATCACAATGCCGCCTTTAAAACTTGTGTCTAATATGTCATTCAATTCACACCTTGGCCCATAATTCCAAGCAAATAAACAACACAAGTACCAATGTGTAATAAGGACCCATGCATAACCGGCCATGTAACTAGTCAAACAACTAATTAGTTTAACTATTAACTAGTGAATAGTACACTAGTGGTAGACAAAACATGACTAGCAATCATTGTTGTCCCCCAAAATTGGTCTAGTCTTGCACTAGTCATCATAAAAGTTTGCATGGCCGAAATCTCCATCTCAAATTTGATAGTTTTAATTGTACCACTCATCTAAGTGTACAATTTGGTTCCCTTTCTCTGTTTTCTGTCAGTTTTCCCACAGTTCCTTCTCATGTGCAATTTGACCCTAAAAGTCTCCAGCTTTACAGTTAGGTCACTGCACTAGTTTCCATAGCTCCTCTTACTCTCCCCTTTCTGTTTCCTCTTGTTTCCTTGGTTCTCCTTGGCCTAAGCCAAGCACTTGGGAGGTGCCTAACACGTTTCTCAGCCAACATGCCTGTTCCTGAGAGCTGGGAACCCCTTTTGTCTCACCCTTGCTGCACCACTCCCAAAAAACTAGCAAAATGGAAGAAAAAGTTCTTTCTTCCTTCGTATGCCATTACGAGGTTGCCACGTTCTGACCAATTTTTCTTTTCAAACTGTAGTAATGAGGTTACCATTTTCTGAGCCCAACTGAAGGCCAGACTTCAGTACCCTCCTCCGAAGATGATTTGCGACTTCTGCCAATTCCATGGCATTGCCGTAAATTAACTTCCGCCGAACTCGTACTGCTATTTTAACGCCTTCATCTGCATGTGTGGCGTCTTCGGGATAGAACCCCACTTTGTTATTTTTATGCAGTACTACCAGCTTTTCGTGGTCCCGAAGGGTGGCTTTTATTTCATGCTACCTCAGGGATCCGGGAGCAAAAAATATATGTTCACCTTTGCCACTAAGGACAGCTGGCGAGGGTGGCAACAAAAATTTTTCTTTCTGAAGATGGAGGAGGCCTGGTCGCATGTTCCGACCAAGTGGGCTCAAGGAAAGCTGGAGATGGACATCGTAAATCCGAAGATAATGCTAACTCCAGAGTTGGCTTCTGTCTTCGCGGACTTCGACGGACGTATCCGGGCTGTCTCCGACTGGGGTCCCGAGGTCTCCTCGCGCTCTCTCTACCCTTTCCCCATTAATTGGAAGTTAATGACCGAGGAGGTTCTTCGAGAGCTAGGGGTAGGTAAGGAGCACAAGACTGACCTCGAGATGCCAGCTCCTGCCATCGCCGGGAAGGATTCTTGGTTGGTGAAACTCCTTCGGGGGGAAGTTATTTTTGAAACTTTCTTCGAGAGTAAGTTATCTCTGGCTCCCTTTGTTATGGTTTTCATCTTGGACTCACGCTGATATCTTCTTTCCTTTCCAGAGATGGGCGACGGCACTGCTGCCTTCTACAAATCCCTTTTCACAGGCCAAGTTGAGAAGGGTGAGCAGACAAAAAAGGCTGCTTCCCGAAGGCAGAAAGCGACTGGGGCTGGGCCTTCGGCGAAATGGGTGAAGAAGACTATTCCCCCTCCTCATTCGGAAATTCTTGAGGAGGTAAGCGAGGAGCCCAAGGTTGCTGCCATTCCGCCGCCTGAGGTCGATACCGACGTCCCCCCGACCGACGTCCCTCCTCGGAGCCCTACCTTGTCGCAGGCCCTTCTGGATGCCATGGTAGAGGTTCCTTCTGCCGAGGAGCGGCGTAAACGCAAAGGCAAGGGGATCCCCACCGAGGAGGCCCCGGACTCTGGTGATGACATCGTCGAGGTGCCGCCAGGTTCACTTTCTCAGGCAAAGTGTGATATCTTTACTTTTTGAATTTTGGGATGTACTTGTCTTAACCAACTTCTTGTTTTTGCCGTGCAGGGGAGTCACTTACTCCGAGTTGGGCGGCCGAACACGCCCGGAAGCGAGCCCTCCGTGATGCTAAAGTCCTGCAAGGGAAGATCCCGAAGGAGCCTTTCTGGTCGTTTACGGAGGACATGAATTTGTACTCCGCAGACTGCCAGCAAATGGCCAAAGAGATCTCGAAGGGGATGCTTACTGAGGCCTCCTTTAGGGCTATTGCGGAAGCTCATCCTAGCGATGACTCCCTCGCAACGAAGGTTTCCGAGCACGCTGCCCAGGTATGCTTCACGCCTATCTTTTTTCCCTTCAATTTTTTCTAAGTGTTTGGCTTTCTCTTTGGCTTACTGACCTCGCCTTTATCCCTTTCCAGCTACTAGGGTATGCCGGCTACCTCAGAGTTCGGGTAGCCAGGCAGACGGCATTCCGAGCCTCGGCCTTAGAGGTTATTGAAAAAACTAAGGCCATGTGCTTGGAATTGGCTACCAAGAACCTGCAGCTAGTTGATGCTGCAGATAAGGAGGTTGTTGCCCTTCGGGGGGAAAAAAAAGAACTTTTGAAGGACTCCTCCCAGAAGATTTCTGACCTCGGCTCCCAGGTGGCGGAGCTGATTTCGGCAAACGAGGCGCATCTAAAGGAGAAGTCGGAATTTGAGGCTGTCCTGGCGAAGGCACTTGCTGAGAACGCTGAGCTCCAAGCCGAGGTCAATTCTTTGAAGAAGGAGCCGAAGAAGAAGAAGATGAAGGCACTGAAGAAGGAGGTCACGGATCTGCAGAATGATCTTGAGGAACTTGAGGTCGAGAAGGACAAGTCCGACCAGATGGCCAAGGTCGCTTTCCAGGACGAGGTTTTGCCTCGCTCGGCACCAAGTTCTTCAGAGGTTCCCAGACCTGGACCTCTCTTTCTTGGAGCCTCTAAACATTCCAGAGGGGCCTCGGTGGTCCTGGTCCAAGATTGAGCACCTGAACTTGCCTTCTTCTATCTCGACGCCAAAAGGCGGTGGACAAGGACATAGGGGCTGGTGGCTCTCGGGACGCCGAGATTCCTTAGTTTGTTCTAGGACTCCTTGCCTTTTTCTTCTACTTTTGGTACTTCTCCTTCTCTGTAAGCCGATTCACCTTAATGAAGAGTTTTTTTGTTTGGCTAAGTCTTTTTTGCGAGATGTTTCGTTCTCCCCTTTGTCCCGAACATGATAGCTCAAGGGACTTCAGAAAATCATACCTGTGCTTATTTTGGCGAGCACCTTCACGAGATTTTTTGTTTCCCATTTTTCCCGAACATGATCGCTCAAGGGACTTTGGGAAATCGTATCTGCACTTATTATGGCGAATGCCTTCGTGGAATTCTGGCTTGTACACTTTTTATAACTTGAGAATTTTTCTAAGAAACTTCTGTACTTAGCGTATTTCCCAAATTTGTACAATACAATTCTTCCACAAAACCTTAAGCGTAGAATTTTTTCAAGGCATCTGAATGCCAGGTATTTTTTAATTCTACGCCTTCAGCATCGCCGAGTCTGTACACACCTTTTCATACTTCGGCAAGAACCAGATAAGGTCCTTCCCAATTTGCACGAAGTACTCCGTGGGAGCGCCTTCGGGGTGCAAAGTCAACCTTTTGGAGAACGAGGTCTCCTTTCTTGATTCCCTTTGGCCTGGCTCGTAAGTTTATAGCCGCGGCCACTCTTTGCTGAAAAGCTTTTCTTCTCAGCTCAGCTATTTCTCTGTGGTCGCTGACAAGGTCAAGCTTGGTTCTTAAACCGAGGTCATTTCCACTTTCATCGAATACTTGCACCCGTACCAACGGTCGCACGACTTCGATAGGGATGATGGCCTCTGTACCAAACACGAGTGAAAAGGGGATCTCCCCTGTGGCTCTTCTGGGTGTTGTTCGGTAACTCCATAACACGCTTTGGAGCTCTCCCGGCCGTTTCCCCTTTGCTTCCCCCAGTCTCTTTTTTAGACTGTCTTTTATGGTCCTGGTAGATACTTCTAGATGCCCGTTGCTTTGGGGATGGGCTACTGGGCCGAAGTGCATTTTTGTTCCGAGGTCACTGATGAATTCCTGGAATCCTTTATCTGTGAACTGGGACCCATTATCAGCTACAAGTACCTTTGGTATGCCGAATCTGCATACAATGTTTTTCCATACGAACTTCTGCACTTCCTTTGCCGAGATGGTCGCCAGGGGTTCTGCCTCGACCTATTTGGAGAAATAGTCTACTGCTACCACGCAGAATTTTACACCTCCAGGGGCTATTGGGAGCGGCCCAATGAGGTCTATGCCCCAGACTGCGAATGGCCAAGGATAATCAGCCGAAGTCACCAATTTCGAGGGTTTCCTCTAGATATTTGCGTGTCTTTGGCAATTACTGCATTTCCGGATGAACTGCCTAGCGTCTTTTCTCAGGGTGGACCAAAAGTATCCTTGGCGAAGTATTACTGCTGCAAGGGCATCAGTTCCGATGTGCGAACCACAAGCACCTTCGTGTACTTCTTCGACGATCATTTCAGTATCCTCTTTGCCAACACACCTCTGCAGTGGATTTGCATATCCCTGCCGATATAATTCTTCACCAATTAGGAACAATCGGCCGGAGCATCTTCGGATTTTGGCAGCTTCACTGGGGTCTTCTGAGAGTGTATTGTCGGCGAGATATCTTTTTATTGGGTCTTTCCAGCCTTTTCCCGAAGTTGATATGCTCAGCACTGTGATGCTCAGGTGGCTTAGCACCTCGGTGCATGCTTTAGATTTTGCCAGGCAATCTGCCTCGGCATTATCTCACCGAGGCACGTTTTCGATTCGTACGGTGTTGAACTCCCAGATGAGTTTTGCCACCAACTCAAGGTATTTTGCCAAGGTTGGGTCCTTTGCCCCGTAGTCTCCTGCCGTTTGTCGTACTACCAGCTGGGAATCGCTGTGGGCTTTCAAGTTTCTTATGCCAATTTTTCTGGCTAGGCGCAATCCTGCTATGAAGGCTTCATACTCCGCCATATTGTTAGTGACGTTAAAGCCAAACTTGATACTCTTCATCACTTCTAGGCCTTTAAGACCTCTAATGATTATGCCAGCTCCCTTGTGTTCGGACCCCGAGGCTCCGTCAACATGCAAGGTCCATTCGGGCTCACCTTCGACTGGATTCGGATGGCTATCCTCGGTGGTGGGTACTTCGGCGATGAAATCTGGCAGTGCTTGAGCTTTTATGGCTTTCCGAGGTTCATAAGTGATGTCGTGTTCGCCAAGCTCTATGCACCACTTGGAGAGCCTTTCGAAATGATCAACCTTTCTGATGACATCCCGTAGTGGTAGACTACTTCGGACGATGATAGGGTGAGCCTGAAAGTATGGTCGTAGCCTTCTCCCTGCCAGCACCAAGGCGTATATAGCTTTTCGCAACAAAGGATACCTGATTCAGGCGCCATGTAGGGATTTGCTTACGTAGTAACCTGGCCATTACTTCGGCCCCTCTTCTTTCACAAGGACCGAGCTCACAGCCTTTTCTGTGACGGCGAGGTATAGCATAAGGGGGTCTCCCTCGCGAGGTTGTCGAAGAGTGGGCAGGCTGGCTAAGTAGATTTTGAGTTCTTCCCAGGCCTTTTGGTAGTCTTCATTCCAAAGATGATCATTATTTCCGAGGTTGTTTTCCTCTGTTGTTGCCTTAGTGAGGACCTTGAAGAATGGTCGACACCTGTCTCCATACCTGGAAATAAATCTGCTAAGAGAGGTTATCCTTCCGGTGAGTCTCTGCACATCCTTTATTGTGGCAGCAGTTCGGAACTCGAGCAGGGCCTTGATTTTTTCTGGGTTAGCATCAATGCCTCTTTCTGATACCATGTACCCAAGGAATTTTTCCGAGGTCACTCCGAAGATGCACTTTTGGGGATTGAGATGGATCCCGAAGGTTCTAAGCTGGTGGAAAGTTTCCTTTAGATCTGCGACGTGGTCGTCACGCAGCTTGCTTTTGACTATCATATCGTCGACATACACTTCCATGTTTCTCCCTATTTGGTCGTTAAAGACCCTGCGCATCAACCTCTGGTAGGTGGCTCCTGCGTTTTTAAGCCCGAAGGGCATTCTGACGTAGTAGTATTTTCCTCCCTCGGTGATGAAGGCGGTTTTTTCCTCATCCTCGGGGTCCATCCTTTTTTGATGATACCCACTGAAGCCGTCTAAGAAACTTAGGAGCCCATACTCGGCAGTTGAGTCTACCAATTGGTCTATCGGTGGGAGGGGGTATGAGTTTTTTGGGCAAGCATCATTCAAATTTCTGAAGTCGTTGAACATCCGGAGCTTACTGCTTCCTTCTTTTGTGGCGATAACCACATTGCTCAACCATTCGGGGTATTTGACCTCCCTGACGACACCAACGTCTAACAAGCGCTGCACTTCGGTTTTGACAAAGTTACTTTTATGGACCGAGATGCTCCGTTTCTTTTGCCGGACAGGTTTTGCCTCAGGATTAACTTTAAGGCTATGCTGTATTACGCTAGGGTTTATCCCTGGCAAATCTTTCGGCCAGTAGGCAAATAGATCTTTATTTTCCAGTAGAAAAGATACAAGTTTTTTCTTGTCACCTTCGGCCAAGTTCTTCCCTATTCGGGTAGATTGACCTGGGACAAGTTCTACTGTTTCCAATTCTGCTTTCGCGAGATCTCCTTCCTTGCCCTTCTCTGGTGCCTTTGCCTCCAACGTTTGTGCAAAGTTGTTTGCCAAAGCTTTTCATGCCTTTAAGAACACCTTTCTTACTTCGCCTTGATCTATGAAGATCTCTGCATCTCCATCCTTGGTGGTGAAAGTGACCGTCAAGTACTTCACATCAGGGCGAATGTGCAGATTTCCCTGTGTCTGTCTCCCAAGGGTGGCGTTATACGATGAAGGGACATCCATGACAATAAACTTCGCCATTGTGAAGGTGTAAAGTTCAGCAGTCCCTTCTACCGAAGTTCCTTTCATCATCAAGGGGAGATCGATCCATCCAAGGACAGGCAGTTCGGACGGTCCTACCCCGAAAGTAGGCAAGGTGACGGGCTTGAGGTCACTGCTAGATATGCCCAAGTTCGGCAGTAAGTGCGAGAACAAGACATCAGCGTTCGATCCGTCGTCGAGCAGCACTCTCTTGACGTCCCAGTTCCCTATCCTCACCATGATCAGCAGCGGATCGTCATGGGGAATGATGACGGTGGATCCATCCCTGCGGGCGAGTTTCTTTGTCGGATTCTGATATTCCATGACTGCTATTTCTCTGGCCTTCCTCTTTCTTTCTGAGGATGCGAGCCCCGTTGTGATTGTTTGTATTACTCCTGCCGAAGGTGGAGGGCGCCTCTTCGGACTTCGGTTTCTCCGCCTGTCAGAGTCATAGACATCATCTTCGGCCTTTTCTTCCTCATCTTTTCTTCCCTTCGGGGAAGGCATCCGTAGATATCGTCGAAGTTGGCCCAGTTTTATTAGCGACTCTATGTACTTCTTCAGTTGGAAGCAATCTTCGGTGTCATGGCCGTGGTCGCGGTGAAACTGGCAGAACTTCTTTATGTTTTTCTTGTTATCAGCGGTCATGGCCCTTGGCCGCCGAATCTGCGTCCCCTGCCTTTCCATCGTCATGAGGATGTTTGTCCGTGTAGTGTTCAGGGGTGTGAATGCTGGGAGTTTGCTTCCCCGCATTCTCCGAGGTCGGCCTGCCTGTTCGGTTGGATGCCGAGTTTGCTGGTTGGACCCTTCGGTGTAGGCGTGATCGGACTTCGGCCCACCCATTCTCAGCTCCTCGGCGGTCATGTGCTGTTTGGCCCTTCGGTAAAATTCACCGAAGGTGTCCGGGGGGTCCTTAAAGAACTCGTAAAACAACTGCGAGTCCCTCCGAAGGCCTCGTGTCATGGCGAGAATGCGTATTTCGGGCCAAAAATCCGGGACGCTCAAAGCTTCCCTGTTAAACCTTTCGACATAGTCACGGATGGTTTCTCCATTTCTTTGCTCTATGTCGAACATCTGTACAGGCATTTTCGCCGTTGACCGACTTCCAATAAATTGCTGTGTGAAGGCTGTGGATAACTCTTGGAACCCCGTGATGGTTCCTGGAGCCAATGAGTTATACCACGCAGTTGCTGGTCCTGTGAGGGTGACCTCAAAACATTTGCACAAGGTAGCATCATCGGTTCCGTGCATTATCATGCTGCGTCTGTACTTTGTCAGATGGGGCTGTGGGGGTTACTGCGGCCATCATAGATCTCCAGCCGAGGTACCCTGAAGTCGCCTGGCATGCTTGCCTCAACTACAGTTTGGGTGAACGGGGACTTATCCTCGCAGAAGGTTCCCGACAGCCTAGCCCAGACGGGTTTGCGGGCTACCTGTTTCTCCACCCTGTCTAGTCTCGCTAGTATCCTCTCCATAAGGATTGTGGCATTAAGCTCATCCTCTGGGAAAAAAGATTGCCGCCGCCTCTTCAGGGAGAGAGCTCGATGTCGAGGGGACAGGGACCTCGCCTCAGGCGATGAACTCCTTCGCTGTGAGACTTTGGGTCGCTTGGACCTTGTTTGTCTTGCAGGCAATTTTCTGAGGGGTATGTTTTTCGTAGAGGACTCTTCACGTGGGTCCCCGCTTCCCGAACCATGATGGGTCGATTTGGGGCTTTTCTCCCGAGGGCGCCCTGGTGAGGGAGGCCTTTGGCCCTGAGCTTGTTGTGGCCACCGTTGGTCTATCTGCTGTGTCATTTCAGCTACGACAGAATGCTGAAAGTCCCGTAGAAAGCTCATAGTAATGACTAGAGGGCGGTCTTCCTCGAGCGCAGAAGTCCCTGGGAATGTTTGCTCAGCGGCCGGTTGATCCTCAGGCGCGGACGGGGACCTCGGGAGTCCCTTGTCCTTAGAACGCCGAGTTTCAATGACGGCGACCTCAGAGTGGGTTCCCACAGACGGCGCCAAATGATGCCGGTCAGCATCTTCATGGAGTGACATTGAGACTTCTAGAGGGACTTCTTGAGAGGGAGACCGCCTGGAGTCCCAAACTGCCCAGGGGAGCGCGCCTGAAAAGCTCAGAAGATAGGGTTAGGAGGTCCCCGGGGTGTGTTTCCGGGGAGGAGCCTCCGACGCCCAAGTCAGTGTCCTGAAATAAAATAAGGGAGGAGCACTGAAAAGTAGAACGGCCTTGCCTGTTTTTGTTTTTTGAAGGAGAGGAGTCTGCTCAAGGATCCATCCCATGCCCAGGTTTATTTCCTGATATTTATAGGAGTATTCAGCCCGTTCAGATCATGACACGTGTTTGGTCAGATCTTTCCTGAATTTCTAGGCGTAGGGGAAAAGTAGCCGGTGGCAGGTTTCTTGAGCCTTGAACCGAGACAGGTCATGATGGGACCTGGATGGCGTTGGTGTGTCAGACCGCCGTTTGGGGTGGCCTGTAACGTATGTGGGCGACATGTCAGAGGCTCCTTAAATGCTCATGTCATACTCCCGAAGTCCCTGGACGAGTTCATCCTCTGGCGTGGACGATGCCCCTTCGGGAAATATGCCCGTAGTTCGGGGAGTTCCCTGATTCAGGGTTCCGCCTTCGGGGAGATCCTCTTCGGTTTGCAGTAGCTGATTCTCCATCTCTGAAGGCGATCTGTTTAGTACCTCGGGGGGGCTAATAATATCCTCGCGTTCCCTGACACTCCGAGTTCAGGTCAGATAGAGGCGATAGCCCTTCGGCTATCACTAGTCATAGCATAAGAAGGAAAGAATTTGGCCGACCACTTTTGAACTTTCTCTGAAATGGAGTAGCTTGGATGAAAGTTAAGGGGAAGCCGGCTCTCAGGATTGGGATAGGCCTTTGCTTGGGGAGCAGATATGTTCAGAAAGAAGAAGTCTAACCTCGGGAAGGCGAAAGAAAAAGAATAGCGAAGGCACACAAAAAATACCGAAGAATGACTTCAAAAAGGATTGGACAGACCTAGCTCAGAACAAGAAATGCGCATCGGAAGATCACCGCAAGTGTCACAGAAAATCGCTCCGCCGCTAGCATCACCTCCAAAAAAAGAAAGAGACAAGAGGAAACTCGAGAGCAAAAGATAGCAAAAGAACAGAAGTGTGGAAAAAACTAAGGATGAAGGGTTTATATCGGCCGAAGGGGGCAGGCGAAGCATCGCCATAATGATCCTTCAAAGGTGAAGAGACACGACTGACGTAACGGACGCGACTGTTCGCCAGTCACTAGGTGGTACGTTTCACCCGATGCGGGATACGGGGGCATGCCTCCTGACAGCTAGTAGGCCTATGCAAGTTTACCCTAAAGTGACACGCCTATCCAATCAAGAAATGTGATGATTCGCTGAGGCAACAAAAAATCAGATGGGGAATATGCACTTCGTTCCAAAGATTAAAACTTTGGGAAAATCCAAGGCTCGGCCAAAAATGAGGAAGTACCGCTTGAATGATGACGGTACTACCTCGGTTTGAAAAGACATCATTTGATAAAGAGGTGCCCTCTTCCGAATAATGTAACCTTTGTCAAAAGCCCAGTCATACTAGTTGAGACAGTTGACACCTCCCAAGAGTTCCGCGACACGCTTGTAAAAGCTCAAGCTCCGAAGATAAAACTTTGGCTTCCCGAGGGGGGCATGTTATAGCGAAAGGCCTATTGCAGTTGGAGATTTCCCAAATTGGCTTGACGGGTACCACCCTCGGGGAACGCATGTGACCCACCTCGGGAAAAAGGGAAGCCCCCACCATCTTCGGTGTGAACACCACCCTACAACCAAAGGGCCAACGTTCCCAAGATCTAATCACCTTGGCAAAGACCACCTTCAGTCAAGACCTAGCCCGACCTCAACTATCCTCGGTAAGTGATTGGACAGACCTCGGAAATGGCACGCACAACCACCCTCGGATGGGTGAGCCTACCAACTTTGGGAGTATATATCCCCATCCTCGATAAGGGTGAACGTCTCCTAAGGGTGTCCAACTTTCTCAAAGGACCTCACCTAACAACACTCGGTAGTAATGTCAGGCCGAAGGAGACGTTCTGTCCCGAAGGAATTCCATACGCCGAAGGGTTCTAGCTTCCTGAAGAGGTCTTGTGAAAGCACGACAAAAATGGTTAAGGAGCCTCTGACATAGAGACCTCGCACACACCCCTGACCTCTGGCCAGAACGGCCTACGGCCAGCTGGAGATACCTATCTCCGAAGGTACGGACCACATCTGACCGTACGCATGTCATGATCTGAGCGGGCTGTGTCAAATGGCTTTCTACACCCTCCTATAAAAACTTAGGAATGACTTTGGTAAGCACAAGACACAGAATTCTCTCTACTCTTTGCTGTCCACTATCTACTCCTTACTCCCCAAATACTGACTTAGGCATCGGAGGCTCCTCCCCCAGAAACACATTCTAGGGAGCTCCTAACCCTTGTTCTTCTAAGTGTTTTAGGCACCCTTATACCAGAAGTCCCTCCTTTAGGTCAGCATGTTATACGACGAGGATGCCACCGGGCAACTATGCGTTTGATCCTAATTAACTATGTATGGCAAGCATTAGGGCTAGGAATTGAGAAGGCCAACTTAATTCCCTAGATTAGTATAGGTGAAACTAAATGGTTAAGGAAATGAATTTGACTATAGAATCATGCTTGCCATGCACCTTTTAGTTGGTATTAGTGGTGTGTTTGTAATTATGTGCCTCTAGGTTTGTTTGTGCATGCTAAACCCTTATATATTGATTATTTCTTATGTATGATAGCCAAAGGCTATTGCCTCCTTGGTAGTAACTCCCTGCCAGAATATTGGCCGAGGAGTCTGACGTCACCCAAGAGAGGATCTTTTCATTGACCTCGGAAGGTGCGAAGTCAAACACTATGAGCTCGAGACTTTGGTTAGCTCGTCAGGAATTCCGAGGACAACACCGTCTCCATCGAGAGGCCAAACTGACCGTCTTCGGGTAAGAGAGCCATCTCTCTGAAGCAAGGGAGAATCTCCCCGAAGGCAGAGGCCCCAAAGAGGTCTTCCCCGAACAAGAAACACCTGAACAAGGGAATCCCCTAACTATGGGTGTGAGTCCCAAAGAAGGTGTTCATCAAGTTAACTCCCAGAACTATGGGATAGATCTCGAAGGAGGTGCTCGCACCGAAGGGCGACCTCGCCCAGGGGACCTCGGGAGTACGGTATGAGCATTTAAGGAGCCTCTAACATGTCGCCCATAAGCCCTACACGTCACATCTGAACGGCGAACTGACACGCCGCAGCCGCCCCAGTCCTGACACAACCTGTCCGGGTCCAGGGCTAAAGGAGGCTGCAAACGGCTGCCTGTCCCCTAGGTCCAAAACTACAGATCAAATCCGACCGAACACGTGTCATGATCTGAACGGACCAGCTACTCCTATAAATACTAGGAAATGGGACTGGGCAAAGGATGGGCATTTTCCTCCCTCTGAGAAAACACAAAACAGGCAAGACACTTGATCCCTTGGTGTTCTTCCTCCACTTTCACTCAGAAAACTGACTTGGGCGTTGGAGGGTCCTCCCCGGAAAAGCAAACCGGGGACCTCCTAACCTCTTCTTTGAGCTTTTCAGGCATGCTCAGCTGGGAAACCAGAGCTCCAGGCGCTCGCCTCCTTAGGAAGTCTCTCCACCTGTCAACATGATAGCAAACGAAGATGCCTTGGGGCATCATTTGGCGCCGTCTGTGGGAACCTACTCCCAGGTAGCTGTTGTCGAAACTCGGCGTTCGAAGGACAAAGGACTCCCGAAGTCCCCGTCCACGCTTGAGACCCAACCAGCTACCGAACAAAGTCCCCCAGAGACTTCCTTGCCTGAAGAGGAACGCCCTCTTGTCATCACCATGGGTTTTTTATGAGACTTTCAGAGGTCTGTTGTGGCTGAAATGACACAACAGATAGACCGAAGGTGGCCGCAACCAGCCCAGGCGCAAAAACCCACTTCGCCAGCACGACCTTGGGAGAAAAGCCCAAGGGCAACCCATCATAGCTCGGGAAGTGGGGAGCCACGAGAAGAGTCCTCGACAGATAACTTGCCCCTCGGAGCACAGCTGGCGGAAAAAGCGAGGACTGAACGACCCGAAGTCCCATCCAGAAGAAGTTTGTCGCCAGAGGCAAGGTCCCCCTCAACTCGGTACCGAAGTCGCTCCCCGAAGAGACGGCAACAGTCCTTTTACCAAAGAACCTCCAAGCACCAGGAAGAGGAACCCAGTGCTACGCTCCTGCTGGAGAAAGTCTTGGCAAGACTGGAGAGAGTGGAACAACAGGTGGCACGAAAGCCTGTTTGGGCCAGGCTAACTGAAACCGTCTCTGGAGATGAAACTCCTTTCGCCCGAACAGTGGTCGAGGCGGCCATGCCAAGTGACTTTAGGCTACCTCGGCTAGAGACCTATGAGCGTCGGACTGATCCCCAGGCCCACCTAATAAAGTACAAACGGAGCATGGTGCTACACGGGGCTGATGATGCTACACTCTGCAAGTGCTTCGAAGTCACTCTTGTAGGACCAGCAACTGCCTGGTACAATTCCCTGCCTCCCGGAAACATCAGGGGGTTCCAGGAGCTGTCCACAGCGTTCACCCAACAGTTCATTGGGAGCAAGCCGACGACGAAGTTGCCCGTCCAGATGTTTGACATAGCACAGAGAAACGGGGAGACCATCCGTGACTATGTCGAGAGGTTCAACAGAGAGGCCCTCAGTGTTCCCGACTTTCGCCCCGAAATCCGCATCCTCGCCATGACGAGGGGCCTCCGGAGGGATTCGCACTTGTTTTATGAATTCTCCAACGATCCCCCGGACACGCTGGGAGAATTCTACCGAAGGGCTGAACAACATATGACAGCCGAAGAGCTGAGAATGACGGGACCAAAGGCTGACCATATTCACGCTCGTGGCGAAGGGTCCAGCCAGCAAGCCCGGTGTCCAACGGAACAGTTAGGCCGACCTCAGAGAGCGCGAGTAGGAGGAAGGAAGCCCCAAAACTTTACACCTCTGAGCACCACGAGGGCTAACGTCCTCATGGCGTTGGAAAAACAGGGGGCTCAAATCCAACGACCGAGGGGCATGACTGCTGACAACAGAAGGAACATGAAGAAGTTCTGTCAGTTCCACCGTGATCACGGTCATGACACCGAAGACTACTTTCAGCTGAAAAAGTACATCAAATCACTGATAAAGCAGGGCCAGCTTCGGCGTTATTTGAGAATGCCTTCCCCGAAGGGGAAAAAAGAGGAAGAAGGAAAGCCCGATGACGAGGATTACGATTCAGACAGGCAAAGGAACCGAAGTCCGAGAAGGCGTCCTCCACCTTCGGCAGGAGTAATACAGACGATCACAACCGGACTTCCATCCTCGGAAAGAAAAAGAAGGGCCAGAGAGATAGCGGTGATGGAATATCAGAGCCCAACGAAAAAATTGGCCCGCGAGGATGGCTCCACCATCGTATTTCCCCATGACGATCCATTGCTGATAATGGCGAGGATAGGAAACTGGGACATCAAGAGGGTACTGCTGGACGATGGGTCAAACGCAGACGTCTTGTTCTCACATTTGCTGCCAAGCTTGGGTGTATCCAGGAGAGACCTCAAGGCTGTTACTTCACCCACGTTCGGCGTAGGACCATCTGAGCTACCTGTCCTCAGGTGGATCGACCTCCCCTTGATGATGAAAGGAACTTCAGAGAAAGGAACTGCTGAGTTGTTCGCCTCTACCATGGCAAGATTCATAGTCATGGACGTTCCTTCGTCATACAACGCCATCCTCGGCAGACAGACACAGGGAAATCTGCACATTCACCCAGATGTAAATTACTTGACCGTCACCTTCGCCACCAAGGAAGGAGATGCAAAGATCTTCATTGATCAAGGCGAGGTGAGAAAGGTGTTCGTCAGAGCACGAAAGGCTCCAGCAAGCAACTTAGCACATGCTGTAGAAGCAAAAGAGCTGGAAAGGGGCGAGGCAGAAGATCCCACAAAAGCGGAAACAGAAGAAGTAGAGCTTGTCCTAGGCCATAATACCCGAATAGGGAAAAGCATGGCCGAAGGAGACAAGGAAAAACTTGTATCTTTTCTGCTCGTAAATAAAGATCTGTTCGCCTACTCGCCGAAGGACATGCCAGGGGTAAACCCTCGCGTAATCCAGCATAGCCTCAAAGCGAGTCCGGAAATAAAACCTGTCCGGCAAAAGAAACGGAGCATCTCAGCTCACAAAAGTGACTTCGTCAAGACCGAAGTCCAGCGTCTGATAGACGCTAGCATTATCCGGGAGGTAAACTACCCCGAATGGCTAAGCAACGTGGTAATTGCCACAAAAGAAGGAAGTAGTAAGCTCCGGATGTGCATCGACTTCAGAAATTTGAACGATGCTTGCCCGAAAGATTCATATCCCCTTCCGCCAATAGACCAACTGGTAGACTCAACTGCTGAGTACGGGCTCCTAAGTTTCCTGGACGCTTTCAGTGGGTATCATCAGATAAGGATGAACCCCGAAGATGAAGAGAAGACTGCCTTCATCACTGAGGGAGGAACATATTGCTATATCAGGATGCCCTTCGGACTCAAAAATGCAGGAGCCACCTACCAGAGGCTGATGAACAAAGTCTTCAAAGACCAAATTGGGAGGAACATGGAGGTGTATGTTGATGATATGATAGTCAAAAGCAAACTGCCTGGCTACCACGTTGAAGATTTAGAGGAAACCTTCCAAAAACTCAGAGCCTTCGGGATACGCCTTAATCCTGAGAAATGCATCTTCGGGGTGACCTCGGGAAAGTTCCTTGGGTACATGGTATCCGAAAGAGGCATCGATGCTAACCCCGAGAAGATTAAGGCTCTGCTTGAAATCCGAACTCCTGCCACAGTCAAAGACGTGCAAAGACTCACCGGAAGAATAACCTCTCTGAGCAGGTTTATTTCCAGGTACGGAGATAGGTGTCAACCCTTCTTCAAAGTCCTCACAAAGGCAGCAAAGATGGAAGGCGACCTCGGAAGGAATGGTCATCCTTGGGATGAAGATTGCCAAAAAGCCTGGGAAGAACTCAAAGTCTACTTGGCCAGCCTGCCGACCCTGCGGCAACCTCGGGAGGGAGAGCCCCTCGTATTATACCTCGCCGTCACAGAAAAAGCTGTGAGCTCGGTCCTCGTGAAATAAGAAGGGCCAAAGCAATGGCCAGTCTACTATGTCAGCAAGTCCTTGCATGGCGCTGAAGTCAGGTACCCTTTGCTTCAAAAAGCTATATATGCCTTAGTGCTTGCAGGGAGAAGGCTGTGGCCATATTTTCAGGCTCACCCCATTATCATCCGAAGTACCCTGCCTCTACGGGATGTTATGAGGAAAGTTGATCACTCGGGAAGGCTTTCCAAGTGGTGTATAGAGCTTGGCGAACACGACATCACGTATGAACCCCGGAAAGCTATAAAAGCTCAAGCTTTGGCAGACTTCATCGCCGAAGTACCAAACACCGAGGAGGGACATTCATTTTCGGGCGAAGACGAGCCAGAATGGACGTTATATGTTGACGGGGCCTCAGGATCCGAACACCAGGGAGCTGGAGTGATTATCAGAGGCCCCGAAGGCCTAGAAGTAATGAAGGCCATCAAGTTCAGTTTCAACGCCACCAACAATATGGCCGAGTATGAGGCCCTCATAGCAGGATTACGCCTGGCCAGAAAAATTGGCGTGAGAAACTTGAAAGCCCAAAGTGATTCCTAGCTGGTGGTCCGGCAAATGGCAGGGGACTATCGCGCGAAAGACCCGACCTTGGCGAAATACCATGAGTTGGTAACAAAGCTTATTCGGGAGTTCGACGTCGTGACAATCGAGAATGTACCCCGACGAGAAAATGCTGAGGCAGACTGTTTGGCGAAGTCCAAAACTTGCACCGAAGTGCTAAGCCACCCCAGCATCGCGGTGTTAAGCATAGAGACCTCGGGGAAAGGATGGAAAGAACCAATCAAAACGTATCTCGCAACTAACACACTCCCCGAAGACCCCAGCGAAGCCGCAAAAGTGCGAAGGCGCTCCGGACGTTTCTTCTTAATTGGAGAAGAACTATATCGGCAAGGATATGCAAATCCACTACAGAGGTGTGTTAGTGAAGAGGATACTGAAATGATCCTCGAAGAAGTTCACGAAGGTGCCTGTGGTTCGCACATCGGAACCGACGCCCTCGAAGCAGTGATACTTCGCCAAGGATACTTCTGGCCTACCCTGAGAAAGGATGCCAAGCAGTTCGTCCAGAAATGTGGTAGTTGCCAGAGACATGTGAACATCCAAAGAACACCCTCAAAGTTCGTGACTTCGGCAGACTATCCTTGGCCCTTCGCAGTTTGGGGCATAGATCTCATCGGGCCACTCCCAACGGCGCCTGGGGGCGTAAAGTTCTGCGTAGTAGCAGTTGACTATTTCTCTAAGTGGGTCGAGGCAGAACCTCTGACAACTATCTCAACCAAAGAAGTGCAGAAGTTCGTATGGAAAAACATCGTATGCAGATTCGGCATACCGAGGGTACTCGTAGCGGACAATGGATCCCAGTTCATAGACAAAGGATTCCAAGAGTTCATTAGCGACCTCGGGACAAAAATGCACTCCGCCCCAGTAGCTCACCCCCAAAGTAATGGGCAGGTGGAAGTATCTAACAGGACCATAAAAGATGGTCTGAAAAAGAGACTAAGGGAAGCAAAAGGGAAATGGCCAGGAGAACTCCAGAGCGTGTTATGGAGTTACCGAACAACACCCCGAAGAGCCACAGGGGAAACACCCTTTTCACTCGTCTTCGGCACAGAGGCCATAATCCCTGTCGAGGTAGTACAACCGTCAATACAAGTCCAAGTGTTCGATGAAAGTGGAAATGACCTCGGCCTGAGAACCAAGCTCGACCTCGTCAGCGAACACAGAGAAGTAGCCGAGATGAGAAGAAAAGCTTTCCAGCAAAGAATAGCAGCAGCCATAAACCTACGCGCCAGGCCAAAGGGAATAAAATAGGGAGACCTCGTTCTCCGAAAGGCTGAATTTGCACCCCGAAAGCCATCCCACGGGGTACTTCGCGCAAATTGGGAAGGACCGTACCTGGTACTTGCCGAAGTACGAAAAGGAGTTTATAAGCTCGGTGATGCCGAAGGCATAAAATTAAAAAACACTTGGCACTCAGAGGCCTTGAAAAAATTCTATGCCTAAAACGTTTGGTGGGAAGGTTGTATTGCACAAGTTGGACAAATTTGTCTAAGTAAAAAGTTCTGAAGAAGTACAAAACAAGAGTCTCACGAAAGCAATCGCCGAGGAAAGCAAAAAGTATGGTTTTTCGAAGTCTCTTGAGCGAATATGTTCGGGACAAAGGAAAGCAAGAGTATGGTTCTCCGAAGTCCCTTGAGCGAATATGTTCGGGACAAAGGAAAGCAAGAGTATGGTTTTCCGAAGTCCCTTGAGTGAATATGTTCGGGAAAAAGGAAAGCAAAAGTATGGTTTTTCGAAGTCTCTCGAGCGAATTATGTTCGGGACAAAGGGCAACAAAGGGATCTGGCAAAAAATACTTAGCCAAATTTTTATCTATTGAGCCAAAGAGTGCTTACAGAGAAGAAAGTTGCTGAAAGACTACAAAAAAGAAGAAGAAAATGAAGACAAAAGGCCCTAGTACAAACTAAGGAACCTCGACGTCTTCAGAACTGCCAGCCTCTGTGCTTTTATCAGCAGCCTTCGGCGTCGAGAAAGAAGGAGGCAGTTTCAAGTGCTCGATCTTGGACCAAGTCCACCGAGGCTCCTTCGGGATGTTCATGCCTTCCAGGAAAGAGAGGTCAAAATCTGGGAACTTCTGCAGAATTTGGTGCCGAGCAAGACAGAAGCCGTCTTGAAAGCCCAACTTCGTCATATCATCGGACTCCCGCTTCTTGACCGCCAAATCTGCATAGTCCTTCTCCAGATCCGCGTAATCCTTCTCCAGATCCTTAAGCTTTCTCTTCAATGCCTTCATCTTCTTCTTCTCTTCTGAAGGCTTCTTCAGAGATGCGACCTCAGCTTCGAGCTGGGCCTTTTCCTCGAGCATCTTCGCAAGGATTGCGTCACTTTCTGACTTATCCTTTTGAATCGCTTCTACGATCGAAGTCAGCTCCGCCATCCGAGAGCCGAGGTCGGAAAGTTTCTAGGAGGTGCCATCTCAAGTTCCTCTTTCTCTTTTATGAACCCCTCCCGAAGTTCAGCAATTTCCTTCTCCGAAGACTGCTTCAGCTGAGCATTATCGGCAGCCAACGCTGAACACTGGGCCTTCGTCTTGGTGTAAAGGTCCCAGAGTGACGCCCTCCGTTCTGTCTCTCACGCCACCCGAACACGGAGCAACCCGGCATACCCCATCAGCGGCAAAAAAGGCAAAACAAAGGGAAAATGACGCTAAGTAAAAGGCAAAGGTGAAATTGGCACTAAGGAAACAGTGAAGCATACCTGGGCGGCATGTTTAGTGAGTTTGGCGGCCATAGAGATGTCGCCTGGGTAAGCCTCCGTAAGGGCCTTATAAGAGGCCTCAGTAAACACCCCTTTGCACATCTGCCTGGCCATCTCGGGACAGTCCTCCGTGAACGTCCAGAAGGGCTCCTTCGGCACTTTCCCTGCTGGGACTTGGGCATCCCGAAGGGCCCTCTTGCGGGCGTGTTCGGCAACCCAGTCAGGAGCGGCCACCTCCGCTGCACAAAAAGGCAGAAAAATTGGTTAAGGCCAGAAACCCCTTAAGGATTTACAAGAGAAGAAAAGGGTTCTTCGACAAAGTACAAACCTGCTGGCACCTCGGTAACGTCGTCGTCAAGAATCGACGTCGCCTCAGTAGAGATCCCCTTGCCTTTTATTTGGCGCCGTTGCTCAGCAGAAGGGGTCTCCTCCCCATCGCCCTCCAGAAGAGCATGTGAAGGCGTGGGGCTTTGAGGAAGGACGTCGGAAGAAGGGACGTCGACAGAAGGAACCTCGAGCAAAGGGGTAGCAGGGTGTTCGGGCTCCTTGCCTACCTCCTCCGGAATTTGCGGAAGAGAGGAAGGAGCAGCTTTCTTTGCCCGTTTTGAGGGAGGGCCGCCCGAAGTCTGCTTCCGCCTCCGAGAGGCGGCCTTCTTTGTCTGTTAGCCCCTCTCAGCCTGCCCCGTAAAAAGAGCCTTGTAGAAGGCAGCCGTGTCGTTGCCCATCTCTGAAAAAAGAAAACGAAGATCAGTGTAAGTCCAAGATGAAGTTATGAAGGAAAAAATGAGAAAGTAACTTACTTTCGTAAAAAGACTCATAAGTCTCTTTCCCCCGAAGGAGTTTTACGAGCCAGGAGTCCTTCCACGAAGAAGCCGGTTTCGGCATATTGAGGTCTGTCACATGCTCCTTTACCACCTTGAGTTCCCGAAGGACCTCTTCGGTCATGAGCCTCCAGTTCATCGGAAAGAGGTAAAGGGCACGAGGAGAGACCTCGGCAGCCCAGTCAGAGACGGCCCGGATGCGCCTGTCGAAGTCCTCAAAGATAGGTGCTACGTCGGCGTCTAGCAGTATCTTCGGGTCAACAACATCCATCTTGAGCCTCCCCTGAGCCCACTTGGTCGGGACGTGCGACCAAGCCTCCGACTTCTTCAGGAAAAAGAATTTTTGTTGCCACCCTCGCCAGCTGTCTTTGGTGGTGAAGGTGAACGTATACTTTTTGCTCCCGGATCCCCGAGGTAGCATAAAGTAGAAGCCACCCTTCGGGACCACGAAGAGCTTGTAGTACTGAAGAAAAACTACAAAGTGAGGTTTTATTTTGAAAACGCCGCACATACAGAGGAAGGAATTGAAATAGCAGTACGAGTTCGGTGGGAGTTGGTTAACGGCAATGCCATGGAAGTTGCAGAACGCGCTAACCATCTCCGGGGGGGATACCGAAGTCCGGCCTTCAGTTGGGCTCGGAAAATGGTGATTTCATCACTTCGGTTGGAGAAAGGAAATTGGTCAGGACGGGGCAACCTCGTCACAGAGTAAGAGGGTAAGAAAAAATTTTTCTTCCACTTCGCTAGTTTTGCCGCAGTAGTGCAGCAGGGGTGAGAAAGAAGAGCTTGCCAACTCTCGGGAACAGGCATGATGAAAATGAGTTCGGGAAAAACAAGGAAAACGAGTTCGGGAAAAACAAAGAAGAATCTTTGAAAAAAGCAGAAGGACTAAAACCCACCAAAGGTCTTGCCGGAATCTGGATTTCTGGAAGCCGTCGTGAAAAGTGGTCGAAAAAATGCCTGAAAATGGAGAACCGCCGCGGAAAATGGGGAGAGAATTAGAAGGCAAAAGAAAGCAAAAGCAGAAGAAGAAAGAGGGTTATGACAGGACTGATATATATAGGCCAAGAAGGCTAGGAGAACCGTCGTCATTAGTACCCCTCGGAAGGCGAAGCGTCGCCATAACTGCTAAGAGCGCCTGAAAAGTCGCGCCAGCCATACTCAGTGCATTCTTAACCAATAAAAAAGTGCCATGTGTCGGTCATCGCGCAGCAAATGTGCCACGTGTCGTCCATCACGTCGAGCACGCCCTCTGACACCGTTTGGTCTATAGGCGCCGCCCTAGACTGACTCTGCTGGATACAGGACGCGACGCATGAGCAGACCTATAAAGGCAAAAAAGTAGGTTACCTCGAGGACACCAAAAGACAGCCTGTGACATCGGGCAAAACGTCTATCTTCGGTACAAGGTTATCCTATTTCCCCTCGCCACAAGGACACCAAGAGACAGCCTGTGACTTCAGGCAGAAGGTGTATCTTCGGCACAGGGACAGCGTATCTTCTCGCACCTCGAGGACACAAAAAGGGCTGCCCATCGCTCCAGGCAGAAGAAGGCGTCTTCGGCGCAGATATCACAACCACAGGACCCGAAAACCGATGAACCGAAGTTTCTCACTTCGGCTTTTCGGAGGGGGGCCTGTGATAGCCAAAGGCTATTGCCTCCTCGGTAGTAACTCCCTGCCAAAATATTGGCCGAGGAGTCTAACGTCACCCAAGAGAGGATCTTTTCATTGACCTCGGAAGGTGCGAAGTCAAACACTATGAGCTCGAGACTTTGGTTAGCTCGTCACGAATTCCGAGGACAACACCGTCTCCATCGAGGGGCCAAACTGACCATCTTCGGGTAAGAGAGCCATCTCTCTGAAGCAAGGGAGAATCTCCCCGAAGGCAGAGGCCCCGAAGATGTCTTCGTCGAACAAGAAACACCTGAACAAGGGAATCCCCTAACTATGGGTGTGAGTCCCGAAGAAGGTGTTCATCAAGGGAACTCCCAGAACTATGGGATAGATCCTGAAGGAGGTGCTCGCACCGAAGGGCGACCTCGCCCAGGGGACCTCGGGAGTACGGTATGAGCATTTAAGGAGCCTCTGACATGTCGCCCACAAGCCCTACACGTCACATCTGAACGGCGAACTGACACGCCGCAGCCGCCCCAGTCCTGACACAACCTGTCCGGGTCCAGGGCTAAAGGAGGCTGCAAACGGCTGCCTGTCCCCTAGGTCCAAAACTACAGATCAAATCCGACCGAACACGTGTCATGATCTGAACGGACCAGCTACTCCTATAAATACTAGGAAATGGGACTGGGCAAAGGATGGGCATTTTCCTCCCTTTGAGAAAACACAAAACAGGCAAGACACTTGATCCCTTGGTGTTCTTCCTCCACTTTCACTCAGAAAACTGACTTGGGCGTCGGAGGGTCCTCCCCGGAAAAGCAAACCGGGGACCTCCTAACCTTTTCTTTGAGCTTTTCAGGCACGCTCAGTTGGGAAACCAGAGCTCCAGGCGCTCGCCTCCTCAGGAAGTCTCTCCACCTGTCAACATGACAGCAAACGAAGATGCCTTGGGGCATCAATGTATATACATGTGTTGCTTTGTGTTTTCATGTCTTTGGTTGTAGGTACTTAGAGTTTAGCTTCGATTAAGCTTGATGCTTAACCTATGTTAGGCCTTGGAGATGATTGGAATCATTACTATGTTCTAAAACTCATTGGCCTACATCTTTATGCTATATGGAAAGGTTTGCTTAAGAATTAAAAAAGCTAAAAGTTGTTTACATGCTTCGTGTTTGGTAACGTATTGAGTTATGATGTTCTTGCTCAAGATTCTAAGCATGTAACTTACTTATGTAGCAAGTTAATGTGTTGAAGTGCACTACTTACAGGATTTTTGAGCTACACATCGTGGGAAAAAGTCATAGTGGTGATGGATATGCTTAAGTTGTGAATATGTAGTATTTGTATGCGTATGTGCACTTTTAAGTTCATAGTGCACTAGGGTGGTCTATCATAGGCTCACCATGGCTCATGTGTATGCAAGATGAACATGTTTAGGTTGGATGCTTGTGCCTAATATGTGTTTAAACTATGGAGTAGCAAAGATGTTCACTTGATTGTGTATTTATGTTTGCTTGTGGTGTGTGTATGTTCTCGGATATTATGTGTGTTAGGGTGGTTTATGGGAGGCCTACCAAGACACATGGATATGTGTGCCACCTGCATGTAAATCAATGTTTTCAAAACCTGAGCTGGCATTTTGGTTGTCATGTATATATTTGTATGATGCTTATAAGGAATTAACATGAAAATTCATCTAGGTACCTAGTTTGTTTTGGATGAGCAATAAATTTTGGTGTGCTTAACAAATTAGGTGCTGTGCATGTCCTGGGATGGTTATGTGTCCTAACAGTGTCCAGGCATGCCTCGGTGCCCCTCCTTCATGTCCTAGTGTGTTAAAGTTGAGCCGCCATGCGTGTAGAAGGCACCTACGGTGCCTAAGCCTTTGTCTCTAGCACATGTTAGACACTTAAAAAGTAGCTTAATATCTTGGATCCAATAAACATAATTAGGTGTTTTAACCTTTTATTTTGGGCTCTAAACCTCTCAAATGGGCCAGGGGCTATGTTGGGCATGACACATCTTGCTAAGAAGTGTTGAGATAAGAATGATATCCAAATTGCTAACTTTGGGACCTACTTAACTAAGTCACCCCAATAGCATTTGGGACTTAGAGGCACAGAATTTAGCTCAAGCTCATGAGATGAGCTTGGACATGTGTTGTTCACCTAACTATCCAAGAGTTGCATGAGATGTAATTAGCAAGAAACTGCCTGCCTAAATAGCTATGACTTGAGACAAAACCCAAAGCTGACTCAAGTTATGGTGAAATATGGATCTTGGCCCACTAGAATACCTTAGCATTAAGGTGTTCTGAAATAGTATCAAGGGTTATTATTTTAAGTAAAATAGTGATAGGATCATTTAATAAAACTCCTTATTAAATGAATTAAAATGCATGAATCTTAGACTACATGTTTATTGTTGTACATTACCATGGCACAAAACACATCAACACTTTTATTGTGATTGATCGTTGAGAAGGAAAAGTTAAATGGCACCAACTTTCTAAAATGGTGCTAAAATTTGAGGATACTCTTCAAGTAAGAGAGAAAGATTTATGTCCAAGAGTAGCACAATCCAAATGAGCCTGCTTTCAATACTCCAAGAGCTAAAAAGGATGCTTATAAGAAGCATTTTGATCATGCTTTGGATGTTGCTTATCTCATGCTAATTACCAAGAAATTTGAGTGTCAGAAGCAACATGAGAACTTGGGGGCATTCAATATGATCAAACATCTCAAATTGCTCTTCGAAGAGCAAGCTCGGCATGAGAGGTTTGATACCTGCAAAGCATTGTTTCAATCCAAAATGTCTGAGGGAAGTACAGTGGGTCCTTAGATGCTCAAGATGATTGGGTACATTGAGAATCTTGAGAGTTTAGGATTTGCTCTTCAGAAAGAGTTGACTGTTAATGTAGTCCTGCAATTGTTGCCAAAAGCTAGAGTCAATTCATCATGAACTACAACATGAATGATCGTGGCAAGTCCCTCCCTGAATTGCTCAACATGTTGAAGCCTACTGAGCAAAATCTTTAGAAGGCCAAGCCACATGTTGAGGCCTACTGAGCAAAATCTTTAGAAGGCCAAGCCAATTATGATGGTTTAGAAGGACAAGGGAAAAGGGAAGGACAACAAATAGAAGAATAAAGCTAAAGGAAAGTCCAATACTAATTCTTCTTCAGATGCATTGAAACCATCCGATGGTGTGGCTAACCAGGGAGAAAGCTTCCATTGTAGGAAACCTATACATTGGAAGCACAATTGCAATATCTATCTTCCAGAACTTGAGAATGATAAGGCAAGTATGACTTCAATTTCAGGTATTTTTGTTATAGAGGCTAACTTTTCTACTTCCTCATCTTGGGTATTGGAATTGGATGTGATCTCGCATTTGTGCAAATTTGTAGGATTTAAATAGGAGTAGAAGATTGGCCTAAGGTGAAGTGGACCTACATGTTGGAAATAGAGCAAGAGTTGCTGCATTAGCCAAAGGGACTTATATTCTCACTTTGCCTAGTGGATTGGTTTTAGAATTGGACAATTCCCATTAGGTACCTACTATTAGTTGAAATTTGATTTCTATTTCTTACTTGGACAAGAAAGGTTTTTCATTTAAAATAAAGGACAAGTGTTGTTCCATTTATTTGAGATACATCTTTTATGGTGGTGCTTAACTTAGTAATGGTTTGTATGTTCTAAACCTAGAAAATCAAATATATAATGTGAATACCAAGAAGCTCAGATTGAATGATTTGAGCTTGACCTATCTCTAGCATTATTGTTTTATTGTTCGGGCCATATAAATTAGACCCGCATATCTAAGCTCTAAAAGGATGGACGCGCAGACTCATTTGATTTTTAATCGAGTGGGACATGCAAGTCATGTTAATTTTTGGGGAAAGAGACAATGACATTGATGCCCAGCGGCATCTTCATTGGGAGACATTGTGACTCCGGAAGGGATTTTCTGAGGGGGAGAACGTCTGGAGCTCAAATTTCACAGGGGAGTGTGCCTGAAAATATTCAGAAAAGAGGGTTAGGAGGTCCCCGGGGTGTTTTCCCAGGGAGGAACCTCCGACGCCCTAGTCAATGTCCTGAGAGGTGAAAGAGGCCGAGCACTAGGAAGTTTAGTGGCCTTGCCTATTTGTGTTTTCTCAAGGAGGAGGAGTCGAACTGTTTGCCAGGGTTTGTTCCCTGGTATTTATAGGAGTGCCCAGCCCGTTCAGATGATGACACGTGTTCGGTCAGATGTTTTCTGAGTTTTTGGGCGTAGGGAACAAGTAGCCAGTGGCAGGCTCCTTGAGCCTTGAACCGAGACAGGTCGTGACAAGACCTGGATGGCGTCGGCGTGTCAAACCGCCGTTTGGGGCGGCATGTAACGTCTGTGGGCGACATGTTAGAGGCTCCTTAAATGCTCATGCTGTACTCCCGAAGTCCTCTAGGCGAGGTCGTCCTTTGGTATGGATGCCTTTCTTCAGGAGTTATGCTCGTAGTTCGGGGAGTCCTTTAGTTCGGTGGTTCTGCCTTCGGAGGATTCTCTCCTGCTTGTAAGGGCTAGGCCTCTGTCCCGAAGATGATCCGTTTGGTCCCCCGAAGGAGCCGGCCATACCTTTGAATTTCCTGGCGTATTAGCCAAAGTCCTGACTTCGTGGTGCTCAACTTCGCTCCTGCCGAGGTCAACGACAGTGCTTCTTTTCGGGCTACGCCAGGCTTCCCGAACACAACTTCGACGGGAAGTACGTACTGGGAGAGGTGAAAGACCTTCGGCTATCAGACATATCTTGGATAAAGAGACAATCACATATACGATAATGATCATAGAGGTTTAGTAGAATCACTAACTATATTGTAACTTGCATAGCAATGATATGTTGCTGGACACCGCTCACTGTTTATGATCATAAATGTGATTTATGATCATTGCCAATGTGATAGGAGCCTTTTGGATCACACTCTTAGAGCTAATTGGATTATTTGAGAGCATCGGTCAAATTATTCAATTTTGGTTTCATGATAATTTTAGATTAATAATTCACCCAAAGCTTAAGCCATTATGAAGCCCAAAATTATACTGAATTCGATTAGGGTTTTGAAACCTATTATGTAATGCCCACAAAATCCTAAGTGATTAAGCTTTGAGCTATGAGGATTCAAGGCTTAAGAATTTTTCGTAAATTAGGAATTAAGCTCATTGAGTTTGGGGGACGTTAAATTAAGTGGGGCCGGAGAGTATGATAAGTGTTGGACACTCTCATAATACAAACTTGGCCTAGGCCAAGTAAAATGATGAAAATTTAATGTGAGGGACTCAATTGGACAAAAAGGAACTTTTGGTCGTTGAGCTTAATTGCCCAAAAACAAGAAATTGAGGGACTAAGGGGGGATTAGCCAATTTTAAAGGCATTGGATGCCACGGCTGCCACCTTTCTCCATTTCCCATTATTTAAATGCAACTCATCAGTTAGGATTCCTTCCTCCACCTAGATGTCCCCCACTTTTGACAAATTCAACCAACTTTCACCAAAGTATTCCAATTTGTCCCCACTTTTGACTATCTCACCCCACCACCCATACAAGTCTTCCAATTTGTGCCCTACTTTTGACTATCTCACCCACCACCCATAAAAGTCTTCCAATTTGTCCCCCACTTGTCTCCCACTCATCCAAGCACATGATACACTCATTCTCCTCTCCCAAATTCATCCATTACATGCCCATTAAGGTCCCAAATTCATTCCTTTCACTTTTCCCCATCTCTCTCTTCAATCTCTCTCTAAGTTTGCTCTCAAACTCTTCCAACTCTTCTCTCTCAAATACCATTTAGCCATAGCTCATTTTTTAGCATCGATGATCTTCTACCAAGTTTTCTTGGTGTCTATAAACTCTTAAGAACATCCTAAGAACGAATCAAGAAGAAGATTGAAAGAAGGAGACATTTTTGGAAGCCATCAACTAAGGGATGTTTCGGCCAAGTCTGTTTTTGGCATTCTCGTGTTTGAAACTTATGTTCTTGATGCACATAAGCTTCTAAAGCCTTCTAAGGCTAGGAATCAAGTGGTGGATTCAAGAAAAGACAAGTGGGAGCTCTAAGGAAGCCAAGCCAAAGGATTCAGCCATACTTCATTTGGCTGAGGTATTGTGTGTTCCACCAAGTTTTCTTGGTATATGTAAGCTTTCGAGCTATGGTAATGCAAGAATATACTTGCTAATAATTCATCCATTGTAGGTTCTCAAGCTAGAAATTAAGTTCTAGCTACGACAACCAAGGAAAAGGCAAAGAAACAAGCTTCTAAAGCTTTCGGGCAACCAAGTTGCTAAGGGTTTTGTGGTAAGGATTCTTATACTCTTTGAGTATTCAGTTCCCTTAGGTGATAGATAAAGAATGCCATGTGATCCTAAGGTGCTAAACAGGGCTATGTTTTGTTGCTTAGGCAACTCTGTGCTAGCTAGCTCCGTGCAAGTATTCCGGCTAGGAATTGGGCTGGCCAACTCAATTCCCAAGCATAAAGAGATCTCAGATTAATACAGACTAATAAATGGTTAACCGAAATTACAAAAAATATGCCCATGCTTGCTCTGCCCTTCATGGGAATATGGTGTTAAGTGGTGTGTGTGTTTGTGTGCTTCTATGTTTGGTTGTGCTTGCTGACCCCGATAATTATTATATGCATATATCCTATATTTTCTTTGTCTTAGTGTTTTCTTTGCAGGAGGTTGGATTATATTTTGCCAAGATATACTTGTGCTATGTAGGCTCCATGAGCTATACAGAATCCTTACTGAGTTTATAACTCACCCGCCCTTCTGTATTTTTTTTTTAGGAAAAAGGCTTACTTGAAAGGCACTAAGGTCAAGAGTATTTTATACTCTTTCTGTTTGTAAAGGTTTGTGTACATATGTATTTGTTCAATATTCTAAGTATTCTAAGTGTTATGGGTTGCTTATGTATCAAGCTAATAAGTGTGGACTTTATGTGCAGGACTTGGAGTCTAGATTGTAGGAACAAAGTCTCTAAGGTGGAAAGTGTGTTCTTTCGCTCTTTGTGTGGTTTGCCATGTTTGCACATGTGCTATGATGTTGGACTTATCTAAATGACCAAACTTGTGTTAAAAATGGACTTTAAGAACATTTGGCCATAATATGTGTTAATGGCTTGTACATGGACGGTTGGGCCTAGGTAATGTTGATGATGGATTTGCATAATAGTATGTTTATAAGCCTATGCTTGATTATGAAAAACATGTGCATAATAAACAAGTTCCAAAACTTGGATTGGTGTTTTGGTTGCCATGCATGTACTTGGCTATGTTTGATAACAAGCTTGAAATGAACAAACAAGTTCCACATAAGTACTAGATTGTTTCCGAGAGCACAACATTAACCTTTAAGTAAATTATTAATGAGCTAGTACTAGTAATATCCTGGGGTTCATGCCCGTATGTTTTGATAAGGATTAAATGCCCCTTTTGTGGAATTCCACTGCATGGTTAAGTAATTGGGCCCGAATGGGCCAAGGGCTAGGCTGGGCATGACATATTAGGCTTGGGAGTTAAGCCTCACTATATATACTACATATAGTAAGGATTTTCCAACCCTCGCCTCTCTAAGGACAAGCTCAGAAGGGTTCTGAATGATTCCAGCCGTACTTTCCTCTTGCCTTTCCTCGGAGGATGTAAGCTAGCACTACGGGCACAAGAAGAACGCACCTACTGGAATGTGGTGGAGATGTGTTGATCCAAGTGGTTTGTGTGGATACCATAGAGAGCCTAAACATGTCAACTATTGAACTTTATAATTTGACTCAAGAGTTGGGTTAAATATATTAGCCAACCAGGTATAAAAAATTTGGCCCACTCAATTTACTCTGTTTCACATGGATCCTTGATAGTTTCGGTTGGTTTTTGTTGCGCTTTTTTGGCTCCGAAAACCCTATACCGTCCCTTCGAGAAACCTCTAGGGGCCCCTATAGCCCCATTTTCTTTTGAATTTCAGTATCTCTTCATATCACCACTATAATAGTGTCGGGGTGTTGGTGGTACAAAATGGAGAGGGTGACGAGCATCAATAGGTTTTGTATCACTAACTACCCAAGAAAGTTAAGTGGCCAATCGATTTTGTTTCAAACAGAAAGCTTGAAGTATTATTTGCTAGTCAAAGTAAGACTAGTTTTCTGAAATTACTCTCAGAAGTTTAGTTCTTATGGTCACGTATCTAAGAATGTTAGAATGTGCACCAAGTTTAATCATATGATTCATACTGGCTAAAAAGCTTAAATGAATTGTTGCTCATCTTCTATTCCCCTAGCATAACTTCAAAAAATATTGTCAAAATAGCAATATGAATATTAAAAATTTGAGATTTTATGATTTGACGGAGGAAAAATGATTCCATTAAATCCTATGATTACTATGATGATTCTGATTGGAACTGATGGCTAAGATGTGAGGAGTCACAAAAAATGGAAAATGATTGTATATGAAATTCCTTTTTTGGCAACTTTTATTCCTTAGCTCAGGTAAGTGTGGGCTTTCCGTCAGGTGAAATGGGGTATTGGCATGTTCGTAGTTCACAACAAACTTTTTCCCCTATACTAGAAAATAGTGTGGATGTGTCAAATCTATCTATACTAAAAAAAGCAAGTGAACTCAAAGGCAAGTGCATCTATCATCAAAGTATAGCTGTGGCAAGTACCAAGATTGTTTTTCCCAAGGAACAGAGGTTGTCTACCTTGCTCCACCTCTCTCTATTATCTAACCGACAACTAAAGATGTTTGTTTAATTAACTACCTTGAAATAAGTAAACTAAACTATTCTAGTACAATAAACAACTCTCTCATGAATGGCAACCAAAAAATAATTAAGACATTCAACAATAAGAAACCTCATACTTAGAATTGAATCCACACTAGAAATTCATTTGTACTACTTTTACTTTAGTTTAATTAGATTGTGATTAACTTAGACCATGGGGTACTACCTAATGTAGATTAGCTCCCTATTATTTTCATTACACTAACCCCATTCTTAAGTCATCAATAGGGTGTCTAGGCTTACCGCACTTTCTAAGAATGTATTACAAGTACTACAACCCACTACTATGTTTCAGCCTAATCCGGAGGAATTATATAGCATCAATTACACCTAGCTATGCTAATATCCCTTTTTTCCAATGGTGATCCACAATAAAAATATAGGATACTACCTGACGCATGTTAATCATCCCACATTGAATTAATATGCTAGCTACTATTAATCAACGCAAGCAAGTACGTTGGATAAAATCTAAGAAAAACACATAATCATATTAAAGAAAAAAGCAATCACAATCACAAAATCATCCTAGGGTTCATCTACTTTAAGCATGAGTAAAAAAAGCCTAGCTCATAGTGGCATAAAATAAACAAAACAAAAGCTCATAGTGGCATAAAATAAACAAAACAAAATCAAAAGAAAACTAAGAAAATATTTATCCATAGCTAAATTTCTTCTTCTCTAAGAAATCTTTAATCCAGTGCTCAAAAAAATGATGTTGATCACCAAAACTTCCTTTCATCAGACTTTCTCCATGAAAACCTTTAATTTCTTCTATATATTTCAACCTCATCTCTTTTCTTTCTACCTTTTAATCTGAAATAGCCTAAGAAACCCCAAAAATATGATAAACACAGTCTACTACACGGTCATGTTCACGCCCATTTAATCTTCTGGGACATAAAATCCCACAAAATTAAACATATTTTAGAACTTGGTCATGTATCTCAGACATTGGCATCTTGTAAGGCGTTTAAGGTAGTTCATGGGCATGCAGCAAGGCATGTTTGCTCTAAAACTTCACCAAAGCTCACAATAAAGCTCCAAAACTTTACAAAAATCCTTCCTAGCTCAAATGAAGCAAAAATATAGTCTAAAACAAAATACAAACCAATTAAGCACCATATCCTATCAAAAACATATCAAAAGATAGGAAAATAGAAAGGAAAAACCTATAGAAAACAAGACTAAGTATGGGCATAAAATGTTTCTCCCCCACACTTGAACTTTCGCTTGTTGTGAACCAAAAACTCGAGAAAAATCAAAAAAAATTTCATAAGACTTCAAAACTAATTAAAACATAGAATCATTTCCTTAAGCAAAGAGTTATAGAGAGGATTGAGACTCCAAATATCTTAAGAAATTAATAGGACTAGCAAGTATGTAACTCCACCTATTTAACACATTTCAAACGAAAAATAATTTAATGGGAACAATTCATTCTCAAGCTAGCAACCCATATCTCCCAAATGCAAATGGATAACATCAAATTATGATGCAAAGTAAAATGTACAAACCACACTAAGCTGGAGCTCACTATGTACAACCTTTTAAACCATGAACCATAAATTGGGCACTTAACTAACTTTTTAAATTTCTTTTTCATTTCCTTTCTTGTCAAGTGCCCAAAACTTTTGTACTCAATGTACACTGCATGAGCTCTATCTATACCCAGGCTAATTCATAGCACAATCAAAGATGATCTTTGATCATACTCATGCTCTTACCATCTTTTTGAGTTGTAATCGAATCTTACCTTGGGGGAAGACTCTAACCTACTTCAACACTAAAAAACAACAAAGTAGCTTAATTCATACCATACTTTTCTTTACTTTATCAACAATCATTCATAAATCCATTAACCAAACTTTCTACAAACCATCGTAGAAACTCAAAACATAGCATGTTTTGAATAGTGTATTAAACACAAAAAAATAATGGAAATATAGCTCCTCGAGACTATCTTCTACTAGCTTGCTAATGAATCACAAAAACATTTCAAAAACAAATTAAGCACCAAAATGAAAATTAGGAATCACGAACTTGGTCTTCAACTTAAGAACTAAAGACATCAAACTAACAACCACTCTCTACTATGAGCAGGATCAATAAAATGATTTAAAATAAAATAAGCTCCAAAAATAAAAAATTTTAAAAATTCTCAAAAATATTACTAAAAATTTATAAATAAGCAAAAACAGAATAAATAAGGGATAAAGATCAAACCCACACCCCCACACTTAAATTATAAATTGTCCTCAATATGCTAGAATAGAAAATAAAGTGAAAAAAAAAAGGTGTTACAGCCCACTAGGTAGCGGACCTTCAATGGTCAGGTAAGGCTTGTTAGACAAGTCAAAATCCCTAGTTTAATGCCTCAATTAGCTTAAATAAGCAAGTCAAGCAAGTGTTTGAAAAGGTAGGTGGTTCCCAGGTCATTTTGGCACATAAGTGTCAGCAGGGGCAAAATGGTCATTTTGTACTCCGAGGTGATAGGTTTGGTATTCAAGCTCATAAAGTTATTATTTTGGACTTAAGTGACAAGAAACCAATGAGTTGGGCTATTTGCCAAATCTTATGACACTATTTGAGCATAGGGTTCTTTTGCAAAACTAACAAAAGTTGAAGGGCTAAAGTGAGAATATGGCTGTTTAAACCATTTTCAAGGAATTGGCAACTACTATTCATCATCTTCAACCTCCCAAACCCATAGTTTTCCTTCTCCTCTCCAATTCCACAGCTGAAACTTCAACGTTTCACCAATTCTTTACGGAAATCAAAGCGCCATGAGGTTTCTATGCATCAAAGGGCTTCCTTTTGCATGGGTTCTATGTGGTGAGCTTGGGATGACGTTCTTTAGGCTTATGGAGCTTAGGTACATTTTGCCCAAATGGTTTACTTGAGTTGTTCTTGGTTTCTTGAGGTTGTATAAGCTTGGGTTTAGCTTGGTTGAGCTTAATTTGTTGCCTTGTATGTTGGCTTTTTCTTGGAACCATAGGAACTCCATAGTGGAAGCTTTGTTGCTTGTGGTGCTTCATGGCTTGATTGTTCTTCTCAATTGAGGTAAGGGAGTTATGTTTTCAAACTTGATTAATGCTATTGGATAGAGTTTGTGTGACAGCTCTCGGAGCTATAAGTCTAATCCACTAGGTAATTAGTAAATTTAATAAATTACACTTTAGATAATTTATTTGTAAGCTAAGTCTTAGTAATATAATGTCCAGTAGTTAAAAAGGAAAAAAATTGATCATTTAAGCAAGCCGAGCCAAGAGGGGTATTTTGGTCATTTCATATAGTGACCCATTTTTATTGCATGGTTGGATAGAGCATAAGAAAATATTAAATTTGAGGTACCACGGTTTTTCATGATTTTCGCTCTATCATCGTGAAATTTTAGATTGACTAGATTTTCCATAAGTGGTATAAATGCAATCCTCAAAGAAATATTGATTAAATTAGACGTTTGTAAAAAAGATGGAGACGAGCGTGTAATTATATCTGTGAAGAAACAAGTTGTGGCATAATACTAATCTTGTTCCTAAATTTTTAGATTTTTATCAGGTAAGGATCAAGTGTTAAAAGTATGCACTTAGACCATTCATGCGCCTTGCACATGCCAGCTTACTTAATAAGCTTCATTAATTGGCCAACTTGTTTCCTCCCTGATAGCCAAAGGCTATTGCCTCCTCGGTAGTAACTCCCTGCCAGAATATTGGCCGAGGAGTCTGACGTCACCCAAGAGAGGATCTTTTTACTGACCTCGGAAGGTGCGAAGTCAAACACTATGAGCTCGAGACTTCGGTTAGCTCATCAGGAATTCCGAGGACAACACCGTCTCCATCGAGGGGCCAAACTGACCGTCTTCGGGTAAGAGAGCCATCTCTCTGAAGCAAGGAAGAATCTCCCCGAAGGCAGAGGCCCCGAAGAGGATCTTCCCCGAACAAGAAACACCTGGACAAGGGAATCCCCTAACTATGGGTGTGAGTCCCGAAGAAGGTGTTCATCAAGGGCACTCCCAGAACTATAGGATAGATCCCGAAGAAGGTGCTCGCACCGAAGGACGGATAGAATCCGAAGAGGGTGCACGCACTGAAGGGCGACCTCGCCCAGGGGACCTCGGGAGTACGGTATGAGCATTTAAGGAGCCTCTGACATGTCGCCCACAAGCCCTACACGTCACATCTGAACGGCGAACTGACACGCCGCAGCCGCCCCAGTTCTGACACAACCTTTCCGGGTCCAGGGCTAAAGGAGGCTGCAAACGGCTGCCTGTCCCCTAGGTCCAAAAATACAGATCAAATCTGACCGAACACGTGTCCTGATCTGAACGGACCAGCTACTCCTATAAATACTAGGAAATGGGACTGGGCAAAGGATGGGCATTTTTCCCTCCCTCTGAGAGAACACAAAACAGGCAAGACACTTGATCCCTTAGTGTTCTTCCTCCACTTTCACTCAGAAAACTTACTTGGGCGTCGGAGGGTCCTCCCCGGAAAAGCACACCGGGGACCTCCTAACCTCTTCTTTGAGCTTTTCAGGCACACTCAGCTGGGAAACCAGAGCTCCAGGCGCTCGCCTCCTCAGGAAGTCTCTCCACCTGTCAACATGACAGCAAACGAAGATGCTTTGGGGCATCACTCCCTTACCCAAAAGCTCCAGCCAGCCAAAACCACTCTCACCTTTGAACCACCATAGTCAAGATCCCTACAAGCTCAATCCACCTAAATTCAAGCACAAATAATCAAGATTTTGAAGGAAGATCAAGTTTTGTGCTATCCTAAGCTAGGATTTCTTGCTTCCTGCCCAAGTAAGTTTGGTTCTATTGTGCCCCCTATTTTTTAGCTTCGATTTAGCTCTTTGAATTCTAGAAATTAATGTTAGACTTGGTTGTTAAGAGAAATCAATGGTGCTCAACATGCTTGAAGGTGTTTATGAGCTTATCCTTGGTTAATTTTGCTCCTATGGTGTACTTTTCATCATCTTTGGATTTTTCGCACTGTTCATGCGATTTTTATGGCAGAAATCATGGCTAGGATAATTTTTTGATGTGTTTCCTAGCTGTAATATGTGAATTAAGATGCAAATGAGCTAAAAACCCAAGAGAACTAAGGCTGGAATTTTGGTGTAGCTAAAACTAGAAGTGTTGTGCTAGGCGTGGTTTAATTCTTTTACAGCCAACCATAATTTCTTGTTCCAGGGGTTTTAGTAGCTCAACAGGGATGTTACCTTACTTATGAACTAGTATTTAAGGTTTAATAAGCAAAGGAACATTTATTTGGAAGTGAATTACCAATCAATGCCATGAACGGGCATTAATGAAGTTTTGTGGGTGCTGTAATTGTGGTTACTTCCCGGAATAAACTGTGGTATTTTAGTGATATTGGTTGCTGTTGGTTGTTATAATCTTGCTTATACACTAGTATATAAGGCATAGAAAATAAGAGAGCAAGATTTGGGCAGCATTTATGCTATTAAAAGTGCAACGAACCACAAGATAGGCAATCCGGAGACAGAAAATTCTGGGCTGTTGGTGGTTGTTTCAAGGGCTGTTTCCAAGTGTTAAAATTGATAAATTGTGCTTAAAAGGATCAATAGAGGTGCTTGGAATAAGCTACTAATAGAGGTCCTAAGTTTGGCTTGAACTGAGATAGAAAGGCTAAATACTTGAAGCTTGCAAACTAAGTTATCTAAGGTAAAGGTTACTTGATTTGTATGCTTATGTGTTAAATAAATTTGGCTAAGATACTTGTATATCAAGTCGCTAGATTATTAATGGATTTAGTAAGCATGTAAATTGAGTATTGCTGGCTATTTAAGAAGCTTATATGATTGGGTTTGGTAGGAAACCAAACTATAAAATGCATATCAAGTGTGTAAGTGCATATTTGTAAACTTCAATGTATAGGCAACATGGACCTTAGTATGGTCTAATTTATGAAGAGTATGATGGTTTAAGAACCTAAGATTCCTAAGGTCACCATGATTGGCCAAGGCTTAGGTGAACCTAAGACGGGGAGGTGTCCTAAACCACTCACAAAATCTTAGAATGCTAGCACTAACACATGCATTTAAATAAGCAAATAGTTCACTCCTATAAATAAAATAAGGGATATTAGCAAATACTAAGAAGCTTTCAAAATAGTATTTGTATGGACAAGTTGGACTTGTCAATTGTAAGACAAATGGGTAAAGGAATTGTGGGAATTAGCTACTCCAATGATTATTGCCTAATAATATGATTTCCTAGCACTATGATTTGAGCTCAAGTGCATGAGGCATATATATAGACATCCTCATAGATATTACGCATGGTCCTATATTGTTATTTTTCTTGCAGATTATAACCCTTACTGGGAACCTCTAGTTCTCACATCCCTTATATGTTTTATGTGCAAATACTAATACATCTGGGGCTAACAACTAATAGCAAGAAAGGGTGTTGGTATTTTAATACTAGAGGCAAGGAGCAAGGGGTACCTAAACACTGTAGTGATCCATTTTGGCAGTGTAACTCAGGTAGGATCAGATTCCCAGATTCTCAGTGTATGGCATATGTATAACACTTTTGTATATGATGTATATATGTGCACGGAAGTTATGCCTCTAGTAAATGCTATGGAACTATTGGTTATGTTCCCTGGTAGCTTGTATGGATTCACAATGCGTAACAGTATGTTTTATAGCCATAGTAAGGCGAAGTGTAAAATAGCACTGCATTAAGGCTTTAATTAATTAGAAAGCCCACTAAGGAGCAACTTGCACAGGCCTAGCACTAAATTAGTGTAAGGTTCCCGAGGTCCTATGTGACTTAGATAGGATTATAGGTAAAGGCTTGTGACAGTTTGCTTGATCAAATCAAGTAGTTTTGGCAATAGCATTAGTTAGTGATCTGGTTTGATCATGGTGGACTAGTGTGTTTGGCTTGATTGGAATGATGTTTAAATGCATCATAGGAAGGCTTGTGATGGTTAGTTGTGGTGTCTACAATGTATACTACATGTATGTGAAGTTTGAAGGCTATCCATGGATGTTTGATATGTTTGGGAAGTGTTCAATGTTAATAGCAGCAAAATAGGAAATTTTCTAAGCATTTCCTAAAATTGGTGACGCATCCCTAATAAATACCAATTCCCATGACACATCGCCAATACCTCAAAAATAGCAGCACATCAACAATGCATCGCCACAACGGCATTGACACTCGGTACTCTTTTCTTCATAACTTTTTGCTCGGGTGTCTGATTGTGGTGATTCCAAATTCCATGTGAAGCTAAGAGGGAGTACTATCACCTCCATGCCTTCACTACACCTAGAAATTTCTATAGTTAAATTTATTTCAACTCAAAGTGAAGGTACATTTGAAAGGAAAATATGGTCACAATGGGTACCATTAGTTGGGTGCAACGTTTAGTGCCATTAAAAGCCTAGTTGGGCCGTTGTATTTAAGGCTCAGTTGCAAGAACCTTAGTGCACCAAGGTGGGTTCCAAAAAATCTAGTAAATGTGTCCAACCATGATCATTACCATCCACTAGTGTGAACCAAGTAATGGTGGATGAGGGAGCACCCTGGATGAAGGCTTAGTGCACTTGTTGCCTAGCCAAGCGGTGCCTTAAGGCACAAGTGAAAGCCTACTACATCCTTGGTAGGTTAAATGGGTAGAGGGTTAGTACACAAGTGACCTAGTCAAGTTTATGGACTTGAGGCACTATGTGGAGCCCTAGTACACCTAGTGGATTTCTTACAGCACAAGCAAGGAGCATCCACCATGTTCAACTACACAATAACGAAGGGAAGGCTACATTACTGTGTCAGTTAGTAAGCTAAGGTTTACTAGGAGTGAGTTAGTGGCCAAAACTTGTTAGGCACGAAGTGATGCCCCATGAGGAGGACAATGATGAGGATGGGTTCTAAGGAAGCCAGGTATATGCGTATATATTAAACACTCAAATTGCATTGGGCCTGTAGTAGATTTCATATATTCTACGTATATGAGTGTCCTCAGGATTTTGTTTGCAAGAACAGAAATCCCTTACTGGCAATATTTGGATTCTCACTCCCTTTCGTGTTGTTGTGCAAATTTCATTTGTTTAGAGCCAGTGACCACGGGCAGTTGCCGCGCAAGTGTTTTACTTGCAGGTAAACCACCTAGTAAATCATTATTGATTCTAGTTTTACTGGTTAAGTTGTTTGTGCTAACTATAGTTGTTTTGCAGCCTTGCAAAGGCTAGTGCACAAGGATGGACATAGTTGACTATGGACCTCAGCAGTAGTCTTCAGTATACATATGTATGCTAGTTGGCCTCCAATGTCTCTAGGTAGAGTAACATTTCAGTTACTTTTGGGCATGTGTGTAGTCTTTACTTACATAATGATGCAAATGCATGATTATTACTTGTAGTAAATACACTTGTGTTTTATGCTTCAGCATGTGTTTTAAATATGTTTTAATAAACTACACGCAATGTTTTAGTTTTTTTTCATGTTTGTTAATTAAAGTTGAAGGAAGCCCATGCATGCTGCATTTTAGGTTAACATTTAAAAAGCATGAAAGGCTTTAAAATGGGACAAGTAATTAAATAGCCAACTACAATAAGTGCGGGACTTCAGTTCCGTAGTCTTCCTGGGATGGCCCCATCAGGGGTAGGTGATGTTATAGAAGGAGTGATAGAAACTAATGCAACCATTGAAAAAAATATTAATTGCTTATCTTACAAGTCGACTCTCCCAGAAAGTTCCAAAAAGAGAGTTGATTCAGGCTTCCAATACAAAATTTGAAGGCTTCTGAAGATAACAGAAAAGATGATCAATCACAAATTATAGGAATAAAAAATATAAAGCTAAAGCGAAATAAAACAAAATAGAAATGGAGTAATCGATGCTCCAATCATAAAGTCAAACATATCTAACAAAAATAACATGGAATGAAGTCCATAATAGTATAGAAAATAGACAACTTCATGATGAAAATAACAGGTCTAGGCAAGAGCAAGATCGACTGTGGCATCGGCAAGGGCATCCTCATCCACATCACTTTTAGCAGTATTGTCCTCAGCTCCATCCTTTTTTGAATATGGAGGAACAACCACTCGGAACGCTCCGACAAGACAAAAGACTTGTTGTCCTATCATAAGCTTGATAATCAACTAAAGAAAGACCATGGGCAGAGTTGGGTCATGGACAACTCTCACGATGGTCTGCAGGATCACGTGACCGACACTCACTGGTCGATTGGTAAGAATGACATGGCAAAGAACCACCTACTCCATCGTGACTGAATCGGCAAAATGGCTGAGAATAGAGGCACTCAATGAGAAAAATTAAGATTGGGTGAATAGTTGACAGCAGCTGCGATGGCAGAAGAAAGGGGTGATGCCCTGACATAGAAGTCCATGCCACCGGTCAACCGCACAGTGTCTACACCAACTCCATCAAATTAGGCCATGGGAAGCAACTTAGAATCGAAGTAATGCCAAATTGATGCTCTATGTCACCCACATAAGTGTGGAGCTCCATGTTTCACATAAACCCCTACTTTGAAATCTTAGAACAATGACCATGGAAAGTGCTGTTGGCATAAAACTCTCATACCAAAGTCATGGAAGCAAACGCCGGTGGCTCATAGAAATGCATCTAGCCACATCAAACTATGGTATCCTAAATCCCAGGAGTTATGAAAGAGTCAAAATGAGGCTAAAAAATGATCGCCTTGATTCATGGAGACCTCAGTTAAAGATCACACCTCAATGGAGACAAATCATATGGAGATCTCTTAAGGCAAGTCATCCATCTCATCCCAATGTCAGGCCATAACCCTGAAACTCAGCAAAACCATCAGAAAAGTTTGCATAACCCATTAGGAACAAATATTGAACACTTGGTAAACTGAATTACTTAGGCTACAAGCAAAGGGGTTTTAAACACATAGAGTATAACCAAGGTGATGCCTTAACATCACTACAAGTAATCAACCATTAGTAGCCATAGGATAGGTATAACTCTAACTTGCCTTCATTCAAAAAAACAAGATCATTACTATTGAAACATAAAGAAGAATTCCAGAAGAATAACCCTAGTCTAGATGTATTTTGATCAATTTCTTGAATAGGGAAACATAGAAAAGCATAAAGAAGCAAGATAAACTTGAATAAAAAAGAAATTAAGGTTAACTATACCTTGAAGGGCTCAAAATCTAGGGAAACTATTGGTTATAGATGCCTTGGGTCACAAGAAAATAGAAAATTGCATCCAAGATAGAAAAAGAGTGTTAAGGCTTTTCTTTTAAGCTTTTGAGGTCAAAACACTGGCATGTTTACATCCATGTCACCTACAATTTTAGGGAACATGGCAACTAACACGGGTGTCTGAATAACAATGTTTGGTTTTTGAACTTAAGTTAGAAGCAATCTAAGTACAAAACATAAGGTCTGTACACCATCATGTTAACAACCGTGTAGTGTGTACACGGGTTACTTTTGGGCATTTTAAGAAAAGTGTTTAGCTACTGGAAGGTAAAATGTTTTTAGGCAAAAGACAAACATAGGCTCCGAGATGGGCATCTTTGTGACCATGTATAGGGAACATGCCTATAAACATGAACGTGTTGCAAAGAATGTTCAAAGCCTAAAGACCCCAATTTTTTTTCAAAGTAGGAGAGCAACATAGGGACAAACATAGGCATGTATAAATCTGTGTTAGTCAACATGCGTAGTAACACAGTCATGTGGATGACCATGTTTAGGCTTTGTGTTTCAAAACTTGTAAGTTCAGACAAGTAACAAGCTTCCTAACATAGGGGTGTATAAGACCATGTATAATGAACACGTTGTAAGACATGGGTGTGTCAATGCATGTGTTTAACTTCTAGAATTTTTAAATTTGGAACAACACAAGTGATACATGGTCATGTATGAATCCATGTAACAAAAACACACTATAATACACAGTTGTAACACAAAATGTGTTTGGCCCCTAAAGCACAAATAAAAATTTCTCATGAAAAATTATTTTAATAAAACAAGCATGGCTGTGTTTAAGACTATGTTGAGCAACACGACCTTAAACATGGGCATGTATAAGAACATGTTTATCTCCTGAAACTTAGAAAAAATTTGAAACTTAATCGGGATGAACTTACCCTTTTTCTTTAACTTTGAATGCAAAGTTCTTCCCGAAATTTCTAGGCTCCTACATCAACAATGCAACTCATAAGCCATAGGACAAAAAAAAGCTAACTAAGCTACTGTTAATCAAACTAAATAAATGAAAAGAAAGAAAAATAGAAAATTTAATGCTTAGATTGCCTCCTAATAAGCATTTTGTCAAATGTCATTAGCACGACATCTTCCTTGATAACTGAATGAGGTTCTTCCTTCCTGCGCAACACCATCACATCTGTATGGCCATCCACCTTCTGATGGAAAACTAGATTGTAAACTCCTATAGGATTTGGCTTAGTATTCACCGATAAAGCTCCTTTCATCCTTCCAAAAGCATTATAGCAAGTTGATCAAACTTGGTCTCCAAGTTCTAAACACTTGCTCTCGTATTCACAATTTTGACTCTGTTGTATCGATTCTAGCATCCAATTATTTCATGTACATAGAAATCAATTCTTCCATAGTTGGCCATCTTTCTTGCTGCGATCGAGGCTGAAAACTAGGCAATTGTTGTATCTGATTATTCCAAGAAAAATTAGGATGATTCCTACATTGCAAATTATATGTATTACAATACAAATTGTTTTGTCGCCTCAGTAGATTTCAATGAAGTCTACTCACTTTGGTTTTTCTCAACCAATTAGACATCTGACAATCACCACTTGAATGTCCTGATCCAAAAACTTCACATTGCATCATGGCTTGCTTCTGATGAGCAAAAAAATTCCTATACTCCCTAGCCAAATCCTTAACTTGATTCACTAAAACTGAATAATCATTAGAGCTCTAAATCGTAACGGCTCTAGTGGGCCTCATCCTAGATGATGATTGGCATTCGTAATTATTCCTTGCCATCTCCTTAATTAATTCTTGTGCTACTTCAGGTGTCTTCCTTGTAAGAGTACCACCAGTAGTTGCGTTGATCATTTACTTGGAAGCATAACTCAGACCATTATAGAATGTTTGTACTTGTATCCATGTAGGTAATCCATTATGTGGACACCTTCTCAATAGATCCTTGAACCTTTCCCAAGCTTCATAAAACATTTGTGAATCCAACTGACTGAAATAAAAAAAATAGTTACAAAACTTTGTGCTCTTGGTTGGAGGAAAATACTTCAATAAGAACTTCTCAGCAAGAGCGTTCTTAGTGGCACTAGAACCTTTCGGAGGTGAATTCAACCACTGCGTAGCTCTTCCAATCAATGAAAATAGAAATTGCCTTAATTCAATACTATCCTTATTAGCTCCATTAATCCTCAAAGTATCAAAAGTCTCTAAGAAACTAACAATATGAGTATTAGGATCCTCATCTGCCTAACCATCAAACTGAACACAATTCAGCACCATTTGAACAATATTCGGCTATATCTAAAAAATGTTGCCATTGACAAAATGTCTAACAAGACTCAATTTCATCCTTTCAAGGGAACATTTAGCATATTATGACATAGTCGTTGCTTAATTGTAGTCCTCCACGATTCATTGTTCTTCATTTTCTCCTTCCTGGTGCAACTTAAAATATGATGGTTGTGACTCAGTACCCCTTGAAGGAAAAAGTTTCCTAAAGGTTATCTTGATTTCTGGCTCTACTTTAACAACTTCACTGAGATGGCTACAAGTTGTTCACCAAAATTCCTACAAGAAAAGATAAAAAAAATTAAAACAAAGAATAACTAAAAATATAAAGAAAAATGTAGCACTAAAATAAATGGCTAGATTAATAAAGATATATTTTTCAAGCAGCAAACTCAACAAATTCTCCCCCAGCAATGGCGCCAAGAACTTGGTGTGTTCGTAGTTCACAACAAATATTTTTCACTACACTAAAAAATAATGTGAATATGTCAAATCTCTCTATACTAAAAAAAACATGCGAACTAACAGGCAAGTGCATTTATCATTAATGTATAGCAATGGCAAGTGCCAATACCAAGTTCCTCATGGAATAGAGGTTGTCTAGCTTACTAGTCTCCCTCTATTACCTAGCAAACAATTAAATATGTTTGTTTCACTAACTACTTCGAATTAAGTAAACTAAGCTAATGAAGTAAAATAAACTACTAGCCAATAGATGGCAATAGAAAAAAAATTAAGACATTCAACAATAAGAAATCTTAAACTTAGAATCAAATTCCCCTAGAAATTCATTTGCACTTCTTTTACTTTGATTTAACAGGGTTATGATTAACTTGAACCGTGGAGTACTGCCTAATGTAGATTAGCTTCCTATTATTCATGTTATATTAACACTATTCTTAAGTCATTGATAGGGTGTTTAGGCCTACCGCGCTTCCTAACAACGCATTATAATTCCTATGATCTACTACTTTAATTCACCCTAGTACAAAGGCATTATATCGAATCTATTACTCCCGGTTACAATAATATCCTTTTTATCCAGTGGTAATCCAGAACAAATATACCGAATACTACCTGACACATGTTCATCAGCCCACATTGAATTAATAGTCTAGCTGCTATTAATCTATGCAATGAAGTACAATGGACAAATCAAAACAAAAACACATAATCATATTAAACCAAAAAATAATCCCAATCACAAAATCATTATAGGGTTCATCTACTCTAACCATAAGGGGAAAAAGTTTGCCTCATAGTGTCATAAAATAAAGACAACAAGATCTAAAGAAAACTCAGAAAAGAGTTATCCATGGCTGAATTTCTTCTTCTCCAATGAATCTTCGATCTGGCACTCATAAAATGGTGTTGGTAATCAAAACCACCTCCGGCAGCCTTTCTTCTTGAAAAACTCTCTTTTCCTCTGTGTATTTCTACCTTCTCAATTTTCTTCCCCCCCCCCCCCCCCTTTTTTCTAAATAACCTAAAAAACCTTGAAAATAGGACAAAGATGGTTTGGTATATGGCCAAGTTCAAGGCTGTGTTACTCCTCTAGGACTCAAAATCTTGCCAAATTAATCACGGTTTGGGACATGGGGTTGTATCTTATACACGAGCCTATTTTAGGGCATGTAAGGCATTGCAAATGTGTGTAGCAAAGTGTGTCTGCTCCAAAACTACGCCAAAACTTGTAATTTAGCTCTAAAACTTTGTAGAAATCTTTCCTAGCTAAAATGAAGCTGAAATATAGTCTGAAAACTAAATATAAACTAGTTACGCACCATATCCTAGTAAAAATATATCAAAAGATAGACAAACACAAGGGAAAAACTTATTAAAAACATGACTAAATTTGAGCATATCAGCTCCCCGTAACTCCAGCCTAGCACATTGGAGGTATGCTTGAAAACCCTACTGTTCTCTACATCATCCAATTTGCGACAGCTAACTTAATAATTGAAGGATTTTCCACCAAGTCACCACCTTGAGCTGTAGTGCCATCGTTGGTTGAGTAGCTTACATCCTGAATCACTCGGACCAATACTCGAAGGTAGTATCCAAGCGATCTAGTTGGTAGATTTACTATCATTAATTAACCATATCGAAAAGAGATGAATTCTAGAATTTCGACGAATATCCAACTTTTCTTCCAATCACTTTCCAACAATTCCTCCTATTTTTCTTTCTCTTTCTATTTTCTTTTAAATGAAATGAAATTAGCTTCCTATTATTTCTTCCCCTCATTTACTTTCCTTTATTTTTTTTCTTTTTCGTATTTTTGTTAATTTTTTGTGAAGGAAAACTAGATTCCAACTATTCCTTTTTTGCGTATTGAAATAAGGCAAAGTGCATGAAAGTGTGGAGACCACTTTCAAGGTAAACCATGCAAAGATTGTTGACAATTTCTTTACCTATGTCATAAGCTTCCTTTCTGCCAATCCACTCCTTAACAAACTTTCATACCTTTTCCTTTACTCTTTATAAAAACCTAGCTATTTTGTTGAAGATTTTTCACCTTGAGTTTTCAACAGTACCAAAAATGGACGACAGAAACAAACCATACTTTGCCATACGCCATTTAATTTCTCCACAAGGGTACAACTTGGGAGTTCTGCTAGCTTGCATGGTCTGTTCATGGATCTTCATCCATAGATGGAGGCAAAGAAGCAGGATAGGCCCCAGGACATGGCCGCTTTTCGGAGCAGCAATCGAGCAGCTCGTGAACTACCACCGGATGCACGATTGGCTGGTTGAATACTTGTCCGAAATGAGAACTGTTGCTGTACCGATGCCGTTCAGAACCTACACTTACATTGCTGATCCTGCTAATGTGGAACATGTTCTGAAGACCAATTTTGCTAACTACCCAAAGGTAATGTGACAAATGTTTAATTACTTAGGTTAAATTATCTCTCTCTAGATCATGGTTTATTTATTTATTTATTTTTGACAAGTATAAACTTGTTGCCCTGACAAAAATTTTATCTAAAAATACGGAAAGTTATGAAATATTTTATGTGCCTTTGACCAGGAAGTTCGAATGAGCTGCCTAAACGCCCATAGTGAATTGTCATAAACAAAATACTCCCCTGCCCAAATTCTATAAATCAATTTATTTTTCAATAAAGTTCTGGACAAATTTTTATTTTTGAACACATTTTTAATATTTACCCATATAAAATTAATTGTCACTTCACGTACTTTAACATTTTGAGGATGAAACAGGGAATTAATTAGGTGCTTAATTGTTATTCCTAGTGAAAGTAAATCACTTATTTTGAAATTTTTCAAAATAGAAAGTAGCGCAAAGAATTAAAAGATAATGAATTTGAACATACACGTACATATACAGTTTTGTTAACTGATAATTTTAGAACACTTACTAAGAATGCATTTCTTTCTTTCATTTATACTATGCCACCCCCCCCCCCCCCCCTTTCTTTCCCCTCTCTCCTTTCCCCTGTTGGTCAAGTTTTTTTATATCTCCGTTACAAGCTTCACTTGTCCTTCTGCCTCTTCAAGCGTGCAGCTGGAAGGTCCAATATTTTGATAAAACTGAACTTTGTTGTTCTAAAGTTTTGGTTATAAAATACTCCGATCAAGTAAAAACATACTTTAATGGATGGAAAATAATTTTGTCAGCAAGAAAAAATATAAAATTCGTAAATGGTGTTCAACAGATAAGTTTGACCACAACAATTCAAACCCTTGAACGTACACGAAAACAACGCAGAGAAAATAAAGAAAAGTGAAAAAAAAAATGCTCTAGTTTCAGAAAACATGCTATAAACCCTAAACCTTAAACATTAATAAACAGGCAACAGCCGTTTCCTTTTTTTCTTGGGTTCGAAAGTATTGTTCCGATGTATATCAGAGAGCAAAAGAGGAAAGACATGGGAGGGAAAAATTGGTCTGGCCTGTGAGTGGGGAAGGGAATATAACCGTGATAATTTGTTTCCTAAATTAATTAGATCGAGAGAGAAGAATAAATATACGAATTTCGGTACTTAATATATAAAATCTTTACAATAACTAATACAAGCTAAAATTAGAAAAAAAAAAATACCTTTAACAAGTGTCCTGCGATCACTCGTTAACATAACCAAACCGAATATATATATATATATATATATATATATATATATATATATATATATATATTTATAACCGTTTGTTTTAAATATGTAGTGATTAGGCTCTTTAATCTTTTGGCTTTTTTGTATTCTTTTTTCGATATATTTGAAGGGTCAAACATATCACTCATACATGCAAGTGCTGCTTGGGGATGGGATCTTCAATGTAGATGGGGAACTTTGGAGGAAACAAAGAAAGACAGCAAGCTTTGAGTTTGCATCCAAGAATTTGAGGGACTTCAGCACCATTGTTTTCAGGGAAGATGGCTTAAAGCTCCATTCTATACTAACTCAAGCTTCATTCCACAAACACCAAATTGAAATGCAGGTCCTCCTCATAATCGCTTTATTTATTTATTAATTTGGACAACATAAAATTATATCATGCACCTAATTCTTAGGAAATCCCACGGGTAAAGTTGTAATTGTTGCAAAACCTTAGTGGCAGTTCTGTAATCTACATAAGGGCTAGTTATGGCTTTTTATTCCTTTAGTTTCAAATGAGAACAGAAGTGAAGTGGAACCAAGGCAGTTATTTCTTTAGAAAGTTTAGAAGTGAAGTTGAATATTTGTAGATATAGAATTTAAAGAATAGAAGTAGTTTCTTTGAATTTTTTATGCTGTCTTTTTTTTTTTTTAGGAGTTAACGATGCGGATGACCCTAGACTCTATTTGCAAAGTGGGATTTGGTGTGGAAATTGGAACTCTAGCCCCAACTGCTTCAGATAACAAATTTGCTCAGGCATTTGACACAGCAAATATTATAGTGACCCTTCGCTTCATAGATCCACTATGGAAGTTGAAGAACCTTCTAAATGTTGGCTCGGAGGCTTTACTTGACAAGAGCATCAAAATTATTGATGATTTTACCTATTCTGTGATAAGAAAGAGGAAGGCAGAGTTCAAGGAGGTCCAAAAAACTGATAAGGTAATTATCTTGCGTATTACCTTTTGGGTGTGTATGTGTGTGTCCTGGGCTATAGTATTGTATATAAAAATTGTAATGTGACAAATAACAAGCATAATAATAGGATTTGGACTGTCGGAAGTTTAATTTCATCACTGATATGCAAACCTAAATGGCCATATTACACATTCAGGTCTATAATCCGTCACATAATTGGGATCCTATTATATATTTTGTTATTAGTCAAGAAAAATTAAGGGATTGCCCTGTTGCAAGTCAAAGACACTAAATGGTTATTCCATTTGATGTATGCCCCTCACAATTTAACAGATTGTTCTTATTATGTGACATAGAATGTGAAGTCATGTCTTCAAAATACGAGAAGTATAAGCATGATATATTGAAAATAGGTCATTTCATTTTGAGGCATTTTCAGATAAAACATGATATCCTGTCAAGATTTATTGAGCTTAGTGAAGATCCAGAAAGCAAGTTAACCGACAAAAATTTGAGAGATGTAGTGCTCAACTTTGTGATTGCTGGCCGTGACACAACAGCTACGACTCTCGCATGGGCCATATACATGATAATGACCCACCAAGAGGTGGCTGAGAAGTTGTATTATGAGCTCAAAGCTCTTGAGCAACAACAATCAGAGGAAGAAAAAGTTACACTAATCGAGATTGTTGAAGAAGATCTTGAGTCCTTTAGCTACCGAGTGGAACAATTTGCAAGACTCTTGAATTATGATTCACTTGGAAAGTTGTACTACCTCCATGCTGTGGTCACAGAAACACTTCGATTGTATCCTGCAATACCACAAGTATGTGTAATTTTGAAGTTGGTCTAATCTCGGATTTGGCCACCAATCTTTTATGAAGAGCAAAATTGCTAAGAATGTCATCAAATTGTAACAAATTCATCATTGTTCGTTAGGTTAGCAAGTTCCTCAAATGATTATGTTGCAGGACCCTAAGGGCGTGTTAAAGGATGATGTGTTACCAGACGGGACACAGGTGAAGGCAGGAGACATGGTCACCTATGTGCCTTATTCAATGGGTCGAATGGAGTACAATTGGGGACCAGAAGCAGCTATCTTCAATCCTGAAAGATGGTTGAAAGAAGGCATTTTTCAAAATGCATCTCCTTTCAAGTTCACAGCATTTCAGGTATGCTCGTGTATTGATTAGTAGCTCTTAGAATGCGCTCGTGCACATACACAAGACATAAGTGTACAATTGTTGACATCAAAGTACTTTGCAAAATTGTAGGCTGGACCAAGGATATGCCTAGGGAAGGATTCAGCCTACCTCCAAATAAAGATGACATTGGCCCTCTTGTGTAGGTTTTTGAAGTTCAATTTGGTGCCTAACCATCCTGTGAAGTATAGAATGATGACTACTCTTTCGATGGAGCATGGTTTGAAGGTCACTATTTCACGAAGGTCATCTTAAGAAGATTTATGTACTAACTAGTTCTCATATAACTAGTGATTTATGAAAATGGTTAATTGGACTTGACATAGAGAACCTTTCAAATAAAATTAGACAAGGATGAATGCTGAAGATAAGACGTTTTCATTTGTTTGTTCATTTCTAGCATACACCAGCTTAGCTTGATAAATTTAACAAGATTATCCTATCCTTATAAAAAAAATGTACTGTCAATCAATAAATGTCAAGTGTCACATAAAATAGAAGAAATAAAGCATTACTATAAGTTTACTTTTTCGTTAATATTAATTAATGGAGTGTGCTTGAATGCTCTAAATGCTTCATTTTTTCCACAAAAGTAGACTTGCAAGGATCATGAGCTAGAAAAAGAAACCTGAAAAATCTAAAGGGTTAGGAGAAAGAGTGAAAGAAAGAAGAGCAAGCTTATTACTATGTTCTTGCTTGGTTATTGGTGAGATTCACTTAAGATTAACGATGACGATGATGGCCCTATTTCGTAAAAGGGACAGAGTGAAGGTTTACAGCAAGGAAGAAGGGTTCAAGGGAAAAGGTTATCCTTCTATTTGATGACAACAAGTTGTGCAAAGTGGAGTACAATAATCTATTGGAAGAAGATGACCACTCGTAACTATTGACGGAGGTCATTCCTATGGATGAGGTACGATCACTAGCACCAAAAATCCAAAAGCCTATAAGGTTGTCATTGAACTAGGCGGTCAATGTCTTTGACAATGATAGGTGCTACGTCAGAAAGGCTTCCAAGAAAAAGGGGACCAAGTATTTTCTCTATTTTGAGGCTACCCACTAGCTCATGGCTTATCTTATTTCCAAGATAAGGATAAATTTTGATTGGATTAATGGAAGGTGGGTTGTGGGTTATTCTTAGTAGATCTAGATGGAGGTGATTTCTTTTCTTTTTATTCTTCGAGCAACAAAACCAATTGTCTATAGATTTAGTTTGTGTTCTAAGACATGTTTGATTATATACAACTAATCATTTGTATTTATGATCGATTATGGTTTTGGTTAAACTAATATTGTTCTAACATCATATTTCCATTGTCTTTTAACTAATAATCGATAAACCACTAATAGTACCTCTGGCAAGAGAAAGATGGAATTTATATAAGCATAAGAAGATTGGCACAAGATTTTAGGACTAGCACAATTGAAAGACTTCTTTTTGAATGGCAAGGAAAATTTTGTTAGTAAGAAAAAGAATACAGAGAATGCAAAGGATATGGAAGAGTTCAACTGGAAGGTGAACCTTATTGCAACCTGAGTAACACAGAGAAGAATAACACTAGCCCCCAACAAAGATGACTTAATGCATTCATGTCTTATAAGTAACCAATTTGAGACAGCCAACATAGGATTCAATGACCATTATGACTGTAAGCAATTAAAGAATAAAATTCTATTAACAACCAAAGATGTGCTAAAAACTCAATATTTAAGAAGATTTCTTTGGAAATAAAATTTTTCAAATTAAAAGCCTTATAATTTTGAGCTTTCCATATTGCCCAAGTAGTGACACAAAGAGTCACATGAAAAAGCTGTACTTATTCTTTACAATCCAGTCGAGAAGAGTGAGGCTTTAGCAACTAAAGAATATTCACACCCAAAGTGTATTGTAAGCCTAATCAATAATAAATTCAAGCCCAAATAGCAAATGACAATGGACAAGAAAAAAAAAAAGAACAAGCATATGCTTTAAGGTTTCAGAAGAGTTGCCACAAATTGAATACTGTGTTGGTAACTTGCCTTGATGAGCTCTTCACATGAAAACAGTGATTTTGGAAGGCAGTTATTGCCTTTAGCATTCTTAGCCAATGACAGAATTAGCTTGCATAAATTGGTGATCAATCATTTCGTTGATCTCCTTTGTTTCATATGACGCTTTGGTGTTTGCATCCCACAAACATGTTTATTTACCTACCCCTCACTAGTCTACTCCATCCCGAACCATAATTACCTATGATAATACTCCCAACTTATCTATCTTTCACATTGACATCTTTATTTACCTATAGACTACATAATCTAGTAAATTGAGAATAAAGATTTTTATTTCCCACTTACATATCTTTCCAAAACCTAATATAAGCTCCATCACCAACCTACTATTTTAAACAACTCATAAAAGGTATCCTTAATTTATCTATTGTCTTCCCTATTGAGATGATTGAACTCTACACTAACCCTTTCACCGTTGATGGAACTTCAGCCACTAGCTCTTCTTATAACCTATATAGATTTTGGATACCCCGACACAATAGTGACTCTTTCTCATTGTAAAAGTTAAGGATTTTATTTATTTGCATGATCCAACAATTTATGAATATTTTTTTGGTGCAAGAATTAATATCGTTCATTGTTTTTGTTCTCTACTTTATCTTATTTTCCATTTTTTCTAAAAAAAAATTATGTGTTCCCCATCCAATCATAAAAAATTTAGAGAACAATCTAAAGCTCAAAGCAAGACAAACATTTACAATATTTCTTGTTATAAATATTGTATTCTAGTGCTCTATGATATTAATAATGCTAAAATAGTCTAAAATTCCACATTTCAAAATAAAAGACAATAGAATTCCTCTAAAAAAATACTAAAAAAATTCAACCAAATGTGCCAGACTGATCTTTCTGAATTAATCCTTGCCCATGGTCAACATCAGACGAGACACCAATATTATTTTTCACTCCCAAATCATTACCATAGCATCTCAAATTGGTAGTTGAGAATCTATCCTTAGGATCTAGTGCTCTAAACTTTTGAGCCTAAATATAAATATAAATGTAAATGTGTGTGTGTGTGTGTGTACTATTAAGTACCATAACTTATATGTTTTGACATATAAGAGGAAAGACTATAATTGTGTTATGTAATTAGCAATGTAGTGCTACTGGACAACATAAAGAAAGTTATTAAATTAACAAATAAGCAACTATTAAAAGGAAAGGGTTGAAAATAGTGTAGAGAGACAATTTAATTAAATTAATATGCAACTACTAAAAGGAAGGGGTTGAAAATAGTGTAGAGAGACAATTTAATTAAATTATGTTATATATATTGTAATGAATTGAATCGAAGGCAATTTAAACCAATTTAAAGTGCTCGAGTTTGAGCATGGAATATTAAAATTAGCTCCCTACAAAATTTGGGACAAATGTTAAGGTAAATTATGTTGGGTTTAGGGAGCCAAACAAGCGCAACGGAATTTAACTGAAACCCTCTAGGATCCAAGTGAAACGGGGTAAACTGGGTGCTCAAAAATTTTCATACCTAATTTTCGGTTGAGATCTCTTGCCCAACTATAGAGTCGAATCACAAAACCTGAAAAGTTGATGTGTTCAAGCTCTCTATGGTATCCACACAAGCCTCTCGGGATCACCACGCTTCCACCACGTCCCAACAGATGCGTTTCTCTTGCTTTTGTAGTGCTAGCTTGCGTCCTCCAAGGAATTTCGAGAGAAGAGTGCGACTGTCCTTTTGGGAGGCTAGGGCAAGAAGCTTCGAATTTCTCACTAAAAGTTATATTTATAGTGAGACTCAACTTCTAGGCCTAATGGGCTTCAAAGCCCTAATCCAATTAGGCTTCAATTTCGGGCTTAATAATGGCTCAACTTTTGGGCCCTTTATTAAAACGAAATTATTGTGAAACCATAACCCAAATAATTAGCTCATGCACTCTAATGATCCAAATAGCTCTATGTGTGCGACCCAAAAGGCTCTTACCACATTGGCAATGATCATAAATCACATTTATGATCATAAGCAATGAGCGGTGTCAAGCAACACATCATTGCTACCCAAGTGACAAGATTGTCGGTGATTCAACTAAACCTTTATGATCATCATCGATATATGCCATTGTCCCTTTTTCCAAGATATCAAGACTAAGCACAAGACATGGAATATGTCACTCTCGTATAGCCCAATCTTTGGTTTCTTGATTATCGAGTAGACCAACTTAAACTGATGACATTGATATCGTATATCAACTCATCCGAGCATGGCCATGCATTTTCTAAGTCTCACTCTATCAAGGGGCCCGAAGATATCACTATTGTTACATAGGAGAGACAAATCCCATCTTGATCATACAAATCCCTCCGCATGATATGTGACATAGCCAATGACCTCCTTCAAGTTCACTCAGCTACGAGCAACAATGGAAAGTATCAAAGTATGTGGCTCACATGTAGAGAACCTTGATATTCTTAGGTCGAAGGACTACATATACCACGATCACTATGAGAATCACTTATGACACTCATATAACGATCCATGTAGTGTTCTCATGGTGGGTCGGTCCAGTACACAAGTTCTCCAACTTGTACCCATATGTAGACTACATATCTCATATTAGTCTCCATATATGCTAGTCATTATGTATTATTGCAACCCGCTCCACAATAATACTAGACCAGGGACGTTTGAGAATATCATTATTCTAGGGTTACAATTATGTTTATTACGTTACATAGAAACAAAACAAGAAACATAATTTCTGGGTTAATGCCTTAATAAAATATCATGACTCAATGTGCAAAAATATAATCATCTTAATTAACTAAATATGTAAGAATGTAATAAAAAAATTTACATAACACTTTTAAGTTTTCAGTCAATACCTCATTTTTTGTTTCATTAATTTGACTTCTACTTTTTCTGGTAGCTTTTTCTAAAGCACATTTCTTTAGTCATATCCATATTGGTTAAGCTTATCTTTTTCCTTGGTTCCCTTAATATTACCATGAATACCTTAGTTTGTGCTTTGATCTCAGTTATCCTTATTAACACAAATGTTTGTTGTAGAATATTGTTCAATAAATAACTTTTTCATCTTGGCTTCCACTTCTTTGAAAGTCTTTTCTTGACGAAGAAAGAAATATTAAATCACTTATTGCTTCGGTAGCTTGGGCAACCAAATGAGTATATAACTTCAATAAAACCTTATGCTATGAACCTACATCAATTTTGGGATCAACATTCTGTGAGGAGATAGATCAAGGAACTATGTCTTTCTTAGCATCTTTGGTCCATTTTTTTAGTACATAGTTATAAGGAATATGCTTAATATTTTGTAGGGTCAAGACCTTCAAAGAATGGGCACAAAAAATCTTTGCAAACTCAAACTTGTTGTTACTACATATAATCATTGAATTTGATGATTCACATGCAACTACATGCTGATGTGCTTTATTAGGAGGAACAACTCTATTTCTTATGATGCCTTCATTATTTCCCATATTCTAAAGTAAGATGTAAATCTCATGAAAACAATTTAAGGGCATCGGGAGTATATAGAATAGGTCTCTACTCTATTAACTTTGCCTGAAATTGCAAATATGGTTTGCTATTCAAACCCTTCAAGTAAGATTTCAATTCCTCATAGTGAGTGCCATCTAGTAACCTTTGACAATGACTCAAAAAATGTAATAGGTCATAGTTATATTACAACCAAGATATTGTTTGATTTGTTTATTCATGCTCTCACTTCTTTAAGTTGTAGTTATATCAGTAGAAATGTCTCTCAACCATATACTAAATCTCGTTTCCCACTTAGTTCAAACTGTTTCTACAACCATTCATTATCTTGAAGATTAGTTTCTTTTTTTTTCAAGAATTGTAAGCCATGCATTTAAGAAGTCTTTATCTTTATTTTGATAAAAAGCACAACCACTAAAATAGTTAGCAAAAATGATAAATTTATAAAACACATAACTAAGATCCTTATCTAAATTATGTTACATATGTCATACACAAAGTTGAAGATAAGTTTTATGGCCAATATAAACAGAAAGCTTTAGCCATTGCTGCATCCTAGGAAATCAAAATTCTCTTTGGTTCGTTCTTAAGCCATGGCTTTCATAAATGAATAAAATAACCACATAAACCACCCATCTATCCCTTCATACAATAAAGCAATGCAAAAAATGATAGAATGTTTATGATGGTTCACAATAACCAACACTGCAAAAGATTTGCCTTTTTTATTCTTTTGGTTTGTTTTGTTAAAAGAAAAATCATCAGAGGATTGATAGTGTAATGACAAAGAAAACTAGGGTTTCAATTTACATTCACTACAGGTACTCTAAATGACCTCCAGCACCCCTACTCTCATCTGTATAGTTGTTTTGGTCCTTAAATAATTCTTATAATCATCAAGAACAAAATTAATATTGTTAATTCCATTAATTCTTATTGCCACATATTCAAAGCCTAATGTTGATGCTACTATAGATTGATCAAGTACTTCTAACATAGCAACTTGACTAGGTTCAATATTTCTATGAGACCTCATAATCTTGGTTTTTCTTTTTAGACTATCTAGCCAATGTGTACATTGCTCAATCAACTCCGTGACACAAAACTTAGGGTTGAACCTTCTATTAATTTTTATCATTGCTTTCTACGTAAATCTGTTCTCTACTCGATGACTTTTGACAATATCATTTCTCTTATGAACATATGATCTTCCTTCACTAGAATAACAAAATTAAATCCAATAGCCTACCTTGATTATCATTGTTAGACTTACTTTTTGGAATACTAAATCCAGCTCCTTTAGCATACTTATTATAAAAGTCATAAGCAACTTTCTCATAATCAAACTTTATTTCCATTATAGGCTCAACTTTTTCTGAGATGTGAGAGTGGAGTGAACTTACTGACTTACTAGACTCAGGATTAGCTGGACTTAGTTGTCTACTCTACTTGCTATTGTCTTCCTCCATGCAACCACATCACTAAGATATGCCATCATATAGAAAGAATCAATTTTGGTCTAAATTTTTTTTACCTTTAACAACTACTTGACAGTTTTCCAATTGACCTTCACAACAATAAACTAATATTGGCAAATGAAAGCACACATTATACAAAGAGCAACTAAAGGCACACTAAGTTGTGGAACCAAATTAAGGTGTAGTACAAATTATTAGTGAGTAGAAAAAATTGATGAGGCAAATGACTTCTTAAAACCATTATTGATTAATGCAACTACTTATATTTACTACTGCAATTATACTGCTATACAACTGATGGAACTAATGCAACCAAATTCTCATTCACTAGTAATTATACCATTTATATGTGGAATCACATATAGTGAAACCAATTGTTTACTGGAATAGTACTAAACTAACATATTGAATAGTGGGCAGTTTAAAGACTAAAAATAGAAGTCTCACACATTAGGTGAACAAATTTTTGTGCCCCTTTTTGGACAACATTTGTTTAATGCCAAATTCATGATATTTTAATAACAATAAGGGGGAAATAATATTTTAATCATGTAGTGGAAAAATTTTGGAATTCATTTACCTACTTCATAAAAAGGGCCCAACCTCAACTGCCATTTGAAATGTTAGAAGAAAAAGTGCCTATTGTCGGCCTCACTCTATAGTTCTACTAAACCTTCAAATTTTTTTAGCTTTTTTCTAAACTATTAATGTTGTAGGTTTGTATTTTAGGAATAGATCTGGAAGGGTTTTTTTTAAAAAAAAAAATTTAGAGTGTTAGTAAAACACACTTCATTAAGTAATATTAACGAGAATGCAAATTTACAGTAACATTTTATTTATTGTGTTTTATGCGATATGTAATATTTGTACATTCATGGTATATTTTTAGGCCGGATAAGGCTACTGGAAAATGTCATTGAAAGTCTTTGAGGGGTCGTGACATTTTTCACTGGGAACTAGATTTCATTCTTCCTACCTATCACATAGGGTTGTGCAAAAAAAATTGAAAATTTGAAACAAACCAAATCATTCAAAAATTTGAAAACCTAAAAATAAGAAATCATGATATTTTCTTGAGGTTTTTGTTTTTCGCTTGTTGCCCAATCTTACCGAATTAAGGTGAGAGACACTACAAGCAAGAACAAGCTTTAAATTTTTTTTTAATTACAAATGAAAATTTTATTGAAATGAAAAACAAGTACAAAAGAGCAAGCAAGGTGCTTAGCTTGAAAACCCCTTTAAAACCCAAACATCTAGCAATACATGAGAACACTATATGAACCCCAACTTATACAATAGATTAAACGAACATGAAACCTTTAAAAACCTATTAATAATCCACGAATAAGGAGTGAGACAACCCTTCATGTCCCTTCCTAGGAAGGCTATAAGAGCAAGTCTCATGTTGGTTGCAATTGGCTAATTAATTATGTGCACCCTGGTTAAAACTTCATGCTACTAGTTGTTTAACCTAGGAATGCAATTATGCATGCAAGAATTGCTTTGACTTGAGCAAGTAGGAAATCATAAAACATATATATTGCCTAGGGAATTCCATAAAAAACCAATGTTCAAAATGTCAAAGCATATAAAACCTTCATAGCATAAACATTAATCCTACACATAATTAACCATGTGCGGGAATTTAAACAATTGTAGACTATGCCATATACCCAAAGGCAACCCTAGAGTCCATAACTCAATTCATACATATTGGAGACCACCAATAAACAACATACATATGTAAGACTATCCAGTTAATTAGCTTCCACCATAGATGAGAGATCCTAGTGGCAAGCCTCTATGGTCCTCCACACGCTCACTAGCCTCTGTGGCCAAGAAAATTGGAGTTAGTACAATAACAACTTAACATTCAAGTAGCCAAAAAACTAGAATCTCAAGGATTCTCAAAGCAATGTACCTATAACAAAAACTACCACAATAATCCTCAATTATTGCCGGGTCGAACAGCCATAGTATCTGCACAACATTAAACTAGAGGAGTGAGAATCTTATGATTCTCAGTAAGGGGTCTTTGACCTGTAGAGAAAACACTGAGGACAACATGTTACGGCCCTTCTAGAGGGAGGTAAGGACTTTAGAATTTAGTGTAGAAGTTTAATTTAAGTTTGCCTAGCAAGAATTTAGAAGTTTGCCAAAGTTCACTAAGTTCCGACAAGAATAAAGCTCTGAACTAAGTTCAGGGGCAAAATGGTAATTTTGCACCCTGAGTGGCCGGGACGAGTCCCGAGTGTTTTAAAATGAATTTTTAGAACTTAACTTTTAACCTTAACTCAAACTCAACAAATAGACAAGGATTTAATCAAGAACTGTTAAGTTACAAAGATGGGGGACCTAATTGCACTTAACTGGAAACCTTGGTGATCTTGGTTGCTAAGTGAGGGTTTAAGAAGGGAAAGAGGGGGAGAAGCTGCCATTAACACGTTCTTAAGCTTCCCTCACTCATTTCTCTCTCAAATTGAACTTGGAATCAAGTGATCTTGGTGTCAAGAGGCGCAATTAAGGATGTTCAAGCTTGGAGAAGTGATTTTCAAAATTGAATCCATGTTTTTGAAGCTTGGAGAGGCATTTTTCTCCATCCCCTGTTTTTGAACGAGGTATGAGTTATGTTCTTGATTGAATTCGTGTTATTTGGTTGATTGGAAGCTTGGGTTTTGGTTGAAAGATGTGTTTTTGATGTTTTAGAGCTTTGTTTTGGTATGGTTTTGTGTAGAACTTTGGAAGCTTGTTTGAAAGAGGAAGGGTTCAAATTCTTGCTTGTTCTTGGTGTTAAGGTAAGGGAGAAAGTGTTTTTAAGTTGTTGGATTGCTTTTGGATTGAAATGGATTGAGAAAGTTGAGTAATTTTTGGTTATGGTATGAAGAAACGTTTTGGGAATTATGATGGACTAGCTATGTTCGAAGGATTGGTTTGATGTTTCTAATGCATCATAGTTTAGCTTTGATAGTTGGTTTTGTTCCTTGCAACATGTACTTCATGTGTATGAAATTTGGTAACTTTTGATGCATGTTTGCTATATGTATTTGGTTGCCAAAGTTCATAGCAGCAATCGGCCAAATTCTGCATTTTTGCAGAATTGGCGACGCGGCGCCAATTCGCCCGACGATTGGCGACGCGTCGCCAATTCATTTTTGTTCACAGAGCGTTTGTTCGTTGGCGACGCGTTGCCAATTCCTTTTGCCTTTCGCGACGCGGCGCCAACACCTAAAAATGGGGGGTTTGACTTTTTGCTGCATTGACCCGACCGAGACTACGGAAGGTTCGGAACGTGCCTAAGGGTCCGAGGATCCCGATGGTACTCCGAGACTTCCGAAAGTCCCACCGGAAGTATGAGTTTTCTTGAACTGTTTGAGGTAAGTAAGTTGCTTAGGCAACAAGTAAGGAAACAAATGTTACAATTGAACTTACTTAGCTATCAATAGCTCAGGTGAGAGGTTTAGAACCCTCGTCGGCCTAGCCGTGCCGGAGCCACGAGGCCACGAGGCGAAACCTTGTTCATCTAGTTTACATCAAAGAGGCCCTGCGGCCTAGTCTACAAGTCCCGTCATAAATTCCCCTGCATAACAACTAGGTGAGAGGTTTTATGTTTGAATGAGGCTTGCTAAGGTTCGCCCTTGAGCCATATGATAGGTTGCTAAGTGATAGCGCTTGGCCTATATGTCAGGTTGCTAAGTGATTGCGCTTGGCCTGTATATGTGTCAGGTTACTAAGTGATTGCACTTGGCCTGATACAGAGGACTACTTGAGGAGAGGTTTACGGACCTAGTATATATATATATGACTAGTACCCTCATGCTGTGTGAGCTCGCAGCCAGAGTCCTAGCTTTTTCTTGCAGGTACATCGAAGACCCTTACTGAGAATGTTGAATTCTCACTCCCCGTTTGTTATGCAGAGCCTGGAGTAGCAGGACCGGATAATCGCTGAGGATTATCACGGTAGTACCTTTTTGTCTGTAAAGGTACGGTAGTTGAGAAACTTTAAGTTTCTAGCTTGCTTAAGTGTTTAGTTGGTCTGTTGGTCAGGCTGTGGTACTAACTTGCTTCTTCCTTTGGCTGCAGAGCCTAGTAGCACTTGGCAAAGGACTTGTGAGACTCGCCACTGGGACAGGAGTCCAAAGTGGGAGCTAGGGTAAAAGATCTCAGCAAAGTCTTGTATTTTGATACAGTACTTTATTTTGCCTCCAGTATTTATGTTATAAAGAGTCCTTGACTCAGGGGATTGTTCTCTGGGTGAGAGCATTAATTACTTATGTATAAATGCTTTCACGAGCGGTGTATGTGTAGTTAATCACTCAAAGGTTGATTTTGATATGCTTTGGCATTTTGTATTTATTTATATAGAATTTTACTTAGCCGGCTAAATGTCTAAATGACTAAATGTTTTATGGTTTTAATAAACCAAGTCAAAGCATAAGTGCATACATATTGCATTTCTAGGTTAATCAACTAGTAGCATTGGATTTAATCCACACACATAACCAGCTAGCCAATTACAATCCACCGTGAGACAAACGCTCACAGGGTATCCCGGGCAGGGGCACGGGGATCGTGTCAGTGTTTTTGGTATCAGAGCTAAGGGTTTATTTCATAGATATTGGAGGCTTAGATTGAGATCTAGTAGTAAAGTCCAAGTGCTAGGAAGTTAGTACTGACCAACATCTGGGGAAATGTTGTCTGGCTGTGGTTGCAGGTTATTATGGTTGATACGAGGTCTGTAACTTTGAGGGGGACTAGAGAACCTGGTGAAGGTTCTAGTGACCCAGTTGTGGCGAGGTTGGATGAGATATCCAGAGTGCTATAGAGTTTGACTGAGACTATGGCTCAGGTGGCACAGGGCATGAACACTCTTGTAACAGAGATGTTCAGAGATTATGGGGACAGAGGTGTTGTCCAGGAGGAAGTTGAGCCACAACAGGAACAGGAAAGGCATGTTGAGCAACAGCAAGTGCCTAGAGCTCATGAACGTAGAAATCAAGTTCTTGAGGAGGTTGAGGAACCAGAGATGATGGAGCCTCCAAGGAGGGGAGACACTCCACATCAGATGAGACTGTTAGAGAAATTCAAGACAGTTGATCCACCTAGCTTTGATGGGACGGGAGATCCTGACAGAGCAGAGGACTGGTTGTCCATTATGAACAGACTCTTCACTTGTGGTGGCTATGAGACAGAGCAGAGGATGGTTCTAGTACCTTTCTTTCTGAGAGGGAGAGCCAGTCTTTGGTGGGATGATGTGATGGAGCTGCTGAGGGAGAGTAATGGTACTCGTCCAGAGCACAAGAAAAAGGTGCTCAAGTGGACAGACTTCGAGAAGAAGTTCAGACAGGAGTATATCAGTGAAGCTGCACAGGATCAGAGGAGGATCCAGTTTGAGAATCTGACACAGGGAGAGATGTCAGTACGAGAGTATGAGCAGCGATACAACTCACTTATCCGGTATGCTCCGTACATGTTGGGTAATGATGAGCTGAAAGCCAAGAAGTTTTCCCAGGGCCTGAAGCCTATTTTCAGGAGGTATATGGCGACAGTTGACATCAGGAGTTATCGCCAGATGGTTCAGAAGGCATTGGCATTGGAAAGGGAATTCGAGGATTCCAGAGCACCTGTGAAAAAGGTGGAAGCTGGGCCATCTAACTTGGGGAAAAGTGCTGGAAAGCGACCAATGGTAGGGAACCAGGATCCATCTAAGAGGAGGAGGACAGGTGTGTGTCCTAGGTGCAGACGGTTCCATGGTGGAAGACCATGTACTCTGGGTACAGATACTTGCAATGTCTGTGGTCAGAGAGGGCATTGGGCGAGGGATTGCCCAAGAGTTCGTTCAGTTACAGGTCCGCCTCGGGCTTTACCTCCAGTACCGCTTGCTATTGGAAACCGGCCTGGAGTAGTTGCTGCAACAGTGAACCCGAGAGTCTTCGCTTTGACGAACCAGGCGGCCAGAGAATCGCCAGCTGTACGAGGTAATTTTACTTTTCTGAGCAGTAGTGTTAGAGTGCTTTTCGATACGGGAGCTACTCTTTCAGTGATATCTTCTGCCTTGGTAGATAAGCATAGTTTACAGCGTGAAATTGCGGGTGAGTTGAGACTCATCAGGACTGCAGGGAGAGGTTTTATTGTGATCAATGAAGTGGTTACTAGGTATCCTTTGCAGTTAGGTGATCATGATTTTTGTTGTGAGTTGTGGGTGATTGGGTTGAAATCTTATGACCTGGTGTTGGGAATGGACTGGTTGAGTAAGCATAAGGCACAAATTAACTGTGCGAATCACTCAGTTGACATCACTGATGCTCAAGGAGCTAGAGTGACTTGCACAGGAGGGTTGGCATCTAGTGCTAAGAGTTTACACCTTAGACTTGTAGATACCATCCCTGTAGTGGGTGAAGAGGAGTATTACTCGTTGAATGGAGTAGCTATAGAGGAGGAGTTGGGAAGCATTCCTGTAGCTAATCAGTTTCCTGAGGTGTTTCCAGTGGAGTTACCTGGGTTACCACCTAGGAGGGATACTGAGTTTGCTATCCATCTGCAACCAGGGGTTGAGCCTATTTCAGTACCACCTTATAGGATGTCGGCTCCTGAGATGGATGAGTTGAAGAAGCAGTTGGAGGAACTGCTAGGGAAAGGTTTCATAAGACCGAGTGTATCACCGTGGGGAGCTCCAGTGTTATTTGTGAAGAAGAAAGATGGGACTTTCAGGTTGTGCATCGATTACAGGAAGTTTAATGCAGTGACAGTTAAAAATAAGTATCCACTTCCTAGAATTGATGATTTGTTTGACAGACTCAGAGGAGCGAGAGTGTTTTCCAGGATTGATCTTCGGTCTGGGTATTTTCAGATCAGAGTTAAGGAGGAAGACATTCCGAAGACTGCCTTCAGGACAAGGTACGGGCATTATGAGTATACGGTTATGCCTTTCGGTGTGACTAATGCTCCAGCAGTGTTTATGGAAGCTATGAATCGGATCTTTAAGCCATTTCTGGATCAGTTTGTTGAGGTCTTCATCGATGATATTCTGATCTATTCACAGTCTACAGCGGAGCATGAGGAGCACCTTAGAACGGTTTTGCAAGTGCTGAAGGATAATCAGTACTATGCAAAATTGTCTAAGTGTGAGTTTTGGTCCGAGAGGATTCAGTTTTTGGGGCATATTATCAGTGCTCAAGGTTTGTCAGTTGATCCTGAAAAGGTTCAAGCAGTGGTTGATTGGAAGAGACTGACTACAGTTACAGAGGTCAGGAGTTTCTTGGGTCTAGCAGGTTACTACAGACGCTTCATAGAGAAATTCTCTGTGATAGCTACGCCGTTGACAGCATTGACCAGGAAAGCTCAGAAATTTGAGTGGACACCGAAGTGTGAAGAAGCCTACATGAAGCTGAAGGAAAAGTTGACCAGTGCACCCATACTTGTGTTACCAGACCCGGACAGAGCCTTTACAGTTTATACTGATGCGTCAGGTTCAGGTTTGGGTTGTGTTCAACATCAGGACAGTCAGGTGATTGCTTATGGTTCGAGACAGCTGAGGCCTAATGAGTTGAACTACCCTGTTCATGATCTTGAGCTTGCAGCAGTGATCTTTGCACTGAAATTATGGAGACATTATTTGATGGGAAGATCGTTCAGAATCTTCACTGATCACAAGAGTTTGAAGTATTTGTTTACTCAGAAGGATCTGAACATGAGACAGCGGCGATGGATTGAGTACATTAAAGACTATGATTGTTCGATCGAGTATTGTGCTGGTAAAGGGAACGTGGTAGCAGATGCTTTGAGCCGGAAGTACACAGGAGTGATCTTGTCCAAGGATCAGGCTACAGATTTTTCAGAAGGAGCATTGAAGGACTGTTTCTTAGCTTTGCATGAATTATGGCAAAGTCGAGAAAAATCCTTAGTCTACGTTTTGGAGATTCAGATGGCTTGGTTAGCCAGAGTCAGAGAAGCTCAGTTGAAAGATCCATTGTTGAAGAAGATTTCAGGTGAAGCTAAGACTGGTGCTTTGAAGAAAGAGATCAAGTACAAAGAAGGAATATTGCATTATGGTGATCGACTCTATGTGTCGAATGTTGAGGGACTTAGGCAGCAAGTCCTACAGGAGGCACATAGCAGCACATTGAGTATTCACCCTGGTGTTAGTAAGATGTATCAAGATCTGAAGACACATTTTTGGTGGCCAGGACTGAAGAGAGATGTACGAGGACATGTGGCAAAGTGTTTGACATGTCAGGTGGTGAAAGCTGAACACCAGAAACCAGCAGGCACACTTCAGAGTTTATCTCTACCAGTGAGGAATCCGTTACTATGGATTTCCTAGTGGGGTTACCGACCACCCGGAGTCAGCATACTGCTATTTGGGTAGTGGTTGACAGATTGACGAAGTCAGCACACTTTATACCGATCAGAGTCACCTATACATTGGAGAGGTTGGCTCAGTTATATCTCAGGGAGATTGTGAGACTCCATGGGATACCGGATCAGATCATATCAGACAGAGATCCACGATTTACATCACGGTTCTGGAATGCTTTTCAGGAAGCATTGGGCAGTAAAGTTAGCCTCAGTACCGCTTTTTATCCACAGACTGACGGACAGTCAGAGAGGGTGATTCAGACTTTGGAAGACATGCTACGCATGTGTGTCATTGATTTCAGAGGTGATTGGGATCAGCACTTACCACTGATCGAGTTTGCCTATAATAACAGTCATCAATCTGTTATTGGAATGGCGCCCTATGAAGCTTTGTATGGGAGACGGTGTATGACACCTCATTGTTGGGCAGATCCAACAGACAGAGTGGTTATTGGACCTGAGATCATAGCTGACACTACAGCTAAGATTAAGTTGATTCAGCAGAGAATCAAGACAGCTAATGACAGACAGACTAAGTATGCAAACAGAAGAAGAAGAGAATTGAGTTTTGAGGTTGGTGACAAAGTACTTCTGAAAGTGTCGCCCATGAGAGGAGTTAGTCGTTTTGGACAGAGGGGCAAGTTAGCTCCAAGGTTCATTGGACCTTATGAAGTGTTAGAGAAAGTTGGGAAAGTTGCTTATCGGTTGGCCTTACCGCCTAACCTTTCTCAAGTGCATAATGTGTTTCACGTTAGTTTACTCAGGAAGTGCACAGTTGAGCCCGGACAGGTAGTAAATCCTTCAGTGATACCCATTCAGGAGGACTTGACTTATGAAGAGAAACCAGTTCAGATTTTAGATAGACAATTCAAGAAACTGCGGACTAAGTGGATTCCGATGGTTAAGATCCTTTGGTCTAACCATAGTGAGGAGGAAGCTACCTGGGAGACAGAGCAGGATATGCTGAAAAGATATCCTGGTGTTTTTCCAGAGTTGCAGCGGAATTTGGGGGACCAAATTCCAGAAGGAGGGGAGAATGTTACGGCCCTTCTAGAGGGAGGTAAGGACTTTAGAATTTAGTGTAGAAGTTTAATTTAAGTTTGCCTAGCAAGAATTTAGAAGTTTGCTAAAGTTCACTAAGTTCCGACAAGAATAAAGCTCTGAACTAAGTTCAGGGGCAAAATGGTAATTTTGCACCTTGAGTGGCCGGGACGAGTCCCGAGTGTTTTAAAATGAATTTTTAGAACTTAACTTTTAACCTTAACTCAAACTCAACAAATAGACAAGGATTTAATCAAGAACTGTTAAGTTACAAAGATGGGGGACCTAATTGCACTTAACTTGAAACCTTCTAATTGCACTTAACTTGAAACCTTGGTGATCTTGGTTGCTAAGTGAGGGTTTAAGAAGGGAAAGAGGGGGAGAAGCTGCCATTAACACGTTCTTAAGCTTCCCTCACTCATTTCTCTCTCAAATTGAACTTGGAATCAAGTGATCTTGGTGTCAAGAGGCGCAATTAAGGATGTTCAAGCTTGGAGAAGTGATTTCCAAGCTTGAATCCATGTTTTTGAAGCTTGGAGAGGCGTTTTTCTCCATCCCCTGTTTTTGAACGAGGTATGAGTTATGTTCTTGATTGAATTCGTGTTATTTGGTTGATTGGAAGCTTGGGTTTTGGTTGAAAGATGTGTTTTTGATGTTTTAGAGCTTTGTTTTGGTATGGTTTTTGTGTAGAAGTTTGGAAGCTTGTTTGAAAGAGGAAGGGTTCAAATTCTTGCTTGTTCTTGGTGTTAAGGTAAGGGAGAAAGTGTTTTTAAGTTGTTGGATTGCTTTTGGATTGAAATGGATTGAGAAAGTTGAGTAATTTTTGGTTATGGTATGAAGAAACGTTTTGGGAATTATGATGGACTAGCTATGTTCGAAGGATTGGTTTGATGTTTCTAATGCATCATAGTTTAGCTTTGATAGTTGGTTCTGTTCCTTGCAACATGTACTTCATGTGTATGAAATTTGGTAACTTTTGATGCATGTTTGCTATATGTATTTGGTTGCCAAAGTTCATAGTAGCAATCGGCCAAATTCTGCATTTTTGCAGAATTGGCGACGCGGCGCCAATTCGCCCGACGATTGGCGACGCGTCGCCAATTTGTTTTTGGTCACAGAGCGTTTGTTCATTGGCGACGCGTCACCAATTCCTTTTGCCTTTGGCGACGCGGCACCAACACCTAAAAATGGGGGGTTTGACTTTTTGCTGCATTGACCCGACCGAGACTACGGAAGGTTCGGAACGTGCCTAAGGGTCCGAGGATCCCGATGGTACTCCGAGACTTCCGAAAGTCCCACCGGAAGTATGAGTTTTCTTGAACTGTTTGAGGTAAGTAAGTTGCTTAGGCAACAAGTAAGGAAACAAATGTTGCAATTGAACTTAATTAGCTATCAATAGCTCAGGTGAGAGGTTTAGAACCCTCGTCGGCCTAGCCGTGCCGGAGCCATGAGGCCACGAGCCGAAACCTTGTTCATCTAGTTTACATCAAAGAGGCCCTGCGGCCTAGTCTACAAGTCCCGTCATAAATTCCCCTGCATAACAACTAGGTGAGAGGTTTTATGTTTGAATGAGGCTTGCTAAGGTTCGCCCTTTAGCCATATGATAGGTTGCTAAGTGATAGCGCTTGGCCTATATGTCAGGTTGCTAAGTGATTGCGCTTGGCCTATATATCTGTCAGGTTGCTAAGTGATTGCGCTTGGCCTGTATATGTGTCAGGTTGCTAAGTGATTGCACTTGGCCTGATACAGAGGACTACTTGAGGAGAGGTTTACGGACCTAGTATATATATATATGACTAGTACCCTCATGCTGTGTGAGCTCGCAGCCAGAGTCCTAGCTTTTTCTTGCAGGTACATCGAAGACCCTTACTGAGAATGTTGAATTCTCACTCTCTGTTTGTTATGCAGAGCCTGGAGTAGCAGGACCGGATAATCGCTGAGGATTATCACGGTAGTACCTTTTTGTCTGTAAAGGTACGGTAGTTGAGAAACTTTAAGTTTCTAGCTTGCTTAAGTGTTTAGTTGGTCTGTTGGTCAGGCTGTGGTACTAACTTGCTTCTTCCTTTGGCTGCAGAGCCTAGTAGCACTTGGCAAAGGACTTGTGAGACTCGCCACTGGGACAGGAGTCCAAAGTGGGAGCTAGGGTAAAAGATCTCAGCAAAGTCTTGTATTTTGATACAGTACTTTATTTTGCCTCCAGTATTTATGTTATAAAGAGTCCTTGACTCAGGGGATTGTTCTCTGGGTGAGAGCATTAATTACTTATGTATAAATGCTTTCACGAGCGGTGTATGTGTAGTTAATCACTCAAAGGTTGATTTTGATATGCTTTGGCATTTTGTATTTATTTATATAGAATTTTACTTAGCCGGCTAAATGTCTAAATGACTAAATGTTTTATGGTTTTAATAAACCAAGTCAAAGCATAAGTGCATACATATTGCATTTCTAGGTTAATCAACTAGTAGCATTGGATTTAATCCACACACATAACCAGCTAGCCAATTACAATCCACCGTGAGACAAACGCTCACAGGGTATCCCGGGCAGGGGCACGGGGATCGTGTCACAACACATATATATCTATATGTAATCTACTCCAAGCTCATAGAGTGTGAGGCTAAACCTATGTGCATACGTTTTAGTACCTTGGGACTTGTCCTCTATAAATAACCAAGGTTCCAACATCGGAGCCTTAAATCTAGAGGCCCAACTAGGCTTTTGATCGTAGTTAACCTTGCACCTAAGCAATGGTGCTATATTGAAACCAAATGTGCCTTTATTTTGAAAAAAAATTGGTCTAAACTTAGTCCATTCCAGGCATGATGAAGGCATGGAACAGGTACTTCTCCCTCTTAGATTTATGTGGAATCCTGAATTGCCTTAATCCAACACCAGAGCGAAAAGCTATGGCGAAAACCCCACAACATGTCAATGCTGTCAAGTGCTGGCGGGTAGTCCACTGGGGCCTAGGCGCCAGGAGCATCCTATTCTGTGGGGCTGAAAATGCACTTTTGCTGTTGTAGCCCCAAACTACGCCTAGGCACCAGAGCCTCATGCCTTGAACTAAGAAAAAGCCTCCTAAGCCTCTTTGGTGGCTTCCATGTCCCTCCAAACCTCCATTAGGCACCTCCAAACTATTCCTACATGCAATACACAAACTCTAGGCCACAATTCACCATTTGAACCAATCCTATGGTGTCCATAAACATCACACTGACCATTAGACATAACTAGTCTTCCATGATCAACACAACCCACTAACTAATACCATTTATCAAACTACTTGAATTTAAAAAGAAAACAAGCTATGAATGGCACCAAATGTTCATCAATATTAAATCCCTTACCTTAATTCCAAGCTACAAGCTAAGATCAAGCAATCCAACACAAAGAACAAGCTCCACTAAGATTTTTCCTAGGTTCCAAGCAATTCCAACCAAATGGCATCAAATTAAGACAATCTAACCAAAACCCAAATAAACAAGGTAACATCAAGGAAATCATGTTAACTCATGCATGAAATAAAGCTTGAGCAAAAAATGTAATTCCAAGCTTCCAAAGCACAAAACTTCCTTGAAAAAAGCTATTCGTTGCCTAGTCACCTTTGGAACCTTTGATTTTCACCAAGAACTCTTGAATTTGAGTGAGAATTGAAGAAGAAATCAGGTGGGGAAGAGGGAGCTCGGGTTTGGATCAAAAAATGAAGAAATGTGGTAACCAACGCACTTTACCATGTCTTAAAACATAATTTTACAACAAGCCCTCAAGCTTTAATAAGTTTGTCAAAAAGCCCCCTTCCTAAAATAGTAATGTTTGGTCATATCTTGGCCAAATCTTCAACACTTAATGAAAAATTTGGGTGCTAAGCAAGGGTTAGGTTTTTAAACGTGTTTTCAACTATTGGGACTTGACTCGGCACCTCAGGATGCAAAATTACAATTTTACCCCTAGACCTCTTTTGTTGGCATACTCTCCTTGGAACCTAGTAAACCTTAACTATATTGCTTGAATTACTAAATGAACATAAATTGAGGTATTAAACTAGGGAGTTATTAATTTATATGCCGTATATGAGCTTCCGGGTAGGAGGACGATTATAATAAGGAGAGTGCTTGAGCATATACTATTAAGTTCGCTTATAGTTTTTGAGTTAGATGGCCCCTTCTTGGCCAGCCTAAGTAAATGATGAGAATGGGTCTCACACCGTTTGTAGTTGGCTAATTAATTATGTGCACGCTTGTTAGAACTTCATGCCACTAGTTATTTAACCTAGAAATACAATTAGGCATGCAAGTGTTGCTTTAACTTGGACAAGTGAAAATCCATAAAACATTTGTAAAGCCTAGTCATTTTCTATAAAACTGATGTTCAAAGTTTCAAAGCATACCAAACCACCATAGTTATCATCATAATGCTACCAATAATTATCCATGTGAAGGTATCCAAACAAAAGAAGACTATGCCTTACACCCCTAGTGTTCATCACTTTATCCATAGACATTAGGGGCTACTAGTGCTGACATTATACAAAAATCCTATCACTACTGAGATCCATCCATCTAGCTCAGACCTTATATGCAAATCCTAGTGGCAAGCCTCAAAAGTCCTCCATGTGCCTTGCTAGCCTTTATGTCCAAGAAGAGTATAACTAGTAAGATAACGTAACCAATAAGTAACCATATAATATGGAATCTAGAGGATTCTCAAAATTGTGCACCTATAATGAAAGACTACCTAGACAACTACCAGTGGTTATTCGGCTCAACAATGTTAGTATCTACACAACATAAGATATGGGAGTCAGAATCCATGAGTCTTAGTAAGGGATCTTCAACCTGTAAGGAAAACACTAAGGATAGCACACACACACATATATATTGTTGGGTTTCGGGAGCCAAACAGCGCAGTGGAATTTAACCAAAACCCTCCAGGATCCAAGTGAAACGTGGTAAACCAGGTGTTCAAAAATTTCATACCTAATTTTCGGTTGAGATCTCTCACTCAACTGTAGAGTTGAATCACAAAACCTGAACAGTTGACGTGTTCAGGCTCTCTATGGTGATGGCAGAGGGTTAGGCCTCCACCGACCATCAGGGCGGACCGTAATGGTAGTATTGTCCCTCTTGAACGGCGCATTAACGGGCGGCACGGAGCCTTGAACCCGAGACCGCGAGGGATTGGGTGTAAATCCCTCGCGGTCTCGGGTTCAAGGCTCCGTGCCGCCCGTTAATGTGCCGTTCAAGAGGGACAATACTACCATTATGGTCCGCCCTGATGGTCGGCGGAGGCCTAACCCTCTGCCATCAAAACGTCCTAGTGGTTAGACGTGACCCACTCCGAGTGGGTGTAAATCCCTCGCGGTCTCGGGTTCAAGGCTCCGTGCCGCCCGTTAATGCGCCGTTCAAGAGGGACAATACTACCATTACGGTCCGCCCTGATGGTCGGCGGAGGCCTAACCCTCTGCCATCAAAATGTCCTAGTGGTTAGACGCGACCCACTCCGAGTGGGTGTAAATCCCTCGCGGTCTCGGGTTCAAGGCTCCGTGCCGCCCGTTAATGCGCCGTTCAAGAGGGACAACACTACCATTACGGTCCGCCCTGATGGTCGGCGGAGGCCTAACCCTCTGCCATCAAAACGTCCTAGTGGTTAGACGCGACCCACTCCGAGTGGGTGTAAATCCCTCGCGGTCTCGGGTTCAAGGCTCCGTGCCGCCCGTTAATGCGCCGTTCAAGAGGGACAATACTACCATTACGGTCCGCCCTGATGGTCGGCGGAGGCCTAACCCTCTGCCATCATATGGTATCCTCAAGAGCCTCTCGGGATCACCACGCTTCCACCACGTCCCGGCATATGCGTTTCTCTTGCGCTCGCAGTGCTAGCTTGCGTCCTCCAAGGAATTGCAAGAGAAGAGTGCGGCTGTCCTTTTGGGAGGCTAGGGCAAGGAGACCTGCGAATTTCTCACTTAAAAGTTGTATTTATAGTGAGACTCTACTTCCAGGCCTAATGGGTTTCAAAGCCCTAATCCAATTAGGATTTAATTTCGGGCTTAATAATGGCTCAACTCCTTGGCCCATTATTAATACGAAATTAAAGTGAAACCATAACCCAAATAATTAGCCCATGCACTCTAATGATCCAAATAGCTCTATGTGTGCGACCCAATAGGCTCTTGCGATGTTGGCAATGATCATAAATCACATTTATGATCATAAGCAATGAGCGGTGTATAGCAACACATCATTGCTACCCAAGTGACAAGATTGTCGGTGAATCGACTAAACCTTTATGATCATCACCGATATATGCCATTGTCCCTTTGTCCAGGATATCAAGACTAAGCACAAGACATGGAATGTGTCACTCTCGTATAGCCCAATCTTTGGTTTCTTGATTACCGAGTGGACCAACTTAAACTGATGACATTGATATCGTATATCAACTCATCGGAGCATGGCCATGCATTTTCTAAGTCTCACTCTATCAAGGGGCCCAAAGATATCACTCCCGTTACATAGGAGGGACAAATCCCATCTTGATCATACAAATCCCTCTGCATGATATGTGACATACCCAATGACCTCCTTCAAGTTCACTCAGTTACGAGCAACAAAGGAAAGCATCAAAGTATGTGACTCACATGTAGGGAACCTTGCTGATCTTAGGTCGAAGGACTACATATACCATGATCACTATGAGAATCACTTATGACACTCATATAACGATCCATGAAGTGTTCTCATGGTGGGTCGGTCCAGTACACAGGTTCTCCAACTTGTACCCATATGTAGACTACATATCTCATATTAGTCTCCACATATGCTAGTCATTATGTATTATTGCAACCCGCTCCACAATAATACTAGACTAGGGACATTTAAGAATATCATTATTCTAGGGTTACAATTATGTTTATTACGTTATGCAGAAACAAAACAACAAACAAAATTGCTGGATTAATGCCTCAATAAAATATCATGACTCAATGTGCAAAAATACAATCATCTCATGATTGGCTTTTTGGGCACAATACTAACATATATATTCTACTATGTGCTCATATAGTATGAGGATAAACCTTTGAGCATAGCATTTTAGACCTTTGGGACTTGTCCCTCCCTAGTATTTAACTCTTTGACGGAGCCTTCCCTACTAGCAAACACTGCTTACTAGCCTAACTAGTAAGATTCATCATTGTTTAAACCTCCCCTATGCTGTATAGGGGCAACATGGTTCGATTAATTTTACCTTCACTCCGAAGAAACCAACCAGTGTGCTAAGGTGCCCATATCTGAAGGTATGACTATGGTATGATCATATTTAGCTATGTTTTGTGTTTGTTTTTCCCTTATGTTTACTTATATTTTGATGTGTTATATTTCAAATTATATTGGTTCATGTTATATTTCAGCTTCATTTGGGTTAGGAAGGATTTTTGCAAAATTTTGAAGCTGAATTATAAGTTTTGTCAATGTTTGGAGAAGACATGCCTTGCAACATGGTCATGTAGTGCCTTAATGCCCTCTTACATGCCCGTGTGTGAGCTGCATGCTTGTGTGTCAGATTGTGCCATTAATTTTTAAGATTTTAAGTTCTAAGGGAGTTACATGGCCTTGAAAATGGGCATACACCAAACCATGCTCAATTTCTTATTAGCACTTTTTAGGTTCTTACGTGCAAACAAAAGAGGGGGTTCGAGAGAAGGTGGGCAAACATAGAGTTTTCAGGGAGAAAGCTTGCTGGAGGTAGTTATGATAATATATACCATTTAATGTGCGATGGATCAAACATTTTTTAGTGGAGAAGCAATTTAGAGATGGAGACTTCTTTTCTTAGTTTTCCTTTGATACTATTGTGTTTATTTTATGGCACTATGAGCTAAATTTTCCTACTCATGCTTAGAGTAGATAAACTGGAGGATGATTGTGTGATTGTGATTACTGTTTGGTTCGATATGATTATGTTTTTCTAGAAATCTATTCAATGTTCTTTGATGCAATAATTAATATTAACCGGCTTATTAATTTGATGCGGGATGTTGAACATTTGATAGGTAGTATCTGATGTGTTTGTTGTTGATCATGATTAGATAGAAGGGATAGTGTCATAACTGGAAGAAATAGGGGTGATATAGTAGCTTCAAACTAGGGTGAAACCTAGTGGTGGGTCACTAAATGAGTAATGCATTCTTAGGAAGCACAGTAGGCCTAGATATCCTATCAGCAACTTAAAAATATTGATTAAAGTAATGGAAAAAATATGGTGCTAGTTTAAGTTTGCTAGTACTCCAGAATCTAAGTTGACCAAGTTATAACAAAGTAAGAGCAATAGGAAGGATTTTTAGTGGCATTTGATTCTAAGTGTGAGGTATTTTGTTATTAATTATCTGAATTATTTTTCTTCTACCGATAATTAGTTATTAATTATTTTTATTCAAATAGTTTAGTTTAGCCAAATCATTGTATTTAATTAAACAAACATGCCTTAGTTGTCAGATACATAATAGAGAAATATTGAGTACTGTAAACAAGCTTCGTTCTTTGGGGAAAACAAACTTGGTACTTGCCACTGCTATACTTTGATGATAGGTGATGGCCATGGGCCTCATCGTTTAGAGTCATGGTGACTGTTGGAGAGACTTCTAGGAGGAAGAACGCCTGGAGGATGGTGCGCCCAAGGGAGAGTACCTGAGATGCTCAGAAAAAGTGGGTTGGGAGGCCCCCGGATGTGTTTCCGGGGGGGAGCCTCCGACGCCCAAGTAAGTGGTGGCTGAGAAAGGCAAAGGAAATAGCACCAAGGGCTGAAGAGTCTCGCTTGGTGATTTTCTCAGAGTCTGGGAGTCAGACCTTTTGCCAACCAACCTCCTGCCAAGTATTTTTTTCCTGGTATTTATAGGAGTGCCTAGCCCGTTCAGATCGCGACACGTGTTCTGTCAGATGTTTCCTGAATTTCTGGGCGTAGGGGACAGATAGCTGGTAGTAGGTTGCCTTGAGCCTTGTGCTGAGATGGGCCATGATGTGATTCTGATGGTGTCAGCGTGTCAGAGGGCCTTTTGAGGCGGCTTATGACGTCTGTGAAAGGACGTGTCAGAGGCTTCCTTAAATGCTTTCTTAAATGCTCCTGTCGTACTCCCGAGGTCCCTCGGTGAGGTCGTCCTTTGGTACGGATGGTGCCTCTTCGGGAAACACGCACCCAATTCGGGGGTTCCCAGCTTCAGGGAGTTCCGCCTTCGGGGAGATCATGTTCGGCCCGCAGTAGCTGGTGCCTCTTTTCCGAAGGCGATCTGTTTGCAACCTCGGGGGGCTAGTAGTATCCTCAAGTTTCCTGGCGTGCCGGGCTCGGAGCTCTTCGGCTATCTCCCGAGGTGTATGATCTCACCACTTCTCGGGTAGCGCCAGTTTCTTCTGGCCGTTCTTGTGGCAGGGAGTTCGGCCAGATAGAGGCGATAGTCTTTGGCTATCACATGCCCCCCTTTGGAAAGCTGAAGTGAAGACTTCGGTTTTGCATCTCTTTCCGAGGTTGCTCTTGGGAGTTTCTTAGGAAGCTTAGCCTGTTCCGACGATGCACCTCTTGCCCGAAGGTATGGGCTGTTCGGCCTTGGCCTGTTCTTTGGTGTCTTCGAGGCGGAGCCTGTGCCGAAGATACACCTCTTGCCCGAAAGTCATGGGCTGTTTGGCCATAGCCTATCTCTTGGTGTCCTCGAGGTGGCCTGCTCTTTGTTTCTGCAGGTCTGGTGGCCAAGCGTGTCAGTCTGAGCGACGCATCCCAGCTTTTTAGGGATGTCAGAGGACGTGCTCCCTTTTTCCTAGGGATGTCAAGAGACGTGTCCCCGTTTGGCGCGGCGGCTGACACATGACGCTTTGCCATTGAAGGAGAGTTGTGTCGGTTACAGAGGGCGCGCCTTTTCAGGTGCAGAGGGCAGTTACGGCTACGGTTCGCCTCTAAAGGGTATTTATGACGACGTTTCGGTTACCCACCCCTGGCCTATAAATGGCTCGTTCCATCATAAGTTCCTTTTGCTTTTTCTTCTGCTCTTCTCTCTGCTTTGCCCCTGTTCTTGCACTTTCTTGCTTTCTGTGGCGGAGCTGCCTTAATCAGAGCTTTTTCTAGCCAACTTTCACGACGGCGTCCTCAGACTTTGGCAAATCTTTTGGTGGGTTTTTGTTTTCCAGAGTGTTTTGATTCCTCTGTTCTTTTGAGTTTTTCCGGAAACTATTTTCTGGCCTTTTCCGAACTCGTTTTCATGTCGAAAATGCCAATCCCTGAGAGCTGGCAGCCTCTTTTAGCCCATCCTTGTTGCACCACCCCTGCAAAACTAGAGAGGTGGAAGAAAAAGTTCTTTCTTCCCTCTTACGCCGTTACTAGGCTGCCTCGCTCTAGCCATTATGCTTTTTCAAACCATAGCAACGAGATTACCATTTTTCGAGCCCAGCTGAAGGCCGGACTTCGGTATCCTCCCCCGAAGATGGTTTGCGAGTTCTGCCAATTTCATGGCATTGCTGTGAACCAGCTTCCCCCGAACTCGTTTTGCTATTTTAACGCCTACCTCTGCATGTGTGGCGTGTTCGGGATGGAACCCCATTTTATAATCTTCATGCAGTACTACAAGCTCTCTGTGGTCCCGAAGGGTGGCTTCTATTTCATGCTACCTCGGGGATCCGGGAGCAAAAAATTCATGTTCACCTTCGCCACTAAGGATAGCTGGCGGGGGTGGCAACAGAGTTCTTCTTCCTGAAGATGGATGAGGCCTGGTCGTACGTCCCGACCAAATGGGCTCAGGGAATACTGAATGTGGACGTCGTTGATCCGAGGATGCTGCTGACTCCAGAGTTGGCTTCCGTGTTCGCGGATTTTGATGCCCGCATTCGGGCTGTCTCTGACTGGACTCCCGAGGTCGCTCCGCATGCCCTTTACCCTTTTCCTATCAACTGGAAGTTGATGACCGAAGAGGTCCTTCGGGATCTAAAGGTGGTGAAGGAGCACAAGACTGACCTCAAGATGCCAGCTCTTGCCATCGCCGGGAAGGATTCCTGGTTGGTCAAGCTTCTTAAGGAGGAAATTTCTTTCGAAACGCTTGTCGAAAGTGAGTTGTCTTCTACTCCTTTGCTGTTTTTTTTTCTCGGACTTACGCTGATATTTCTCTTCTTTTTCAGAGATGGGCGACGGGACTGCCGCCTATTACAAGTCCCTTTTCTCCGGCCAAGTGGAGAAGGGGGAGCAGACAAAGAAGGCAACTTCCCGAAGGCGGAAGTCTGTCGGTGCTGGTCCTTCGGCTAAACGGGCGAAGAAGACTGTTCTTTCCTCCCCTTTGGAAAGTATTGGGGAGGAAAACGAGGACGCTGAGGCCGCTGTCGCTTCGCTGCCCGATCCTTCGGTCGAGGTCCCTGCCGCCACCGACGTCCCTCATACCGACGTCCCTCCCCAAAGTCCTACCCCGTCGCAAGTCCTTCTGGACGTCGTGGTAGAGGCACCTTCTGCCGAGGAGCGGCGCAGGCAGAAGGGTAAGGGCATTTCGACCGAGGAGGCTGAGGACTCTGAGGACGTCGTTGTCGAGGTCCCTCTAGGCTAGTTGCTTTCATAACAAGTATGCTTCTTTTTGTTTTTCTGAATTTCCCTTTGTCTCTGACCCACTTCTCGTTTTCGCCGTGCAGGGGAGTTACTTACCCCGAACTGGGCGGCCGAACACGCGAAGGCGCGGGCCCTTCACGACGCCAAAGTCCCGCAAGGGAAGGTTCCCGAAGAGCCTTTCTGGACATTCACGGAGGACATGAACTTGTACTCCGAGGACTGTCCAGAAATGGCGAAGCAAATTTCGAAGGGGGTGCTTACAGAGGCCTTCTTCAAGGCTATTGCGGCGGCCCATCCGGATGATGACACCCTTGCTGCCAAAGTCACCGAGCATGCTGCTCAGGTATGTTCTTGACACCTTTTTCCCTTCAACTTTTCCTAAGTGCCTGGCTCTTACTGACCTTCCGTTCATCTTTTTGCAGTTGCTGGGATACGCCGGCTTTCTCTGAGTTCGGGTAGCCAGGCAGGCGAAGTTCTGAGCTTCGGCCTTAGAGACTTTAGAGAAGGCGAAGGCCACTCACTTGGCATTGATCACCAAGAACCAGCAGCTGTCAGATGCTGCGAAGGAAGAAGTTGCTGCCCTTTGGGAGGAGTTCCGGAAGGAGAAAGAAGAACTTGAGAAGGATTCCTCCCGGAAGATTGCTGACCTCGGCGAGCAGATAAATGGAATGCTAGCCACCAACGAGTAGCTGCTAAAGGATAAGTCCGATTCTGACAAGCTCATACTGGCGCTGACGGCTGAGAAAAACATCCTTGCAGCCGAGGTCAAGTCCTCGAAGAAGGATCCGAAGGGGAAGGAGCAGATAAAGGCGCTGGAGGAGGATATCGCGGATTTGAAGGACCAGCTTGACGACCTTGAGCTTGACAAGAGCAAGTCTGATCAAATGGCCAAGGTCACTTTTTAGGACGGCTTCTGCCTTGCTCGGCACCAAGTCCTCCAGAGGTTCCCAGATCTGGACCTCTCTTTTCTAGAGGCTCTAAACATTCCTGGGGGACCTCGGTGGGAATGGTCCAAGGGCGAACATTTGAACCTTCCTTCTTCAATTCCAGCGCCGAAGGTGGTGGAAAAGGGTGGGCAAGCAAGTGGCTCTCGGGACGTTGCAAACCCTTAGGCTATTTTAGGGCCCCTTTTCCTTCCCTTCAATTTTGTGTTCCTTCTTCGGGCACTTCTTTATTGTAAAGCAGCTTACTTTTTAATGAAGACTTTTTTGGCTAAGTCTTTTCACAAGTTTCTTTATTTCCATTGCCCCGAATGCATTTGCTCAAGAGACTTCGAAAAACCTGTGATCAAAGAAACTTGACTAAGTGTGAAAGATCTTTCCTTGGCCGAGCCTGTTCGCTCAAAAGGCTTTTTGGAAAGTTTGAAAAATTTGACTAAGTCTTTTTGCAGGATTTTGTATTTCCATTTTGTCCCAAACACGTTCGCTCGAGGGACTTCGGAAACCCTTTAGTCAAAATTTTCCTTCTTTTCCTCCTGTCCCGAGCATGTTTGCTCAAGAGACTTGGGAAATCTTTCGAGAGTTTTTTCTGTTTTCCGTTTTTCCCGAGCTTGATGGCTCAAGGGACTTCGGAAAACTGTCTCTGCGCTTATTTCGGCGAGTACTTCTGCGATATTCTTGTTTCCCATCTTTCCCGAGCGTGATGGCTCAAGGGATTTCGAAAAGGCATATCTGTGCTGTATCGTGGCGAGCACCTTCGCGGAATTCTGTCTTGTACAATTTTCTCAAGACTTTTCTGTACTTAGAATATTTTTCATACAACGCAATTCCTCCGCTCAACCTTAGGCGTAGAATTTTTTCAAGGCGTCTGAGTGCCAAGTGTTTTACAATTCTATGCCTTCGGCGTTGCCAAGCCTGTACACGCCTTTTCGTACTTCAGCAAGAACCACATATGGTCCTTCCCAGTTCGCACGAAGTACTCTGTGGGACGGCCTTCGGGGTGCAAAGTCAGCCTTTCGGAGAACAAGGTCTCCTTTCCTGATTTCCTTTGGCCTTGGTCGCAAATTTATGGCCGCGGCCACCCTTTGTTGGAAAGCTTTTCTTCTCAGCTCAGCTATTTCTTTATGTTCGCCTACGAGGTCAAGCTTCGTTCTTAGGCCGAGGTCGTTTCCACCTTCATCAAATACTTGCACCCGTACTGATGGTCTAACTATCTCGATAGGGATGATGGCCTCTGTTCCGAAGACGAGTGAGAAGGGAGTCTCCCCTGTGGCTCTTCGGGGTGTCATTCGGTAACTCCATAATATGCTTTGGAGTTCTCCTGGCCATTTCCCTTTTGCTTCCCCCAGTCTCTTTTTCAGGCCATCTTTTATGGTCCTGTTAGATACTTCCACCTGCCCGTTGCTATGGGGGTGAGCTACTGGGGCGAAGTGCATCTTTATTCCGAGGTCGCTGATAAATTCCTGGAATCCTTTGTCTATGAACTGGGATCCATTATCAGCCACTACCACCCTCGGTATGCCGAATCTGCGTACTATGTTCTTCCATACGAACCTTTGCACTTCTTTTGCCGAGATAGTCGCTAGGGGTTCTGCCTCGACCCATTTGGAGAAATAGTCCACTGCTACCACGCAGAATTTAACGCCTTCGGGCGCTGAGGGGAGTGGCCCGATAAGGTCTATACCCCAAACTGCGAAGGGCAAGGGGTAGTCAGCCGAAGTTACTATTTCCGAGGGTGCCCTCTGGATGTTCCCGTGTTTCTGGCAACTGCCGCATTTTCGGACGAACTGCCTTGCATCCTTTCTCAGGGTAGGCCAGAAGTATCCTTGGTGAAGTATTACTGCTGCAAGGGCATCAGTTCCAATATGTGAACCACACATGCCTGCGTGGACTTCTTCAAGGACCATTTCAGTATCCTCTTCATCCACGCATCTTTGCAGCGGGTTTGCATATCCCTGTCGGTACAACTCTTCGCCAATCAGGAAGAATCGGCCGGAGCATCTTCGCAGTCTTGCAGCGTCGCCGGGGTCTTCGGGGAGCACATTTTCTGCGAGGTACCTTTTTATGGGATCTTTCCATCCCTTTCCCGAGGTCGCTATGCTCAGCACTGAGATGCTCGGGTGATCTAGCACCTCGGTGTATGTTTTTGACTTCGCCAAGCAATCTACCTCTGTGTTATTCCGCCGAGGTACATTTTCGATCCGTATGGCGTCAAACTCTTGGATGAGTTTCGCTACCAGCTCGGGGTATTTTGCCAAGATTGGGTCCTTCGCCCCATAATCTCCTGCCGTCTGCCGAACTACCAGCTGGGAATCGCTGTGAGCCTTTAAGTTTCTCACACCAATCCTTCTGGCCAAGCGTAATCCCGCTATGAGGGCTTCATACTCTGCCACATTGTTAGTGACGCTGAAGCTGAACTTGATAGCCTTCTTTACCTCTAGGCCTTCGGGTCCTCTGATAATTACTCCAGCTCCCTGGTGTTCAGATCCCGAGGCTCCGTCAACATGTAAGGTCCACTCTGGCTCACCTCCGTTCGGATCCATGTGGCTTTCCTTAGTGATGGGTACTTCGGCGATAAAGTCTGCCAGTGCTTGAGCTTTTATGGCCTTCTGAGGCTCATATATGATTTCGTGTTCGCCAAGCTCTATGCACCACTTGGAGAGCCTTCCCGAAAGATCAACTTTCTTCATAACATCACGTAGTGGTAGACTACTTCGGACGATGATGGGGTGAGCCTGAAAGTATGGTCGCAGCCTTCTCCCTGCAAGCACTAAGGCGTATATAGCTTTTTGAAGCATAGGGTACCTGATTTCAGCGCCATGCAGGGATTTGCTGACGTAATAGACTGGCCATTGCTTTGGCCCTTCTTCTTTCACGAGGACCGAGCTTACAGCTTTCTCCGTGACGGCGAGGTACAAAACGAGGGGCTCTCCCTCCCGAGGTTGTCGCAGAGTCGGCAGGCTAGCCAGGTAGACTTTGAGTTCTTCCGAGGCCTTTTGGCAATCTTCACCCCAAGGGTGATCATTGTTTCCGAGGTCACCTTCCGTTTTTGCTGCCTTTGTGAGGACTTTGAAGAAAGGTCGACACCTATCTCCGTACCTGGAAATAAATCTGCTCAGAGAGGTTATTCTTCCGGTGAGCCTCTGCACGTCTTTGACTGTGGCAGGAGTTTGGAACTCAAGCAGCGCCTTAATCTTCTCGGGGTTAGCATCAATGCCTCTTTCGGATACCATGTACCCAAGGAATTTTCCCGAGGTTACCCCGAAGATGCACTTTTCAGGATTGAGCCGAATCCCGAAGGCTCTGAGCTTTTGGAAGGTTTCCTCTAGATCTGTGACGTGATAGCTAGGTAGCTTGCTCTTGACTATCATATCATCAACATACACCTCCATGTTTCTCCCCATTTGGTCTTTAAAGACCTTGTTCATCAACCTTTGGTAGGTGGCTCCTGCATTTTTGAGCCCGAAGGGCATCCTGACATAGCAGTATGTTCCTCCCTCGGTGATGAAGGCGGTTTTTTCTTCATCTTCGGGGTCCATCTTTATTTGATGGTAGCCACTGAAGGCGTCTAGGAAACTTAGGCGCCCATATTCGGCAGTTGAATCTACCAGTTGATCTATTGGCGGCAGAGGGTATGAGTCTTTTGGGCAAGCATCGTTCAAGTTTCTGAAGTCGATGCACATCCGGAGTTTGCTGCTACCTTCTTTTGTGGCAATTACTACGTTGCTTAACCGTTCGGGGTACTTCACTTCCCTGATGACTTTGGCGTCTAACAGACGTTGGACCTCGGTTTTGACAAAGTTGCTCTTGTGGGCTGAGATGCTTCATTTCTTTTGCCGAACAGGTTTTGCTTTCAGGCTTAGTTTGAGACTATGCTGTATTATGCCAGAGTTTACTTTCTCACCTTCGGCCAAGCTCTTCCCTATTTGGGTAGATTGTCCTAGGATAAGTTCTACCGTTTCCATTTTCGCTTTTGCGAGATCTTCTTCTTTGCCTTTTTCTGACGCCTTTGCCTCCATTGTTTGTGCGAAGTTGCTTGCCGGGGCCTTTCGTGCTTTCACAAACACCTTTCTTACCTCGGCCTGATCTATGAAGATCTCTGCATCTCCATCCTTGGTGGCGAATGTTACAGTCAAGTACTTCACATCAGGGCGAATGTGCAGGTTTCCCTGTGTCTGCCTTCCAAGGATGGCGTTGTACGAGGACGGAACGTCCATGATGATGAACCTTGCCATTGTGGAGGCGTACAACTCAGCTGCCCCATCTACCGAAGTCCCTTTCATCATTAGTGGGAGGTCGATCCATCCAAGAACGGGCAGTTCGGATGGTCCGACCCCGAAGGTTGGCGAGGTGACTGGCTTAAGGTCGCTGCTGGAGATGCCCAAGCTTGGCAGTAAGTGTGAGAATAGGACGTCCGCATTTGATCCGTCATCAAGTAGCACCCTTTTGACATCCCAGCTCCCTATCCTCGCCATGATCAGCAGTGGATCGTCGTGGGGAAAGACGATAGTGGATCCATCTTTGCGGGCCAGCTTCTTTGCTGGATTTTGATATTCCATGACTGCAATCTCTCTGGCCTTCCACTTTCTTTCCGAGGATGGGAGCCCTGTGGTGATCGTTTGGATAACCCCTAACGGAGGTGGAGGGCACCTTTTTGGACTTCGGTTTCTCCGCCTGTCGGAGTCATAGTCCTCATCTTCGGCCCTTTCTTCCTCCACTTTTCTACCTTTCGGGGATGGCATCCGCAGGTATTTCTGAAGCTGGCCCTGCTTTATCAGCGACTCTATGTACTTCTTCAGTTGGAAGCAGTCTTCTGTTCATGACCGTGGTCGTGATGAAACTGGAAGAACTTCTTTGCATTCTTCTTATTGTCGGCGGTCATGGCCCTTGGCCGCCGAATATGCGTCCCTTGCCTTTCCAGCGCCATGAGGATGTTGGTCTGTGTAGTGCTCAGTGGTCTGAAACTTTGGGGTTTCCTTCCCCGCATCCTCCGAGGTCGTCCTGCCTGTTCGGTTGGATGCCGAGCTTGTTGATTGGACCCTTCGGCGCGGTGGTAATCGGACTTCGGCCCAGCCATTCTTAGCTCCTCGGCAGTCATGTGCTGTTCCGCCCTTCGGTAAAATTCTCCGAGGGTCTCTGGGGGGTCTTTTGAGAACTCGTAGAACAGCTGTAAGTCTCGCCGAAGGCCCCGTATCATGGCAAGAATGCGGATTTCGGGCCGAAAGTCTGGGACGCTTAGAGTCTCCCTGTTGAATCTTTCGACATAGTCTCGGATGGTTTCTCCGTTCCTCTTCTCTATGTCGAACATCTGGACAGGCATCTTCGCAGTAGGTCGACTCCCGATGAACTGCTGCGTGAAGGCCGTGGACAACTCCTGGAACTCAGTGATGGTCCTTGAAGGCAATGAATTGTACCATGCAGTTGCTGGCCCTGTGAGGGTGACTTCGAAGCACTTGCACATGGTGGCGTCATCAGCACCGTGCATTATCATGCTGCGTCTGTACTTCGTCAGATGGGCCTGTGGATCGGTACGGCCATCATAAATCTCCAACCGAGGTACTCTGAAGTCACCTGGCGTGGCTGCCTCAACAACGGCCTGATTGAATGGGGAGTCATCTTCGCAGAATGTTCCCGAAAGTCTGGCCCAAACGGGTTTTCTGGCCATTTGTTTCTCCACCCTTTCCAACCGTGCTAATATCATCTCCATAAGCACTGTGGCACTAGGCCCTTTTTCAGGGAAGGGAGATTGCCGGCACCTTTTCGGGGAGCGAGTTCGGAGCTGAGTGGACATCGACCTCGCCTCAGGCAGCGAACTTCTTTGCTGCAAGACCCTCGGTCGCTCTGACCTCTTCTGCCCCACAGGCCGTTTCCCGAGGGGCGTATTCTCTGTGGACGATTCTTCGCGCGGTTCTCCGCTTCCCGAACTGCGATGAGTGGACCTCTAACTTTTCTCCCGGGGGCATGCAGGTGAGGGAGGTCTTTGGGCCTGTGTCTGCTGTGACCACCTTTGGTCGATCTGCTGTGTCATTTCAGCCACGACCGAACGTTGAAACTCCCTCATAAAGCTCATAATGATTACTAGAGGACGGTCTTCCTCGGACGCAGAAGTCCCTGGGAGTGTTAGCTCAGCAGCCGGTTGTGTCTCAGGCGCGGACGGGGACCTCGGAAGTCCCTTGTCCTTAGAACGCCGAGTTTCAACGACGGCGATCTCAGAGCGGGTTCCCACAGACGGCGCCAAATGATGGCCATGGGCCTCATCGTTTAGAGTCATGGTGACTGTTGGAGAGACTTCTAGGAGGAAGAATGCCTGGAGGATGGTGTGCCCAAGGGAGAGTACCTGAGATGCTCAGAAAAAGTGGGTTAGGAGGCCCCCGGATGTGTTTCCGGGGGAGGAGCCTCCGACGCCCAAGTCAGTGGTGGCTGAGAAAGGCAAAGGAAATAGCACCAAGGGCTGAAGAGTCTTGCCTGGTGATTTTCTCAGAGTCTGGGAGTCAGACCTTTTGCCAACCAACCTCCTGCCAAGTATTTATTTCCTGGTATTGATAGGAGTGCCTAGCCCGTTCAGATCGCGACACGTGTTCGGTCGGATGTTTCCTGAATTTCTGGGCGTAGGGGACAGATAGCTGGTAGCAGGTTGCCTTGAGCCTTGTGCTGAGATGGGCCACGATGTAATTCTGATGGCGTCAGCGTGTCAGAGGGCCTTTTGAGGCGGCTTATGACGTCTGTGAAAGGACGTGTCAGAGGCTTCCTTAAATGCTTCCTTAAATGCTCCTGCCGTACTCCCGAGGTCCCTGGGCGAGGTCATCCTTTGGTACGGATGGTGCCTCTTCGGGAAACACGCACCCAGTTCGGGGGTTCCCAGCTTCAGGGAGTTCCGCCTTCGGGGAGATCATGTTCGGCCCGCAGTAGCTGGTGCCTCTTTTCCGAAGGCGATTTGTTTACAACCTCGGGGGGCTAGTAGTATCCTCAAGTTTCCTGGTGTGCCGGGCTCGGAGCTCTTCGGCTATGTCCCGAGGTGTATGATCTCACCTCTTCTCGGGTAGCGCCAGTTTCTTCTGGCCGTTCTTGTGGCAGGGAGTTCGGCCAGATAGAGGCGATAGTCTTTGGCTATCAATAGGTGTGTTTGCATGTGAGTTCACATATTTATGAGTATAGAGAGATTTGACATATCCACATTAATTGCTAGTGTAGTGGGAAACATTTGTGTGAACTATGAACACACCAAGTTTTTTGTGCCTTCACTGAAGAACATCTGTTGAGATTCCTACATGAAAGATTAACCTTTATTAATCGAGCATTTTATTTTATTGTAATATTTTTCTATCAATTTTTCGCTATTTTTTAGTTTGTTGACTTCAACATCTTTTCTTGTAGGAATTTTGGTGTCTGCCTCGTAGCTAGCCTAGTGAAGTTGTTAAAGTGGATCCAGAAATTGAGAAAACCTTGAGGAAACTTTTGCCTATAAGGGATATTGATTCATAGTGATTAGATCCTAAGATTGAAATAGAAAGGAAAATCTGAGAAGTGGCTGACAAACATGGAAAAATAAAAGAGTTTTCATGGATAAAGGCTGTCTGACACGATCCCCGTGCCCCTGCCCGGGATACCCTGTGAGCGTTTGTCTCACGGTGGATTGTAATTGGCTAGCTGGTTATGTGTGTGGATTAAATCCAATGCTACTAGTTGATTAACCTAGAAATGCAATATGTATGCACTTATGCTTTGACTTGGTTTATTAAAACCATAAAACATTTAATCATTTAGACATTTAGCCGGCTAGGTAAAATTCTATATAAATAAATACAAAATGCCAAAGCATATCAAAATCAACCTTTGAGTGATTAACTACACATACACCGCTCGTGAAAGCATTTATACATAAGTAACTAATGCTCTCACCCAGAGAACAATCCCCTGAGTCAAGGACTCTTTATAACATAAATACTGGAGGCAAAATAAAGTACTGTATCAAAATACAAGACTTTGCTGAGATCTTTTACCCTAGCTCCCACTTTGGACTCCTGTCCCAGTGGCGAGTCTCACAAGTCCTGTGCCAAGTGCTACTAGGCTCTGCAGCCAAAGGAAGAAGCAAGTTAGTACCACAGCCTGACCAACAAACCAACTAATCACTTAAGCAGGCTAGAAACTTAAAGTTTCTCAACTACCGTACCTTTACAGACAAAAGGTACTACCGTGATAATCCTCAGTGATTATCCGGTCCTGCTACTCCAGACTCTGCATAACAAACAGGGAGTGAGAATTCAACATTCTCAGTAAGGGTCTTCGATGTACCTGCAAGAAAAATTACTAGGACTCTGGCTGCGAGCTCACACAGCATGAGGGTACTAGTCATATATATATATACTAGGCCGGTAGACCTCTCCTCAAGTAGTCCTTTGTATCAGGCCAAGTGCAATCACTTAGCAACCTGACACATATACAGGCCAAGCGCCATCACTTAGCAACCTGACATATAGGCCAAGCGCTATCACTTAGCAACCTATCATATGGCTCAAGGGCGAACCTTAGCAAGCCTCATTCAAACATAGAACCTCTCACCTAATTGTTATGCAGGGGAATTTATGACGGGACTTGTAGACTAGGCCGCAGGGCCTCTTTGATGTAAACTAGATGAACAAGGTTTCGCCTCGTGGCCTCGTGGCTCCGGCACGGCTAGGCCGACGAGGGTTCTAAACCTCTCACCTGAGCTATTGATAGCTAATTAAGTTCAATTGCAACATTTGTTTCCTTACTTGTTGCCTAAGCAACTTACTTACCTCAAACAGTTCAAGAAAACTCATACTTCCGGTGGGACTTTCGGAAGTTTCGGAGTACCATCGGGATCCTCGGACCCTTAGGCACGTTCCGAGCCTTCCGTAGTCTCGGTCGGGTCAACGCAGCAAAAAGTCAAACCCTCCATTTTTAGGTGTTGGCGCCGCGTCGCCAAAGGCAAAAAGGAATTGGCGACGCGTCGCCGACGAGCAGACGCTCTGTGAAGAAAAATTGAATTGGCGACGCGTCGCCAATTTTCGGGCCAATTGGCGCCGCGTCGCCAATTCTGCAGAAATGCAGAATTTGGCCGATTGCTGCTACGAACTTTGGCAACCAAATACATATAGCAAACATGCATCAAAAGTTACCAAATTTCATACACATGAAGTACATGTTGCAAGGAACAAAACCAACTATCAAAGCCAAACTATGATGCATTAGAAGCATCAAACCAACCCTTCGAATTTAGCTAGTCCATCATAATTCCCAAAACGTTTCTTCATACCATACCCAAAAATTACTCAACTTTCTCAATCCATTTCAATCCAAAAGCAATCCAACAACTTAAAAACACTTTCTCCCTTACCTTAACACCAAGAACAAGCAAGAATTCGAACCCTTCCTCTTCCAAACAAGCTTCCAAAGTTCTACACAAAACCATACCAAAACAAAGCTCTAAAACATCAAAAACACATCTTTCAACCAAAACCCAAGCTTCCAATCAACCAAATAACACGAATTCAATCAAGAACATAACTCATACCTCGTTCAAAAACAGGGGATGGAGAAAAACGCCTCTCCAAGCTTCAAAAACATAGATTCAAGCTTGAAAATCACTTCTCCAAGCTTGAACACTTCAAACCACACCTTTTGGCACCAAAAGCTTTTGATTCCAAGCTTAATTTGAGAGAGAAATGGAGTTGAGAAGCTGGAAAACGGGTTATGGAGCTCCAAACCCTTCTTCCCTCTTCTTAAACCCCACTTAACCCCTCAAACCACCAAGGTTTCAAGTTTTGTACAATTAGGTCCCCCATCTTTGTAACTTGACAGTTCTTGATTAAATTCTTGTCTATTTGTTGAGTTTGAGTTAAGGTTAAAAGTTAAGTTCTAAAAATTCATTTTAAAACACTCGGGACTCGTCCCGGCCACTCAGGGTGCAAAATTACCATTTTGCCCCTGAACTTAGTTCAGAGCTTTATTCTTGTCGGAACTTAGTGAACTTTGGCAAACTTCTTAATTCTTGCTAGGCAAACTTAAATTAAACTTCTAAACTAAATTCTAAAGTCCTTACCTCCCTCTAGAAGGGCCGTAACATTCTCCCCTCCTTCTGGAATTTGGTCCCCCAAATTCCGTTGCAACTCTGGAAAAACACCAGGATATCTTTTCAGCATATCCTGCTCTGTCTCCCAGGTAGCTTCCTCCTCACTATGGTTAGACCAAAGGATCTTAACCATCGGAATCCACTTAGTCCGCAGTTTCTTGACTTGCCTATCCAAAATCTGAACTGGTTTCTCTTCATAAGTCAAGTCCTCCTGAATGGGTATCACTGAAGGATTTACTACCTGTCCGGGCTCAACTGTGCACTTCCTGAGTAAACTAACGTGAAACACATTATGCACTTGAGAAAGGTTAGGCGGTAAAGCCAACCGATAAGCAACTTTCCCAACTTTCTCTAACACTTCATAAGGTCCAATGAACCTTGGAGCTAACTTGCCCCTCTGTCCAAAACGACTAACTCCTCTCATGGGCGACACTTTCAAAAGTACTTTGTCACCAACCTCAAAACTCAATTCTCTTCTTCTTCTGTTTGCATACTTAGTCTGTCTGTCATTAGCTGTCTTGATTCTCTGCTGAATCAACTTAATCTTAGCTGTAGTGTCAGCTATGATCTCAGGTCCAACGACCACTCTGTCTGTTGGATCTGCCCAACAATGAGGTGTCATACATCGTCTCCCATACAAAGCTTCATAGGGCGCCATTCCAATAACAGATTGATGACTGTTATTATAGGCAAACTCGATCAGTGGTAAGTGCTGATCCCAATCACCTCTGAAATCAATGACACACATGCGTAGCATGTCCTCCAAAGTCTGAATCACCCTCTCTGACTGTCCGTCAGTCTGCGGATGAAAAGCAGTACTGAGGCTAACTTTACTGCCCAATGCTTCCTGAAAAGCATTCCAAAACCGTGATGTAAATCGTGGATCTCTGTCTGATATGATCTGATCTGGTATCCCATGGAGTCTCACAATCTCCCTGAGATATAACTGAGCCAACCTCTCCAATGTATAGGTGACTCTGATCGGTATAAAGTGTGCCGACTTCGTCAATCTGTCAACCACTACCCAAATAGCATCATGTTGACTCCGGGTGGTCGGTAACCCCACTAGGAAATCCATAGTAACGGATCCCCACTTCCTCACTGGTAGAGATAAACTCTGAAGTGTGCCTGCTGGTTTCTGGTGTTCAGCTTTCACCACCTGACATGTCAAACACTTTGCCACATGTCCTCGTACATCTCTCTTCAGTCCTGGCCACCAAAAATGTGTTTTCAGATCTTGATACATCTTACTAACACCAGGATGAATACTCAATGTGCTGCTATGTGCCTCCTGTAGGACTTGCTGTCTAAGTCCCTCAACATTCGACACATAGAGTCGATCACCATAATGCAGTATTCCATCTTTGTACTTGAACTCTTTCTTCAAAGCACCAGTCTTAGCTTCACCTGAAATCTTCTTCAACAATGGATCTTTCAACTGAGCTTCTCTGACTCTGGTTAACCAAGCCGTCTGAATCTCCAAAACGTAGACTAAGGATTTTTCTCGACTTTGCCATAATTCATGCAAAGCTAAGAAACAATCCTTCAATGCTCCTTCTGAAGAATCTGTAGCCTGATCCTTGGACAAGATCACTCCTGTATACTTCCGGCTCAAAGCATCTGCTACCACGTTCCCTTTACCAGCACAATACTCGATCGAACAATCATAGTCTTTAATGTACTCAATCCATCGCCGCTGTCTCATGTTCAGATCCTTCTGAGTAAACAAATACTTCAAACTCTTGTGATCAGTGAAGATTCTGAACGATCTTCCCATCAAATAATGTCTCCATAATTTCAGTGCAAAGATCACTGCTGCAAGCTCAAGATCATGAACAGGGTAGTTCAACTCATTAGGCCTCAGCTGTCTCGAACCATAAGCAATCACCTGACTGTCCTGATGTAGAACACAACCCAAACCTGAACCTGACGCATCAGTATAAACTGTAAAGGCTCTGTCCGGGTCTGGTAATACAAGTATGGGTGCACGGGTCAACTTTTCCTTCAGCTTCATGTAGGCTTCTTCACACTTCGGTGTCCACTCGAATTTCTGAGCTTTCCTGGTCAATGCTGTCAACGGCGTAGCTATCACAGAGAATTTCTCTATGAAGCGTCTGTAGTAACCTGCTAGACCCAAGAAACTCCTGACCTCTGTAACTGTAGTCGGTCTCTTCCAATCAACCACTGCTTGAACCTTTTCAGGATCAACTGACAAACCTTGAGCACTGATAATATGCCCCAAAAACTGAATCCTCTCGGACCAAAACTCACACTTAGAAAATTTTGCATAGTATTGATTATCCTTCAGCACTTGCAAAACCGTTCTAAGGTGCTCCTCATGCTCTGCTGTAGACTGTGAATAGATCAGAATATCATCGATGAAGACCTCAACAAACTGATCCAGAAATGGCTTAAAGATCCGATTCATAGCTTCCATAAATACTGCTGGAGCATTAGTCACACCAAAAGGCATAACCGTATACTCATAATGCCCGTACCTTGTCCTGAAGGCAGTCTTCGGAATGTCTTCCTCCTTAACTCTGATCTGAAAATACCCAGACCGAAGATCAATCCTGGAAAACACTCTCGCTCCTCTGAGTCTGTCAAACAAATCATTAATTCTAGGAAGTGGATACTTATTCTTAACTGTCACTGCATTCAACTTCCTGTAATCGATGCACAACCTGAAAGTTCCATCTTTCTTCTTCACAAATAATACTGGAGCTCCCCACGGTGATACACTCGGTCTTATGAAACCTTTCCCTAGCAGTTCCTCCAACTGCTTCTTCAACTCATCCATCTCAGGAGCCGACATCCTATAAGGTGGTACTGAAATAGGCTCAACCCCTGGTTGCAGATGGATAGCAAACTCAGTATCCCTCCTAGGTGGTAACCCAGGTAACTCCACTGGAAACACCTCAGGAAACTGATTAGCTACAGGAATACTTCCCAACTCTTCCTCTATAGCTACTCCATTCAACGAATAATACTCCTCTTCACCAACTACAGGGATGGTATCTACAAGTCTAAGATGTAAACTCTTAGCACTAGATGCCAACCCTCCTGTGCAAGTCACTCTAGCTCCTTGAGCATCAGTGATGTCAACTGAGTGATTCGCACAGTTAATTCGTGCCTTGTGCTTACTCAACCAATCCATTCCCAGCACCAGGTCATATGATTTCAACTCAATCACCCACAACTCACAACAAAAATCATGATCACCTAACTGCAAAGGATACCTAGTAACCACTTCATTGGTCACAATAAAACCTCTCCCTGCAGTCCTGATGAGTCTCAACTCACCCGCAATTTCACGCTGTAAACTATGCTTATCTACCAAGGCAGAAGATATCACTGAAAGAGTAGCTCCCGTATCGAAAAGCACTCTAACACTACTGCTCAGAAAAGTAAAATTACCTCGTACAGCTGGCGGTTCTCTGGCCGCCTGGTTCGTCAAAGCGAAGACTCTTGGGTTCACTGCTGCAGCAACTACTCCAGGCCGGTTCCCAATGGCAAGCGGTACTGGAGGTAGAACCCGAGATGGACCTGTAACTGAACGAACTCTTGGGCAGTCCCTGGCCCAATGCCCTCTCTGACCACAGACATTACAAATATCTGTGCCCAGTGTACATGGTCTTCCACCATGGAACCGTCTGCACCTAGGACACACACCTGTCCTCCTCCTCTTAGATGGATCCTGGTTCCCTACCATTGGTCGCTTTCCAGCACTTTTCCCCAAGTTAGATGGCCCAGCTTCCACCTTTTTCACAGGTGCCCTGGAATCCTCGAATTCCCTTTCCAATGCCAATGCCTTCTGAACCATCTGGCGATAACTCCTGATATCAACTGTCGCCATATACCTCCTGAAAATAGGCTTCAGGCCCTGGGAAAACTTCTTGGCTTTCAGCTCATCATTACCCAACATATATGGAGCATATCGGATAAGTGAATTGTATCGCTGCTCATACTCTCGTACTGACATCTCTCCTTGTGTCAGATTCTCAAACTGGATCCTCCTCTGATCCTGTGCAGCTTCACTGATATACTCCTGTCTAAACTTCTTCTCGAAGTCTGACCACTTGAGCACCTTTTTCTTGTGCTCTGGACGAGTGCCATTACTCTCCCTCAATAACTCCATCACATCGTCCCACCAAAGACTGGCTCTCCCTCTCAGAAAGAAAGGTACTAGAACCATCCTCTGCTCTGTCTCATAACCACCACAAGTAAAGAGTCTGTTCATAACAGACAACCAATCCTCTGCTCTGTCAGGATCTCCCGTCCCGTCAAAGCTAGGTGGATCAACTGTCTTAAACTTTTCCAGCAACCTCATCTGATGTGGAGTGTCTCCCCTCCTTGGAGCCTCCATCATCTCTGGTTCCTCAACCTCCTCAAGAACTTGATTTCTGGGTTCCTGAGCTCTAGGCACTTGCTGTTGCTCAGCATGCCTTTCCTGTTCCTGTTGTGGCTCAACTTCCTCCTGGACAACACCTCTGTCCCCATAATCTCTGAACATCTCTGTTACAAGAGTGTTCATACCCTGTGCCACCTGAGACATAGTCTCAGTCAAACCCTGTAGCACTCTGGATATCTCATCCAACCTCGCCACAACTGGGTCACTAGAACCTTCACCAGGTTCCCTAGTCCCCCTCGAAGTTCCAGACCTCGTATCAACCATGATAACCTGCAACCACAACCAGACAACATTTCCCCAGATGTTGGTCAGTACTAACTTCCTAACACTTGGACTTTACTACTAGATCTCAGTCTAAGCCTCCAATATCCATGAAATAAAACCCTTAGCTCTGATACCAAGAACACTGACACGATCCCCGTGCCCCTGCCCGGGATACCCTGTGAGCGTTTGTCTCACGGTGGATTGTAATTGGCTAGCTGGTTATGTGTGTGGATTAAATCCAATGCTACTAGTTGATTAACCTAGAAATGCAATATGTATGCACTTATGCTTTGACTTGGTTTATTAAAACCATAAAACATTTAATCATTTAGACATTTAGCCGGCTAGGTAAAATTCTATATAAATAAATACAAAATGCCAAAGCATATCAAAATCAACCTTTGAGTGATTAACTACACATACACCGCTCGTGAAAGCATTTATACATAAGTAACTAATGCTCTCACCCAGAGAACAATCCCCTGAGTCAAGGACTCTTTATAACATAAATACTGGAGGCAAAATAAAGTACTGTATCAAAATACAAGACTTTGCTGAGATCTTTTACCCTAGCTCCCACTTTGGACTCCTGTCCCAGTGGCGAGTCTCACAAGTCCTGTGCCAAGTGCTACTAGGCTCTGCAGCCAAAGGAAGAAGCAAGTTAGTACCACAGCCTGACCAACAAACCAACTAATCACTTAAGCAGGCTAGAAACTTAAAGTTTCTCAACTACCGTACCTTTACAGACAAAAGGTACTACCGTGATAATCCTCAGTGATTATCCGGTCCTGCTACTCCAGACTCTGCATAACAAACAGGGAGTGAGAATTCAACATTCTCAGTAAGGGTCTTCGATGTACCTGCAAGAAAAATTACTAGGACTCTGGCTGCGAGCTCACACAGCATGAGGGTACTAGTCATATATATATATACTAGGCCGGTAGACCTCTCCTCAAGTAGTCCTTTGTATCAGGCCAAGTGCAATCACTTAGCAACCTGACACATATACAGGCCAAGCGCCATCACTTAGCAACCTGACATATAGGCCAAGCGCTATCACTTAGCAACCTATCATATGGCTCAAGGGCGAACCTTAGCAAGCCTCATTCAAACATAGAACCTCTCACCTAATTGTTATGCAGGGGAATTTATGACGGGACTTGTAGACTAGGCCGCAGGGCCTCTTTGATGTAAACTAGATGAACAAGGTTTCGCCTCGTGGCCTCGTGGCTCCGGCACGGCTAGGCCGACGAGGGTTCTAAACCTCTCACCTGAGCTATTGATAGCTAATTAAGTTCAATTGCAACATTTGTTTCCTTACTTGTTGCCTAAGCAACTTACTTACCTCAAACAGTTCAAGAAAACTCATACTTCCGGTGGGACTTTCGGAAGTTTCGGAGTACCATCGGGATCCTCGGACCCTTAGGCACGTTCCGAGCCTTCCGTAGTCTCGGTCGGGTCAACGCAGCAAAAAGTCAAACCCTCCATTTTTAGGTGTTGGCGCCGCGTCGCCAAAGGCAAAAAGGAATTGGCGACGCGTCGCCGACGAGCAGACGCTCTGTGAAGAAAAATTGAATTGGCGACGCGTCGCCAATTTTCGGGCCAATTGGCGCCGCGTCGCCAATTCTGCAGAAATGCAGAATTTGGCCGATTGCTGCTACGAACTTTGGCAACCAAATACATATAGCAAACATGCATCAAAAGTTACCAAATTTCATACACATGAAGTACATGTTGCAAGGAACAAAACCAACTATCAAAGCCAAACTATGATGCATTAGAAGCATCAAACCAACCCTTCGAATTTAGCTAGTCCATCATAATTCCCAAAACGTTTCTTCATACCATACCCAAAAATTACTCAACTTTCTCAATCCATTTCAATCCAAAAGCAATCCAACAACTTAAAAACACTTTCTCCCTTACCTTAACACCAAGAACAAGCAAGAATTCGAACCCTTCCTCTTCCAAACAAGCTTCCAAAGTTCTACACAAAACCATACCAAAACAAAGCTCTAAAACATCAAAAACACATCTTTCAACCAAAACCCAAGCTTCCAATCAACCAAATAACACGAATTCAATCAAGAACATAACTCATACCTCGTTCAAAAACAGGGGATGGAGAAAAACGCCTCTCCAAGCTTCAAAAACATAGATTCAAGCTTGAAAATCACTTCTCCAAGCTTGAACACTTCAAACCACACCTTTTGGCACCAAAAGCTTTTGATTCCAAGCTTAATTTGAGAGAGAAATGGAGTTGAGAAGCTGGAAAACGGGTTATGGAGCTCCAAACCCTTCTTCCCTCTTCTTAAACCCCACTTAACCCCTCAAACCACCAAGGTTTCAAGTTTTGTACAATTAGGTCCCCCATCTTTGTAACTTGACAGTTCTTGATTAAATTCTTGTCTATTTGTTGAGTTTGAGTTAAGGTTAAAAGTTAAGTTCTAAAAATTCATTTTAAAACACTCGGGACTCGTCCCGGCCACTCAGGGTGCAAAATTACCATTTTGCCCCTGAACTTAGTTCAGAGCTTTATTCTTGTCGGAACTTAGTGAACTTTGGCAAACTTCTTAATTCTTGCTAGGCAAACTTAAATTAAACTTCTAAACTAAATTCTAAAGTCCTTACCTCCCTCTAGAAGGGCCGTAACATTCTCCCCTCCTTCTGGAATTTGGTCCCCCAAATTCCGTTGCAACTCTGGAAAAACACCAGGATATCTTTTCAGCATATCCTGCTCTGTCTCCCAGGTAGCTTCCTCCTCACTATGGTTAGACCAAAGGATCTTAACCATCGGAATCCACTTAGTCCGCAGTTTCTTGACTTGCCTATCCAAAATCTGAACTGGTTTCTCTTCATAAGTCAAGTCCTCCTGAATGGGTATCACTGAAGGATTTACTACCTGTCCGGGCTCAACTGTGCACTTCCTGAGTAAACTAACGTGAAACACATTATGCACTTGAGAAAGGTTAGGCGGTAAAGCCAACCGATAAGCAACTTTCCCAACTTTCTCTAACACTTCATAAGGTCCAATGAACCTTGGAGCTAACTTGCCCCTCTGTCCAAAACGACTAACTCCTCTCATGGGCGACACTTTCAAAAGTACTTTGTCACCAACCTCAAAACTCAATTCTCTTCTTCTTCTGTTTGCATACTTAGTCTGTCTGTCATTAGCTGTCTTGATTCTCTGCTGAATCAACTTAATCTTAGCTGTAGTGTCAGCTATGATCTCAGGTCCAACGACCACTCTGTCTGTTGGATCTGCCCAACAATGAGGTGTCATACATCGTCTCCCATACAAAGCTTCATAGGGCGCCATTCCAATAACAGATTGATGACTGTTATTATAGGCAAACTCGATCAGTGGTAAGTGCTGATCCCAATCACCTCTGAAATCAATGACACACATGCGTAGCATGTCCTCCAAAGTCTGAATCACCCTCTCTGACTGTCCGTCAGTCTGCGGATGAAAAGCAGTACTGAGGCTAACTTTACTGCCCAATGCTTCCTGAAAAGCATTCCAAAACCGTGATGTAAATCGTGGATCTCTGTCTGATATGATCTGATCTGGTATCCCATGGAGTCTCACAATCTCCCTGAGATATAACTGAGCCAACCTCTCCAATGTATAGGTGACTCTGATCGGTATAAAGTGTGCCGACTTCGTCAATCTGTCAACCACTACCCAAATAGCATCATGTTGACTCCGGGTGGTCGGTAACCCCACTAGGAAATCCATAGTAACGGATCCCCACTTCCTCACTGGTAGAGATAAACTCTGAAGTGTGCCTGCTGGTTTCTGGTGTTCAGCTTTCACCACCTGACATGTCAAACACTTTGCCACATGTCCTCGTACATCTCTCTTCAGTCCTGGCCACCAAAAATGTGTTTTCAGATCTTGATACATCTTACTAACACCAGGATGAATACTCAATGTGCTGCTATGTGCCTCCTGTAGGACTTGCTGTCTAAGTCCCTCAACATTCGACACATAGAGTCGATCACCATAATGCAGTATTCCATCTTTGTACTTGAACTCTTTCTTCAAAGCACCAGTCTTAGCTTCACCTGAAATCTTCTTCAACAATGGATCTTTCAACTGAGCTTCTCTGACTCTGGTTAACCAAGCCGTCTGAATCTCCAAAACGTAGACTAAGGATTTTTCTCGACTTTGCCATAATTCATGCAAAGCTAAGAAACAATCCTTCAATGCTCCTTCTGAAGAATCTGTAGCCTGATCCTTGGACAAGATCACTCCTGTATACTTCCGGCTCAAAGCATCTGCTACCACGTTCCCTTTACCAGCACAATACTCGATCGAACAATCATAGTCTTTAATGTACTCAATCCATCGCCGCTGTCTCATGTTCAGATCCTTCTGAGTAAACAAATACTTCAAACTCTTGTGATCAGTGAAGATTCTGAACGATCTTCCCATCAAATAATGTCTCCATAATTTCAGTGCAAAGATCACTGCTGCAAGCTCAAGATCATGAACAGGGTAGTTCAACTCATTAGGCCTCAGCTGTCTCGAACCATAAGCAATCACCTGACTGTCCTGATGTAGAACACAACCCAAACCTGAACCTGACGCATCAGTATAAACTGTAAAGGCTCTGTCCGGGTCTGGTAATACAAGTATGGGTGCACGGGTCAACTTTTCCTTCAGCTTCATGTAGGCTTCTTCACACTTCGGTGTCCACTCGAATTTCTGAGCTTTCCTGGTCAATGCTGTCAACGGCGTAGCTATCACAGAGAATTTCTCTATGAAGCGTCTGTAGTAACCTGCTAGACCCAAGAAACTCCTGACCTCTGTAACTGTAGTCGGTCTCTTCCAATCAACCACTGCTTGAACCTTTTCAGGATCAACTGACAAACCTTGAGCACTGATAATATGCCCCAAAAACTGAATCCTCTCGGACCAAAACTCACACTTAGAAAATTTTGCATAGTATTGATTATCCTTCAGCACTTGCAAAACCGTTCTAAGGTGCTCCTCATGCTCTGCTGTAGACTGTGAATAGATCAGAATATCATCGATGAAGACCTCAACAAACTGATCCAGAAATGGCTTAAAGATCCGATTCATAGCTTCCATAAATACTGCTGGAGCATTAGTCACACCAAAAGGCATAACCGTATACTCATAATGCCCGTACCTTGTCCTGAAGGCAGTCTTCGGAATGTCTTCCTCCTTAACTCTGATCTGAAAATACCCAGACCGAAGATCAATCCTGGAAAACACTCTCGCTCCTCTGAGTCTGTCAAACAAATCATTAATTCTAGGAAGTGGATACTTATTCTTAACTGTCACTGCATTCAACTTCCTGTAATCGATGCACAACCTGAAAGTTCCATCTTTCTTCTTCACAAATAATACTGGAGCTCCCCACGGTGATACACTCGGTCTTATGAAACCTTTCCCTAGCAGTTCCTCCAACTGCTTCTTCAACTCATCCATCTCAGGAGCCGACATCCTATAAGGTGGTACTGAAATAGGCTCAACCCCTGGTTGCAGATGGATAGCAAACTCAGTATCCCTCCTAGGTGGTAACCCAGGTAACTCCACTGGAAACACCTCAGGAAACTGATTAGCTACAGGAATACTTCCCAACTCTTCCTCTATAGCTACTCCATTCAACGAATAATACTCCTCTTCACCAACTACAGGGATGGTATCTACAAGTCTAAGATGTAAACTCTTAGCACTAGATGCCAACCCTCCTGTGCAAGTCACTCTAGCTCCTTGAGCATCAGTGATGTCAACTGAGTGATTCGCACAGTTAATTCGTGCCTTGTGCTTACTCAACCAATCCATTCCCAGCACCAGGTCATATGATTTCAACTCAATCACCCACAACTCACAACAAAAATCATGATCACCTAACTGCAAAGGATACCTAGTAACCACTTCATTGGTCACAATAAAACCTCTCCCTGCAGTCCTGATGAGTCTCAACTCACCCGCAATTTCACGCTGTAAACTATGCTTATCTACCAAGGCAGAAGATATCACTGAAAGAGTAGCTCCCGTATCGAAAAGCACTCTAACACTACTGCTCAGAAAAGTAAAATTACCTCGTACAGCTGGCGGTTCTCTGGCCGCCTGGTTCGTCAAAGCGAAGACTCTTGGGTTCACTGCTGCAGCAACTACTCCAGGCCGGTTCCCAATGGCAAGCGGTACTGGAGGTAGAACCCGAGATGGACCTGTAACTGAACGAACTCTTGGGCAGTCCCTGGCCCAATGCCCTCTCTGACCACAGACATTACAAATATCTGTGCCCAGTGTACATGGTCTTCCACCATGGAACCGTCTGCACCTAGGACACACACCTGTCCTCCTCCTCTTAGATGGATCCTGGTTCCCTACCATTGGTCGCTTTCCAGCACTTTTCCCCAAGTTAGATGGCCCAGCTTCCACCTTTTTCACAGGTGCCCTGGAATCCTCGAATTCCCTTTCCAATGCCAATGCCTTCTGAACCATCTGGCGATAACTCCTGATATCAACTGTCGCCATATACCTCCTGAAAATAGGCTTCAGGCCCTGGGAAAACTTCTTGGCTTTCAGCTCATCATTACCCAACATATATGGAGCATATCGGATAAGTGAATTGTATCGCTGCTCATACTCTCGTACTGACATCTCTCCTTGTGTCAGATTCTCAAACTGGATCCTCCTCTGATCCTGTGCAGCTTCACTGATATACTCCTGTCTAAACTTCTTCTCGAAGTCTGACCACTTGAGCACCTTTTTCTTGTGCTCTGGACGAGTGCCATTACTCTCCCTCAATAACTCCATCACATCGTCCCACCAAAGACTGGCTCTCCCTCTCAGAAAGAAAGGTACTAGAACCATCCTCTGCTCTGTCTCATAACCACCACAAGTAAAGAGTCTGTTCATAACAGACAACCAATCCTCTGCTCTGTCAGGATCTCCCGTCCCGTCAAAGCTAGGTGGATCAACTGTCTTAAACTTTTCCAGCAACCTCATCTGATGTGGAGTGTCTCCCCTCCTTGGAGCCTCCATCATCTCTGGTTCCTCAACCTCCTCAAGAACTTGATTTCTGGGTTCCTGAGCTCTAGGCACTTGCTGTTGCTCAGCATGCCTTTCCTGTTCCTGTTGTGGCTCAACTTCCTCCTGGACAACACCTCTGTCCCCATAATCTCTGAACATCTCTGTTACAAGAGTGTTCATACCCTGTGCCACCTGAGACATAGTCTCAGTCAAACCCTGTAGCACTCTGGATATCTCATCCAACCTCGCCACAACTGGGTCACTAGAACCTTCACCAGGTTCCCTAGTCCCCCTCGAAGTTCCAGACCTCGTATCAACCATGATAACCTGCAACCACAACCAGACAACATTTCCCCAGATGTTGGTCAGTACTAACTTCCTAACACTTGGACTTTACTACTAGATCTCAGTCTAAGCCTCCAATATCCATGAAATAAAACCCTTAGCTCTGATACCAAGAACACTGACACGATCCCCGTGCCCCTGCCCGGGATACCCTGTGAGCGTTTGTCTCACGGTGGATTGTAATTGGCTAGCTGGTTATGTGTGTGGATTAAATCCAATGCTACTAGTTGATTAACCTAGAAATGCAATATGTATGCACTTATGCTTTGACTTGGTTTATTAAAACCATAAAACATTTAATCATTTAGACATTTAGCCGGCTAGGTAAAATTCTATATAAATAAATACAAAATGCCAAAGCATATCAAAATCAACCTTTGAGTGATTAACTACACATACACCGCTCGTGAAAGCATTTATACATAAGTAACTAATGCTCTCACCCAGAGAACAATCCCCTGAGTCAAGGACTCTTTATAACATAAATACTGGAGGCAAAATAAAGTACTGTATCAAAATACAAGACTTTGCTGAGATCTTTTACCCTAGCTCCCACTTTGGACTCCTGTCCCAGTGGCGAGTCTCACAAGTCCTGTGCCAAGTGCTACTAGGCTCTGCAGCCAAAGGAAGAAGCAAGTTAGTACCACAGCCTGACCAACAAACCAACTAATCACTTAAGCAGGCTAGAAACTTAAAGTTTCTCAACTACCGTACCTTTACAGACAAAAGGTACTACCGTGATAATCCTCAGTGATTATCCGGTCCTGCTACTCCAGACTCTGCATAACAAACAGGGAGTGAGAATTCAACATTCTCAGTAAGGGTCTTCGATGTACCTGCAAGAAAAATTACTAGGACTCTGGCTGCGAGCTCACACAGCATGAGGGTACTAGTCATATATATATATACTAGGCCGGTAGACCTCTCCTCAAGTAGTCCTTTGTATCAGGCCAAGTGCAATCACTTAGCAACCTGACACATATACAGGCCAAGCGCCATCACTTAGCAACCTGACATATAGGCCAAGCGCTATCACTTAGCAACCTATCATATGGCTCAAGGCCGAACCTTAGCAAGCCTCATTCAAACATAGAACCTCTCACCTAATTGTTATGCAGGGGAATTTATGACGGGACTTGTAGACTAGGCCGCAGGGCCTCTTTGATGTAAACTAGATGAACAAGGTTTCGCCTCGTGGCCTCGTGGCTCCGGCACGGCTAGGCCGACGAGGGTTCTAAACCTCTCACCTGAGCTATTGATAGCTAATTAAGTTCAATTGCAACATTTGTTTCCTTACTTGTTGCCTAAGCAACTTACTTACCTCAAACAGTTCAAGAAAACTCATACTTCCGGTGGGACTTTCGGAAGTTTCGGAGTACCATCGGGATCATCGGACCCTTAGGCACGTTCCGAGCCTTCCGTAGTCTCGGTCGGGTCAACGCAGCAAAAAGTCAAACCCTCCATTTTTAGGTGTTGGCGCCGCGTCGCCAAAGGCAAAAAGGAATTGGCGACGCGTCGCCGACGAGCAGACGCTCTGTGAAGAAAAATTGAATTGGCGACGCGTCGCCAATTTTCGGGCCAATTGGCGCCGCGTCGCCAATTCTGCAGAAATGCAGAATTTGGCCGATTGCTGCTACGAACTTTGGCAACCAAATACATATAGCAAACATGCATCAAAAGTTACCAAATTTCATACACATGAAGTACATGTTGCAAGGAACAAAACCAACTATCAAAGCCAAACTATGATGCATTAGAAGCATCAAACCAACCCTTCGAATTTAGCTAGTCCATCATAATTCCCAAAACGTTTCTTCATACCATACCCAAAAATTACTCAACTTTCTCAATCCATTTCAATCCAAAAGCAATCCAACAACTTAAAAACACTTTCTCCCTTACCTTAACACCAAGAACAAGCAAGAATTCGAACCCTTCCTCTTCCAAACAAGCTTCCAAAGTTCTACACAAAACCATACCAAAACAAAGCTCTAAAACATCAAAAACACATCTTTCAACCAAAACCCAAGCTTCCAATCAACCAAATAACACGAATTCAATCAAGAACATAACTCATACCTCGTTCAAAAACAGGGGATGGAGAAAAACGCCTCTCCAAGCTTCAAAAACATAGATTCAAGCTTGAAAATCACTTCTCCAAGCTTGAACACTTCAAACCACACCTTTTGGCACCAAAAGCTTTTGATTCCAAGCTTAATTTGAGAGAGAAATGGAGTTGAGAAGCTGGAAAACGGGTTATGGAGCTCCAAACCCTTCTTCCCTCTTCTTAAACCCCACTTAACCCCTCAAACCACCAAGGTTTCAAGTTTTGTACAATTAGGTCCCCCATCTTTGTAACTTGACAGTTCTTGATTAAATTCTTGTCTATTTGTTGAGTTTGAGTTAAGGTTAAAAGTTAAGTTCTAAAAATTCATTTTAAAACACTCGGGACTCGTCCCGGCCACTCAGGGTGCAAAATTACCATTTTGCCCCTGAACTTAGTTCAGAGCTTTATTCTTGTCGGAACTTAGTGAACTTTGGCAAACTTCTTAATTCTTGCTAGGCAAACTTAAATTAAACTTCTAAACTAAATTCTAAAGTCCTTACCTCCCTCTAGAAGGGCCGTAACACTGTCGGAGGCAATTCTAATGATCAATATCGCATAATGTGCACTAGATGAAAGATTCCTTGCTGGAGAATTAATTCAGAGATGGGGACTTCTTTTCTTATTTTTTCTTTGATTCTGTTGTGTTTATTTTTCGGCACTATGAACTAAATTCTTCTACTTATACGTTGAATAGATGTACCCAAAGTTGATTGAGCGGGTGCAATTACTGTTTGGTTTAATTTGATTATTCTTTTCTTGGGATCTATACAATATGCTTTGATGTGTCAATTAATATTAGCTAGTGTATTAATTACAAGTTGGATGATGAACATATGATCGGTAGAATCTTATTTGTTTGTTGTGGGTCACCATTGGATTGAAAGGATAGTATTGTAATCAGGGAGTAATAGGTGTGATATAATAGTATTGTAATTGAGGAGTAAAAGATGTGATATAATACCTCCGAACTAGGGTGAAATCTAGTAGTGGGTCATAAGACTAGTAATGTATTCTTCGGAAGTGAGGTGGGCCTAAACACTTTATTGGTGACTTAAGAATTATGATAAGTGTAACGGGAATAATAGGGAGGTAATTTAAGTTAGGTAGGACTCCACTATCCATGTTAATCACAATCTTGTTAAACTGAAGTAAGAGCAACATAAGGGATTTTGAAGGGGATTAAACTCTAAGTGTAAGGGATCTTGTTGTTGATTGTCTAAATTGTTTTCCCACTGCCGATAATTAGTATTAATTATTTTCACTGCAATGGTTTATTTTAATTAATTTGTAATAGTAGGTTAAACAAAAATCCTTTAATTTTCATGTAGATAATAAAGAAATCCTTAGTATGGTAGACAAGCTCCATTCTTTGGGGAAAATGATCTTGGTACTTGCCACTACTACACTTTGATCATAGGTGTGCTTGCCTATGAGTTCACATATTTATGAGTATAGAGAGATTTGACACATGCACATTCATTGTTAATGTAGTAGGAAATGTCTGTGGCACTATGAGGGCATGTTACAAGGCATGTCGTTAGTCGACGAGATTTTAAGTTCCAAGGGAGTTACCTGTCCTTTAACATGGCAATGTACCAAGCTATGTTCAAATGCTTTTTAGGGTTTTTCTGGTTATTTCATGGAAATAGAAAAAAGAGTCAGAGAGGAGGCAGAAAAATCCAAAAAAATAAGAGAGTTATTAGGAGGAAAGGTTGTCAGATGTAGTTTTTGATGGCCTAAGGCCTCATCGTTGTGAGTCATGATGACTGTTGAGGAGACTTCTAGGAGGAAGAACGCCTGGAAGGTGGATCGCCCCAAGGAGAGTACCTGAAAAGCTGGTAAACAGGGTTAGGAGGCCCCCGGAGTGTTTTTCCGGGGGGGGAGCCTCCGACGCCCAAGTCAGTGGTGGCCGGAAGAAGGAGAAAGTCACTAGCTCAAAGAGAAAGGCAGAAAAGTCTCGCCTGGTATTTTCTCAGGGTGTGGGAGCTGTATATCCGGCCTGCCAACCTCCTGTCAAGTATTTATTTCCTGTATATATAGGAATACCTAGCCCGTTCAGATCATGACACGTGTACGGTCGGATGCTCCTGAACATCTGGGCGTAGGGGACAGATAGTTGGTAACTAGATGGCCTCGAGCCATGTGCTGAGACGGGCCATGATATGATTCTGATGGCGTCTGCGCGTCAGGGCGACTTTTTACGTCTGTGGTGGGACGTGTCAGAGGCTTCCTTAAATGCTTCCTTAAATGCGCCTGCCGTACTCCCGAGGTCCCTGGGCGAGGTCGTCCTCTAGTTCGGACAGAGCCTCTTCGGGAAGCCTACCCTCAGTTCGGGGGTTCCCAGTTCCAGGGGGTTCCGCCTTCGGGGATATCATATTCGGGCAGCAATGTCTGGTGCCACTTTTCCGAAGGCGCGTTGTTCACAACCTTGGGGGGCGAATGGAGTCCTCAAGTTTTACTGGCGTGCCGAGGCTCGGAGCTCTCAGGCTATCTCCCGAGGTGCATGATTCCACCTATTCCCGGGAAGCGCCAGTTCTTCTGGCCGTTGTTGTGGCAGGGTATTCGGCCAGATTGAGGCGACAGCCTTTGGCTATCACATGCCCCCCTCTGGAAAGCCGAAGTGAAGACTTCGGTTTGCATCTCTTTCCGAGGTTGCCGTTGGGAGTCTTGTTGGGAAGCATAACCTGTTCCGAGGTCGCACCTTTTGCCCGAGGGTCTGGGCTGTTCGGCCTTGGCCTATTCTTTGGTGTCTCCGAGGCAAAGCCTGTACCGAAGATACACCTCTTGCCCAAAAGTCATGGGCTGTTCAGCCATAGCCTGTCTCTTGGTGTCCTCGAGGTGGCCTGCTTTTTATTTCTGCAGGTCTGATGGCCAAGCGTGTCAGACTGAGCGGCGCGTCTCCATTTCTCAGGGATGTCAAACGACGTGTCCCAATCAGGAGGCGTGTCCCGGTTTTCCAGGCACGTTTGGGGAGGCACGTCCCCCATTTCTGTGCAGCGGTTGACACGTGGCTTCTTGCCATTGGAGGAGAGGCGCGTCATTTACAGAGGGCGCGCCTTTTCGGGTGCAGCGGGCAGTTACGGCGACGGTTCGCCTCCAATGGGTACTTATGATGTTCTTTCGGTTACCCACCTTTGGCCTATAAATAGCCCATTCCATCATAAGTCCCACTTACTGTTTTTCTGCTCTTTTTCTGCTCTGCCCTCTGTTCTTGCGTTTTATCTTGCTTTCTGTGGCGGAGCTTCTTTAATCAGAGCTTTTTCCTACCAACTTTCACGATGGCGTCCTCCAACAAATCTTTTGGTGGGTTTTGATTTCCAGAGTACTTGATTCCTCTATTTTTCTGAGTTTTTCTGGAAAACTGTTGTTTTTTCCAAACTCGTCTTCTGAGTTTTTTCTGGAAACTATTTTCTTTTCCATCTCAAACTCTTTTTCATGTCTGCGATGCCTGTTCCCGAGAGCTGGAAACCTCTTCTGGCCCATCCTTGCTGTACCACCCCCGAAAAACTAGAGAGGTGGAAGAAAAAATTCTTTCTTCCGTCTTACGCTGTGACCAGACTGCCTCGTTCTAGCCATTTTGCTTTTTCAAACCGTGGCGACGAGGTTACCGTCTTCCGAGCCCAACTGAAGGCCGGTCTTCGGTATCCTCCCCCGAAGGTGGTTTGCGAGTTCTGCCAATTCCATGGCATTGCTGTGAACCAGCTTCCCCCGAACGCGTACTGCTATTTTAACGCCTACCTCTGCATGTGTGGCGTGTTCGGGATAGAGCCCCACTTCATCATTTTCATGCAGTACTACAAGCTCTATGTGGTCCCGAAGGGTGGCTTCTATTTCCTGCTGCCTCGGGGATCCGGGAGCAAAAAATTCACCTTCACCTTCGACACGAAGGATAGCTGGCGGGGGTGGCAGCCTAAGTTCTTTTTCCTCAAGGTGGATAAGAACTGGTCTGGTGTCCCGACCAGATGGGCTCAGGGAGTGCTGAACGCAGACGTCGTTGATCCGAGGATGCTGCTGACCCCACCGTTGGCTTCCGTGTTCACGGATTTCGACGCCCGCATTCGGGCAGTCGCTGACTGGGCTCCCGAGGTCTCTCCTCGTGCTCTTTACCCCTTTCCTATCAACTGGAGGTTGATGACCGAAGAAGTCCTTCGGGAGCTGAAAGTGGTTAAGGAGCACGTGACTGACCTTAATATGCCCGCTCCCGCCATCGCCGGGAAAGACTCCTGGCTGGTCAAGCTCCTTAAGGGGGAGACTTCTTTCGAAACTTTTGCCGAAAGTGAGTAATCTTCCATCCCTTTATACTTTTTCCTCGGACTTACCGCTGATATTTCTTCTCTTTTTCAGAGATGGGCGATGGGGCTGCCGCTTATTACAAGGCCCTCTTTTCTGGCCAAGTGGAGAAGGGGGAGCAGACAAAGAAGGCGGCTTCCCGAAGAAGGAAGACGACAGGGTCGGGACCCTCGGCGAAGCGAGCTAGGAAGGCTCTCCAGCCTTCTCAGCCAGAGCTTTTGGAAGAAGAAGCTGGCGAAGACGCTGGTCTTGTTGAAATTCCACCGGCCGAGGTCCCCGCTACTTCCGCCGAGGTGCCTCCTCTCGACCTCGAGGCCCCCAGAAACACTGTAGTGGTAGAAGTACCGACCGCCGAGGAGCGGTACCGGCAGAAGGGTAAGGGTCTTTCTTCCGAGGGGCCTGAGGATCCCGAGGACACTGTCTCCGAGGTTCCTCCAGGTATGCCTTTAGGTGAAGTTCAGCTCCTTTTCCTTTCGCGAACTTTTCTTCTGCTCCTAACTTCCTTCTCACTTTCAGGGGAGCCTTTTACTGCTGGCTGGAGGGCCATTCATGAGAGGAAACGGGCCCTGCGCGATGCCACAATCCCTGAGGGGAAGATACCCTTGGAGCCCTTTTGGTCAATCACGGAGGATATGAATTTGTTCTCCGACGATTGTCCGAAGATGACAAAAGAGATTTGGAAGGGGATGACCACTGACGCCTCCTTCCGGGCCATTGCGGCGGCTCACCCGGGGGATAATACCCTCGCCGCAAAAGTCACCGAGCATGCTGCTCAGGTATAGTCTTTACACTTTTTTCCTCAATTTTCTAAGTGTTTAGACTTGTACTAACCTGGACTTTTGCCTTGCCGTAGCTGCTGGAGTACGCTGGTTATCTCCGAGTTCGGGTGGCCAGACAGGCTGCCTCCAAGGATGCGACTTCGCGGGAACTCAGTGAAGCGAAGGCTTCGCTTGTGAAGGTGATCGCCAGCAACCAGCAGCTGACAGCGGATTGTTCTCAGCAACTTGCTGCCGTTCGGGAGGAGTTCTCGAAGAAAAGAGAAGAACTTGAAAAGGACTCCTCCCGGAAGATTGCCGACCTCGGCGACCAAGTAAAGGGGCTGCTCGCCGCCAACGAAGATCTTGTCAAGGACAAGGCTGTTTCCGACAGTCTTGCGTCGAGGTTGACGGACGAGAACAATGCTCTTCAAGCCGAGGTCGAGGCTCTGAAGAAGGAGTCCGGAGAGACGCTGGGGATAAGCGAGCTCGAAGAGGAGGTTGCTGAGCTGAGGGACGAGGTCAATGTCCTTGGCGTTCAAAAACGTACTTCTGATGACATGGCCAAGGTCGCCTTTCAGGACGGCTTCTGCCTCGCTCGGCACCAGGTGCTGCAGAGGTTCCCAGATTTGGACCTCTCTTTTCTGGAGGGCCTAAATATTCCTGAGGGACCTCGGTGGCAGTGGTCCAAGGTCGAGCATCTGAAGCTTCCTGGTCTTCGTCCGCCCGGCTCTCCCTAGTTTGTTTTAGGGCTCCTCTTATTTTTCTCCTTTGTGCTCCTTCTTTGGGCACTTCTTTTGTAAGGCGATTTGCTCTAAATGAACAATCTTTTGGCTAAGTCCTTTCTTGCAAGTTTCTTCATTTCCACTGTCCCGAACACGTTTGCTTCAAGAGACTTTCGGAAAACCTGCAACCAAAGAAACTTTTTACCTTCCTTTGTCCCGAGCGTGCTCGCTCAAGAGACTTTCTGGAAAGTTTGTAAAAATTTGGCTAAGTCTTTTGCAGGCTTTTTGTTTCCTTTTATCCCGAACATGTTCGCTCAAGGGCCTTCGGAAAACCTTCAGCCAAATTTTTCTGTCTTCCTATTGTCCCGAGCATATTTGCTCAAGGGACTTAGGAAAATTTTCACGAGATTGCTCATTCCCTTTTTCCCGAGCACGTTCGCTCAAGGGTGTTCGGAAATTACCTCTGCTTTTGTTTTGGCGTGTACTTTTGCGAGATACTTGCTTTCCCTTTTTCCCGAGCATGTTCGCTCAAGGGTGTTCGGAAAATTTTCTCTGCACTGATTATGCCGAGTACTTTTGCAAGATTCTTGTTTCCCATTTTTCCCAAGCATAGTGGCTCAACGGACTTCGGGAAGTCATATCTGCTTTTTTCGTGGCGAGCACCTTCGCGGAATTTTGTCCTGGACAATTTAGTATACTTAAAAATTTTCTCAAGACCATTCTTCTCCGGACCATCCTGTACTTAGAATATTTTTTGTACAATATATTTCTTCCGCTCAACCTTAGGCGTAGAATTTTTTCAGGGCGTCTGAATGCCAAGTGTTTTTCAATTCTACCCCTTCGGCGTCGCCAAGCTTGTACACGCCTTTTCGTACTTCGGCGAGAACCAGATAAGGTCCTTCCCAATTTGCGTGAAGTACTCCGTGAGATGGCCTTCGGGGTGCGAAGTCGGCCTTTCGGAGAACGAGGTCTCCTTTTTTGATTTCTTTTGGCCTGGCTTTTAAGTTGATAGCCGCGGCCACTCTTTGCTGGAAAGCTTTTCTTCTCAGCTCGGCTATTTCTCTGTGTTCGGCCACAAGGTCGAGCTTAGTTCTCAGACCGAGGTCGTTTCCGCCTTCATCAAATACTTGCACCCGTATTGAAGGCTGAACTATCTCTATTGGGATAATGGCCTCTGTTCCGAAGACGAGTGAGAAGGGAGTTTCCCCTGTGGCTCTTCGTGGCGTCGTTCGGTAGCTCCACAATACACTTTGGAGTTCTCCTGGCCATTTTCCCTTGGCTTCCCCAAGTCTCTTTTTCAGGCCATCTTTTATGGTCCTGTTTGATACTTCCACCTGCCCATTGCTTTGGGGGTGAGCTACTGGGGCGAAGTGCATCTTTATTCCGAGGTCGCTGATGAATTCCTGGAATCCTTTGTCTATGAACTGGGATCCATTATCAGCTACTAGTACCCTCGGTATGCCAAATCTGAATACGATGTTCTTCCATACGAACTTCTGCACTTCTTTTGCCGAGATAGTTGCTAGTGGTTCTGCCTCTACCCACTTTGAGAAATAGTCCACCGCTACCACGCAGAATTTCATGCCTCCGGGCGCTGTGGGGAGTGGCCCAATGAGGTCTATACCCCAGACTGCGAAGGGCCAAGGATAGTCTGCCGACGTTACCATTTCCGAGGGTATCCTCTGGATTTTTGCATGTCTCTGGCAACTACCGCACTTCTGGACGAACTGCCTTGCGTCCTTTCTCAGGGTAGGCCAGAAGTATCCTTGGCAGAGTATCACTGCTGCAAGGGCATCAGTTCCAATGTGCGAGCCGCACATGCCTTCGTGGACTTCTTTGAGGACCATCTCAGTATCCTCTTCACCCACACATCTCTGCAGCGGATTTGCATATCCTTGCCGATATAACTCTTCACCAATCAGGAAGAATCTTCCGGCGCGTCTTCGCAGTCTTGCAGCATTGCCGGCGTCTTCGGGAAGCTCATTCTCTGCGAGGTATCTCTTTATGGGGTCCTTCCACCCCATTCCCGAGGTCGTTACGCTTAGCACGGAGATGCTTGGATGGTCTAGCACCTCGGTGTATGTTTTGGACTTCGCTAAGCAATCTGCCTCAGTGTTATTCCGTCGGGGTACATTTTCGATCCGCACGGCGTCAAACTCTTGGATGAGTTTTCTTACCAGCTCGTGGTATTTTGCCAAGATTGGGTCCTTCGCCCCATAATCTCCTGCCGTCTGCCGAACTACCAGCTGGGAATCGCTGTGAGCCCTTAAGTTTCTCACGCCAATCTTTCTGGCCAAGCGTAATCCCGCTATGAGGGCTTCATACTCAGCCACATTATTGGTGACGTTGAAGCTGAACTTGATAGCCTTCATCACCTCTAGGCCTTCGGGTCCTCTGATAACTATTCCAGCTCCCTGGTGTACGGACCCCGAGGCTCCGTCAACATGCAAGGTCCATTCTGGCTCACCTTCTTTCGGATCTGAGTGGTTCTCCTCAGTGGTGGGTATTTCGGCAATAAAATCTGCCAATGCTTGGGCTTTTATGGCCTTCCGAGGCTCATACGTGATTTCGTGTTCGCCAAGCTCTATGCACCACTTGGAGAGCCTTCCCGAATGATCAACTCTCTTCATAACATCCCGTAGTGGTAGACTACTTCGGACGATGATGGGGTGAGCCTGGAAATATGGTCGCAGTCTTCTTCCTGCAAGCACCAAGGCGTATATAGCTTTTTGAAGCAAAGGGTACCTGACTTCGGCGCCATGCAGGGACTTGCTGACGTAGTAGATCGGCCATTGTTTCGGCCCTTCTTCTTTTATCAGGACCGAGCTCACGGCCTTTTCTGTGACGGCGAGGTACAGTACGAGGGGTTCTCCCTCCCGAGGTTGTCGCAGAGTCGGCAGGCTGGCCAGGTAGACTTTGAGTTCTTCCCAGGCCTTTTGGCAATCTTCATCCCAGGGATGATTGTTTCTTCCGAGGTCGCCTTCCATCTTTGCTGCCTTTGTGAGGACTTTGAAGAAAGGTCTACACCTATCTCCGTACCTGGAAATAAACCTGCTCAGAGAGGTTATTCTTCCGGTTACTCTCTGCACGTCTTTGACTGTGGCAGGAGTTCGGAACTCAAGCAGAGCCTTAATCTTCTCAGGATTGGCGTCGATGCCTCTTTCGGATACCATGTACCCAAGGAATTTTCCCGACGTCACCGCGAAGATACACTTCTCGGGGTTAAGGCGAATCCCGAAGGCTCTGAGCTTTTGGAAGGTTTCCTCCAAATCTGCAACGTGGTAGCTGGGCAGCTTGCTTTTTACTATCATATCATCAACATATACTTCCATGTTTCTCCCCATTTGGTCTTTAAAGACCTTGTTCATCAGTCTCTGGTAGGTGGCTCCTGCATTTTTCAGCCCGAAGGGCATTCTGATATAGCAGTACGTTCCTCCCTCGGTGATGAAGGTAGTTTTCTCTTCATCTTCGGGGTCCATCCTTATCTGATGGTAGCCGCTGAAGGCATCTAGGAAGCTCAGGAGCCCGTATTCGGCCGTTGAATCTACCAGTTGATCTATTGGCGGGAGGGGAAATGAGTCTTTCAGGCAAGCATCGTTCAAGTTTCTGAAATCAATGCACATCCGGAGTTTGCTGCTACCTTCTTTTGTGGCAATGACCACGTTGCTTAACCATTCGGGGTATTTTACCTCCCTGATAACTTCAGCATCCAATAGGCGCTGGACTTCGGTTTTCACGAAGTTGCTTTTGTGGGCTGAGATGCTTCGTTTCTTTTGCCTGATAGGTTTTGCTTCCGGGCTTACTTTGAGGCTGTGCTGTATTATGCCAGGGTTTACTCCTGGCATGTCTTTCGGCGAGTAGGCAAACAGATCTTTATTTTTTAGCAGAAAGGATACAAGATTTTCCTTATCACCTTTGGCCAAGCTCTTCCCTATTCGGGTAGATTGTCCTGGGACAAGATCTACTGCTTCCGTTTCTGCTTCTGCGGGATCTCTTTTTTTGCCTTTCTCCTATGCCTTTGCCTCCACCGTTTGTGTAGAGCTGTTTGCCGGAGCCTTTCGTGTTTTTACAAACACCTTTCTTACCTCGGCTTGGTCGATGAGGACCTCTGCATCTCCATCCTTGGTGGCGAATGTGACAGTCAAGTACTTCACATCGGGGCGAATGTGCAGGTTCCCCTGAGTCCGCCTTCCAAGGATGGCGTTGTACGAAGACGGGACATCCATGACGATGAATCTTGCCATTGTGGACGCGTACAACTCAGCTGCTCCGTCTACCGAAGTGCCTTTCATCATCAAAGGGAGGTCGATCCATCCGAGGACGGGTAGTTCGGATGGCCCAACGCCGAAGGTGGGCGTGGTTATAGGTTTCAGCTCGCTGCTGGAGATGCCCAAGCTCGGCAGTAAGTGCGAGAATAGGACGTCAGCATTTGAGCCATCATCAAGCAACACTCTCTTGACGTCCCAGTTCCCTATTCTCGCCATTATCAGCAGCGGGTCGTCGTGGGGGAAGACGACAGTGGAGCCATCTTTGCGAGCCAATTTCTTTGATGGACTTTGATACTCCATAACCGCAATTTCTCTGGCCTTCCGCTTTCTTTCCGAGGATGGGAGCCCCGTGGTGATGGTTTGGATGACCCCTACTGGAGGTGGAAGGCGCCTTTTTGGACTTCTGTTTCTCCGCCTGTCGGAGTCATAGTCCTCGTTTTCGGCCCTCTCTTCCTCCTCTTTTCTGCCCTTTGGGGAGGGCATCCGCAGGTACTTGCGAAGTTGGCCCTGTTTGATCAGCGACTCTATGTACTTCTTCAGCTGGAAGCAGTCTTCGGTGTCATGACCGTGGTCGCGATGAAACTGGCAGAACTTCTTGGCATTCTTTTTATTATCGGCGGCCATGGCCTTTGGCCGCCGAATCTGCGTCCCTTGCCTTTCCAGCGCCACGAGAATGTTGGTCCGTGTCGTGCTCAAGGGTGTGAAACTTTGAGGTTTCTTTCCTCGCATTCGCCGTGGTCGACCTGTATGTTCAGAAAGATGCCGAGCTTGCTGGCTGGACCCTTCGGCGCGGTGATGATCAGACTTCGGCCCCGCCATCCTCAATTCCTCGGCTGTCATGTGCTGCTCTGCCCTTCGGTAAAATTCTCCGAGGGTCTCCGGGGGGTCCTTTGAGAACTCGTAGAACAGCTGTGAGTCACGCCGAAGGCCCCGTGTCATAGCGAGGATGCGGATTTCGGGCCGGAAGTCCGGGACGCTGAGTGCTTCCCTGTTGAATCGTTCGACATAGTCTCGGATCGTCTCTCCGTTTCTCTGCTCTATGTCGAACATCTGTACAGGCATTTTGGCCGTCGGCCTACTCCCAATGAACTGCTGGGTAAAGGCTGTGGACAACTCCTGAAACTCAGTGATAGTCCCTGGGGGCAACGAATTGTACCATGCTGTTGCTGGGCCCGTGAGGGTGACTTCAAAGCATTTGCACATGGTAGCGTCATCAGCTCCGTGCATTATCATGCTCCGCCTGTACTTCGTCAGATGGGCCTGTGGATCAGTCCGGCCATCATAGATCTCCAGCCTAGGCACTCTGAAGTCGCCTGGCATAGCTGCCTCAACGACGGTGCGAATAAACGGGGAGCCATCTTCGCATAATGCCCCCGACAGCCTGTCCCAAACGGGTTTTCTGGTCACTTGCTTCTCCACTCTGTCCAGCCGTGCCAATATCCTTTCCATAAGCGCAGCGGCGCTAGGACAATTTTCGCGGGAGGGAGATCGCCGGCGCCTTTTCGGGGAGCGAGTTCGGCGCGGAGGGGTCAGGGCCCTCGCCTCGGGCGACGAACTGCTTCGCTGTGAGACTCTCGGTCGCTTGGACCCGGTTTGTCCCACAGGCCGTTTCCCGAGGGCTATATCTTCTGTGGATGATTCTCCGCGAGGATCTCCACTTTCTGAACTGCGGTGTGTAGACTTGGGGCTTCTCTCCCGAGGGCGTGTTGATGAGGAGGGTTTCTGGGCCTGTGACTGCTGTGGCCATCTTCGGTCGATCTGCTGAGTCATTTCAGCAACGACCGAGCGCTGAAAGTCCCTCAAGAAGCTCATGGTGATTACCAGAGGGCGGTCCTCCTCGGGCGTAGAAGTCTCTGGGAGTGTCTGCTCAGCAGCCGGTTGTATCTCAGGCGCGGACGAGGACCTTGGGAGTCCCTTGTCCTTAGAACGCCGAGTCTCAACGACGGCAATCTGCGAGCGGGTTCCCACAGACGGCGCTAAATGATGGCCTAAGGCCTCATCGTTGTGAGTCATGATGACCGTTGAGGAGACTTCTAGGAGGAAGAACGCCTGGAAGGTGGATCACCCCAAGGAGAGTACCTGAAAAGCTGGTAAACAGGGTTAGGAGGCCCCCGGAGTGTTTTTCCGGGGGGGGAGCCTCCGACGCCCAAGTCAGTGGTGGCCGGAAGAAGGAGAAAGTCACTAGCTCAAAGAGAAAGGCAGAAAAGTCTCGCCTGGTATTTTCTCAGGGTGTGGGAGCTGTATATCCGGCCTGCCAACCTCCTGTCAAGTATTTATTTCCTGTATATATAGGAATACCTAGCCCGTTCAGATCATGACACGTGTGCGGTCGGATGCTCCTGAACATCTGGGCGTAGGGGACAGATAGTTGGTAACTAGATGGCCTCGAGCCTTGTGCTGAGACGGGCCATGATATGATTCTGATGGCGTCTGCGCGTCAGGGCGACTTTTTACGTCTGTGGTGGGACGTGTCAGAGGCTTCCTTAAATGCTTCCTTAAATGCGCCTGCCGTACTCCCGAGGTCCCTGGGCGAGGTCGTCCTCTAGTTCGGACAGAGCCTCTTCGGGAAGCCTACCCTCAGTTCGGGGGTTCCCAGTTCCAGGGGGTTCCGCCTTCAGGGATATCATATTCGGGCAGCAATGTCTGGTGCCACTTTTCCGAAGGCGCGTTGTTCACAACCTTGGGGGGCGAATGGAGTCCTCAAGTTTTACTGGCGTGCCGAGGCTCGGAGCTCTCAGGCTATCTCCCGAGGTGCATGATTCCACCTATTCCCGGGAAGCGCCAGTTCTTCTAGCCGTTGTTGTGGCAGGGTATTCGGCCAGATTGAGGCGACAGCCTTTGGCTATCAGTTTTGATGATCAACACCATTCAATCCACACTGCATCAAAGATTCCTTGGAGGATAAGGAATTCAGAGATGGTGACTTTTTTTCTTAATTTTTCATTGATTATGTTGTATCTATTTTATAGCACAATGAGATAAATTTTCCAAATCTTGCTTAGAGTAGATGAACCCTAGGATGATTTCATGTTTGTGATTACCATTTGGTTTAACATGATTATGCTTTTCTTGTGATCTATCTAATGTTCTTCGATGCATTGTTTAATAGTAGCTAGCCTTTTAATTTAGTGTACGATGATGAACATATGATAAGTAGTATTTAGTGTGTTTGTTGTGGATCACTATTTGATAGAAAGGATAATATCATAACTGGGAGTAATAGGTGTGATATAAGACCTCCAGAATAGGGTGAAAGCTATTTGTGGGTCATAGGACTAGTAATGTATTCTTAGGAAGTGCGGTAGGCCTAGACACCACATCTTTGACTTAAGAATAGTGATTAGTGTAACTGGAATAATAGAGAGCTAATCTAAGCTAGGTGGTACTCCACAATCCAAGATAATCCAAATCTTATTAAACTGAAGCAAGAGCAACACTAGGGTTTTTTAGGGCAATTCAATTCTAAGTGTGAGGTATCTTATGTTTCATTGTCAGAATTTTTTTTGGCTATCGGTAAGTAGTTATTAATTATTTTTACTATTGTAGTTTGGTTTAGTTAATTCATAGTAGTTAGTTAAACAAACATCCTTTAATTGTCTGGTAGATAATAACAAAAGGTTGAGTACGGTAGACAAGCTCCATTCTTTGGCGAAAATGATCTTGGAACTTGCCACTACTATACTTTGATGATAGGTGCACTTGCCTATGAGTTCATATATTTATGAGTATAAAGAGATTTGACACATCCACATTAATTGTTAATGTGGTGGGAAAGGTTTATAGGAACTATGAACACACTAAATTTTGGCATCATTGTCATTTTGAAGAGAAAATCAGGAACACTTATTCATGGAAGACCATAATCAAGCAACCTCTATGTCAGAATATGCTAAGCCTTCTCTTGGAGGGATGGAATCAAATACCATTAAATCTCTTATCAATGCCAACAATTTTGACATGAAGCCAAATATTATTCAGATGGTGCAGAAGTGTATTTAATTCGATGCTTCACAGATAAAGATCCTTATGCTTATATTGCTACTTTCTTAGAGATTTTTAATACTTTTAGAAGTAATGGAGCTAGTGAGGATAGCATTCAATTAAGGTTATTCCAGTTCTAATTTTGAGGAAGATCTAACCAATGGTTCACTTTACTTCTAAGAAGTTCGATTACCACTTGGAACACTCTTGCCCAGAAGTTTTTACTAAAGTATTTTCCTCCAGCTAAGATAGTGAGGTTCTACAATGACATTTTTGTTTTTGTCAGATGGGTTTAGAAATAATATATGAAGCTTGGAAAAGGTTTATCGATTTGTTAAAAATGTGTCCACATCATGAATTACCTACATGGATGCAAGTGCAAACATTCTACAATGGTCCAAGGTACATTTCGAAGCAAATGATTGATGCAATAGTTGGTGTTAATCTGAATAGCAGCATGTCTAGGATTAAGCCCAGCAAAGTTGCTATCCAAAATTTTCATGCTTATTCAGCATTGGCAAATCAAGCTGAAGCATGGATAAGGGAATTTTGGAATTTTTTGGCTAGCCAAAAGTAGCCAGTAATGTAATGTGATGTTTGTTGAAAAGGACATGCAAGTAGTAAGTATTAGATGCATAATTGATTAAGCAAAACATAGCATGTGGAGTTTGCTGGAAATCCACCATGGCCATAAAACAATTCATACAACAATACATATAATCTAGGATGAGGAAACCATCATAATTTTTCTTGGAGTTATGAAAGGCAACAACTGCTTAGTTTTCAAGTTAGACCAGAACGTGAAAGGAAGCTAGCTATGGAAGAATTTATCTCAATGTATATGCAACAATCAAATGCTAGGATCAATGTGAAAGAGTTAGAGTTGATGAATATGAGAGCAAGTATGCAAAACTTTGAGACTCAGTTGGGCAAACTTGTTACGATGTTTTCCGAAAAGCCACAAAGTAGTTTACTAGCAAATACTGAGTTGATGGTCACATGAATGTGAAAGCTTTCTAAGAGGAAGGAAGAATGCTTGAATTTTCAAGGAAGACTTCAAGTTGATGACATTAAAATAAGCACATCTTGGGAGGCAACCCATGTGTTGAATTTTTTTAACTTTGTTTTTGTTTATTCGATTTTATTAATTGTTAGGTTAGTTAGCTTTTGTTGTCTTGTGATCTTATAATTTGCAATTTTTGATGCAAGAATCTAGACCAGATCAGAAGAATTTTGTGTACAAAGTGTGGAAAAAGTTAATTTCAATTCTAGGTAAGTTTGTAAATTTTTAAGTTTCATGAGCGAAACATGTTCTTAAACACATCCATGTTCAGGGTCATATAACTCAACACTATTTCAAACACAGCCGTATTTTATTTATTAATTTCATTTTTCACAAAGAATTTTTATTTAAGCTATAGTAGCCAAACATGGTTTGTGTTATGCCTGAGTATGAAAATGTGTTTACCATACATTGTTTTGTATCTTTCCTATGTTCTTACTCATGTTTTCAAAAGCTTTAAATTCTAGAATTGACATGTATAAAAACACTATCAGATTTTAAATTGTGTTCTCCATACACAGTTTCATTCACACCCATGTTAGAAAATGTGTTTCCTTTTTGTCCATTAAAACTTTAAGTTCCAGGGACAAACAAGGGCACATTTACGACTGTGGAAGTCATTGTGCTCCACTAACATAGTCTTAGTCATGGCCATGTTAATAACCACGTTACCTTTTTTATTTCAAAAATTATAAGCTCCAAAGCTCATATACAGTTTGCTACACTTCAGTGTTTGAAGGCATGTCACCTATACATGATTGTTTACAACCCCATGTCAGTTCTTGTGTATCAAAACTATGGTTTTAAAATTATAGGTTTCAAGCCCAAAACACAACATGTGACAGACCTGTGTTTAGTGGCATATTGAGAACGATTTAAGTAACACAAGTAGTTGCACTACTGTGTTAGAAGCCGCATTTCGCCTACATATATACTCGATCGTGAATTAACATGTTTGCATGACACTCTCTCAAACTTCTTCGCTGAACCCCCAAACTAAAACCCTAGCTTCCTTGCATCCCATGTAAGGTTTTTCATCTTCAAAGGATCCCAGTTGTTGTACTGATTTCAGATTCTCATGCTTGCATTCTTGGGTTTCTCTATCTTATGCTAACTTTCTCTATCTAACTTTATTTAAAGTTTATGGAAGATTTGATTGATTTCTTGTTATAGGTAGGTTTTATATGAGTTATTTGATTGATTTTGTATGCCCATTGCTATTTGTTTTGAGTTGATAGCAAGCTTTTTGGAGTTGAATATTTTGGAAATTATATTTGGAATATGAAGACTTGGAATTATTGGCTTTATGGAATTCAAGTCTCACATGTTTGATTTTCTAGATTTATGATTTGAATGAATGTTTATATGGTTTATGATTGTTGAAAATGCCTTCGATATCTTATTTGCATTTGAATTTCATGGATTCTAGGAATTGGTAGTCCTTTTGGTGTGATGATGGATAGGTTTCTTGGTACCATGAAAGAGCTTAAAATGTAGAAAACATTGTCTTGAAATCCCTTCATTTTTACGTATTTAGCTTCAGTTGTTAAGGCTAATAACCATAATGACGAAAGTTTAATAGAGAATTGCATAATATAAGGGAAGTGCTTTATATAGGGGAATCTTATTGATTTTTATTAAAGTTCTTACACTCAACATTACTATGATTATGTGTGATATTTGAGATTATTTTTGCATTTGGAAAAATCTTTCATATTTTTTGAGATGGTAAAATGTCAGGAGAAGCTTCCTATCTGCACAAATAAGACAACAAAGAGGCTAAAGACGTCAAATCCTCTTATTGAGTTTAAGGAGGAAGAATAGAAGAAAAGATTTAAGATCTTGGTTGAAAAGCTTTTGAAGGCTAACAAGTTAATTGACTTGGACACTTTAGCTTAGCTTGGTTTGGTAGAGAAGGTCTGAGAGTTGGTAGACTTTGATGTGTAGTTGTTTGTATTTGATTGTTGGGAGCCTACATTTAGTGAGATCACATTGTAGTTCTTAAGCACGCTCGATTTTGATACAACTAACATCAGCTGGACCCAGCCAGATGTAGTGAAGCTACTGTCTAAGAGAGAAGAACTTTGAGATGAGTCTAGATGAGCTAGGGTGGCATTGTGGTTTAAAGACCAAAGAATTTATGGATTTTGATGAGCATTAAGGCTCAATTTTTGAGTTTGGAGCCCCCACCCTGACTCCGCATGAGTTTTGGCATGAGATCACTAAGGATGAGGCTATCTACTAGCCCATGTCATCCAAGGTGACCAAGCAAGTTAACATCACCAATGTTTGATATGTACATTGCCTAATCGCCCACTTCATTGCTGGCAGGAAGGAGAGTACAAGTGTGGTGATGAAGATGGACATATTTTACCTCTACTGAATTATCTGTCGAGTTCGTTATCACTTGGGTGTAGCCTTTGCTTTGTGGGTGAGGGACACTACCTGTCACATGAGGACAAGAGCTATTTGTATTAAAGTAATTGTGACAACGTTTGCCCAGAAGCTCAAGTCCTTCTAGTCGAAAAGGCATATTACAAAGGTGGCGAGGCTAAAGCTGGCCAACTTGGATTCTTTCAAGTTTATGTTGTTTCTTAAGAAGAGCACACTTCCTAATTTGTTAGCCAGGTTTGTACAGAAGGCCTAAAAGGATATTTAGGATGAGGAGAGGGTTCCAACTGAGGCACTAGTTGCTGCCCTTCCACTAGTGTTGGATCACCTACATTATTGGATATCTTTCAGAGGAAGTAGGTTATCCTAGATTACCTTAAGTTTATGACTAATCAGATGCTGACTGTGAGCTCCCACCTTTCTGTAACTGAGGCATGGACTTTGAAGTTGCAGGAGATGACCCGCCTATGCTTTCCTCGATCCGAGGATGTGACTACATCAGGTCATGAATACCAGTCTTCCCAACATCATGATAACTTGACTGACTACTTCATTTTTCTTATGAGTAAGGATGGCTAGGATCTGATTGATGATACTCAGCTAGCCACAGAGGAGGTAGATGAGGCGACTACAGTTAAAGCATTGACTGCTAGAGCAGCTCAGGAGATAGTGGAGCAGAGTGGTGCTCTTGTTGAGGAAAGAGTAGTTGAAAGAGTTGTAGAGACTACTTTTACTACCAAGGAGGTTGGAGAGACTAGCACAGATCCCTTGGTTATGGAGATGAGTTTCTAAGGAACCCACAGTACCTACATGAATGATGACTACTCCAAGCACTTCTGTCGATCATTCACCTCTTTGGGATGTTTGATGCAACGCTATCGATTACATTAATTTACTTTCTTCTGCTATGTTTTTGTTATGAATATTACGATTACCATTCTTTAGTTCCATTTTATATCCGTTAGCTATGTTCAGCTTTGTTATCAAAGCATCGATTGTGGCTTTTCTATTTCATTATATTTTGTCCTAGTTTCTATTTTCCTAGTTCTCTTGTTATATTTTGTGATTGATCATCATTTCTATTTTCTTAGAAGCCTTCACATTTCAATCTAAAGACTAATCAACAATTTTTTATGAAACATTTGGAATGCTGACTTACATGACAAGTAACTAATTGTTCTTTTCAAGGGTGGTATTAGTTTCTATAACCCCTTGTTTTTTACTTTGTTTTCCATGTTAGTACATTGATGGCAATGTACAATTTAAGTGAGAGGGAGAGGGTATTTTCTTTAGCCCTTATTTATTTTGTTAATTCTTGATTATATCTTTTTAGTAATTTTTCTCAAAATTTTTAACTTTTTGGGAGCCTAATTATTTTGAATCATCGTATTAACCATATTCTAATTATTAGAGAGTGGCTGTCAATTTAGTGTCTTAAGTACTTGACTTGAAGACCAAGTATGTGATTCCTAAGCTATTTCACTTTTGTGCTAAACTTGTTTTTGAAATGTTTTTGCTATTCATTAGCAAGCTAGTGGAAGATGGTCTCCAAAAGCTATTTTTTCATCAAGTTTTTATGCTAAGTACATTGTTCCAAGCATGCTAAGTTTTGAGTTTCCATGTTGGATTAGTCTTAAGATTGGTTGATGGACTTATGGTTGATTGTTGAATGATATAGCAAAGTAAAGTATGGAATTGATATATGCTACTTCACTATTTTGGTTGTTGAAGTAGGTTGGGGCATTCTCCTAAGGCAAGAGTCAATCACCACTCAAAAATAAGCTAAGGGCATGAGTATGATCAAAGATCATCTTGGATTGTGTTGATAATTAGCTTAGGTATAGACAAAGCTTCTATAGTGTATGCTTGTATTACAAGTTTTTGGCACATCAAGAGAATTGTTTTGAAGGAAAAAAGATAGAGAAAAGGAACATGAAAAGTTCAATTAATCTGTCAATCCAAGGTTTTGTGGTTTGAATAGATGTGCAGAACGAGCTTTGCCTTAATGTGGTTTGTGCTTTTTTCTTTGCATAAAAATTTGATGTTCTTCCCTTTAGAATTGAAAGATATGGGTTGCTAGCATGAAATGAAATGAATTGTTCCCATAAATTATTTTGTTTTGAAAAGTGTTTTATTGAAGGTGTTGCATGCTTGGTAGTCTCGTTAATTTCTCTAGACCCTTAAAGTCTCACTCTTTTCTATATATCTTTTTCTCAAAGGTATGATTTAATGATTTTTATGGTTCAATGGATTTAAATTTTTCATTTTTCTTGTTTAGACATTTTTTATGATTTTTTGCTTGAAGGCAAGTAAAATTTCAAATAGGGGGGGGGGAAATATGATATGTTTATATTTAGCTTTGTTTTCTATATGTTTTTTCCTTATATTGGCTTATCTTTTGATATTTCTATGCTATGATTTGGAGCTTAATTGGGTCATATTTTATTTTCAGGTTATATTGGGAAGGATTTCTTCAAAGTTTTGGAGCTAAATTGCAAGTTTTGGAAACTTTGGAGCAGACACACCTTGCAACATGCTCATGTAGTGCCTTACACACCCTTTTACATGCCTATGTCTAAGCTACATGCCCATGAGTCAAACCGTGTCTTTAATTTGTAAGATTATAAGTTCCGTGGGAGTTACACAACCTTGATCACGGCTATGTCCCAAACGGTGTTCGGCTTCTAAGTAGCATTTTTTTGGCTTTTTTCATGGGAAAAAAAAGGAGTTTGAGAAGAGGCAGACAAACTAGGATTTAATCAATTTACATCCCTTAATCGAGCTACCCTCTAGGAGGACAATAACATCCTCCCCTCCTTTTGGAATTTAGTACCCAAAATTTCACTGCAACTGAGGGAACTCACAAGGATATGTTTAATATGTATCCTACTTCATTTCTAAAGTAGCTTCCTCTTCACGATAGTTTGACCAAAGGATCTTAACCATTTGGGTCCACTTGGTTCGGAGTTTCCGAACTTGCCTGTCGAGGATTTTGGGCGGCCTTCCCTCACCGATCATGTCTTCTTGGATGCTTATCACACTGATGGGTTAACTACTTGTCCCGAATCAACCATGTATTTATTTAGAAGAGTAGCATGGAACATGTTGTGCACTTAGGACAAGTTCGATGGTAATCCCAATCGATAAGCCACTTTTACCCACTTTTTCCAAAATCTCGTAAGGGCCAATATACCTTGAGGCTAGCTTACCCTCTACCCGAATCGAGCTACTCCTTTGATAGGTGATACTTTAAGAAGTACCTTGTCCCCAATGTCAAAACTCAACTCCTGCCATCTCAAGTAGGCATGCATAGTCTAAAGGTCATTCACTACTTTAATTCATTTTTGCGTTAATCTTGGGCTTGGTGTCGATTATGATCACGTGGTTGACACCTACCATATCCAAAGGGTATGCCTAAGAATGAGGTATCATGCACCATTTACCATACAGCACCTTAAATGGTGTCATTACCATAACAGCTTGGTGGTTGTTGTTATTTGCAAACTCGATAAGAGGTAAGTGCTAGTTCAGTCACCTCGAAAGTCTGTGGCATGCATCCATAACATATCCTCCATGGATTGCATCACCCTCTTAGAATGCCCACCGGTTTGAGGATGAAAGGCAGTACTAAGACTAACCTTACTCTTTACTGCCTCTTGGAAAACATTGCAAAACCTTGATACAAACTGGGGATCCCTATTAGAAATAATATGAATCGATATGCCTTGGAACCTTATGATATCCTTGATATACAAATGAGTGAACCCAATGTGTTGGTGATCTTTATGGTATGAAGTGCACCATGTGGTCAATCTATCAACCACTACCCACACTAAATCATGTTGGCTCCGGGTATTTGGTAACCAATCTAGGAATCTATCGTAATGGATCCTCATGTCCTTTCTAGGAATTGTAGACTTTAGGGAGTGCCCGTTGGCTTTTGAAGCTCCACTTTAACCATTTAGCATGTCAAATATTTAGCTACATGCTCAGCCACATCCTTCTTATGCCCTGACCACCAAAAATGTGTCTTCAAATCGTGGCACATCTTACTAACACCAGGATGAATATTAAGCCTACAACTATGTACCTCCTATAGGACTTGTTGCCTAAGTCCTTCAACATTTATCATAGAGAGTCGATCCCCATGGTGTACTATTCCATATTTGTATTAGAACTTTTTCCTTATGGTACTAAGGGTCTCCTAGCCTGAAATCTTTCCCAACAATGGGACCTTACTATGAGCTTCCTTTACCTTAGCTAGCTAGGCTGATTAAATTTCTAGAGTGCAAACTATGGACCTTTCTTAATCTTGGTAATGTTCAAGCAAAGTTGAGAAATAGTCCTCTGATGTCCCCCCCGAGGAACTCTTAGCCTGATCCATAGACAAGACCAACCCTGTATACTTCCAATTTAGTGGATCTATGACCACATTTCCTTTGCTAGTGCAATACTCAATCAAGCAGTCATAATCTTTTAGGTACTCGGTCCACCACCGTTGCCTCATGTTCAACTCCCTTTGAGTGAACAAGTATTTCATGGTCTTATGGTCTGTAAAAATTTCGGATGACCTCCGCTTGAAGCAATGCCTCCAAAGCATAAGTGTGAAGGTACCACCACTAGCTCAAGGTCATGAACAGGCTAGTTTAACTCATTAGGCCTCAACCACCTAGAGTCGTAGTCAATCACCTAGTTATCTTACATCAACACACAGCCTAAACTAGAATACGATGCTTGAGTGTACACCATAACGTGCTTGTTTGGATCTGGCAAGATAAGTATTCATACGTTCATCAATCTTTTCTTTAGCTCCAAGTAATCCTCCTGAAACTTTGATGTCCACTTTAACCTTTGAGCATTGTTGGTCAAAGCTATCAATGGCACTACAATCATGGAGAATTTCTCTCTGAACCTCCCACAATAGCCTGCCAAACCCAAGAAACTCTGAAATTCTATAACTGTAGTCGGTCTCTTCCACTCAACTACTGCTTAAACCTTCTCAAGGTCAACTGGTAAACCTTGAGCACTTATGATGTACCCCAGAAATTGTATCATTTTGGAGCAAAACTCACAATTAGAAAGCTTGGTGTCATACTGAATGTCCATCAGCACATGTAAAGCAATCCTAAGACGCTCCTCATGCTCCTTGGTAGACTTTAAGTGTACTAAGATATTGTCTTTGAAAACCTCAACAAACCGATCTAGGAATAGTTTGAAGATCCTATTCATGGCCTCCATGAGTACAACTAGGGCATTAGTTACACCAAATGACTTAACTATGTACCCATAGTGCCTATATCTCATCCTAAAGGTGGTCTTTGAGATATCTTCCTCCTTAACCCTAATCTGGAAGTATTTAGACAAAAGTTCAATTCTTAAGAATACCTTCGCTTCCTTTAACCTGTGAAATATATCATCAATGCTAGGATGCAGATACTTATTCTTGATCATTACTGCATTCAACTTTCTGTAGTCAATGCACAATCCCAAAGTTTAATTCTTCTTATTTATAAACAACGTCGGGGCTCTCCATGGTGAAACCCTAGGCCTTATGAAGCGATACCCTGACAACTCTACCAACTGCTTCTTCAGCTCATCCATCTAAGAAGCCAACATTCAATAAGAAGCTATCAAAATTGGTTCATCTCCACGTAGGAGGTGAATGAAAAACTCAGTGTCCCGCCTAAGTTGCAACCCAGGTAAATTAATTTGGAATGCTTCAAGAAATCAATTGGCCTGGGGAATTTCCTTAAGTTCTTCTTCTATGGCCACTCCTTTCAACATGTAGAATCCCTCCCCATTGACTATGGGGACGAATCCATAAGTTTAAGGTGCAAACTTTTAATGCCTGTCACTAACCTTCCTGTGCAAGTTATTCTAGCTCCTAGAGCATCAATAACGTCGGTTGACTGACTAGCACAGTCAATTCAGGCATTGTACTTACTTAGCCAACCTATTCTCAACACTAGTTCATACAACCTCAAATCTATAACCCATAATTCGCAAGCAAAATTAAGATTATCTAACTGCAAGGGGTACCTAGTAACCAACTCATTGGTTACAATAAAACTCTTCGCTATAGTTTTAATGAGTTTCAACTCATTGGAAAAATCATACTACAAACTTAATATAATTACCAAGGCAAATGAAATCACTAAAAGATTAGCACTAGCATCAAACAATACTATAGTGGTAGTATTCTAAAATGTAAAGTTACCTTCAACTGTCGCTAGCTCCTTGGTCAAGCGATGGCAAAAGCCCTTGGCTAAATTGCTAATGCAGCAGTGCCTGCACAATTTCCTATGACAAGGGGTACTGACATGGCCATCCTTGGCCTCTGCCCAGGAGACCTGTGAGAGCTGGTCTCATAGAGGATTGTAATTGGCTAGTTGTATATGTACATGAATTAAAACTCTGTGATGCTAGTTGATTCACCTAGAATATGCAGGATGCATGCTATTCATGCTTTGACTTGGATGAACAAAAACCATAAAACATTGACTTGGCCAAGAGATTTCCATAGAAAACAAGTTCAAATAGCCAAAGCATAGAAAATCGACATTTATATGAGTTTACTACACATAACAACTGTATGAGAGCATTCATACATAATGTAGACTAATGCGCTCTCCCAAGAGCAACCCTAGAGTTTAGAACTCCTGAAAACATAGACAATGGAGGCAACTAAGAGTACTATATATACAAGCCTCAATTGAGATCTTCTTGAACTAACTCCCACCTTGGATGCAAGTCCCAATGGCGAGTCACAAAAATCCTTGTCCAAGTGCTACTAGGCTCTACAGCCAAAGGAAGACTTTAGTTTGTACTATTACTTGACCAACAAGTTACCCAAGTAAACTAGAATCATAAAGATTCTCAAGGGAAATACCTATAACAAAAGCTAACTACCGCAATTACCCTCTACGGTTACCCGGCCCAACAACTTCAAAATGGGCACAACATAACTAGAGAGTGAGAACTTAAACATTCTCAATACGGGTCTTCACTGTACCTACAAGAAAATTACTAAGGACTCCACATATGAGAACATATGTAACTTGCTATGAGCTTATACAGCCTGAGGGTCTAATATATGCATATACCTTGGTCCTTTTGAACCACTCCTCATCGTAGTCCTTGAACTACAAGGCATAGCTTTATCCTCTAGTAAGCTTAGTTTGCCCACTTAACTAGTGATAAATCACAAGTTGAACCTCTCCAGTTTATGTTGTACATTGGAACTATGGTGGGACTATTATAACTACGACATCAAGACCTTGTAAACTAGGTGCAGTAAGGTTTCACCTTACAACCTCATGGCTAACAGCATGGTTAGGTCGCCAAGGGTTCTAAACCTTTCACGTTAGCTAGTGGTACGTAGTTGTGATCTTTAGTAAACTTGTTTTCTTGCTTATGGTAGAAGTAACCACAAAACTTTACAAAACTCAAGAAAACTCCTAGGTCTCGAAGGACTTTTGAAAGTCTCAGAGTACCCCCGGAATGCTTACACCCCATGGTACGTTAAGAACCCCCTTAGGTCTCCCCTTGACCTTCCTAGCAAAACTTGGAAAATTCAGGCAACCTACCTGTGGTGATGCCTCGTGGACAATGGTACAAAACTAGCGACGTGTCACCAATCTGCGAATCTGCAGAATTTTCACAGATTTTGCTGCTATGAACTCTGGATACTTACCAAATATATTAAACATGCTTGGTTAGCCTCCAAAATTCACATACATGTAAAACATGTTGCATAGATCACAACCAACTATCACAAGCCAATCTATAATGCATTATAACATCATTCCAAACATCACAAACCTCATATTCCACCATGATTCAACCTTGTCCACTAACTAATGCTATTGCTAGAATTACTCAAATTCATCAAGCAAACTCATCCCAATAGCATTAATTGAACTAAAAAATACAACTCCTCACCTCAACTCCAAGTAACAAGCAAGAATCAAACATTCTTCCAATCTACTAAGCTCACCAAAGCACCACCTAAGTTCCAAGCGAAACATAGGCACCAAACATCAAATTCTTGCCTTCTAACCATAACCCAAGCTCCTAATCAACCAATAAACATGAATTCATTCAAGTAGACATTGGTTACCTCATACTAAAAATAGGGGATGGCAGAAAACATCATTCCAAGCTCCAAAACCATGGTTTTATGCTTGAAATGAGCTCCCAATAGCCTATATACTTATGATGGCTTGTCTTTTCACCAAGAAACTTTGATTTCAAGCTTAATTGGATGGAAAAATGAGGGTGGAGAGGATGAACTCGGTTTTATGGTAGCCACCCTTCTACTTTACCGTCTTATAAACCATGTTTAACACTTAAGCCAGCAAACTATTAGACATGATACACTTAAGCCCCCATCTTTCGGTAACCTTAGCTATTCTTCATTAATCCTTGTTTATTTCATCAAGTTTGGGTTAAAGTTGAAAGTTAGGTTACAAAAACTCATTTTAACCACTCAGGATCCGGACCGACTGTTCAGGATGCAAAAATTACCATTTTTCCCCTAAATCTTATTTAGTGCCTTAACTTCCCTGGAACTTAGTGAACTTTGATAAAATTTCCTATTCTTGCTTTGTAAACTTGAATTAAGATTCCAAACATAATTTAGAGCAATTAACCTTCTTCAGGCATGCTTCGCACTAGGAGAGCCATAACATTCTCCCATCCTTCTGGAATTTGGTCCCCCAAATTCTACTATAACTCTGGAAAAACACTATGATATCTTTTCAACATATCTTGCTCCATTTCCTAGGTAGCTTCCTTTTCACTATGGTTAGACCAAAGGATCTTAACCATCAGAATCCACTTAGTTCAAAGTTTCTTGACTTGCCTATCAAGTATTTGAACGGGTTTCTCTGTGTAGGTCAAGTCTTCCTAAATGGGTACCACTGAAGGATAAACTACCTGTCCCGGATCCAAAGTGCATTTTCTGAGTAGACTAATGTGAAACACATTATGTAGTTAGGATAGGTTAGGTGGTAACGGCAACCGATAAGCAATTCTCCTTATTCGCTCAAAAACTTCACAGGGTCCAATGTACCTAGGGGCTGACTTACCCTCTGCCCAAAATGGGTAACTCTTTTCATTGTAGACACTTTAAGAAGTACTTTGTACCCAACTTCAAAACTTAAATTTCTTCTTCTCAAATTTGCATACTTAGTTTGCCGGTCATTGGCTGCCTTAATCCGTTTCTGGATTAACTTGATCTTAGCTGTGGTATCAGCCATGATTTCAGGATCGATAACTACCCTATCTGCAGGGTGTGCCCAAAAATGGGGCGTCATACAACTCCTTCCATACAAATCCTTGCATGGTGCCATACCTATAACAGTTTGATGACTGTTATTATAAGCAAACTCGATGAGTGGTAAATCCTATACAAGTTTTGTGATTTGACTCACCAGTTGGGAGAAAGATATCAACCTGGTAGGTATATAAAATTCTGCACACCTAATTTACCCTATTTCACTTGGATATTGGATTGTTTCTATTAATTTTGTTGCATTGTTTGGCTCCCGAAAGCCTACCACATCATTGGACACATCCAGATGCTCATTCCTAGGTTGGATGATCCAACTTCCATTTTCTCGCTTTGAGCCCTTGAGTCCTCAAAGTCTCTCTCTAATGGCAACCTTTTAAACCAGTTAGCAATATCTCCTAATATCCACCAATGCCATATATGTATGGAGCATGGGCTTAAGGCCATGCAAGAATTTCTTGGCCATGTGTTGTGCATATCGGATGTGTGAATTGTAGTGCTACTCATACTCCCTTACAGACATCTATCATTGAGTGAGATTTTGGAATTGGATGCTACTCTGGTCCTGAGCGACATCACTGATGTATTATTGTTGGAACTTCTTCTTAAAATTTGACAACTTACTCACCTTTTTCTTGTGCCTTTAGATTTATATGAAATAGGCCAAGGGCTAGATGTAATTAAGGGGCATTGTGATATGGGGGACCTAGACAACTAGCATATGGACTTAGTAAACGAAGCTAAGGAAGTAGCATCGAGGGTGTATTGAAGGTAGGCTTACCCGAGGGTAAAGATAGGTGGGCCAAGAAGTAAAGAGGTTGTGGCACTAAATGAACCTTGAGGACTCTTTTGGAGGTATATTTGGGTGACAAAAAGGGAGGAATCTTTTGTGAAAGTAGTGGTTTGATTCATGCATGAAGGTAGGCTTACTAAAGCTAGGGTTTAGCCATTTATAGCGCCACTTGGGTTGGCTCGATGTAATGCATGCTTCCAATCATTAACTAGGATCCAAATTTCGGTTAAAACCTCCATCAAAGAAAAGGATTGTTGATGGTAGAGTAGATGAAAATTGAATTTGAGCTTCGCAAAGCTAGTTCTGGCATGTGGCAACCCTAGGAGGTCTAAATGTATGCTACATTTGGTGTTCAAAGCTTTGGCATGGGCTACTAAGGGTATGACTGAAGAGTTAAATGATCCTATGAAGCTATTAGGGGCGATGATCACTTAGATGATTATGTGAATTGCTAACTAGTTATTAAATGGGCAAGCACTAGTGCTTGGGTCTAGGCTAGGCCTACCCAGATTCTTGATGCCTGGAGTTCTATGTTTTTTCTTGGAATGTTAATATGTGTTCGCTTGGTAGGCCCCGTAGGCTATTTAGGTGTAGCTGGTGGTGTGTGCCTGTGTTTTGTGTGCTTCTATGCTTGTATGTGTGTGCTAACCCTTATCATTGTTATATACATGTCTATATGTGTCTCAGTTTCCCTGGTCTTTTATGTTTACCTTGCAGGGTGTGGCAGCCCTAGGCTACCCAAGATTGCTAGGAATCCATAGGATTCTTAGGTTTTGGTTTGCAATTGTTGGTTTATTTGCTTGTGGTAAAAACTAATGCATATGACCTAGGCTTACTAACCTGGATACTAGCATTAAATAATGCATGAGTAGCTTCAACATGAAAATTTAAACATAAAATAAAACATTTGAAATAGTGGCGGTACCTAACTTAAAAACAATTATAAAACTAGCCAAAGCTATAAACACATTTTCTACAAGCAACAACCCTTTGTACATTATCCAGCTATGTACATGAATTACAAACCAAAACACAAAACTAACCATTGTTGCTAGAGGCATTTAGTATGATTAAGTATTCAGACGACCAAACTACGCTAACCACTTCAACTCCAGGCCTCAAGTACCTTTAGCCTCACCCTTCCCCTTATGCGTCTAGATCAATCGTTGCTCAAGGTAAATCCAACATAGTTAGTACACAACAAACCAATAAACAAAAAGAAATAAACTCACAAGTATAACTCATATCTGCCCAACTAGCCCAACAACCAAACCTAGGTGGTTGGCCAAACCATCTAAACCTACACACATAAACTAAGAGGTGAGAATCATAAATAACTACTAAGGGGTCTTTTGGGGTACCTACAAAGGAAAACACTATAGGACACTGGACTATAAATGCCATAAATCTACCATGAGCTCATTACAATCTAAGGCCAAATATATGCGCATATACTCGAGTCCCTTATGACCCATCTTCATCCTAGTCCTCTCCTAGTGAGTTCTAGCCTCGAACTCATTCTTGCAAGCCTTGACTTGCCAACTATTCTAGGTCATCGACTAAGCACATAACAACCTCCCCTTGAATACTATGTGGAGGAGTAGTCCAAGTATACTTGGCAAAGCCAAGTTAGTTGCACTTACTAGGCCACTAGGTGTTACTAACGATTCACACTTTCTAAGGTGAACCCTGACTAGCAGATGGCCAATCTAGTTTGTGTTACCTACTCCAAGGTAGCGCAATTATGGTGCCAAAATTGTACATTTAGACTCTCAAGATTGGTAATGTCCTATAGGACATTAGAACACTACCCTTAGTGTGGACACTGATAGCCAAAGTGCTATGGCCTCCAAAATCTCCTGATTAGTTGTCATAAAACCACCCCCAGTAAGAACCTATCCCCGACTGTTAGTATTGTGCCCAAAAAGCCAATCATGAGATGATTGTATTTTTGCACATTGAGTCATGATATTTTATTGAGGCATTAATCCAACAATTTTGTTTGTTGTTTTGTTTCTGCGTAACTTAATAAACATAATTGTAACCCTAGAATAATGATATTCTTAAACGTCCCTAGTCTAGTATTATTGTGGAGCGGGTTGCAATAATACATAATGACTAGCATATGTGGAGACTAATATGAGATATGTAGTCTACATATGGGTAGAAGTTGGAGAACTTGTGTACTGGACCGACCCACCATGAGAACACTTCATGGATCGTTATATGAGTGTCATAAGTGATTCTCATAGTGATCATGGTATATGTAGTCCTTCGACCTAAGATCATCAAGGTTCCCTACATGTGAGTCACATACTTTGATACTTTGCTTTGTTGCTCGTAACTGAGTGAACTTGAAGGAGGTCATTGGGTATGTCACATATCATGCGGAGGGATTTGTATGATCAAGATGGGATTTGTCCCTCCTATGTAACGGGAGTGATATCTTTGGGCCCCTTGATAGAGTGAGACTTAGAAAATGCATGGCCATGCTCCGATGAGTTGATATATGATATCAATGTCGTCAGTTTAAGTTGGTCTACTCGGTAATTAAGAAACCAAAGATTGGGCTATACGAGAGTGACACATTCCATGTCTTGTGCTTAGTCTTGATATCTTGGACAAAGGGACAATGGCATATATCGGTGATGATCATAAAGGTTTAGTCGATTCACAGACAATCTTGTCACTTGGGTAGCAATGATGTGTTGCTAGACACCACTCATTGCTTATGATCATAAATGTGATTTATGATCATTGCCAACATGGCAAGAGCCTATTGGGTCGCACACAAAGAGCTATTTGGATCATTAGAGTGCATGGGCTAATTATTTGGGTTATGGTTTCACTTTAATTTCGTATTAATAATGGGCCAAGGAGTTGAGCCATTGTTAAGCCCGAAATTAAATCCTAATTGGATTAGGGCTTTGAAACCCATTAGGCCTGGAAGTTGAGTCTCACTATAAATACAACTTTTAAGTGAGAAATTCGTAGGTCTCCTTGCCCTAGCCTCCCAAAAGGACAGCCGCACTCTTCTCTTGCAATTCCTTGGAGGACGCAAGCTAGCACTGCGAGTGCAAGAGAAACGCATCTGCCAGGACGTGGTGGAAGCGTGGTGATCTCGAGAGGCTCGTGTGGATACCATAGAGAGCCTGAACACGTCAACTGTTCAGGTTTTGTGATTCGACTCTACAGTTGAGTGAGAGATCTCAACTGAAAATTAGGTATGAAATTTTCGAACACCCGGTTTACCCCGTTTCACTTGGATCCTGGGGGGTTTCGGTTAAATTCCGCTGTGCTGTTTGGCTCCCGAAACCCAACACTGACCTCAGGGCACACTTAAACACCACCCTCAGAAAGGTAACATGACCAACCTCGAAAAAAGGTGTCCCCCACCACCCTCGGATTTACGAAGATACTGACCTAAAAAAGGTAGATCGTATATCCTCTTCTGGAAAAAAGTCTCCCGAATGTGACCCACTTCACCAAAGGCCCTTCCCAGATTGCCCTCAGAGGAAAGTCTTTGCCCGAAGGGGTCTTATGGAGATACGACAAAAATGGTTAATGAGCCTCTAACAGAGAGACCTTGCACATGCCCCTGCCCTTTGGCCAGAATAGCCTACAGCCAGCTAGAGACGCCTACCTCCCATGGTAAGGATGGAATCTGACCGAACATGTGTCATGACCTAGACCACCTATGTCAAACGGCCTCCTCTTTCCACCCTTCTATAAATACTTGGGAGGGACCTTAGTAAGAACGCGCAAGACACTATTTGCACTTTGTTCTCTACTCCTTACTTCCACCCTCAAATACTGACTTGGGCATCGGAGGCTATTCCCTCGGAAACACACTCCGAGGAGCTCCTAACCTTTATTCTTCTAAGTGTTTCAAACATCTTCACACCGAAAGTCTATCCTTCAAGCCAGCATGTCATACAACGGGGATGCCATTGGGCATCATTTCGCGTTGTTTGTGGGTACTCATTCTCAGGTCACCGTTGTTGAGACCCGACGTTCTAAGGTCAAGGGGCTCCTGTAGTGTTAGTCGATGCGGAAGCTTAAACAACGATTGAACAACTTGTAGTTAACACTTCATTGCCTTAGGATGAATGTCCTCTAACGGTCACGATGAGCTTTCTGTGAGATTTTTAGCACTCTATTGTGGCTGAAATGACTCAACAACTCAACCAAAGGTGGTCAAAACCACCTACTGGGGGAAGGGCACTTTCTCCTAGCACTTGGCAAGAGAGGAGCCGAAGGTTACCTCGTAGAGCTCTGGAAGCGGGGGTTTTCATGATGAGTCATCAACAAAGAACGTACCCTCCAGAGGACGTTGTGCTCAAGAAATAGTGTCAAACAAGCCTAGGACTTCCCTCCTATGACGTCCATCCCCATACAGGAAGTCTCAATCCCCCCGCCAACGAAGTTACTTTGCAAAAAGGAAATGTTGCTATATGTTGCCAGTGACTACTAGGCAATGAGGAGAAGACAGTACTACCACCCTCATGGAGAAGATCCTAGAGAGGTTGGAGAAGGTGGAAAAACATATTTCTCAAAAACCTGTCTGGTCAAGGTTGTCAGAGACCTTCACCGGAGAAGATTCACCCTTCATCCGTACAGAACTAGAGGCACTTATGCCAAGTGACTTCCGAGTACCGTGTTTGGAAAGGTATGATGGGCGCAGTGATCCCTAAGCTCACTTTACAAAATAGAGGTGTAGCATGGTGTTGCATGGTGCTAATAATGCCACCCTTTGCAAGTGCTACGAAGTCACCCTTTCAGGCTTGGCAACTGCGTGGTATAACTCCCTGGCTCCCGGGATGATAATGGGCTTGTCGGAGTTATCTGCTGAATTCACCCAACAACTTATCAAAATTAGACCGATGGCGAAGATGCCTATCCAAATGTTTGACATAGCCCTAAAGAATAGGGAGACCATTTAAGACTATGTTGAGAGGTTCAACCAAGAAACCCTGAGTGTGCCTGACTTCTGCCCCAAAATTCTCATCCTCACCATGATTAGGGGACTTCAGAGAGATTCACAACTCTTTTACGAGTTCTCCAAGGATCCCCCTAACACCCATGGAAAATTTTAGAAAAGGGCGGAACAGCACATGACGGCCAAAGAGCTTAGGATGGAAGGGCCAAAATCTGATCATAATCACTCTGAGGTCAAAGTCACCAACCTCAATACCCAACCGAAGGTGAGGGCAAACCTCGGAAACAAAGGGGGAAGAAACCGATGTCGTTCACTCCCTTGAACACCACAAGGATGAACATATGGATGACCTTGGAGAGACAAGGAACTTTGATTCAGAGACTGAATGGCATGACCTCAGACAATAAAAAGAACATGAAAATTTTTAGCTAGTTCCACCGAGACCATGGGCATGACACCGAGGACTGCTTCTAGCTAAGAAAGTACATTGAATCTTTAATCAAGCAGGTGTAACTTTAGCACTACCTGCGTATGCCGTTACCCCAAGGTAGAAGGGAAGAAGAGAAGAAAGGAGAAGATGAGGACTATGATTCCAACCGACGTCGGAACCAAAGTCCCAGAAAGCATCCACCACCTCTGGCTGGAGTGATACAAACAATCACCACCGGATACGCTCGGCCGAAGGAAAAGGAAAGTCTGAGAAATCTCAATGTTAGGGTTCGGAAACCTACCGAACAAGCTTGTTTGGAAAGGTGGGTCTGTTGGGTTTCAGGAGCCAAATAGCATAGCGGAATTTAACCGAAACCTTCTAGGATCCAAGTGAAACGGGGTAAATTGGGTGTTCGAAAATTTTCATACCTAATTTTTGGTTGAGATCTCTTACTCAACTGTAGAGTCGAATCACAAAACCTAAATAGTTGAGGTGTTCAGGCTCTCTATGGTATCCACACGAGCCTCTTGGGATCACTACGCTTCCACCACGTCCTGGCAGATACATTTCTCTTGCGCTCGCAGTGCTAGCTTGCATCCTCCAAGAAATTGCAAGAGAAGATTGCGGCTGTCCTTTTGGGAGGCTAGGGCAAGGAGACCTAAGAATTTCTCACTAGAAGTTATATTTATAGTGATAGTCAACTTCCAGGCCTAATAGGTTTCAAAGCCCTAATCCAATTAGGCTTTAATTTCACGCTTAATAATGGCTCAACTACTGGGACCATTATTAATACGAAATTATTGTGAAACCAAAACCCAAATTATTAGCCCATGCATTCTAATGATCCAAATAGCTCTATGTGTGTGACCCAATAGGCTCTTACTGTTAGTGTTGTGCCCAAAAGCCAATCATAAGATGATTGTATTTTTGCACATTAAGTCATGATATTTTATTAAGGCATTAATCCAGCAATTATGTTTGTTGTTTTGTTTCTATGGAACTTAACAAACATAATTATAACCCTAGAATAATGATATTTTTAAATGTCCCTAGTCTAGTATTATTGTGGAGCGGGTTGCAATAATACATAACGACTAGCATATGTGGAGACTAATATGAGATATGTAGTCTACATATGGGTATAAGTTGGAAAACTTGTGTACTGGACCGACCCACCATGAGAACACTACATGGATTGTTATATGAGTGTCATAAGTGATTCTCATAGTAATCATGGTATATGTAGTCCTTCGACCTAAGATCATCAAGGTTCCTTACATGTGAGTCACATACTTTGATACTTGCCTTTCTTGCTCGTAACTGAGTGAACTTGAAGGAGGTCATTGGGTAATCACATATCCTACAGAGGGATTTGTATGATCAAGATGGGATTTGTCCCTCCTATGTAACGGGAGTGATATCTTTGGGCCCCTTGATAGAGTAAGACTTGGAAAAATGCATGGCCATGCTCGGATGAGTTGATATACGATATCAATGTCATCAGTTTAAGTTGGTCTACTCGGTAATCAAGAAACCAAAGATTGGGCTATACGAGAGTGACACATTCCATGTCTCATGCTTAGTCTTGATATCTTGGATAAAGGGACAATGGCATATACTGGTGATGATCATAAAGGTTTAGTCGAATCATCGACATCTTGTCACTTGGGTAGCAATGATGTGTTGCTAGACACCGCTCATTGCTTATGATCATAAATGTGATTTATGATCATTGCCAACGTGGTAAGAACCTATTGGGTCACTCACATAGAGCTATTTGGATCATTAGAGTGCATGGGCTAATAATTTGGGTTTTGGTTTCACAATAATTTCGTATTAATAATGTGCCCAATAGTTGAGCCATTATTAAGCCCGAAATTAAAGCGTAATTGGATTGGGGCTTTGAAACCTATTAGGCCTGGAAGTTGAGTCTCACTATAAATACAACTTCTAGTGAGAAATTCATAGGTTTCCTTGCCCTAGCCTCCCAAAAGGACAGCCGCACTCTTCTCTTGCAATTCCTTGGAGGACGCAAGCTAGCACTGCGAGCGCAAGAGAAACGCATCTGTCGGGACGTGGTGAAAGCGTGGTGATCCCGAGAGGCTCGTGTGGATACCATAGAGAGCCTGAACACGTCAACTGTTCAGGTTTTGTGATTCGACTCTACAGTTGAGTGAGAGATCTCAACCGAAAATTAGGTGTGAAAATTTTTGAACACCCGGTTTACCCCATTTCACTTAGATCCTGGAGGGTTTCGGTTAAATTCTACTACGCTATTTGGCTCCCGAAACCCATCACTTACCACATTGGCAATGATCATAAATCACATTTATGATCATAAGAAATGAGCGCTGTCTAGCAACACATCATTGCTACCCAAGTGACAAGATTGTCGATAATTTGACTAAACCTTTATGATCATCACCGATATATGCCGTTGTCCCTTTATCCAAGGTATCAAGACTAAGCACGAAACATGGAATGTGTCACTCTCGTATAGCCCAATCTTTGGTTTCTTGATTACCGGGTAGACCAACTTAAACTGATGACATTGATATCGTATATCAACTCATCCGAGCATGGCCATGCATTTTCCTAAGTCTAACTTTATCAAGGGGCCTGAAGATATCACTCCCGTTACATAGGAGGGACAAATCCCATCTTGATCTTACAAATCCCTCTACATGATATATGACATACCCAATGACCTCCTTCAAGTTCACTCAGTTACGAGCAACAAAGGAAAGTATGAAAGTATGTGACTCACATGTAGGGAACCTTGATCATCTTAGGTCGAAGGACTACATATACCATGATCACTATGAGAATCACTTATGATACTCATATAACAATCCATGTAGTGTTCTCATGGTGGGTCGGTCCAGTACACAAGTTCTCTAACTTGTACCCATATGCAGACTACATATCTCATATTAGTCTCCACATATGCTAGTCGTTATGTATTATTGCAACCCACTCCACAATAATACTAGACCAGGGACGTTTGAGAATACCATTATTCTAGGGTTACAATTAAGTTTGTTAAGTTACGCAGAAACAAAACAACAAACATAATTGCTGGATTAATGCCTTAATAAAATATCATGACTCAATGTGAAAAAATACAATCATCCCATGACTGGCCTTTTGGGCACAACACTAATAGGGTCTACCGTGAAGTTCCTTCATGACGACCCCTCCTAATCATGGTAAGGATAGGGAGCTAGGATGTCGAAAGAGTGCTCATCAATGATGGCTCCAATGCTGAAATTCTGTTCTCCCACTTGTTGCCAAACTTGGGCATCTCCAAGAATGATCTTAAACATGTTACCTCCCCTACCTTCAGTTTAACCTCCAAACTCCTTGTACTCGGGTGGATCGATCTGCTTTTGATGATAAGGGGAACTTTAGTTCATGACAAGAAAGAGCTATTTGGCTCAGCAATGATGAGGTTCATCGTCATAGATGTCACTTCTTCATGCAATGCCATCCTCCGAAGGCAGACAGAAAGAAATCTTCACATTCACCTAGATGTGAAGTACCTAATGGTCACCTTTGGCACAAAGGAAGGGGACACAGAAATATTCATTGATCAATCTGAAGTACGAAAAGTCTTCGTGAAGGCAAGATATAGCCTAGTGAAAGTTCACACGCAGACTTTGGGAGAAAAGAGCATGGTTGGTGAAGAGGAAATAGGAGGAGAAAAGGGTGAATCTGAAAAAAATAGAAATAGACTATGTAGAGCTTGTCCCAGGTCGATGTACCCGAGTAGGGAAAAAACTGGCCGAAGGTGACAAGGAAAAGCTTGTATCCCTTCTATTAATGAATAAAGATATTTTTGCCTACTCTTTGAATGATATGCCTGGGGTGGACCCCGGTATAATCCAACATTTCCTTAAAGTGTGTCTGGAGGTGAAGCTTATTCGGCAAAAACAATGTAGCCTCTCGGCACATAAGAACAACTTTGTTAAAATTGAAGTCCAATGGTTAACAGAGGTGGGCATAATAAGGGAGGTCAAGTACCCTGAATGGCTCAGTAACGTTGTTGTTGCCACTAAGGAAGGGAGTGATAAACTTTGAATGTGTATCGACTTTTAAAACATAAACGACGCTAGCCCGAAGGACTCCTACCCTTTGCCACTAATAGACCAACTGGTAGACTCCACAACCGAATGCGGCCTGCTTAGCTTCCTCAACACCTTTAGCAGATATCACCAAATTCAGATAAATCCCAAAGATGAGGAAAAAACTGCCTTCATAACCGAAGTCGGTACCTACTACTACATAAGAATGCCCTTCGGTATTAAAAATGCGGGAGCAACCGTTATGGCCCTTCTAGTGGGAGGCATGTTTGAGGAAGTTAAAGTGTTCTAAATTAAGTTTAGAACCTTAATTCAAGTTTACATAGAAAGAATAGAGAAGTTTAGCAAAGTTCACTAAGTTCTGAGAAAAATAAAGCATTGAACGAAGTTCAGGGGAAAAATAGTAATTTTGCGTCCTGAATAGCCAGGACGAGTCCCGAATCTTTTGAAATGAATTTTTATAACTTAACTTTCAACTTAACTCAAACTTAAAGAATGGACAAGAATTTAATCAAGAATGACTAAGTTACAATGATGGGGGGCTTAATTGCATTAAACTTGAAACCTTGGTGACCTTGATGCTAAGTAAGGGTTTAAGAAGGGAAAGAGAAGGGGGAGGCTGCCATAACCACGTTTTCATCCTTCCCTCACCCATTTCTCTCTCAAATTAAGCTTGGAATCAAGTCATCTTGGTATCAAGAGGTGCAATTCAAGGTGTATAAGCTTGGAGGAGCCAATTTCAAGCTTGAAACCATGATTTTGAAGCTTGGAAAGGCATTTTTCCACATCCCCAGTTTTTGAATGAGGTAAGAAATGTGTTCTTGATTGAATTCATGTTTATTAGTTAGTTTGAAGCTTGGGTTTTGGTTAAAGAATGAAGTTTTAGTGATTAGTGCTTTGTTTTTGGATTGCAATTGGTGTAGAACTTTGGTGAGCTTGGTTGGTTGAAAGGGAGCTTGATTCTTGCGTGTTACTTGGAGTTGAGGTAAGGGCGATATGTTTTTAAGTTCATTTGATGCCTTTAGTTTGAGTTTTCTTGAAGAATTCGAGTGGTTTTAGCAACGGCATTAGTTAAAGCTGTTGGTTGAATTGTGGTGGACTAGAGGAATTGGGAGGATTGGATTGATGTTACAAGACATCATAGCTTAGCTTGTGATAGTTGGTTATGTTCTATGCAACATGTTCTATGTGTGTATGAAATTTGGAGGCATTCCACGCATGTTTGACACGTGTAGGAATCATCCAAAGTTGATAGCAACAAAATGCGCCAATTTCTACATTTCTGCAGATTGGCGACGCGTCGCCAATTACAGGTCAACCCCAGTGAGGCATTGCTAAACCAGTAAAATGTCACAGAACGTCCCCAACTGTGGCGACGCGTCACCACAAACAAAAGTGCCAAAATTTTCACATTTTGCTAGCTTGATCAAAATTAGACCTAAGGGGGTTCTTAGCCTGCCTAGGGGTTTAAGGATTCTTGGGGTACTTCGAGACTTCCGAAAGTCCCACAAAATGTAAGAGTTTCCTTGAGTTTTGTAGAGTTTTGAGGTTGCTTGTGCAACAAGCAAGGAAACTATGTTGCAAATGAGCATAGTTAGCTACCACTAGCTCAGGTGAGAGATTTAGAACCCTTGTCGGCCTAGCCATGCCGTAGCCACAAGGTCGCAAGGCGAAACCTTGTTCATCTAGTCTACATCAAAGAGGTCCCGCGATCTAGTCTACAAAGTTCCACCATAATTCCCCTGGATAATGACTAAGGGAAGGCTACAAGATTGCATCCAGTAAGCTTCAGCTTGCTAGGAGCGGGTTAGTGATGAAAACTCACTAGGCACAGAGTGATTCACCGTGAGGAGGACTATTAAGGAGAGGTCTTTATGGCCTAGTTATATGTGCATATATCAAACCCTCATGCTGTGTGAGCTCGCAGTAAGTTTACATATGTTCATCATATGTCCAGTCCTAGTAATTTTCTTGTAGCCAAACTGAAGACCCCTTACTGAGAATTGTCGAATTCTCACTCCCTAGTTACGTTATTCAGAGATTGAAGTTGCTGGACTGGGTAATCATTGAGGATTATCGCGGTAGTGTTCTTTTGTGCGTACAGGTACGGCATTTGAGAATCCTTGTGATTCTAGTCTACAAGGTGTGTTTAGTTAGCTTGTTGGTCAAGTAACAGTACTAACTAGTATCTTCCCTTGGCTGCAGAGCCTAGTAGCACTTGGCAAAGGACTTTTGAGACTCGCCACTAGGACGTGTATCCAAGGTGGGAGTTAAGTCAAAGAGATCTCAGTAAAGGCTTGTATTTATACAGTACTTTGAGTTGCCTCCATAGTCTATGTTATGAGGAGTCCTCGACTCTAGGATTGCTCTTGGGTGAGGGCATTAGTCTACTTTATGTATGAATGTTCTCACGAGTTGTTATGTGTAGTAAACTCACACAAATGTTGGTTTTGTATGCTTTGGCTACTTATACTTATTTTTGTGTAGGAATTACTTGGCCAAGTTAATGTTTATTGGTTTTAATAAACCAAGTCAAAGCATGAAGAGCATATAGATTGCATATTCTAGGATAATCAACTAGTATCACGGGATTCAATCCGCACACATACACAACTAGCCAATTGTAATCCACCGTGAGACGAGCTCTCACAGGGCTTCCTGGCAGCGGCCAAGGATGGCCGTGTCAGTTTTTGGTATCAGAGCTTAGGACTTATTTCATAGATATTGGAGGCTAAGACTGAGATCTAGTTTGGAAAGTCCAAGTGCTAGGAAGTTAGTTCTGACCAACATCTGGGGAATGTTGTCTGGCTGTAGTTGCAAGTTGCTATGATTGACACTAGGTCAGGAGCTTCAAGGGGAACTAGGGAACCTGGTGAAGGTTCTAGTGACCCAGTTGTGGCAAGGCTGGATGAGATATCCAGGGTATTATAGGGGTTGACATAGACTATAGCCCATGTGGCATAAGGCATGATGACTGAGATGTTCAGAGATTATGAGGACAGAGGTGTTGTCCAGGAGGAGAATGATGCACAACAGGATCAGGAAAGGCATACTGAGCAACAGCAAGTGCCTAGGGCTCATGAACGTAGAAATCATGTTGATGAGGAGGAAGAAGAACCAAAGGTGATGGAGGCTCAAAGGAGGGGAGACACTCCACATCAGATGAGATTATTGGAGAAATTTAAGACTGTTGATCCACCTAGCTTTGATGGGACAGGTGATCCCGACAGAGCAGAAGACTGGTTGTCCAGAATGAACAGACTTTTTAGTTGTGGTGGTTACAAGTTAGAGCAGAAGACGACTCTAGTGCCTTTTTTTCTGAGAGGAAGAGCTAGTTTATGGTGGGATGATGTGATGGAGTTGTTGAGGGAAAGTAATGGTACTCATCTAGAGTACAAGAAAAAGGTGCTCAAGTGGTCAGACTTCGAGAAGAAGTTCCAACAGGATTATATTCGTGAAGCTGCACAGGATCAGAGGAGGATTCAGTTTGAGAATCTGATACAGGGAGAGATGTCTATGCGGGAGTATGAGCAGCGCTATAATTCTCTTATCCGGTATGCTCCGTACATGATAGGCACTGATGAATTGAAAGTTAAGAAGTTCTTCCAAGGTTTGAAACCTGTACTCAGGAGGTATATGGCGATAGTAGATATCAGGAACTATCGCCAGGTGGTTCAGAAGGCATTGGCCTTAGAAAGGGAATTTGAGGATTCCAGAGCATCTACCAAAAAGGTGGAGGTTGGACCAGCCAACTTAGGAAAGAGTGCCGAGAAGCGACCAATGGTGGAAAACCAAGATCCATCCAAGAGAAGGAGGACAGGTTTATGTCCTAGATGTAGACGATTTCATGGTGGAAGACCATGTACTCTGGGGACAGATGTTTGCAATATTTGTGGTTAGAGAGGACATTGGGCGAGGCAATGCCGAAGAGCTCAACCAATGTCTGGTCCGCCTCAAAATTTATCCCCTGTACCCCTTGCCATAGGGAATTGGCCTGGTGTAGCCGCAGCAGCAGTTGAGCCGAGGGTTTTTGCCCTGACGAGTCAAGTGACCGGAGAACCAGCTGCCATTTGAGGTAATTTTACTTTTCAAAATGGTACTGTTAGAGTGCTATTTGATACGGGAGCTACTCTTTCAGTGATATCTTCTACCTTGGCAGATAAGTTTAAATTGTGGCGAGAAATCTCGGGTGAGTTGAGAGTCATCAGAACTGCGGGGAGGGGTTTTATTGTAACCAATGAAGTGGTTACTAGGTATCCCTTGCAGTTAGGCGACGATGATTTTTGTTGTGACTTATCGGTGATGGAGTTGAGGTCTTATGATCTAGTGTTGGGAATGGATTGGCTAAGTAAGTAAAAGGCACAAATTGACTATGCGAATCACTCAGTCGACATTACTGATGCTCAGGGAGCTAGAGTGACTTGCATAGGAGGAGTGGCATCTAGTGCTAAGAGCTTGCACCTTAGACTTATGGATACCATCCCTATAGTTGGTGAAGAAGAGTATTATTCGTTGAATGGAGTGGATGTAGAGGAGGAACTTGAGAAGATTCCTGTAGTGAATCAGTTTCCTAAAGTGTTTCCAGTAGAGTTACCTGGATTACCACCAAAAAGGGATACTGAGTTTGCAATCCATTTGCAACTAGGAGTTGAACCTATTTTAATACCACTGTATAGGATGTCAGCTTCTGAGATGGATGAGTTAAAGAAACAGTTGGAGGAACTGCTAGAGAAAGGCTTTATAAGGCCTAGTGTATCACCATGGGGAGCTCCGGTGTTATTTGTGAAGAAGAAAGACTGAACTTTTAGATTGTGCATCGACTATAGAAAGTTGAATGCAGTGACAATCAAGAATAAGTATCGACTTCCTAGAATTGATGATCTGTTCAACAAGCTGAGGGGAGTGAAGGTGTTTTCCAGGATTGATCTTCAGTCTGGGTACTTTCAGATTAGGGTTAAGGAGGAAGATATTCTGAAAACTGCTTTCAGGACGAGGTATGGACATTATGAATATACAGTTATGCCGTTTGGTGAGACGAATGCTCCAGTAGTATTTATGGAAGCCATGAATCGGATCTTTAAGCTGTTTCTGGAGCAGTTTGTTGAAGTTTTCATCAACGACATTTCGGTATATTAACAGTCTACATCAGAGCATGAGAAGCACCATAGAATAGTTTTGGAAGTGCTGAAGGATAATCAGTACTATGCAAAGTTGTCTAAGTGTGAGTTTTGGTCCGAGAGGATCCAGTTTTTAGGGCATATCATTAGTGCTCAGGGTTTGTCAGTTGATCCTGAAAAAGTTCAAGCAGTAGTTGAGTGGATGAGACCAACTATAGTTATTGAGGTCAGGAGTTTCTTAGGCTTGGTAGGTTACTACAGATGTTTTATGGAGAAATTTTCTGTGATAGCTACACCGTTGACAGCCTCGACCAAGAAGACTCAGAAGTTTGAGTGGACACCGAAGTGTGAAGAAGCTTACATGGAGTTGAAGGAAAGATTGACTAGTGCACCTATACTTGTTTTGCCAGATTCGAAAGATCATTTACAATGTATATTGATGCATCAGGTTCTGGTTTTGGGTGTGTATTGATGCAAGATAGTCAGGTGATTGCTTATGGTTCAAGACAGCTGAGGCCTAATGAGTTGAACTACCCGGTTCATGGTCTTGAGCTAGTAGCAGTAATTTTTGCATTGAAGTTGTAGAGGCATTATTTGATGGGAAGGTCGTTCAGAATCTTCACCGACATAAGAGTTTGAAGTATCTGTTTACCCAAAGGGATATGAACATGATGCAGCGGCGATGGATTGAATACATAAAAGATTATGATTGTTTGATTGAGTACTGTGCTGGTAAAGGAAATGTGGTAGCGGATGCATTGAGCCAGAAGTACACGGGAGTGATCTTATCTAAGGATCGGGCTACAGACTCCTCTAAAGGAGTATTGAGGGACTTTTTCTTTGCTTTGCATGAACTAGGGCAAAGTCGAGAAAAATCCCTACTGTACATTCTGGAAGTGTAGTCAGCTTGGTTAGTCAGAGTTAAAGAAGCTCAGATGAAAGATCCATTGTTGAAGAAATTTCAGGAGAAGTGAAGCTTGTCACTATGAGGAAGGAATTCAGATACAAGGATGAAATACTACATTATGGAGATCATCTCTATGTACCGAATGTGGATGGACTTAGGCAGCAAGTCCTACAGGAGGCACATAGTAGCACTTTGAATATCCACCTTGGTGTTAGTAAGATGTATCAAGATCTGAAGACACATTTTTGGTGGCCAGGATTGAAAAGGGATATAGAAGGATATGTGGCAAAGTGTTTGACTTGTCATATGGTTAAAGCAGAACATCAGAAACCAGCAGGCACACTTCAGAGTTTACCTCTACCAGTGAGGAAATGGGGATCCATTACTATGGATTTCCTAGTGGGGTTACCGAATACCCGAAGTCAGCATGATGCTATATGGGTAGTGGTTGATAGACTAACGAAGTTGACACACTTCCTACTTATCAATATTTCTTATACATTGGAGAAGTTAGCTCAGTTGTATCTTAAAGAGATTGTGAGACTTCATGGTATACCAGGTCAGATTATATCTGATAGAGATCCTCGGTTCACATCACAATTTTGGAATGCTTTTCAAGAAGCATTGGGGAGCAAGGTTAGTCTCAGTACTGCTTTTCATCCTCAGATTGATGGGCAATCTGAGAGAGTGATTCAGACTTTGGAGGATATGTTACGGATGTGAGCTATTGATTTCAAAGGTGATTGGGATCAGCGTCTACCACTGATCGAGTTTGCTTGTAATAACAGTCATTAAACTGTTATTGGTATGGCACCATATGAGGCTTTGTATGGAAGACGATGTATGACACCTCATTGTTGGGATGATCCTTTAGATAGAGCAGTTGTTGGTCTTGAGATTATCATTGATACCACAGCTAAGATCAAGTTAATTCAGAAGCGAATTAAAGCAGCCAATGACAGGCAGACCAAGTATGCAAATTTGAGGAAAAGAGGCTTAAGTTTTGAAGTTGGGGACAAGGTACTTCTGAAAGTGTCGCCCATGAAAGGAGTTAGCCGTTTTAGGCAAAGGGGCAAGTTAGCTCTTAGGTATATTGGACCCTATGAAATATTGGAGAAGATTGGGAAAGTTGCTTATCGGTTGGCATTACCACCTAACCTATCCCAAGTGCATAACGTGTTTCACGTTAGTCTACTCAGAAAATGCATAGTGGAACCGGGATAGGTAGTTAATCCTTTAGTGATACCCATTCAAGAAGACTTGACCTACGAAGAGAAACCCATTCAGATGCTTGATAGGCAAGCCAAGAAATTGTGAACTAAGTGCATTCCGATGGTAAAGATCCTTTGGTCTAACCATACTGAGGAGGAAGCTACCTGGGAGACGGAGCAGGATATGTTAAAAAGATATCCTACTATTTTTGGGGGACCAAATTCAAGAAGGAGGGGAGAATGTTATGGCCCTTCTAGTGGGAAGCATGTTTGAGGAAGGTAAAGTGTTCTAGATTAAGTTTAGAACCTTAATTCAAGTTTATATAGCAAGAATAGAGAAGTTTAGCAAAGTTCACTAAGTTCTAAGAAAAATAAAGCACTGAACGAAGTTTAAGGGCAAAATGGTAATTTTGTAGCTTGAATAGCCAGGACGAGTACCGAGTGTTTTGAAATGAATTTTTATAACTTAACTTTCAACCTTAACTCAAACTTCAAGAATAGACAAGAATTTAATCAAGAATGACTAAGTTACGATGATGGGGGGCTTAATTGCATTAAACTTGAAACCTTGGTGACCTTGATGCTAAGTAAGGATTTAAGAAGGGAAAAAGAAAGGGGAGGATGCCATAACCACGTTTTCATCCCTCCCTCACTCATTTCTCTCTCAAATTAAGCTTGGAATCAAGTCATCTTGGTATCAAGAGGTGCAATTCAAGGTGTATAAGCTTGGAGGAGCCAATTTCAAGCTTGAAACCATGATTTTGTAGCTTGGAAAGGCATTTTTCCACATCCCCTATTTTTGAACGAGGTAAGAAATGTGTTCTTGATTGAATTCATGTTTATTAGTTAGTTTGAAGCTTGGGTATTGGTTAGAGAATGAAGTTTTAGTGATTAGTGCCTTGTTTTTGGATTGGAATTGGTGTAGAACTTTCGTGAGCTTGGTTGGTTGAAAGGGAGCTTGATTCTTGCGTGTTACTTGGAGTTGAGGTAAGGGAGATCTGTTTTTAAGTTCATTTCATGCCATTAGCTTGAGTTTGCTTGAAGAATTCGAGTGGTTTTAGCTATGGCATTAGTTAAAGATTTTGGTTGAATTGTGGTGGAGTAGAGGAATTGGGAGGATTGGATTGATGTTACAAGACATCATAGCTTAGCTGGTGATAGTTGGTTATGTTCTATGCAACATGTTCTATGTGTGTATGAAATTTGGAGGCATTCCATGCATGTTTGATACGTGTAGGAATCGTCCAAACTTCGTAGCAGCAAAATGCGCCAATTTCTGCATTTCTGTAGATTGGTGAAATTACAGGTCGAACCCAGCGACGCATTGCCAATCCAGTAAAATGTCATAGAACGTCCCCAACTGTGGCGACGCGTCGCCAAAGAAAAAATGCCAAAATTTTCACATTTTGCTAGCTTGATCCAAATGAGGCCTAAGGGGGTTCTTAGCGTGCCTAAGGGTTTAAGGATTCCGGGGGTACTCCAAGACTTCCGAAAGTCACACAAAATATAAGAGTTTTGTAGAGTTTTGAGGTTGCTTATGCAACAAGCAAGGAAACTATGTTGAAAATAACAATAATTAGCTACCACTAGCTCCAGTGAGAGGTTTAGAACCCTTGTCGGCCTAGCCGTGCCATAGCGACGAGGTCGCAAGGTGAAACCTTGTTCATCTAGTCTACATCAAGGAGGTCCCGCGACCTAGTCTACGAAGTTCCACCATAATTCCCCTAGATAACGACTAAGGGAAGGGTGCATGATTGCATCTAGTAAGCTTCGGCTTCCTAGGAGCGGGTTAGTGATCAGAACTCGCTAGGCACGGAGTGATGCACCGTGAGGAGCACTATTGAGGCAAGGTCCTTATGGCCTAGTTATATGTGCATATATCAGACCCTCATGCTGTGTGAGCTCGCAGCAAGTTTACATATGTTCATCATATGTCCAGTCCTAGTAATTTTCTTGCGGGTACACTGAAGACCCCTTACTGAGAATTGTCGAATTCTCACTCCCTAGTTATGTTATGCACAGCCTGAAGTTGCTGGACCGGGTAATCGTTGAGGATTATTGTGGTAGTGTTCTTTTGTGCGTACAGGTACGGCATTTAAGAATCCTTGTGATTATAGTCTACATGGCGTATTTAGTTGGGTTGTTAGTCAAGTAACAGTACTAACTAGTATCTTCCCTTGGCTGTAGAGCCTAGTAGCACTTGGCAAAGGACTTTTGAGACTCGCCACTAGGACATGTATCCAAGGTGGGAGTTAAGTCAAAGAGATCTCAGTAGAGGCTTGTATTTATATAGTACTTTTAGTTACCTCCATAGTCTATGTTATAAGGAGTCCTCGACTCTAGGATTGCTCTTGGGTAAGGGCATTAGTCTACTTTATGTATGAATGTTCTCATGAGTTGTTATGTGTAGTAATTCACACAAATGTTGATTTTGTATGGTTCGGCTATTTATACTTATTTTGTGTAGAAATTACTTGGCCAAGTTAATGTTTTATGGTTTTAATAAACCAAGTCAAAGCATGAAGAGCTTGCATATTGCATATTCTAGGATAATCAACTAGTATCATGGGATTTAATCCGCACACATACAAAACTAGCTAATTGCAATCCACCGTGAGACCAGCTCTCACAGTGCTTTCTGGGCAGGGGCCAAGGATGGCCGTGTTAGCAACATACCAAAGGCTGATGGACAAGGTATTCAGCTTCCAAATTGGGCAAAATATGGAAGTATATGTGGACAATATGATAGTCAAAAGCAAACAGCTCGGCAGTCACATCTTAGACTTGGAAGAAACATTCAACCAACTTCGCAAATTTGGGATCCATCTTAACCCTGAGAAATGTGTGTTCCGGGTAACGGTTGGAAAATTCCTTGAGTTTGTGGTATTCAAAAGTGGTATCGATGCCAACCCTGAAAAGGTCAAGGCCTTGCTAGGATTCCAAACTCCTACAATGATGAAGGATGTGTAAAGGCTTACTAGGATAATCATGGGCCTCAATAGATTCATCTCCAGGTATGGGGAACGGTGTCGAGCATTCTTCAAAGTGCTCACCAAGGCAGCAAAGAATGAAGGTAACCTCAGATCCAAGGAACATCCTTGGAATGAAGACTGCCAAAAGGCCTAGCCCGAACTTAGGAGCTACTTGGCCCACCTACCGACACTTTGGCAGCCACTAGAAAAAGAACCTCTCGTCTTCTACCTCGCCATTACTGAAAAGGCCATAAGCTTGGTACTTGTAAGAGAAGAGGGAGGAAAACAGTTACCAATATACTGTGCAAGCAAGTCCCTGTACGGTGCCGACGTTAGGTACCCCTTCTTGCAAAAGGCCATCTATGCTCTAGTGTTGGCCAGTAGAAGTCTGCGGCCTTACTTCCAAGGGTATCCTATCATTGTTCGAAGGAACCTACCTCTTAGGGATGTCATGAGAAAGGTAGATCACTCTGGAAGACTATCAAAGTGGTGCATCGAGCTTGGCGAATATGGCATCACCTATGAATTGAGAAAAGCAATAAAGGCCCAAGCATTGGCCGATTTCATTGCCGAAGTACCAAAAATCAAAGATATTGTTACCCACTCCAGGGTAGTCCAGTTATGGTGCCAAAACTATTCATTTAAACTCCCAGGATTGGTGTGTCCTATAAGTCATCAGAACAACACCCCTAGTGTACATACTCACGTGACCCTCTTGAGCACTAGGCAAATACATGCATATTGGTCTAACCATAACACACATATTTACATTTATGCACACTATGGCAGCTAATAAGGAAAACACTAGCACAAGTCTTAGTTTTGGCTTCCACACATTAGGGAATCTTGTTAAGTTCTAGTGACCAGCCACTGTGCCTGTAACTTCCACAAATAAACTGTATCATTATAGCCACACACCCCATATTTTATTTTCTCCATTATCAAGTCGAGACTTAAAGAAAACCAAAGAATTTTTTTTACATCAATACCCCAACTATGGACCAAGTTATAAATTTTTTAAGTTGGTCACAAAATTCTGACCAAATGAACAATAACTTAGCCAATTTTGCAATGTCATATTTTTGGTTATAGGGCACAAAATTCAGAAATTCTAAATCCTCATTCAACCTACAGATGTTCTCTAGGTGTAGTAGAAACTTCATACAAATATTTCTTCTACATAGGGAGATATAGAACTTTAAGTGTGGAGTCAAAATTCTGGTCACTTTATGACCATTTTGCCCATACAAAATTTGAGAAGTGTGCAACCACTTCATTCACAAGGGAAAAACCCTCCAAAGATATCCCATATATGTTCATTACACATAGGAATTAAATTCCCTTACTTTTAACAACTTTATGTGGCCAAAACAGAATTTACAAGTAAGCAGGCCATCATTCACACTTCGGCAGTTTTGTACCACATAACTTACATAGCCAAAACATTACTCACATGTTCACATACTTGTCTCATTTTACGTACACTACATGTACATGCATACATGCACTACAATATGGTCTTAACTTAGCTAAACACACACCCTAGGTTACAGGAGTGCTTGAGACACAATGGAGTCCAGAAATAGGATGTTGAATAGTTGCTGCACAACACAATAAGTACCACCATTAAAAATAACAAATGTGCTCCTAAAATCACCAGAATTTCTAGATCATAACTAGACATATCGAAGTACATGTACCTGACATTTTAGATCAAAACTCAAACCACAAAGGTCAATTTGAAGATGATGTTTCTGCTGGACCTGAAATGACAGAATTGAGGGGAGTAAGTTTCATTAAGAAACTTAGTAAGGGTAGCACTTGGTTTCTTAAGGCAATGGGATCCTTATTGAAACCTGCATCCAAATACACTAAGAAAAAAAAACCACAATGCATATATAGAAGGTATAGCAACCAAATGCAGCAGCCATTCACAACAAACAAACACATGGAATGCAGCAACAATAACCATAGATGAGTCCATAAAACATGTAATAAACAAAAATAAATCACTATGGCAGCCCTCCTCAAGCTAATGCTTGGCCTTAAGAGGTTTTTAACACTAGTTAGTACTAACTTTGGGCTCTAGAAACCCTCATTTCACTATGATCTTTGTGCACTTCACACTAGGTCACAAAACCTTCAATAAGTGCACTCCCCTCACTAAGCTTGGTTCATCAAGCTCATGGCTCTCTTCCAAGCTTATCCCTAGCTGTATGGATGTTTGAAAATTGTAGAAAATAGTCCATAAGAGCAAGAGAACTCTTACTAAAGTGGGTAGGCAGAAAATCAAGCTTGATCCTTGAAGTATCCAAGAAATAGCTCTAGTTTGCTTCCAATTGCTTCCTTTTGCCTTCAATTTCAATCAATTGCAAGTTTGAAGGTGTGGTGGCTATGGAGGAAGTATGGCTGTGTTCTTGGGCTAGGGGAGGACAAAAATGAGAGAGGGATAAGTGATTTGGCAACTTAAATGGCCTTAAATGACCTTAAAGCGACAAGACACACTTAACAAGCTTAACCTTGCTTTATGTCATTTTCTTTCTCACTAATTATGATTTCTTTGTCTTAAACTCATTGGTACACATGTGCCCAACATTTTTGACTAATTATCAAGTCTTGGTTGCCTCCCCCATGGTGGGATAACCCCGCAATTCACCCTTAGACTTAAGTCAAAAGCTTGAACACCTTAAGGTTTACACTAAGACATTTAGGTCTTTAATGCGTTTAGTGTTTCCTTTGTCCAAACTTGTCTTCCATGAGCAATTTGGTCCTCCAATAGCACTTTCATGCCATTCATATCCTTCCCATAACTCTCCAAGTCTCTTTCTTGAGAGTTTTGCAATTGAATACCTGAATTTCCAAAACCTTACAAAAAAGTCCATAGGTTGCTTGCCGAACAAGCAATCCTTTAGGCTTTTCTTGGTGGCCAAGTTATCAACTTGGAACACTTTTAAGGAGGTGTTGATCATGTCTTTTACCCCCTACACTTCAATCACTATGGTGAGAATTACACAATATAATGGTTTTTGTACATTATGACACACTTTTAATTCTCCCATTTTTGTGAGGTGGTAACAGATATCTCGGAGGACCTCGGTAGGGATGAACCTGAGTGTACACTCTTCATTTATGGTGCCTCCGATTTTGAACATGAAGGAGCCAGAGTAATTCTACGGGGGGCCGAAGGAATGGAAGCTTCAAAGTCCATCAAGTTCGGTTTTAACATCACCAATAAGTTCATCGAATTTGAAGCCCTTATAGTAGGCTTACGACTGGCAAAAAGAGTTGGTGTGAGACATCTAAAGGCCCACAGTGATTCTTAGTTGCTCGTCTGATAGATGGTGGGGGAATACATTGTCAAAGACTCGAACTTGGTAAAGTACCATGACCTCACAAAAAGGCTTATCCAAGAATTCGACAGGGTACAGATAGAAAATGTACCTCAGTGAGAAAATATGCAGGTGGAGACTTTGGCCAAATCAAAAGAGTCCACCGAAGTACTCTGCCAGCTGAGCACAGCAATAATGTGCATAGCACCCTTGGGTATAGAGTGGAAAGAGCCTATCAAGAAATACCTCAGAACTTTGGAACTTCCCAAAGATCCTCTGGAAGCTGCTAGAGTGCGAAAGCACTCAGGAAGATATTTCCTGATCGAAGAAGAGCTGTACCGACAAGGGTATGCAAGTCCGTTATAGAGGTGTGTTAGTGAAGAAGACATTGGGATGGTCCTCAAAGAAGTCCATGAGGGGGCCTGCGGTTCTCACATCGAGACTGATGCCCTTGTTGGGGTACTACTCCGCCAGGGGTATTTCTGGCCTACCTTAAAGAAGGATGCGAGGCAGTTCATCCAGAAATGCAACAAGTGCCACAGACACGCTCCTATTCGAAGAGTACCCTAAGAAGTCATAACTTTGGCAAACAACCCTTGCCCCTTCGCTATTTGGGGTTTTAACCTCATTGGGCCATTCCCGACAGCTACAGGAGCAATGACGTTTTATGTGGTCACAGTAGATTATTTCACCAAGTGGATCAAGGGAAAGCCTTCAGCAACAATATCAGTAAAGGACATACAAAAGTTTTTCTGGAAGAACATCATTTGCAGATTTGTCATATCGAAGGTGATAGTAGCTGATAATGGTTCCGAGTTTACCGATAAAGGTTTCTGGGAATTCACAACTGACCTCGGGATAAAATTGCACTTCACCCTAGCTGCCCATCCTTAGAGTAATGGACAAGTGGAAGTGTTTAACAGAATGATAAAAGTTGGTCTGAATAAGAGGTTGAAGGGAGCAAAGGGAAAATGGCCAGGAGAGCTTCCGAGTGTCCTGTAGAGCTATCGAACAATTCCTAGAAGGGCCATAGGTGAGACACCCTTCTTACTCATCTTTGGCAAAGAAGACATTATCCTTGTCGAGGTTGTACAGCCATCTGTAAAAGTACAGGTGTTCGATGAAGAAGGGAACCACCTCGGTTTAAGAACCAAGTTAGATATGGTTGATGAGCATCGAGAGATGACCAGCTTAGAAGAAAAGCTTTTCAACAGAGAATAGCCGTTGCTACAAACTTGCACGTCAAGCATAAAGGAATCAAGAAAGGGGACCTCATCCTTCAAAAGGTTGAATTCGAAGCCCAAAGACCATCTTATGGAGTACTTCAAGAAAATTGGGATGGACCTTATTTGATCCTTGAGGAAGTTCAGCCAGGAGTCTATAAGCTTGGTGACATCGAAGGTGAAGAATTGAAAAATACATGGCATTTAGACTCTTTGAAAAAATTCTACACTTAGACAAATTTCCAAGAGATAAATTGTGCAAAAGACATCGAAGGTAGCAAACTGAATGTGGTTGCTTTTAAAGATGCATAGGTAATATTGTACAATATTTAACCGAAGGTTATCGACCGAACATGGTTGATGCCGAAGGAGGCAAATCGAATATGGTTATTTTTGAAAGTGCATGAGTGAAATTGTACAATTTTTGCCAAAGGTGAGCGATCGAGCATGGTTGGTCCCAAAGGCACTTAACTATTTTTCACAAAAATGAAGTTTCACCGAAGGTGGTCGACCAAACATGGTTGGTCCCAAAGGTACTCAACTATTTTTGAAGGACAAGTCTTCCAAAGAAGGATGACCAAAAATGGTTGTGAAACCTTTAAAAAGACTAAGGCTGTAAGCCTTTAAAGGATGACATGACTCATCGCCAAAGACAGTTAATCATCGAAGATGCTTAAACAACGAAGGACAGAGATAATGTTCGAAGTCATACCAATCAGGGACTCAACCAAAATTTCAATGTAGGACATAATTTCATTTCATTGCAAAAGTACAAAGTACAACGTAAAAAAAAAAAGAGTTCTATTAATTGTCCTGACCATCTTTGGGCTCCTTAGCATCATCGGCGTAGTCATCTTCGGCATCATCATTATTGGCGCCAGCTTCAGTAGCCAAAGGAGGAATAATGGGAAGATTGAGATATTCTACTCTTGACCATTCCGAAGTTGGTCCTTCAAGAATGTCGAGCACCCGAAGGAAGGAAAGGTCCAAGTCAAGATGCTTGGAAAGGACTTAGTAACGCGCAAGGCAGAACCCATCTTGGTAGGAGGACTTAGTAGCCTCATGTGACTTCGACTTTTCAGCTTTCAAGTCCTCTAGCTCCTTCTTCTGCACCTCCACCTTTTTTTCAAGCTTCTTTTACTTCTTCATCTTCTCCTTCTTCAGCCAATTCTATCTCGGCTATGAGTTCAGTATTGAGCTCCAACGCCTTCGTGAGATTAGCAACGGCCTCTTCCCCCTCCTTCTGGAAGGATTCATTGGCCGAAGTCAGAGCCACCACCCTCGAGCCGAGGTCTGAGACTTTGGAAGAAAAGTCTTCCCAAAGCTCATTTTGGCTCTTCAGCAACTCTTCTCGAAGGCAGGCTAGGTCCTCCTTTGCAATTTTATTAAGCTTGTCATACTTGACGACCGAGCCAGCAAACAGTTCCTTCGCCCTGACCAAGTTCTCCTCCGATCGACTTCAGACCGAATATTGTTTAGCTGCCCATGCCCGAAGATATTAACTGTATGACAAAAGCTGTAAATGGATGGATTCTGAGTATGGGTCAAAAGCAACAAAAGCTCAGAAAAGTTCTAAGTCCTAAAGGGTTAAGGCTTACCTGGGCAGCATGTTCGCTCATCCTCACGGCAAGGACCTCCTCATTCCAGCACTCCTCCGTCAGGGACTGAAAGGTGGCATTAGTCATAATGCCCTTCGCCATCTAAGGGGCCATCTTCTGGCTATCCTCGGAGAGCAAGTCCATGTCCTCCGTGAAAGTCCAAAAGGGCTTCTTCAGAACCTTGTCCCTCAAAATTTTTTAGTCCTAAATGGTCCTCTACCGAGCATGATCCTCTACCCATGGAGCCAGGGCTTGCTTATCTGTAAAATCACGCCGAAGTTCCATTAAAATGTTATCCCTTAGCCATTCATCTACAAGGTCTAAAATACCAAAAATTCCCAAACTCATAGATGAATGACTAAGGGACAAACCTGGGGTAGTTTGGCATCTTCTGTATCAAAGTCGTTAACATCAAGGACCTCGGTAGGAACCCCTTTGCCCTTCTTCTTTCAGCTTTCCTCCAACCCTTCAAATGAAAGCTCCCCTACAGAAGTCCCCAATGTCTCAACAGGCGCATTAGGACTCATAGGGGTTAAGCAGATGGCCGGCTCTGAGGGCGGATCAGCCTGCATAGGAGTTTGATCAAGCACCTCTACTTCACCTTTAGGCGAAGGCGGAAGGGAGTCCTCTTTGGCCTTCTTTGACTTCAATGCTAAAGATGGTTCGACTGGCACCTTCCTCCTCTTCGGCGCCTTCTTCTTCTACTGCTCCCCTTTCTCGGCCTAGTCGAGGAATAGATTCTTGTAGAAGGCTACAGATTTATCACCCTTATCGGCAAAAAGAACAACATCAATGTAAGTATGAAAATGTGTAAGCAACAAAAATTGGAAAGGAGCTTACTCTCTTTAAGTGCCGAGTGCATAAGTTTGCCCCAAAAGAGCATAACTAACCATACTTTCTTCCTATCAACTAAGAGCTTTGGCATGCCTTCATTAGTGACATGTTCCTTGATTACCGTAAGCTCCCGAAGGACATCTTCGGCCATGAAACTCCATCTGATGGGGAAGGGGTAGAGAGAACGCAGAGGGACCTCGGATCCCAATCCACGACAGCTCAAATACAGCTGTCAAACTCCTCAAACTAGGACTCCAGCTCTATGGTTAACAACTTCCTTAGGTCAACAACATCAATGGCCATGACACCTGAAGCCCACTTAGATGGCATGTCTTTCCACTGCTCATCCACCTTCAGAAAGAAGAATTTCTTCTGCCACCCTCGCCAGCTATTTTTTATTCCAAAGGTGAATGTAAATTTTTTGCTCCTTAATCCCCGAGGGAGTAAGAAGTAGAACACACCCTTCAGAACAGGGTGAAGTTTATAATATTGCATAAAAAAGATGAAGCAGGGCTCTATATTGAAGACCCCACACATGCAAAGGAAGGTGTTAAAATAAGAGTAGGAGTTCGGGGGAAGTTGGTTCGTGGCTATGCCATTATATTGTGTAATAATGGCTAAAAACTGTTATATTGTGTAATTCTCACGATAGTGATTGAAGTGTGGGCGGAAAAGGCATGATCAAACCTCCTTAAAAGTGTTCCAAACTGGTAACTTGGCCTCAAAGAAAAGCCTTAAGGATTGCTTGTTTGTCAAGCAACCTATGGACTTTTTTGTAAGGTTTTGGAAATTCGGGTACTCAATTGTAAAACTCTGAAGAAAAAGACTTGGAGAGTTATGGTGATAGCCAAAGGCTGTCGCCTCAATCTGGCCGAATACCCTGCCACAACAACGGCCAGAAGAACTGGCGCTTCCCGGGAATAGGTGGAATCATGCACCTCGGGAGATAGCCTGAGAGCTCCGAGCCTCGGCACGCCAGTAAAACTTGAGGACTCCATTCGCCCCCCAAGGTTGTGAACAACGCGCCTTCGGAAAAGTGGCACCAGACATTGCTGCCCGAATATGATATCCCCGAAGGCGGAACCCCCTGGAACTGGGAACCCCCGAACTGAGGGTAGGCTTCCCGAAGAGGCTCTGTCCGAACTAGAGGACGACCTCGCCCAGGGACCTTGGGAGTACGGCAGGCGCATTTAAGGAAGCATTTAAGGAAGCCTCTGACACGTCCCACCACAGACGTAAAAAGTCGCCCTGACGCGCAGACGCCATCAGAATCATATCATGGCCCGTCTCAGCACAAGGCTCGAGGCCATCTAGTTACCAACTATCTGTCCCCTACGCCCAGACGTTCAGGAGCATCCGACCGCACACGTGTCATGATCTGAACGGGCTAGGTATTCCTATATATACAGGAAATAAATACTTGACAGGAGGTTGGCAGGCCGGATATACAGCTCCCACACTCTGAGAAAAGACCAGGCGAGACTTTTCTGCCTTTCTCTTTGAGCTAGTGACTTTCTCCTTCTTCCGGCCACCACTGACTTGGGCGTCGGAGGCTCCCCCCCCGGAAAAACACTCCGGGGGCCTCCTAACCCTGTTTACCAGCTTTTCAGGTACTCTCCTTGGGGCGATCCACCTTCCAGGCGTTCTTCCTCCTAGAAGTCTCCTCAACAGTCATCATGACTCACAACGATGAGGCCTTGGGCCATCATTTGGCGCCGTCTGTGGGAACCCGCTCGCAGATTGCCGTTGTTGAGACTCGGCGTTCAAAGGACAAGGGACTCCCAAGGGCCTCGTCCGCGCCTGAGATACAACCGGCTGCTGAGCAGACACTCCCAGAGACTTCTACGCCCGAGGAGGACCGCCCTCTGGTAATCACCATGAGCTTCTTGAGGGACTTTCAGCGCTCGGTCGTTGCTGAAATGACTCAGCAGATCGACCGAAGATGGCCACAGCAGTCACAGGCCCAGAAACCCTCCTCATCAACACGCCCTCGGGAGAGAAGCCCCAAGTCTACACACCGCAGTTCAGAAAGTGGAGATCCTCGCGGAGAATCATCCACAGAAGATATAGCCCTCGGGAAACGGCCTGTGGGACAAACCGGGTCCAAGCGACCGAGAGTCTCACAGCGAAGCAGTTCGTCGCCCGAGGCGAGGGCCCTGACCCCTCCGCGCCGAACTCGCTCCCCGAAAAGGCGCCGGCGATCTCCCTCCCGCGAAAATGGTCCTAGCGCCACTGCGCTTATGGAAAGGATATTGGCACGGCTGGACAGAGTGGAGAAGCAAGTGACCAGAAAACCCGTTTGGGACAGGCTGTCGGGGGCATTATGCGAAGATGGCTCCCCGTTTATTCACACCGTCGTTGAGGCAGCTATGCCAGGCGACTTCAGAGTGCCTAGGCTGGAGATCTATGATGGCCGGACTGATCCACAGGCCCATCTGACGAAGTACAGGCGGAGCATGATAATGCACGGAGCTGATGACGCTACCATGTGCAAATGCTTTGAAGTCACCCTCACGGGCCCAGCAACAGCATGGTACAATTCGTTGCCCCCAGGGACTATCACTGAGTTTCAGGAGTTGTCCACAGCCTTTACCCAGCAGTTCATTGGGAGCAGGCCGACGGCCAAAATGCCTGTACAGATGTTCGACATAGAGCAGAGAAACGGAGAGACGATCCGAGACTATGTCGAACGATTCAACAGGGAAGCACTCAGCGTCCCGGACTTCCGGCCCGAAATCCGCATCCTCGCTATGACACGGGGCCTTCGGCGTGACTCACAGCTGTTCTACGAGTTCTCAAAGGACCCCCCGGAGACCCTCGGAGAATTTTACCGAAGGGCAGAGCAGCACATGACAGCCGTGGAATTGAGGATGGCGGGCCGAAGTCTGATCATCACCGCGCCGAAGGGTCCAGCCAGCAAGCTCGGCATCTTTCTGAACATACAGGTCGACCACGGCGAATGCGAGGAAAGAAACCTCAAAGTTTCACACCCTTGAGCACGACACGGACCAACATTCTCATGGCGCTGGAAAGGCAAGGGACGCAGATTCGGCGGCCAAAGGCCATGGCCACCGATAATAAGAAGAATGCCAAGAAGTTCTGCCAGTTTCATCGCGACCACGGTCATGACACCGAAGACTGCTTCCAGCTGAAGAAGTACATAGAGTCGCTAATCAAACAGGGCCAACTTCGCAAGTACCTGCGGATGCCCTCCCCAAAGGGCAGAAAAGAGGAGGAAAGAGGGCCGAAAACGAGGACTATGACTCCGACAGGCGGAGAAACAGAAGTCCAAAAAGGCGCCTTCCACCTCCAGTAGGGGTCATCCAAACCATCACCACGGGGCTCCCATCCTCGGAAAGAAAGCGGAAGGCCAGAGAAATTGTGGTTATGGAGTATCAAAGTCCATCAAAGAAATTGGCTCGCAAAGATGGCTCCACTGTCGTCTTCCCCCACGACGACCCGCTGCTGATAATGGCGACAATAGGGAACTGGGACGTCAAGAGAGTGTTGCTTGATGATGGCTCAAATGCTGACGTCCTATTCTCGCACTTACTGCCGAGCTTGGGCATCTCTAGCAGCGAGCTGAAACCTGTCACCACGCCCACCTTCGGCGTTGGGCCATCCGAACTACCCGTCCTCGGATGGATCGACCTCCCTTTGATGATGAAAGGCACTTCGGTAGACGGAGCAGCTGAGTTGTACGCGTCCACAATGGCAAGATTCATCGTCATGGACGTCCCGTCTTCGTACAACGCCATCCTTGGAAGGCAGACTCAGGGGAACCTGCACATTCGCCCCGATGTGAAGTACTTGACTGTCACATTCGCCACCAAGGATGGAGATGCAGAGGTCTTCATCGACCAAGCCGAGGTAAGAAAGGTGTTTGTAAAAACACGAAAGGCTCCGGCAAACAGCTCTACACAAACGGTGGAGGCAAAGGCGCAGGAGAAAGGCAAAAAAGGAGATCCCGCAGAAGCAGAAACGGAAGCAGTAGATCTTGTCCCAGGACAACCTACCCGAATAGGGAAGAGCTTGGCCAAAGGTGATAAGGAAAATCTTGTATCCTTTCTGCTAAAAAATAAAGATCTGTTTGCCTACTCGCCGAAAGACATGCCAGGAGTGAACCCTGGCATAATACAGCACAGCCTCAAAGTAAGCCCGGAAGCAAAACCTATCAGGCAAAAGAAACGAAGCATCTCAGCCCACAAAAGCAACTTCGTGAAAACCGAAGTCCAGCGCCTATTGGATGCTGAAGTTATCAGGGAGGTAAAATACCCCGAATGGTTAAGCAACGTGGTCATTGCCACAAAAGAAGGTAGCAGCAAACTCCGGATGTGCATTGATTTCAGAAACTTGAACGATGCTTGCCCGAAAGACTCATTTCCCCTCCCGCCAATAGATCAACTGGTAGATTCAACGGCCGAATACGGGCTCCTGAGCTTCCTAGATGCCTTCAGCGGCTACCATCAGATAAGGATGGACCCCGAAGATGAAGAGAAAACTGCCTTCATCACCGAGGGAGGAACGTACTGCTATATCAGAATGCCCTTCGGGCTGAAAAATGCAGGAGCCACCTACCAGAGACTGATGAACAAGGTCTTTAAAGACCAAATGGGGAGAAACATGGAAGTATATGTTGATGATATGATAGTAAAAAGCAAGCTGGCCGGCTACCACGTTGCAGATTTGGAGGAAACCTTCCAAAAGCTCAGAGCCTTCGGGATTCGCCTTAACCCCGAGAAGTGTATCTTCGGGGTGACGTCGGGAAAATTCCTTGGGTACATGGTATCCGAAAGAGGCATCGATGCCAATACTGAGAAGATTAAGGCTCTGCTTGAGTTCCGAACTCCTGCCACAGTTAAAGACGTGCAGAGACTAACCGGAAGAATAACCTCTCTAAGCAGGTTTATTTCCAGGTACGGAGATAGGTGTAGACCTTTCTTCAAAGTCCTCACAAAGGCAGCAAAGATGGAAGGTGACCTCGGAAGAAACAATCATCCCTGGGATGAAGATTGCCAAAAGGCCTAGGAAGAACTCAAAGTCTACCTGGCCAGCCTGCCGACTCTGCGACAACCTCGGGAGGGAGAACCCCTCGTACTGTACCTCGCCGTCACAGAAAAGGCCGTGAGCTCGGTCCTGGTGAAAGAAGAAGGGCCGAAACAATGGCCGGTCTACTACGTCAGCAAGTCCCTGCATGGCGCCGAAGTCAGGTACCCTTTGCTTCAAAAAGCTATATACGCCTTGGTGCTTGCAGGAAGAAGACTGCGACCATATTTCCAGGCTCACCCCATCATCGTCCGAAGTAGTCTACCACTACGGGATGTTATGAAGAGAGTTGATCATTCGGGAAGGCTCTCCAAGTGGTGCATAGAGCTTGGCGAACACGAAATCACGTATGAGCCTCGGAAGGCCATAAAAGCCCAAGCATTGGCAGATTTTATCGCCGAAATACCCGCCACTGAGCAGAACCACTCAGATCCGAAAGAAGGTGAGCCAGAATGGACCTTGCATGTTGACGGAGCCTCGGGGTCCGTACACCAGGGAGCTGGAATAGTTATCAGAGGACCCGAAGGCCTAGAGGTGATGAAGGCTATCAAGTTCAGCTTCAACGTCACCAATAATGTGGCTGAGTATGAAGCCCTCATAGCGGGATTACGCTTGGCCAGAAAGATTGGCGTGAGAAACTTAAGGGCTCACAGCGATTCCCAGCTGGTAGTTCGGCAGATGGCAGGAGATTATGGGGCGAAGGAACCAATCTTGGCAAAATACCACGAGCTGGTAAGAAAACTCATCCAAGAGTTTGACGCCGTGCGGATCGAAAATGTACCCCGGCGGAATAACACTGAGGCAGATTGCTTAGCGAAGTCCAAAACATACACCGAGGTGCTAGACCATCCAAGCATCTCCGTGCTAAGCGTAACGACCTCGGGAATGGGGTGGAAGGACCCCATAAAGAGATACCTCGCAGAGAATGAGCTTCCCGAAGACGCCGGCAATGCTGCAAGACTGCGAAGACGCGCCGGAAGATTCTTCCTGATTGGTGAAGAGTTATATCGGCAAGGATATGCAAATCCGCTGCAGAGATGTGTGGGCGAAGAGGATACTGAGATGGTCCTCGAAGAAGTCCACGAAGGCATGTGCAGCTCGCACATTGGAACTGATGCCCTTGCAGCAGTGATACTCCGCCAAGGATACTTCTGGCCTACCCTGAGAAAGGACGCAAGGTAGTTCGTCCAGAAGTGCGGTAGTTGCCAGAGACATGCAAAAATCCAGAGGATACCCTCGGAAATGGTAACGTCGGCAGACTATCCTTGGCCCTTCGCAGTCTGGTGTATAGACCTCATTGGGCCACTCCCCATAGCGCCCGGAGGCGTGAAATTCTGCGTGGTAGCAGTGGACTATTTCTCAAAGTGGGTAGAGGCAGAACCACTAGCAACTATCTCGGCAAAAGAAGTGCAGAAGTTCGTATGGAAAAACATCGTATGCAGATTTGGCATACCGAGGGTACTAGTAGCTGATAATGGATCCCAGTTCATAGACAAAGGATTCCAGGAATTCATCAGCGACCTCGGAATAAAGATACACTTCGCCCCAGTAGCTCACCCCAAAGCAATGGGCAGGTGGAAGTATCAAACAGGACCATAAAAGATGGCCTGAAAAAGAGACTTGGGGAAGCCAAGGGGAAATGGCCAGGAGAACTCCAAAGTGTATTGTGGAGCTACCGAACGACGCCACGAAGAGCCACAGGGGAAACTCCCTTCTCACTCGTCTTCGGAACAGAGGCCATTATCCCAATAGAGATAGTTCAGCCTTCAATACGGGTGCAAGTATTTGATGAAGGCGGAAACGACCTCGGTCTGAGAACTAAGCTCGACCTTGTGGCCGAACACAGAGAAATAGCCGAGCTGAGAAGAAAAGCTTTCCAGCAAAGAGTGGCCGCGGCTATCAACTTAAAAGCCAGGCCAAAAGAAATCAAAAAAGGAAACCTCGTTCTCCGAAAGGCCGACTTTGCACCCCGAAGGCCATCTCACGGAGTACTTCACGCAAATTGGGAAGGACCTTATCTGGTTCTCGCCGAAGTACGAAAAGGCGTGTACAAGCTTGGCGACGCCGAAGGCGTAGAATTGAAAAACACTTGGCATTCAGACGCCCTGAAAAAATTCTACGCCTAAGGTTGAGCGGAAGAAATATATTGTACAAAAAATATTCTAAGTACAGGATGGTCCGGAGAAGAATGGTCTTGAGAAAATTTTTAAGTATACCAAATTGTCCAGGACAAAATTCCGCGAAGGTGCTCGCCACGAAAAAAGCATATATGACTTCCCGAAGTCCGTTGAGCCACTATGCTCGGGAAAAAAGGGAAAGCAAGAATCTCGCAAAAGTACACTCCAAAACAAAAGCAGAGGTAATTTCCGAACACCCTTGAGCGAACGTGCTCGGGAAAAAGGGAATGAGCAATCTCGTGAAAATTTTCCTAAGTCCCTTGAGCAAATATGCTCGGGACAATAGGAAGACAGAAAAATTTGGCTGAAGGTTTTCCGAAGGCCCTTGAGCGAACATGTTCGGGATAAAAGGAAACAAAAAGCCTGCAAAAGACTTAGCCAAATTTTTACAAACTTTCCAGAAAGTCTCTTGAGCGAGCACGCTCAGGACAAAGGAAGGTAAAAAGTTTCTTTGGTTGCAGGTTTTCCGAAAGTCTCTTGAAGCAAACGTGTTCGGGACAGTGGAAATGAAGAAACTTGCAAGAAAGGACTTAGCCAAAAGATTGTTCATTTAGAGCAAATCGCCTTACAAAAGAAGTGCCCAAAGAAGGAGCACAAAGGAGAAAAATAAGAGGAGCCCTAAAACAAACTAGGGAGAGCCGGGCGGACGAAGACCAGGAAGCTTCAGATGCTCGACCTTGGACCACTGCCACCGAGGTCCCTCAGGAATATTTAGGCCCTCCAGAAAAGAGAGGTCCAAATCTGGGAACCTCTGCAGCACCTGGTGCCGAGCGAGGCAGAAGCCGTCCTGAAAGGCGACCTTGGCCATGTCATCAGAAGTACGTTTTTGAACGCCAAGGACATTGACCTCGTCCTTCAGCTCAGCAACCTCCTCTTCGAGCTCGCTTATCCCCAGCGTCTCTCCGGACTCCTTCTTCAGAGCCTCGACCTCGGCTTGAAGAGCATTGTTCTCGTCCGTCAACCTCGACGCAAGACTGTCGGAAACAGCCTTGTCCTTGACAAGATCTTCGTTGGCGGCGAGCAGCCCCTTTACTTGGTCGCCGAGGTCGGCAATCTTCCGGGAGGAGTCCTTTTCAATTTCTTCTCTTTTCTTCGAGAACTCCTCCCGAACGGCAGCAAGTTGCTGAGAACAATCTGCTGTCAGCTGCTGGTTGCTGGCGATCACCTTCGCAAGCGAAGCCTTCGCTTCACTGAGTTCCCGCGAAGTCGCATCCTTGGAGGCAGCCTGTCTGGCCACCCGAACTCGGAGATAACCAGCGTACTCCAGCAGCTACGGCAAGGCAAAAGTCCAGGTTAGTACAAGTCTAAACACTTAGAAAATTGAGGAAAAAAAGTGTAAAGACTATACCTGAGCAACATGCTCGGTGACTTTTGCGGCGAGGGTATTATCCCCCGGGTGAGCCGCCGCAATGGCCCGGAAGGAGGCGTCAGTGGTCATCCCCTTCGAAATCTCTTTTGTCATCTTCGGACAATCGTCGGAGAACAAATTCATATCCTCCGTGATTGACCAAAATGGCTCCAAGGGGATCTTCCCCTCAGGGAATGTGGCATCGCGCAGGGCCTGTTTCCTCTCATGAATGGCCCTCCAGCCAGCAGTAAGAGGCTCCCCTGAAAGTGAGAAGGAAGTTAGGAGCAGAAGAAAAATTCGCGAAAGGAAAAGGAGCTGAACTTCGCCTAAAGGCATACCTGGAGGAACCTCGGAGACAGTGTCCTCGGGATCCTCGGGCCCCTCGGAAGAAAGACCCTTACCCTTCTGCCGGTACCGCTCCTCGGCGGTGGGTACTTCTACCACTACAGTGTTTCTGGGGGCCTCGAGGTCGAGAGAAGGCACCTCGGCGGAAGTAGCGGGGACCTCAACCGGTGGAATTTCAACAAGACCAGCGTCTTCGCCAGCTTCTTCTTCCAAAAGCTTTGGCTGAGAAGGCTGGAGAGCCTTCCTAGCTCGCTTCGCCGAGGGTCCCGCCCCTGTCGTCTTCCTTCTTCGGGAAGCCGCCTTCTTTGTCTGCTCCCCCTTCTCCACTTGGCCAGAAAAGAGGGCCTTGTAATAAGCGGCAGCCCCATCGCCCATCTCTGAAAAAGAGAAGAAATATCAGCGGTAAGTCCGAGGAAAAAGTATAAAGGGATGGAAGATTACTCACTTTCGGCAAAAGTTTCGAAAGAAGTCTCCCCCTTAAGGAGCTTGACCAGCCAGGAGTCTTTCCCGGCGATGGCGGGAGCGGGCATATTGAGGTCAGTCACGTGCTCCTTAACCACTTTCAGCTCCCGAAGGACTTCTTCGGTCATCAACCTCCAGTTGATAGGAAAGGGGTAAAGAGCACGAGGAGAGACCTCGGGAGCCCAGTCAGCGACTGCCCGAATGCGGGCGTCGAAATCCGCGAACACGGAAGCCAACGGTGGGGTTAGCAGCATCCTCGGATCAACGACGTCTGCGTTCAGCACTCCCTGAGCCCATCTGGTCGGGGCATCAGGCCAGTTCTTATCCACCTTGAGGAAAAAGAACTTAGGCTGCCACCCCCGCCAGCTATCCTTCGTGTCGAAGGTGAAGGTGAATTTTTTGCTCCCGAATCCCCGAGGCAGCAGGAAATAGAAGCCACCCTTCGGGACCACATAGAGCTTGTAGTACTGCATGAAAATGATGAAGTGGGGCTCTATCCCGAACACGCCACACATGCAGAGGTAGGCGTTAAAATAGCAGTACGCGTTCGGGGGAAGCTGGTTCACAGCAATGCCATGGAATTGGCAGAACTCGCAAACCACCTTCGGGGGAGGATACCGAAGACCGGCCTTCAGTTGGGCTCGGAAGACGGTAACCTCGTCGCCACGGTTTGAAAAAGCAAAATGGCTAGAACGAGGCAGTCTGGTCACAGCGTAAGACGGAAGAAAGAATTTTTTCTTCCACCTCTCTAGTTTTTCGGGGGTGGTACAGCAAGGATGGGCCAGAAGAGGTTTCCAGCTCTCGGGAACAGGCATCGCAGACATGAAAAAGAGTTTGAGATGGAAAAGAAAATAGTTACCAGAAAAAACTCAGAAGACGAGTTTGGAAAAAACAACAGTTTTCCAGAGAAACTCAGAAAAACAGAGGAATCAAGTACTCTGGAAATCAAAACCCACCAAAAGATTTGCCTGAGGACGCCGTCGTGAAAGTTGGTAGGAAAAAGCTCTGATTAAAGAAGCTCCGCCACAGAAAGCAAGATAAAACGCAAGAGCAGAGGGCAGAGCAGAAAAAGAGCAGAAAAACAGTAAGTGGGACTTATGATGGAATGGGCTATTTATAGGCCAAAGGTGGGTAACCGAAAAAACATCATAAGTACCTATTGGAGGCGAACCGTCGCCGTAACTGCCCGCTGCACCCGAAAAGGCGCGCCCTCTGTAAATGACGCGCCTCTCCTCCAATGGCAAGAAGCCACGTGTCAACCGCTGCGCAGAAATGGGGGACGTGCCTCCCCAAACGTGCCTGGAAAACCGGGACACGCCTCCTGATTGGGACACGTCGTTTGACATCCCTGAGAAATGGAGACGCGCCGCTCAGTCTGACACGCTTGGCCATCAGACCTGCAGAAATAAAAAGCAGGCCACCTCGAGGACACCAAGAGACAGGCTATGGCTGAACAGCCCATGACTTTTGGGCAAGAGGTGTATCTTCGGTACAGGCTTTGCCTCGGAGACACCAAAGAATAGGCCAAGGCCGAACAGCCCAGACCCTCGGGCAAAAGGTGCGACCTCGGAACAGGTTATGCTTCCCAACAAGACTCCCAACGGCAACCTCGGAAAGAGATGCAAACCGAAGTCTTCACTTCGGCTTTCCAGAGGGGGGCATGTGATAGCCAAAGGCTGTCGCCTCAATCTGGCCGAATACCCTGCCACAACAACGGCCAGAAGAACTGGCGCTTCCCGGGAATAGGTGGAATCATGCACCTCGGGAGATAGCCTGAGAGCTCCGAGCCTCGGCACGCCAGTAAAACTTGAGGACTCCATTCGCCCCCCAAGGTTGTGAACAACGCGCCTTCGGAAAAGTGGCACCAGACATTGCTGGCCGAATATGATATCCCCGAAGGCGGAACCCCCTGGAACTGGGAACCCCCAAACTGAGGGTAGGCTTCCCGAAGAGGCTCTGTCCGAACTAGAGGACGACCTCGCCCAGGGACCTCGGGAGTACGGCAGGCGCATTTAAGGAAGCATTTAAGGAAGCCTCTGACACGTCCCACCACAGACGTAAAAAGTCACCCTGACGCGCAGACGCCATCAGAATCATATCATGGCCCGTCTCAGCACAAGGCTCGAGGCCATCTAGTTACCAACTATCTGTCCCCTACGCCCAGACATTCAGGAGCATCCGACCGCACACGTGTCATGATCTGAACGGGCTAGGTATTCCTATATATACAGGAAATAAATACTTGACAGGAGGTTGGCAGGCTGGATATACAGCTCCCACACTCTGAGAAAAGACCAGGCGAGACTTTTCTGCCTTTCTCTTTGAGCTAGTGACTTTCTCCTTCTTCCGGCCACCACTGACTTGGGCGTCGGAGGCTCCCCCCCCGGAAAAACACTCCGGGGGCCTCCTAACCCTGTTTACCAGCTTTTCAGGTACTCTCCTTGGGGCGATCCACCTTCCAGGCGTTCTTCCTCCTAGAAGTCTCCTCAACAGTCATCATGACTCACAACGATGAGGCCTTGGGCCATCATATGGGAAGGATACGAATGGTATGAAAGTGCTATTGGAGGAACAAATTGCTCATGGAAGACAAGTTTGGATGAAGGAAATACTAAAGGAAATAGGGACCTAAATGTCCTAGTGTAAACCTTAAGGTGTTCATGCTTTTGACTTAAGTCTAATGGTGGAATTGTGGGGGGAGGCAGCCAAGACTTGATAATTAGTCAAAAATGTTAGGTATATGTGTACCAATGATTTTAAGACAAAGAAACCATAATTAGTGAGAAGGAAAATGACATGAAGAAAGGTTCAGCTTGTTAAGTATGTTTTGTGCCCTTAAGCTCATTTAAGGGCATTTAAGTGGCCAAATCACTTATCCCTCCCTCATTTTCATCCTCCTACAGTCCAAGAACACAACTACACTTCCTCCATAGCCACCACACCTTCAAACTTGTAATTCATTGAAATTGAAGCCAAAAGGAAGCAATTGAAAGAAGACTAGAGCTATTGCTTGGATACTTCAAGGATCAAGCTTGATTTTTGGCCTACCAACTTTGGTAAGGGTTCTCTTGATGGGTTTCAGGAGCCAAACAGTGCAGCAGAATTTAACTGAAACCCTCCAGGATCCAAGTGAAAACGGGGTAAACCAGGTGTTGAAAAATTTTCATACCTAATTTTCGGTTGAGATCTCTCACTCAACTGTAGAGTCGAATCACAAAACCTGAACAGTTGACGTGTTCAAGCTCTCTATGGTATCCACATGAGCCTCTCGGGATCACCACGCTTCCACCACATCCCGGCAAATGCATTTCTCTTACGCTTGCAGTGCTAGCTCGCGTCCTCTAAGGAATTGCAAGAGAAGAGTGCCGTTGTCCTTTTGGGAGGCTAGGGCAAAGAGACCTGCGAATTTCTCACTAGAAGTTGTATTTATAGTGAGACTCAACTTCCTGGCCTAATAGGTTTCAAAGCCCTAATCCAATTAGGCTTTAATTTCAGGCTTAATAATGGCTCAACTATTGGGCCCATTATTAATATGAAATTATTGTGAAACCAAAACCCAAATTATTAGCCCATGTACTCTAATGATCCAAATAGCTCTATGTGTGCGACCCAATAGGCTCTTACCACGTTGGCAATGATCATAAATCACATTTATGATCATAAGCAATGGGCGGTGTCTAGCAACACATCATTGCTACCCAAGTGACAAGATTGTCGATGATTCGACTAAACCTTTATGATCATCACCGATATATGGCATTGTCCTTTTGTCCAAGATATCAAGACTAAGCACGAGACATGGAATGTGTCACTCTCGTATAGCCCAATCTTTGGTTTCTTGATTACCGAGTAGACCAACTTAAACTGATGACATTGATATCGTATATCAACTCATCTGAGCATGGCCATGCATTTTTCTAAGTCTTACTCTATCAAGGGGGCCGAAGATATCACTCCCATTACATAGGAGGGACAAATCCCATCTTGATCATACAAATCCCTCCGCATGGTATGTGACATACCCAATGACCTCCTTCAAGTTCACTCAGTTACGAGAAACAAAGGAAAGTATCAAAGTATGTGACTCACATGTAGGGAACCTTGACGATCTTAGGTCGAAGGACTACATATACCATGATCACTATGAGAATCACTTATGACACTCATATAACGATCCATGTAGTGTTCTCATGGTGGGTCGGTCCAGTACACAAGTTCTCCAACTTGTACCCATATGTAGACTGCATATCTCATATTAGTCTCCATATATGCTAGTCGTTATGTATTATTGCAACCCGCTCCACAATAATACTAGACCAGGTGATAGCCAAAGGCTAACGCCTCCTAGGTAGTAACTCCGCGCCAGAATATTGGCCGAGGAGTCTGACGTCACCCAAGAGAGGATCTTTTTACTGACCTCGGAAGGTGCGAAGTCAAACACTATGAGCTCGAGACTTCGGTAGCTCGTCAGGAATTCCGAGGACAACACCGTCTCCATCGAGGGGCTAAACTTACCGTCTTCGGGTAAGAGAGCCATCTCTCTGAAGCAAGGGAGAATCTCCCCGAAGGAAGAGGCCCCAAAGAGGTCTTCCCCGAAGAAGAAACACCTGAACAAGGGAATCCCCGAACTATGGATGTGAGTCTCGAAGAAGGTGTTCATCAAGGGCGCTCCCAGAATTATGGGATAGATCCCGAAGGAGGTGCTCGCACCGAAGGACGGATAGAATCCGAAGAGGGTGCACGCACCAAACGGCGACCTCGCCCAGGGGACCTCGGGAGTACGGTATGAGCATTTAAGGAGCCTCTGACATGTCGCCCACAAACCCTACACATCACATCTGAACGGCGAAATGACACGCCGCAGCCGCCCCAGTCCTGACACAACCCGTCCGGGTCCAGGGCTAAAAGAGGCTGCAAACGGCTGCCTGTCCCCTAGGTCCAAAGAGACAGATCAAATCCGACCGAACACGTGTCATGATCTGAACAGACCAGCTACTCTTATAAATACTAGGAGATGGGACTGGGCAAAGGATGGGCATTTTTCCTCTCTCTGAGAAAACACAAAACAGGCAAGACACTTGATCCCTTAGTGTTCTTCCTCCACCTTCACTCAGAAAACTGACTTGGGCGTCGGAGGGTCCTCCCCGGAAAAGCAAACCGGGGACCTCCTAACCTCTTCTTTGAGCTTTTCAGGCACACTCAGCTGGGAAACCTGAGCTCCAGGCACTAGCCTCCCCAGGAAGTCTCTCCACCTGTCAACATGACAGCAAACGAAGATGCCTTGGGGCATCATTTGGCGCTGTCTGTGGGAACCTACTCCCAGGTAGCTGTTGTCGAAACTCGGCGTTCGAAGGACAAAGGACTTCCGAAGTCCCCGTCTGCGCCTGAGACCCAACCAGCTACCGAACAAAGTCCCCTAGAGACTTCCTTGCCTGAAGAGGAACGCCCTCTTGTCATCACCATGGATTTTTTAAGAGACTTTCAGAGGTCTGTTGTGGCTGAAATGACACAACAAATAGACCGAAGATGGCCGCAACCAGCCCAGGCGCAAAAACCCACCACGTCAGCACGACCTCGGGAGAAAAGTCCGAGGGCAACCCATCATAGCTCGGGAAGTGGGGAGCCACGAGAAGAGTCCTCGACAGATAACTTGCCCCTCGGGGCACGGCTGGCGGAAAGAACAAGGTCTAAACGACCCGAAGTCCCGACCAGAAGAAGTTTATGAACAGTGGCAGGGTCCCCCTCACCTCGGTACCGAAGTCGCTCCCCGAAGGGACGGCACCAGGAAGAGGAGCCCAGTGCTACGCTCCTCCTGGAGAAAGTCTTGGCAAGACTGGAGAGAGTGGAACAGCAGGTGGCACGCAAGCCTGTTTGGGCCAGGCTAACTGAAACGGTCTCTGGAGATGAAACTCCTTTCGCCCGAACAGTGGTCGAGGAGGCCATGCCAAGTGACTTCAGGCTACCTCGGCTAGAGACCTATGAGGGTCGGACTGATCCCCAGGCCCACCTAACAAAGTACAAACGCAGCATGGTGCTACATGGTGTTGATGATGCTACACTCTGCAAGTGCTTTGAAGTCACCCTCGCAGGACCAGCAACTGCCTGGTACAATTCTCTGCCTCCCGGAAACATCAGGGGGTTCCAGGAGCTGTCCACAGCGTTCACCCAACAGTTCATTGGGAGCAAGCCGACGGCGAAGATGCCCGTCCAGATGTTTGACATAGCACAGAGAAACGAGGAGACCATCCGTGACTACGTCGAGAGGTTCAACAGGGAGGCCTTCAGTGTTCCGGACTTTCATCCTGAAATCCGCATCCTCGCCATGACGAGGGGCCTCCGGAGGGATTCGCACTTGTTTTACGAATTCTCCAAAGATCCCCCGGACACGCTGGGAGAATTCTACCGAAGGGCTGAACAACACATGACAGCCGAAGAGCTGAGAATGACTGGGCCGAAGGCTGACCATATTCACGTTCGTGGCGAAGGGTCCAGCCAGCAAACCAGGTGTCCAACGGAACAGATGGGCCGACCTCGGAGAATGCGAGGAGGAGGAAGGAAGCCCCAAAACTTTACACCTCTGAACACCACAAGGGCTAATGTCCTCATGACATTGGAAAAACAAGGAACTCAGATCCAGCGGCCGAGGGGCATGACTGCTGATAACAGAAGGAACATGAAGAAGTTCTGTCAGTTCCACCGTGATCACGGTCATGACACCGAAGACTGCTTTCAGTTGAAAAAGTACATTGAATCACTGATAAAGCAGGGCCAGCTTCGGCGTTATCTGAGAATGCCTTCCCCGAAGGGGAGAAAGGAGGAAGAAGGAAAGCCTGATGACGAGGATTACGATTCGGACAGGCGAAGGAACCGAAGTCCGAGAAGGCGTCCCCCACCTTCGGCAGGAGTAATACAGACGATCACAACCGGGCTCCCTTCCTCGGAAAGGAAAAGAAGGGCCAGAGAGATAGCGGTGATGGAATATCGGAGCCCAATAAAAAAATTGGCCCGCCAGGATGGCTCCACCATCATATTTCCCCATGACGATCCATTGCTGATAATGGCAAGGATAGGAAACTGGGACGTCAAGAGGGTACTGCTGGACGATGGGTCAAACACCGACGTTTTGTTCTCACATTTGCTGCCAAATTTGGGCGTATCCAGGAGTGACCTCAAGGCTGTTACTTCACCCACGTTCGGTGTAGGACCATCTGAACTACCTGTCCTCGGGTGGATCGACCTCCCCTTGATGATGAAAGGAACTTCGGAGAAAGGAACTGCTGAGTTGTTCGCTTCTACCATGGCAAGATTCATAGTCATGGACGTTCCTTCGTCATAGAACGCCATACTGGGCAGACAGACACAGGGAAATCTGCACATTCGCCCTGATGTAAAGTACTTGACCGTCACTTTCGCCACCAAAGAAGGAGACGCAAAGATCTTCATTGATCAAGGCGAGGTGAGAAAGGTGTTCGTCAGAGCACGAAAGGCTCCAGCAAGCAACTTAGCACATGCTGTAGAAGCAAAAGAGCTGAAAAAGGGCGAGGCAGAAGATCCCACAAAAGCGGAAACAGAAGAAGTAGAGCTTGTCCCCGGCCATAGTACCCGAATAGGGAAAAATATGGCCGAAGGAGACAAGGAAAAACTTGTATCTTTTCTGCTTGCAAATAAAGATCTGTTCGCCTACTCGCCGAATGACATGCCAGGGATAAACCCTCGCGTAACCCAGCATAGCCTTAAAGTGAGTCCGGAAGTAAAACCTGTCCGGCAAAAGAAACGGAGCATCTCAGCTCACAAAAGTGAATTCGTCAAAACCGAAGTCCAGCTCCTGATAGACACTAGCGTTATCCGGGAGGTAAACTACCCCGAATGGCTAAGTAACGTGGTAATTGCCACAAAAGAAGGAAGTAACAAGCTTCGGATGTGCATCGACTTCAGAAATTTGAACGATGCTTGCCCAAAAGATTCATATCCTCTGCCGCTAATTGATTCAACTGCTGAGTATGGGCTCCTAAGTCCCCTAGACGCCTTCAGTGGCTACCATCAGATAAGAATGGACCCCGAAGATAAAGAGAAGCGCCCTTCGGGCTCAAAAATGCAGGAACCACCTACCAGAGGTTAATGAACAAGGTCTTCAAAGACCAAATGGGGAGAATCAAGAGCGAGCTGCCTGGCTACCACGTTGCGAACTTAGAAGAAACCTTCCAAAAACTCAGAACCTTCGGAATCCGCCCAAAACCTGAGAATTGCATCTTCGAGATGACCTCGGGAGAGTTCCTTGGGTACATGGTACCCGAAAATGGCATCGACGCTAACCCCAAAGAAGATTAAGGCAGCAAAAATGCAAGATGACCTCGGAAGGAATGATCATCCTTGGGATAAAGAATGCCAAAAAACCGGGGAAGAACTCAAAGTCTACCTGGCCAGCCTGCCGTTACGGAAAAGGCTGTGAGCTCGGTCCTCCTGAAAGAAGAGGGGCCAAATCAATGGCCGGTCTACTATGTCAGCAAGTCCCTGCATGGCGCGGAAGTCAGGTACCCTTTGCTTCAAAAAGCTATATATGCCTTGGTGCTTGCAGGGAGAAGGCTGCGACCATACTTTCAGGCTCACCCCGTCATCGTCCGAACTAGTCTGCCACTAAGGGATGTCATGAAGAGAGTTGATCATTCGGGAAGGCTCTCCAAGTGGTGCATAGAGCTGGGCAAGCACGAAATCACGTGTGAGCCTCGGAAGGCCATAAAAGCCCAAGCGCTGGCAGATTTTATCGCCGAAATACCCACCACTGAGGAGAGCTATTCAAATCCAAAAGAGGGTGAGCCAGAATGGACCTTGCACGTAGACGGAGCCTCGGGGTCCGAACACCAGGGAGCTGGAGTAGTTATCAGGGGCCCCGAAGGCCTGGAGAAAGATTGGCGTGAGAAACCTAAAGGCTCACAGCGATTCCCGGCTGGTAGTTCGGCAGACAGCGGGAGATTATGGGTCGAAGGACCCAATCCTGGCAAAATATCATGAGCTAGTAGTAAAGCCCACTCAAGAGTCTGACGCCATACGGATCGAAATGTACCACGGCGAAATGACAGTAAGGCAGATTGCTTGGCGAATTCGAAAACATATACCAAGGTGCTAGACCATCCGAGCATCTCAGTGCTGAGCATGATGACCTCGGGAACGGGGTGGAAAGATCCAATAAAAGGATACCTCACAGAGAATTTGCTCCCCGAAGACCCCGGCGATGCTGTAAGACTGCGAAGACACCCCGGAAGATTCTCCTTGATTGGCAAAGAGTTATACCAACAGGGATATGCGAATCCGCTGGAGAGATGCGTGGCTGAAAAGGATACTGAAACGATCCTTGAAAAGGTCCACAAAGGCATGTGTGGTTCACACACTGGAACTGATGCCCTCACAGCAGTGTTACTTCGCCAGGGATACTTCTGGCCTACCCTGAGATGGGACGCAAGACAATTTGTCCGGAAAAACGGTTGCCACCAGAGACATGCAAAAATCCAGAGGACATCCTCGGAAATGGTAACTTCGGTAGACTATCCTTGGCCCTTCGCGGTCTGGGGCATAGACCTCGGAGGCGTGAAATCCTGCGTGGTAGCAGTGGACTATTTCTCAAATTGGGTAGAGGCAGAACCACTGGCAACTATCTTCGCGAAAGAAGTGCAGAAGTTCGTATGGAAGAACATCGTATGTAGATTCAGCATACCGAGGGCGCTGGTAGCTGATAACGGATCCCAGTTCATAGGCAAAGGATTCCAAGAATTCATCACCGACCTCGGAGTAAAAATGCACTTCGCCCCAGTAGCTCACCCCCAAAGCAACGGGCAGGTAGAAGTATCGAGCAGGACCATAAAAGATGGCCTGAAAAAGAGACTAGGGGAAGCCAAGGGGAAATGGTCGGCAGAACTCCAAAAGTGTATTATGGAGTTACCGAACGACCCCCCGAAAAGTCACAGGAGAGACTCTTTTCTCACTCAACTTCGGAACAGGGGCAATTATCCCAGTAGAGATAGTTCAACCTTCAGTACTGATAAACTGATGAGCGTGGTAACGACCTCGGTCTAAGAACCAATCTCGATCTTGTGGCCCAACACGGAGAAATGGCCATCATGCCCAACTGAGAAGAAAAGCTCCCCAGCAAGGAGTGGCCGTGGCTATAAACTTACGAGCCAGGCCAAAAGAAGTCAAGAAGGGAGACCTCGTTCTCCGAAAGGCTGACTTCGCACCCCGCAGGCCACCCCATGGCGTATTTCACCCAAATTGGGAAGGACCCTATCCGGTACTCGCCAAAGTACGAAAAGGTGTGTACAAGCTTGGCGACGCCAAAGGCGTAGAATTGAAGAACACTCGGCATTCAGACGCCTTGAAAAAAAAAAATTTTTCTACGCTTAAGGTTAAGCGGAGGAGTTATGATTGCACAGAATGGCCTTGAGAAAAGTACTTAAGTGTACAGAAATTGTGCAAGAAAGAGTTCCGCAAAGAAGCTCGCCATGATAAAGCGTAGATATGACTTTCCGAAGTCCCTTGAGCCATCACACTCGGGAAAGATGGAAAACAAAAATCTCGCAGAAGTACTCGCCATACCCAACGCAAAGATAATTCTCCGAACTCCCTTGAGCGAACATGCTCGGGAAAATGGAAGTAAAAAATCTCTCGAAAGGTTTTCCGAAGTCCCTTGAGCAAACATGCTCGGGACACCTGGAAAAACAAGAATTTGACTGAAGGTTTTCCGGAGTCCCTTGAGCGATCATGTTCGGGACAAATTGGAAATACAGAAGCCTGCAAAAAGACTTAGTCAAGTTTTTTCAGAATCCCCCAAATGTCTCTTGAGTAAACGCACTTGGGACAAAGGAAGGTAAAAAAGTTTCTTTGATTGCAGGTCTTCCGAAGTCTCTTGAGCGAACGTGTTCGGGGAAATGGAAATAGAGAAACTTGAAGAAACACTTAGCCAAAAAAATCTTCATTAAGAGCAAAGCTGCCTTACAATAAAGAAGTGCCCAAAGAAGGAGTACAGAATAAGGGAAGGAAAATGGGGGCCCTAAAAAAGCCTAAGGGTTCCCGGCGTCCTGAGAGCCACTCGTTTGTGCACCCTTTTCCGCCACCTTCCGCGTTGGAATTGAAGGAGGAAGCTTCAGATGTTCGACCATGGACCATTTCCACCGAGGTCCCCCAGGAATATTTAGACGCTCTAGAAAAGAGAGGTCCAGACCTGGGAACCTCTGGAGAACTTGGTGCCGAGCGAGACAGAAGCCGTCCTGAAACGCGACCTTGTTCATTTGATCAGACTTGTTCTTCTTAAGCTCAAGGTCGTCGAGCTCGTCCTTCAAATCCTTGACCTCCTCTTCCAGCACCTTTATCCGCTCCTCCCCCTTCGGCACCTTCTTTAAAGACTGGACCTCGGCTTGAAGGGCTTTTTTCTCAGACAAGAGCATGACTATGATATTCTCTTTTCTTGCCTTGTCTTGAAGAAGGTCTTGGTTTGCAGCAAGCAGCCCCACCACGTCATTACGGAGGTCAGCAATCTTCCGGGAAGAGTCTGCCATCAAGAATTCCTTCTCCTTTCGGAACCCCTCCCGAAGGATAGCAGCTTCCTCCTTCGCAGCATTTGCCAGCTGCTGGTTCTTGGTGGTCAATTCCGAGCACGTCGCTTTCGCCTTTTCTAGGGCTTCTAAGGCCGAAGCTTGGAATGCCGTCTGCTTGGCTACCCGAACTCGGAGAAAGCCGGCATACCCCAGCAGCTGCAAAGAAGATCAAACGCAAGGTCAGTAAGAGCCAAACACTTAGGATAAAATTGAAGGGGAAGAGCTGTGAAGGATATACCTGAGCAGCATGCTCGGTGATCTTCGCAGCGAGGGTGTTATCCCCCGGATGCGCCGCCGCTATAGCCTTGAAGGAGGCCTCGGTGAGCACCCCCTTCGCAATCTGCTTGGCCATTTCAGGACAGTCCCCGGAGTACAAGTTCATGTCCTCCGTGAATGTCCAGAAAGGCTCCTTCGGTATCTTCCCTTGCGGGACTTTGGCATCGCGGCGGGCCCTCGCCTCCGCGTGTTCGGAAGCCCAGTTCGGGGTAAGTAGCTCCCCTGCAGGGCGAAAAAGAGAAGCAGGTCAGAAACGAAGGCCATTCCAGAAAAAACAAAGGAAAAACACTTTGCCTGGAAACAAACCTGGCGGGACCTCGACAACAACGTCCTCGGCCTCCTCGGCCGAAGTGCCCTTGCCCTTCTGCTTCCGCCGCTCCTCGGCAGAAGGTACTTCTACCACTACATCAAGGAGGGCCTGCGATGCAGTAGGACTTTGAGGAAGGACGTCGAGTTGAGGGACCTCGAAAGCAGCAGCCTCAGGAGCCGGAATTTCGGCTGTCCCAGGCTCCTCGGCAGTCTCCTCAGAAATTTCTTCTAGAGGAACCTGAGTAGCTCTTTTTGCCCGTTTTCCCGAAGGACCCGCGCCAGTAGACTTCCGCCTTCGGGAAGCCGCCTTCTTCGTCTGATCGTCCTTCTCCACTTGGCCGGAGAAGAGGGACTTGTAATAGGCGGCAGTGTCGTCGCCCATCTCTGAAACACGAGAGAAACATCAGCGTAAGTCCGAGGAAAAAGCAGCAAAGGAGTAGAAGATAACTCACTTTCGGCAAGCGTCTCAAAAGAAATCTCCTCCTTAAGAAGCTTGACCAACCAGGAATCCTTCCCAGCGATGGCAGGAGCTGGCATCCCGAGGTCAGTCTCGTGCTCCTTTACCACCTTTAGTTCCCGAAGGACCTCTTCGGTCATCAACTTCCAGTTGATTGGAAAAGGGTAAAGGGCGCGCGGAGAGACCTCGGGATCCCAGTCAGAAACAGCCTGAATGCGGGCGTCGAAATCCGCGAACACGGGAGCCAACTCTGGGGTCAGCAGCATCCTCGGATCAACAACGTCCGCATCCAGTGTGCCCTGAGCCCATTCGGTCGGAACGTACGACCAGGCCTCAGCCTTTTTCATGAAGAAGAACTTCTGTTGCCACCCCCGCCAGCTATCCTTAGTGGTGAAGGTGAACATGAATTTCTTGCTCCCGGACCCCCGAGGTAGCATGAAATAGAAGCCACCCTTCGGGACCACAGAGAGCTTGTAGTACTGCATAAAAATCCTGAAATGGGGTTCTATCCCGAAGACGCCACACATGCACAGGAAGGCGTTAAAATAGCAGTACGAGTTCGGGGGAAGCTGGTTCACTGCAATACCATGAAATTGGCAGAACTCGCACACCATCTTCGGGGGGGGATACCGAAGACCGGCCTTCAGTTGGGCTCGAAAAACGGTAACCTCCTTTCTATGGTTTGAAAATGCATAATGGCTAGAACGAGGCAGCCTGGTAACGGCGTAAGAGGGAAGAAAGAATTTTTTCTTCCACCTCTCTAACTTATCAGGGGTGGTGCAGCAAGGATGGGCTAAAAGAGGCAGCCAGCTCTCAGGAATGGGCATTTTCGACATAAAAATGAGTTTGAAAACGGAAGAAAACAGTTTCCAGAGAAAAACTCAGAAGAACACAGGGATCAAAACGCACTGGCAAACAAAAACCCACCGAAAGATTTGCCAAAATCTGAGGACGCCGTTGTGAAAGTTGGCTGGAAAAAGGCTCTGATTACGGAAGCTCCGCCACAGAAAGCAAGAAAAAATGCAAGAATAGAGGCAAAGCAGAGAAAAGAGTGAAAGGAACTTATGATGGAATGGGCTATTTATATGTTAGAAGTGGGTAACCGAAACATCATCATAAGTGCCCTTTGGAGGCGAACCGTCGCCGCAACTGCTCTCTGCACCTGAAAAGGCGCGCCCTCTGTATCAGACGCGACTCTCCTCCAATTGAAAAGCGCCATGTGTCAACCGCTGCGTAAAAATGGGGCACACGTCCTCCAAGCGTCCCTTGAAATCCGGGACACATCCCCTGATTGGGACACGTCTTCTGATATCCCTAGAAAACTAGGGCGCACCGCTCAGACTGACACGCTTGGCCAAACAGACCTGCAGAAACAAAGAGCAGGCCACCTTGAGAACGCCAAGAGACGGGCTATGATCGAACAGCCCATGACCTTCGGGCAAGAGGTGTATCTTCGGCACAGGCTCCGCCTCGAAGGCACCAAAGAACGGGCCAAGGCCGAAGAGCCCGTGATTTTCGGGCAAAAGGTCCATCTTCGGTACAAGGTTATCCTATTTCCCCTCGCCACGAAGACACCAAGAGATAGCCTGTGACTTCGGGCAGAAGGTGTATCTTGGGCACACGGACAGCCTATCTTCTCGCGCCTCGAGGACGCAAAAAGGACTGCCCATCGCTTCAGGCAGAAGAAGGCGTCTTCGGCGCAGATATCACAACCACAGGACCCGAAAACCGGTGAACCGAAGTTTCTCACTTCGGCTTTTCGGAGGGGGGCGTGTGATAGCCAAAGGCTAACGCCTCCTCGGTAGTAACTCCGCGCCAGAATATTGGCCGAGGAGTCTGACGTCACCCAAGAGAGGATCTTTTTACTGACCTCGGAAGGTGCGAAGTCAAACACTATGAGCTCGAGACTTCGGTAGCTCGTCAGGAATTCCAAGGACAACACCGTCTCCATCGAGGGGCTAAACTGACCGTCTTCGGGTAAGAGAGCCATCTCTCTGAAGCAAGGGAGAATCTCCCCGAAGGAAGAGGCCCCAAAGAGGTCTTCCCCGAAGAAGAAACACCTGAACAAGGGAATCCCCGAACTATGGATGTGAGTCCCGAAGAAGGTGTTCATCAAGGGCGCTCCCAGAATTATGGGATAGATCCTGAAGGAGGTGCTCGCACCGAAGGACGGATAGAATCCGAAGAGGGTGCACGCACCAAACGGCGACCTCGCCCAGGGGACCTCGGGAGTACGGTATGAGCATTTAAGGAGCCTCTGACATGTCGCCCACAAACCCTACACATCACATTTGAACGGCGAAATGACACACCGCAGCTGCCCCAGTCCTGACACAACCCGTCCGGGTCCAGGGCTAAAAGAGGCTGCAAACGGCTGCCTGTCCCCTAGGTCCAAAGAGACAGATCAAATCCGACCGAACACGTGTCATGATCTGAACAGACCAGCTACTCCTATAAATACTAGGAGATGGGACTGGGCAAAGAATGGGCATTTTTCCTCTCTCTGAGAAAACACAAAACAGGCAAGACACTTGATCCCTTAGTGTTCTTCCTCCACCTTCACTCAGAAAACTGACTTGGGCGTCGGAGGGTCCTCCCCGGAAAAGCAAACCGGGGACCTCCTAACCTCTTCTTTGAGCTTTTCAGGCACACTCAGCTGGGAAACCTGAGCTCCAGGCACTCGCCTCCCCAGGAAGTCTCTCCACCTGTCAACATGACAGCAAACGAAGATGCCTTGGGGCATCACCAGGGATGTTTAAGAATATCATTATTCTAGGGTTACAATTATGTTTGTTAAGTTATGCAGAAACAAAACAACAAACATAATTGTTGGATTAATGCCTTAATAAAATATCATGACTCAATGTGCAAAAAATACAATCATCTCATGATTGTCTTCTGGGCACAACACTAACATCTCTTTCTCTCATGGGTTATTTTCTATGTTTCCAAGCAACTATAGAGCTAGGCCTAAGCTTTGAAGAGAGCCATGATGTTACCCACTCTGGGGTAGTCCAGTTATGGTGCCAAAATAGTGCATTTAAACTCCCAGGTTTGGTGTGTCCTGTAGGTGATCAGAACAACACCCCTAGTCTACATACTCAAGTGACCCTGTTGAGAACAATGTAAATACATGCATATTGGTCTAACCATAACACACATATTTACATTTATGCACACTATGGCAGCTAAGAAGGAAAACACTAGCACAAGTCTTAGTTTTAGCTTCCACACTTCAGCCAATCTTGTTAAGTTCTAGTGACTAGCTACTGCACCTATAATTCCACAAATAAAATGTATCATTCTAGCCACATACCCCCTATTTTCCTTACTCCATTATCAAGTAAAGATTTAGATCAAATCAAGGAATTTTTTTTTACATCAATAGCCCACCTATGGAGGAAGTTATGGATTTTTTAAGTTGGTTACAAAATTCTGACCAAATGAATAGTAACTCACTGAACTTTGCAACATCATATCTTTAGGTATAGGCTTCTAAATCCCTAAATTACAAATCCCAGTTAACCCTCTAGATGTCCTCTAAGTGTGGTCAAAATTTCATTCTAGGATTCATCCTACACAGGGAGATATTAAACTTAAGGTCTATAGTCAAAATTTTGACAACTTTTGGACCATTTTGCCATACAATTTTTCCAAACCATGCAAACAATTCATTCACAAGGGGAAATCCCTCCAATGCTATCCCATATATGTCCATTACACATAGGAATTACATTCCCTTTCTTTTAACAACTCTATGTGGCCAAAATAGAATTTACCAGTAAGCAGCCCATCATTCACACTTACGAAGCTTTGCACCACATCACTTACATAGCCAAAACATTACTCAAATGTTCACATAATTGTCTCATTTAACATACACTACATGCACATGCATACATGCACTATAAAAAGGTCTTAACTCAGCTAAATACACACCCTAAGTTATAGGAGTGCCTGAGACACAATAGACTCTAGAACAGGATGCTGGACAGCTGCTGCACAACACAATACGTACCATCATTAAAAAAACCAAATGTGCTCCTAAAATCACCAAAATTTCCAGATCATTACTAGACATATGGAAGTTTAGGTACGTGAAATTTTGTATTAAAATTTAAACCACAAATGTCAGTTTGAATGTAATCTTTCTGCTGGACCTGAAACGATAGAATTGAGGGGAGTAAGTTTCATTGAGAAACTTAGTAAGGGTAACACTTGGTTTCAATAGGCAATGTGACCATCATCCAAACTTGTATCCAAAGACAGTAAAACAAAAAAATAACCATAGATTAGTCCGTAAAACATGCAATAAACTTAAATAAATCATCAAAACGATATATCAACCAAATGCAGTAGCCATTCACAACCAACAAACACATGCAATGCAGCAACAACAATAACCATAGATTAGTCCGTAAAACATGCAATAAACTTAAATAAATCACTATGGCAGCCCTCCTCAAGCTAATGGTTGGTCTTAGGAGGATTTTAAAATTTTTTAGTACTAACTTTGGGCTCTAGAAACCCTCACTTTACTACCATCATTATGCACATCACACTAGGTTGCAAAACCTTCAATAAGTGCACTCCCTTCTTTATGCTTGGTTCATCAAGGACATAGCTCTCTTCCAATCTTAGCCCTAGCTCCATGGATGTTTCAAAATTGTAGAAAATATTCAATGAGAGCAAGAGAACCCTTACCAATGTGGGTAGGCTGAAAATCAAGCTTGATCCATGAAGTATCCAAGAAATAGCTCTAATTTACTTCCAATTGCTTCCTTTTGCCTTCAATTTCAATCAATTGCAAGTTTGAAGGTGTGGTGGCTATGGAGGAAGTATGGCTATGTTCTTGGGCTGGGGGAGGACGAAAATGAGAGAGGGATAAGTGATTTGGCCACTTAAATGGCCTTAAATGAGCTTAAGGGCACAAAACACACTTAACAAGCTTAACCTTGCTTTATGTCATTTTCTTTCTCACTAATTATGGTTTCTTTGTCTTAAAATCATTGGTACACATGTGCCCAACATTTTTGACTAATTATCAAGTCTTGGCTGCCTCCCCCATGGTGGGATAACCCCACAATTCCACCCTTAGACTTCATTCAAAAGCTTGAACACCTTAAGGTTTACACTAGGACATTTAGGTCCTTATTGCCTTTAGTGTTTCCTTTGTCCAAACTTGTCTTCCATGGGAAATTTTTTCCTCCAATAGCACTTTCATAGCATTCTTATCCTTGCCATAACTTTCCAAGTCTCTTTTTTTAGAGTTTTACAATTGAGTACTCGAATTTCCAAAACCTTACAAAAAAGTCCATAGGTTGCTTGACAAACAAGCAATCCTCAAGTCTTTTCTTGGTGGCCAATTTACCAACTTGGAACACTTTTAAGGAGGTGTTGATCATGACTTTTATTCCCCACACTTCAATCACTATGTTGAGAATTACACAATATAATGGTTTTTAGCCATTATGACACACTTGTAATTTTCCCATTTTGTGAGGTGGCAACACATGAATTGAACTTGGTGAACCAAGCTTAGTGAGGGGAGTGCACTTATTGAAGGTTTTGTGACCTAGTGTGAAGTGCACAGTGATGACAGCCAATTTCTAGGTTTCTAGAGCCCAAAAGTTAATTCTAACTAGTGTTAAAATCCTCCCGAGATGAAGCATTAGCTTGAGGAGGGCTGCCATAGTGATTTGGTTATGTTTATCATGTGTTTTATGGACTAACCTTTGGTATATGTTGGTACCACATTTCATGGGTTTGTTTGTTGTGAATGCCTACTGCATTTGGTTGCTATATCCTGTATATATGCATTGTGGTCTTTCCATTTTAGTGTCTTTGGATGTAGGTTTTTAATGCCCATCAGAATCTTCACTGTATGACATGGTGAGCCTCGAAGGGACTTTTGGTAAGGGAGGAACGTCTGAAGAAGGGACTTGCTAGGAGAGATTGCCTGAAATACTCAAAAAACAAGGGTTAGGAGGTCCCTGGAGTGTTTTTTGGGGGAGGAGCCTCCGACGCCCAAGTCAGTATTTAGTGAGATGAAGAATGGTAAGAATAGGAGGTATGTTTTTCCTTAAGAGTCAAACCCCCTTACTGAGGCCATTTCCCAGATATTTATAAGAGGATGTAAGGAGAAATTCGCCTGACATAGCCTGCTTAGATCATGACACGTGTTCGGTCGAATGTAGTCCGTACCTTCAAGAATGGGGACCTCTACCCGGCCATAGGCCGTCTTGTCCAAGAGCCGGGGCCATAGTACGTATGCGTGTCAGGGCGTGTCAGGACGTGGACGAGGGCGGCGTGTCAGGGGCTCCTTAACCATTTTTGTCATATTCTCAAGATCCCTTCGGTAAAAGAGACCTTTCCGGAACATGAGGGTTTTTCCCCAAGGTCACTTCAATCATTCGTGAGTCCCATCGATGCGGATGATCCCTTTCGGGGGTGTCTTCCCCTGTCGAAGGTGGAGAGTCTTCTTCCTTTGAAGCCGGTTAGGTCATCTTACCGAGGATGATGGTGCACCATATTCCTGAGGTCGGTACTGTTACTCTTGGGGGGTGTTAATGGATCACCAAGGTCGAATGGTTAAGGTGTCAACCTTCCCGAGGTTGGTGCTCTATTCCTTAGGGGTGACGCCCACCTTAACCGAGGGTGGCGCTCTGCCCGAGCTTGTCGGTTTGAAGGACAACAGTGCTTCGGCTATCACATGCCCCCCCTCGGAAAGTCAAAGTTGAGACTTCAACTTGTAGAATCTTTGGGGGCACCTTGTAGGGCCCATAGTAGGACACTGTGTGGGGGACACTTCGACAATGAAGGTGTGTCTTATAAGCCAAGATAGCCCGTAGGTGTCACTCCTTGCCCCCTGGTTAGTCCCTTGGTGTCTCCGAGGTGAGTGCTTCCTTTCTTTACTTTTTCTGTTGCAGGTCAGTGGATCGTCACATCTCGTAGTCAAGAGCGTCGTTTCAGGTTTGCGTGCCTAGGTTTTTGCTGTGTCACAAGGTGTGCCCTCATTTCCTGCATTGGACGGCACGTGGCACGCGGTGATTGGGGGGCAGTTGCATTGGTTACACTAGCAGCGTCCTTTCACCTTCGAGGGGTAATTATGGAAATGATTCACCTTCGCAAGGTAGTTATGGCGACAATTCGGTTACCCCTCCTCAGTCTATATGTACATTGCTTCCCCTCATAGCGCTCATTTGCTTTCCTTTGATTCTGTCTCTTCTTTCTCTTTTGCTGCGGTGCAAGCGGCGGAGTGACTTCCAGTGACCTTTTACGACGGCGTCTACTAATCCCGACTTCGGCAAATGTTTCGGTGGGTTTCCCTTCCAGAGGTCCCTCGGTTTCTTCGGTTTCCATTTTTTTTAGATTCCGAAGTCATTTTCTTATTCCGAAAGTCCCTTGACGTTCTTTCCCGGGGTCATTTCTTTTAGCCGAATATGTCTTCCCCTGTCCCCCTCATGTCCATCCAAACAACTCCCGAGAGCTGGCTCCCTCTCATGTCTCACCTATGTTGTACCACTTCGGAGAAATTAGAGAAGTGGACAACTAAGTTTTTTCTTCCTTCTTATGGCATTACCAAGCTACGCCGTCCCGGCCATTTCAGCTTCATGAATAATGGTGGCAAGGTTACTATTTTCTAAGGCCAACTGAAGGCCGGACTTTGGTTTCCCCCACCGAAGATGATTTGTGACTTTTGCCAATTACATGGCATAGCCGTGAATCAGCTTCCTCCCAACTCCTATTGTTACTTCAATGCTTCTCTCTACATGTGTGGGGTTTTCAAGATAGAACCCCACTTCATCATTTTCATGCAGTACAACAAGCTCTATCCAGTCCCGAAGGGTGGCTTCTATTTCATTCTACCTTAGGGATCTAGGAGCAAAAAATACATGTTCACCTTCAACGCTAGAGATAGTTGGTGAGGGTGGCAAAGCAAGTTCTTCTTCCTGAAGGTGGTGGAGGCATGGTCACACATGCCGACTAAGTGGGCCTGGGGGATGTTGGAGATGGACGTCATTGATCCCAAGAAGTTGCTAACTCTTGAGTTGGCAACGAGGTTTGAGGATTTTGACAGCCGTATTCGAGCTATCGCCAATTGGGATGCCGAGGTCCCGCCACGCTCTTTGTATCCCTTCGCCACTAGGTGGAACCTTATGATCGAAGAGGTTCTTCGGGAGCTAGGGGTGCTCAAGGAGCATAAAACCGATCTCGGCATGCAAGCTCCTGCCATCGACGAGAAGAAGTCCTGGCTGGTGATGCTCATTCGAGAGGAGCTCACTTATGAAGCCCTTTTTGGGAGTAAGTTACTTTTCAAATTTTTTGTATATGTATCCTTTTGGACTTACAGTGATATTTTTCCTTTTTTTCAGAGATGGGTGACCAGTTAGCCATTTTCTACAAATCCCTCTTCCTTAGTCAAGCTGAGAAGGGGGAATAGAAGAAGAAGACGGCCCCAAAAAGGAGAAATGCGTCTAGAGGCGGGCCATCTTCGGCCAAGAAGGTGAAGAAGGATCTTCTTCACCCACCTCCGGAGGACGTTGTGGAGGTCGAGGACCAGCCTGAGGTCCAGGAAGACCTGCCGCCAGAGCTAGCCATCAGCTCCACTCCCTGGAGTCCTACCACTTCAGCGGACCTCTTGGGTTCTTCGGCAGGGGCCCTTCTACTGAAGAGCTTGAGGAGCGCAGAAGAAGCAAGGGCAAACACGTGCCTGCCGAAGTGGAAGAGGTCCACGACTCCGACAATGATGTTGCTAAGGTTCCGCTAGGTTTGCCCCTTAGCCATTTCTTTGTAAACTTAGACATTTTTAGCACTCTCAAACTTATAGACATATGGCTAAGGGACAATGTACTGGTGGAACTGCGTCATGACTTTGCAGAAGAACTGGCACCCTCGGCATGGATGTGGACCACGCCCGGAGGTGGGCCTTTCGGAACTCTCATATCTCGAAGGATAAGGTTCTGAAGGAGCCTTTCTGGTCTTTCACGGAGGACTTGAATATGTTCTCCGAAGACAGCCAGCAAATGGCTCCCCAAATTGCAAGGGGCGTGCTCACCCAAGCCACCTTCAAATCTATGGCAGATGAGTGCCCGAATGAGGAGATACTCGTAGCAAGGATGTCCGAGCACGCTACCCAGGTAGTTTCTAGACCCTTCATCTTTTCTCCAAATTTTTCTAGGTGTCTGGTTTTCGTTGTGCATCTTTACCAAACGCCCTTCCCCTTCCCCCCATTTTTTTTACAACTTTTGGCGTGTAGCGGATATTTCAGAGCTTGGGCAGCAAAACAGTCTTCAGTCTGATCTTGGGCCGAAGAACGTCTGGAGAAGGCCAAGGTGTTTTATGCGAACTCGGTCATCATGAACGCCGAGTTGAGCAGAATAGCCAAGGAGGAGGTTGCCAAACTCTGGGAGGAGTTCTTGAAGGCTCAGGAGGAGCTCTTCAAAGATTTCTCCCAGAAGATGTCCGACCTCAGCACGAAGGTCATTGAGCTGACTTTGGCCAACGAGGCCTATCAAAAGGAGAAGGAGGAAGACTCTACTCTCCTGACGAAGGCCCTTATTGACAATGCCGAGCTTCAGAGGTTGTGGCATTGAAGAAGGAGACAAAGGCGAAGAAGAAGGTGAAGAAGCTCGAGAAGGAGGTCGCTGAGTTGAGGAACGAGCTGGATGACTTGTCCATTGAAAAAGACAAGGTAGATCAAGCTACCAAGGTCGCTTATTAAGACGGCTTTTGTCTTGCTCAGCACCAAGTCTTGGTGAAGTACCCCAACCTCGACCTATCCTTCTTAGCTGCTCTGGACATCCCCGAGGGGCCTCGTTGGGCCTGGTTAAAGATTGATCATCTCAACCTAACCTTTGCTCTGCCTTCGGCATCGAGGTTGCAACAAAGGATGCTGGAGATGGGACATCTCACGAAGGCGGGATCCCTTAGGTGTCCAGGGCTTCGCTTTCTCTTTTTCTTTGTAACCTTTTTCTTGTAATCTCCTCATTGTAACAAGGCTCCTTTTAATAGAATCTCTTTTTTCCTTCTGAAATTTGGCTAAGTCACAAGACAAGTTTTCCTTTAAATAATCTCCGGTTCCAAGGGTTAATTTGACCATTTTCGGTCTAGGATCCTCGGGAAGATATATTTTCGTGCCTCTTATTAACCATGTTCGGTGCAACACTGGTTCTGGTAGAGCTTGGGCCATATTTATTAGCCATGTTTAGCTTACGCGCCTTCAGGGAGAATGTGTGATTTTCGCAAGTAAATACTCGCGCCTTGTTTGGTTAGATTTCTTAGGTGGGGCAATTCTCCTTAGAAAGCTTTTTTGTACTTAGAAATTTCTAAGTGTACAATTTCCTGAAAAAAAAATTCTAAGTATAGAATTTCTTCAGAGTATTTGAATGCCTTGTGTTCTTCAATTCTCCACCTTTAGCATCGCTGAGCTTCTAGACTCCTGGCCGTACCTCATCAAGGACCAAGTAAGGCTCTTCCTAGTTTGCCTGAAGTACTTCGTGAGATGGTCTTCAGGTTCAAACTGTGCCTTTCGGAGAACAAGGTCTCCCTTCATGATTCCTTTTTGCCTGACACAAAGGTTTGCAGCTATGGCTACCCTTTGCTGAAAACTTTTCTTCTAAGCTCGGCCATTTCTCTGTGTTCGTCAATTAGGTTGAGCTTAGTTATTAGCCCGAGGTTGTTTCGTTCTTCGTCAAACACTTGTATCCTAACCGACGGCTGAACCACCTCAATAGGGATAATGCCCTCCATGCCGAAGATGAGTGAGAAAGGTGTCTCACCTGTGGCCCTTCGGGGTGTTGTCCGATCGCTCCATAGCACACTAGGAAGTTCTCCTGGCCATTTTCCCTTTCCTTCCCTCAATCTCTTTTTCAGACCATCTTTTATGGTTCTGTTGGACACCTATACCTGTCTGTTGCTCTAAGGATGAGCTACCGGGGTGAAATGCATTCTTATCCCAAGGTCGGTGATGAATTCTTGGAATCCCTTGTCAACAAACTGGGAACCATTGTCGGCCACTATGACCCTCGTTATGCTGAATCTGCATACAATGCTCTTCCAAATGAATTTTTGTATGTCCTTTGCCAAAATGGTTGCCAGGGGCTCTACCTTCACCCATTTAGTGAAGTAATCTACTACGACCACGCAGAACTTTACTCCTCCGGGTGTAGTTGGGAGTTGCCCGATGAGGACAATGCCCCATACTGGAAATGGACAAGGGTAGTTAGCCAAGGTTATCAATTCCGAGGGTAGCCTCTGGACGTTGGTGTGTCTTTGGCAATTATCAAATTTCTGGACAAACTACCTGGCGTCCTTTCTTAGGGTGGGCCAGAAGTACCCCTGGCGGAGTATTACTCCTGCCAAGGCATCAGTTCCAATGTGGGAACCACAAGCCCCCTCATGGACTTCTTCGAGGACTGTCTCTATGTCCTCTTTGCTGACACAGCTTTGTAGTGGACTCGCGTACCCCTGTCAGTATAAGTCTTCCCCGATTAGGAAATATCGTCCGGAACATCTTCGCACTTTTGCTGCTTCACGAGGGTCTTCGGGAAGCTCCGAGGTTGTAAGATACTTTTTTATGGGGCTTTTCCATGCTCTTTCCGGGGTTGCTATGCTCGGGTGGCTTAGTACTTCAGTGGACTTTTTTGACTTGGCTAGATTATCTGCTTCAGCATTGTCTCAGCTAGGCACGCTCTCAATGTGTACTGCGTCGAACTTCTGAATGAGCTTTGATACAAGCTCGTGATACTTTGCCAAAGTTGGGTCCTTCGCACTATAGTCTCCTGCCATCTGTTGGACCATTAGCTGAGAATCGTTGTGGGCCTTTAGGTTGCTTACGCCAATTCTTCTAGCAAGGCGTAACCCTGCTATGAGGGCTTCATATTCTAGCATATTATTGGTGACGTTAAACCTGAATTTGATGGCTTTCATAACTTCCATACCTTCGAGGCCATGAAGGATTACTCCAGCTCCTTGATATTCAGAGCCAGAGGCCCCATCAACGAATAGAGTCGACTCAGGTTCGTTATTTCTGAGGTCGGGTTGACTTTGTTTGGCAATGGGTACTTTGGCAATGAAATCCGCCAGAGCTTGAGCTTTTATTGCCTTCCTCGGCTGATAGGTAATATCATACTCACCGAGCTCGATGCACCACTTTGAAAGCCTTCCCGAGTGGTCTACCTTCTTCAAGATGTCTCGAAGAGGCAAGTTGCTTCAGACAATATTGGGGCGGCCTTGGAAATATGGACGTAGCCTTCTGCTTGCAAGCACCAAGGAGTAAATAGCCTTTTGTAGGACAGGGTACCTGACCTCGTCACCGTGCAGGGAGTTGTTCACATAATATACTGGTCATTGCTTCACCCACTCCTCCTTCACAAGGACCGAACTCAACGCTTTTTTGGTGACGGCGAGGTATAGTATGAAGGGTTCCGCTTCCCATGGCTGCTGGAGTGTCGACAGACGAGTTAGGTAGACCTTAAGCTCTTCCTAGGCCTTTTGGCAATCTTCATCGCAAGGATGCGGCTCGGTGCCGTGGTCGCCACTATTTTTTACTGCCTTAGTGAGGACTTTAAAGAATGGTTGGCAGCGATCTCCATATCTGGAGATGAATCTGCTGAGGGATGTGATTCTCCCCGTGAGTCTTTACACATCCTTCCTTGTTGTGGGAGTTCAGAATCTCAGTAGGGCCTTGACTTTTCCTCGATTGGCGTCGATACCCCTTTCTGACACCATAAATCCAAGGAACTTACCCGCATTCACCCCGAACACGCATTTTTTGGGGTTGAGACGGATTTCGAACGTCCTCAGCTGGTGGAATGTTTCCTCCGAGTTCGTGATATGACTATTAGGCAGTTTGCTCTTAACTATCATATCATCGACATAGACTTCCATGTTCCTCCCTATTTGGGAGTTGAAGACCCTGTTCATTAACCTCTGGTACGTGGCTCCAGCATTCTTAAGCCCGAAAAGCATTCTAATGTAGCAGTATGTACCAACTTCGGTGATGAAGGCGGTTTTTTCCTTGTCTTTGGGGTCCATCTTGATTTGATGATACCTGATGCGGTCCGGAGGTGTGGAGCTAGCATCTAATGCGGTCTTGTTAGGTGGAGCCAGCATTTCCACTATGCGCAACAGTGTGGGCAGCAGGGGGTCCTGGAGGTGCAAGAAGGTACCCTGAGAGTGTCACCTTAAGTGGTGGCCGGTAACTTCCTGGTACCGTGGTTGGTGAGGACGGGAAAGACTTCTGGCAGGGGAGAAAGCCCAGAGTGGAGATCCTTCAGGGAGACCCGGCTGAAACACTCAGAAAATAGGGGTTAGGAGGCCCCCGGGGTGGTTTTCCGGGGGTGAACCTCCGACACCCATGTCAGTGCTTTTAGAGAGAAGGGGACATAGTAATAAGCACAAGGGACTCTTGCCTGGCGTGACTTTCTGAGGGCTGAAGGGACAGTGATATGATCAAAGAAGGCACAACCAAGGATGGCAAGGATCTATTGAAGATAATTAGTGGACCATTGCCAAGGAAGAAGGCTAAGGAGCTCACTAGTGTACTTTAAGCCTGGATTTTGACAGATTGGCGATGTTCTGGTAGAAAATTCATATCTTGAGCTAAACAGATCAGAATTGAGTAATTCTAGATTCATTCGAAATATAACATCTGGAGCTACAAATCATATGCAGACCATCAAACCCAGTTTGCACGTTAAGGAGGTCCAATTCAGCATCAAAGTCATGATTTACGAGTTATCATTGGTTCAGAAGCAGTTGCAGTATTTTGAGAATATCTTTCTATTTAGAAGTCCATTTTGTGTATTTCAAGTGTGGTTTCGAAGCTAAGAAATATATCTACAACTTTCATGCTTTACATTTTGAGAAATCATGGCTGGATGAAGTTAGAATTTCAGCTTGAAGTTGAAGACACAAGCAGGAACCACCCGAGAAGACTATTTTGGGGTTTTCATGGCCAATCTTGTATTTGTAGTTTATTTTCATTCAAATCCTATTTAGATACATTATTTAGGAAGTTATTTAGGCTATGGAATAGTTTTAAATCGTTTTGGACAAGTGGCATATGCTGCATTCATTAAACTTGTTCAAACTAGGAGTTAGAGTCCTAATTTGACTAGGATTTCCTATGTCTTTGTATCTAGGATTCCTAAGGGACTTAGGCCGCGAATTTTTCCCAATTTTTTACCCTAGTTTAGTGATAGCCAAAGGCTGTCACCTCAATCTGGCCGAATACCCTGCCACAACAACGGCCAGAAGAACTGGCGCTTCCCGGGAATAGGTGGAATCATGCACCTCGGGAGATAGCCTGAGAGCTCCGAGCCTCGGCACGCCAGTAAAACTTGAGGACTCCATTCGCCCCCCAAGGTTGTGAACAACGCACCTTCGGAAAAGTGGCACCAGACATTGCTGCCCGAATATGATATCCCCGAAGGCGGAACCCCCTGGAACTGGGAACCCCCCAACTGAGGGTAGGCTTCCCGAAGAGGCTCTGTCCGAACTAGAGGACGACCTCGCCCAGGGACCTCGGGAGTACGGCAGGCGCATTTAAGGAAGCATTTAAGGAAGCCTCTGACACGTCCCACCACAGACGTAAAAAGTCGCCCTGACGGGCAGACGCCATCAGAATCATATCATGGCCCGTCTCAGCACAAGGCTCGAGGCCATCTAGTTACCAACTATCTGTCCCCTACGCCCAGACGTTCAGGAGCATCCGACCGCACACGTGTCATGATCTGAACGGGCTAGGTATTCCTATATATACAGGAAATAAATACTTGACAGGAGGTTGGCAGGCCGGATATACAGCTCCCACACTCTGAGAAAATACCAGGCGAGACTTTTCTGCCTTTCTCTTTGAGCTAGTGACTTTCTCCTTCTTCCGGCCACCACTGACTTGGGCGTCGGAGGCTCCCCCCCCGGAAAAACACTCCGGGGGGCCTCCTAACCCTGTTTACCAGCTTTTCAGGTACTCTCCTTGGGGCGATCCACCTTCCAGGCGTTCTTCCTCCTAGAAGTCTCCTCAACAGTCATCATGACTCACAACGATGAGGCCTTGGGCCATCATTTGGCGCCGTCTGTGGGAACCCGCTCGCAGATTGCCGTCGTTGAGACTCGGCGTTCTAAGGACAAGGGACTCCCAAGGTCCTCGTCCGCGCCTGAGATACAACCGGCTGCCGAGCAGACACTCCCAGAGACTTCTACGCCCGAGGAGGACCGCCCTCTGGTAATCACCATGAGCTTCTTGAGGGACTTTCAGCGCTCGGTCGTTGCTGAAATGACTCAGCAGATCGACCGAAGATGGCCACAGCAGTCACAGGCCCAGAAACCCTCCTCATCAACACGCCCTCGGGAGAGAAGCCCCAAGTCTACACACCGCAGTTCAGAAAGTGGAGATCCTCGCGGAGAATCATCCATAGAAGATATAGCCCTCAGGAAACGGCCTGTGGGACAAACCGGGTCCAAGCGACCGAGAGTCTCACAGCGAAGTAGTTCGTCGCCCGAGGCGAGGGCCCTGACCCCTCCGCGCCGAACTCGCTCCCCGAAAAGGCGCCGGCGATCTCCCTCCCGCGAAAATGGTCCTAGCGCCACTGCGCTTATGGAAAGGATATTGGCACGGCTGGACAGAGTGGAGAAGCAAGTGACTAGAAAACCCGTTTGGGACAGGCTGTCGGGGGCATTATGCGAAGATTGCTCCCCGTTTATTCACACCGTCGTTGAGGCAGCTATGCCAGGCGACTTCAGAGTGCCTAGGCTGGAGATCTATGATGGCCGGACTGATCCACAGGCCCATCTGACGAAGTACAGGCGGAGCATGATAATGCACGGAGCTGATGACGCTACCATGTGCAAATGCTTTGAAGTCACCCTCACGGGCCCAGCAACAGCATGGTACAATTCGTTGCCCCCAGGGACTATCACTGAGTTTCAGGAGTTGTCCACAGCCTTTACCCAGCAGTTCATTGGGAGCAGGCCGACGGCCAAAATGCCTGTACAGATGTTCGACATAGAGCAGAGAAACGGAGAGACGATCCGAGACTATGTCGAACGATTCAACAGGGAAGCACTCAGCGTCCCGGACTTCCGGCCCGAAATCTGCATCCTCGCTATGACACGGGGCCTTCAGCGTGACTCACAGCTGTTCTACGAGTTCTCAAAGGACCCCCCGGAGACCCTCGGAGAATTTTACCGAAGGGCAGAGCAGCACATGACAGCCGAGGAATTGAGGATGGCGGGGCCGAAGTCTGATCATCACCGCGCCGAAGGGTCCAGCCAGCAAGCTCGGCATCTTTCTGAACATACAGGTCGACCACGGCGAATGCGAGGAGAGAAACCTCAAAGTTTCACACCCTTGAGCACGACACGGACCAACATTCTCATGGCGCTGGAAAGGCAAGGGACGCAGATTCGGCGGCCAAAGGCCATGGCCGCCGATAATAAGAAGAATGCCAAGAAGTTCTGCCAGTTTCATCGCGACCACGGTCATGACACCGAAGACTGCTTCCAGCTGAAGAAGTACATAGAGTCGCTGATCAAACAGGGCCAACTTCGCAAGTACCTGCGGATGCCCTCCCCAAAGGGCAGAAAAGAGGAGGAAGAGAGGGCCGAAAACGAGGACTATGACTCCGACAGGCGGAGAAACAGAAGTCCAAAAAGGCGCCTTCCACCTCCAATAGGGGTCATCCAAACCATCACCACGGGGCTCCCATCCTCGGAAAGAAAGCGGAAGGCCAGAGAAATTGCGGTTATGGAGTATCAAAGTCCATCAATGAAATTGGCTCGCAAAGATGGCTCCACTGTCGTCTTCCCCCACGATGACCCGCTGCTGATAATGGCGAGAATAGGGAACTGGGACGTCAAGAGAGTGTTGCTTGATGATGGCTCAAATGCTGACGTCCTATTCTCGCACTTACTGCCGAGCTTGGGCATCTCCAGCAGCGAGCTGAAACCTGTCACCACGCCCACCTTCGGCGTTGGGCCATCCGAACTACCCGTACTCGGATGGATCGACCTCCCTTTGATGATGAAAGGCACTTCGGTGGACGGAGCAGCTGAGTTGTACGCGTCCACAATGGCAAGATTCATCGTCATGGATGTCCCGTCTTCGTACAACGCCATCCTTGGAAGGCAGACTCAGGGGAACCTGCACATTCGCCCCGATGTGAAGTACTTGACTGTCACATTCGCCACCAAGGATGGAGATGCAGAGGTCTTCATCGACCAGGCCGAGGTAAGAAAGGTGTTTGTAAAAACACGAAAGGCTCCGGCAAACAACTCTACACAAACAGTGGAGGCAAAGGCGCAGGAGAAAGGCAAAGAAGGAGATCCCCCAGAAGCAGAAACGGAAGCAGTAGATCTTGTCCCAGGACAATCTACCCGAATAGGGAAGAGCTTGGCCAAAGGTGATAAGGAAAATCTTGTATCCTTTCTGCTAAAAAATAAAGATCTGTTTGCCTACTCGCCGAAAGACATGCCAGGAGTGAACCCTGGCATAATACAGCACAGCCTCAAAGTAAGCCCGGAAGCAAAACCTATCAAGCAAAAGAAACGAAGCATCTCAGCCCACAAAAACAACTTCGTGAAAACCAAAGTCCAGCGCCTATTGGATGCTGAAGTTATCAGGGAGGTAAAATACCCCGAATGGTTAAGCAACGTGGTCATTGCCACAAAAGAAGGTAGCAGCAAACTCCGGATGTGCATTGATTTCAGAAACTTGAACGATGCTTGCCCGAAAGACTCATTTCCCCTCCTGCCAATAGATCAACTGGTAGATTCAACGGCCGAATACGGGCTCCTGAGCTTCCTAGATGCCTTCAGTGGCTACCATCAGATAAGGATGGACCCCGAAGATGAAGAGAAAACTGCCTTCATCACCGAGGGAGGAACGTACTGCTATATCAGAATGCCCTTCGGGCTGAAAAATGCAGGAGCCACCTACCAGAGACTGATGAACAAGGTCTTTAAAGACCAAATGGGGAGAAACATGGAAGTATATGTTGATGATATGATAGTAAAAAGCAAGCTGCCCGGCTACCACGCTGCAGATTTGGAGGAAACCTTCCAAAAGCTCAGAGCCTTCGGGATTCACCTTAACCCCGAGAAGTGTATCTTCGGGGTGACGTCGGGAAAATTCCTTGGGTACATGGTATCCGAAAGAGGCATCGACGCCAATCCTGAGAAGATTAAGGCTCTGCTTGAGTTCCGAACTCCTGCCACAGTTAAAGACGTGCAGAGACTAACCGGAAGAATAACCTCTCTGAGCAGGTTTATTTCCAGGTACGGAGATAGGTGTAGACCTTTCTTCAAAGTCCTCACAAAGGCAGCAAAGATGGAAGGCGACCTCGGAAGAAACAATCATCCCTGGGATGAAGATTGCCAAAAGGCCTGGGAAGAACTCAAAGTCTACCTGGCCAGCCTGCCGACTCTGCGACAACCTCAGGAGGGAGAACCCCTCGTACTGTACCTCGCCGTCACAGAAAAGGCCGTGAGCTCGGTCCTGGTGAAAGAAGAAGGGCCGAAACAATGGCCGGTCTACTACGTCAGCAAGTCCCTGCATGGCACCGAAGTCAGGTACCCTTTGCTTCAAAAAGCTATATACGCCTTGGTGCTTGCAGGAAGAAGACTGCGACCATATTTCCAGGCTCACCCCATCATCGTCCGAAGTAGTCTACCACTACGGGATGTTATGAAGAGAGTTGATCATTCGGGAAGGCTCTCCAAGTGGTGCATAGAGCTTGGCGAACACGAAATCACGTATGAGCCTCGGAAGGCCATAAAAGCCCAAGCATTGGCAGATTTTATCGCCGAAATACCCGCCACTGAGGAGAACCACTCAGATCCGAAAGAAGGTGAGCCAAAATGGACCTTGCATGTTGACAGAGCCTCGGGGTCCGTACACCAGGGAGCTGGAATAGTTATCAGAGGACCCGAAGGCCTAGAGGTGATGAAGGCTATCAAGTTCAGCTTTAACGTCACCAATAATGTGGCTGAGTATGAAGCCCTCATAGCGGGATTACGCTTGGCCAGAAAGATTGGCGTGAGAAACTTAAGGGCTCACAGCGATTCCCAGCTGGTAGTTCGGCAGACGGCAGGAGATTATGGGGCGAAGGACCCAATCTTGGCAAAATACCACGAGCTGGTAAGAAAACTCATCCAAGAGTTTGACGCCGTGCGGATCGAAAATGTACCCCGGCGGAATAACACTGAGGCAGATTGCTTAGCGAAGTCCAAAACATACACCGAGATGCTAGACCATCCAAGCATCTCCGTTCTAAGCGTAACGACCTCGGGAATGTGGTGGAAGGACCTCATAAAGAGATACCTCGTAGAGAATGAGCTTCCCGAAGACGCCGGCAATGCTGCAAGACTGCGAAGACGCGCCGGAAGATTCTTCCTGATTGGTGAAGAGTTATATCGGCAAGGATATGCAAATCCGTTGCAGAGATGTGTGGGCGAAGAGGATATTGAGATGGTCCTCGAAGAAGTCCACGAAGGCATGTGCGGCTCGCACATTGGAACTGATGCCCTTGCAGCAGTGATACTCCGCCAAGGATACTTCTGGCCTACCCTGAGAAAGGACGCAAGGCAGTTCGTCCAGAAGTGCGGTAGTTGCCAGAGACATGCAAAAATCCAGAGGATACCCTCGGAAATGGTAACGTCAGCAGACTATCCTTGGCCCTTCGCAGTCTGGGCTATAGACCTCATTGGGTCACTCCCCACAGCGCCCGGAGGCGTGAAATTCTGCGTGGTAGCAGTGGACTATTTCTCAAAGTGGGTAGAGGCAGAACCACTAGCAACTATCTCGGCAAAAGAAGTGCAGAAGTTCGTATGGAAGAACATCGTATGCAGATTTGGCATACCGAGGGTACTAGTAGCTGATAATGGATCCCAGTTCATAGACAAAGGATTCCAGGAATTCATCAGCGACCTCGGAATAAAGATGCACTTCGCCCCAGTAGCTCACCCCCAAAGCAATGGGCAGGTGGAAGTATCAAACAGGACCATAAAAGATGGCCTGAAAAAGAGACTTGGGGAAGCCAAGGGGAAATGGCCAGGAGAACTCCAAAGTGTATTGTGGAGCTACCGAACGACGCCACGAAGAGCCACAGGGGAAACTCCCTTCTCACTCGTCTTCGGAACAGAGGCCATTATCCCAATAGAGATAGTTCAGCCTTCAATACGGGTGCAAGTATTTGATGAAGGCGGAAACGACCTCGGTCTGAGAACTAAGCTCGACCTTGTGGCCGAACACAGAGAAATAGCCGAGCTGAGAAGAAAAGCTTTCCAGCAAAGAGTGGCCGTGGCTATCAACTTAAAAGCCAGGCCAAAAGAAATCAAAAAAGGAGACCTCGTTCTCCGAAAGGCCGACTTTGCACCCCGAAGGCCATCTCACGGAGTACTTTGCGCAAATTGGGAAGGACCTTATCTGGTTCTCGCCGAAGTACGAAAAGGCGTGTACAAGCTTGGCGACGCCGAAGGTGTAGAATTGAAAAACACTTGGCATTCAGACGCCCTGAAAAAATTCTACGCCTAAGGTTGAGCGGAAGAAATATATTGTACAAAAAATATTCTAAGTACAGGGTGGTCCGGAGAAGAATGGTCCAGGACAAAATTCCGCGAAGGTGCTCGCCACGAAAAAAGCAGATATGACTTCCCGAAGTCCGTTGAGCCACTATGCTCGGGAAAAAGGGAAAGCAAGAATCTCGCAAAAGTACACGCCAAAACAAAAGCAGAGGTAATTTCCGAACACCCTTGAGCGAACGTGCTCGGGAAAAAGGGAATGAGCAATCTCGTGAAAATTTTCCTAAGTCCCTTGAGCAAATATGCTCGGGACAATAGGAAGACAGAAAAATTTGGCTGAAGGTTTTCCGAAGGCCCTTGAGCGAACATGTTCGGGATAAAAGGAAACAAAAAGCCTGCAAAAGACTTAGCCAAATTTTTACAAACTTTCCAGAAAGTCTCTTGAGCGAGCACGCTCGGGACAAAGGAAGGTAAAAAGTTTCTTTGGTTGCAGGTTTTCCGAAAGTCTCTTGAAGCAAACGTGTTCGGGACAGTGGAAATGAAGAAACTTGCAAGAAAGGACTTAGCCAAAAGATTGTTCATTTAGAGTAAATCGCCTTACAAAAGAAGTGCCCAAAGAAGGAGCACAAAGGAGAAAAATAAGATGAGCCCTAAAGCAAACTAGGGAGAGCCGGGCGGACGAAGACCAGGAAGCTTCAGATGCTCGACCTTGGACCACTGCCACCGAGGTCCCTCAGGAATATTTAGGCCCTCCAGAAAAGAGAGGTCCAAATCTGGGAACCTCTGCAGCACCTGGTGCCGAGCGAGGCAGAAGCCGTCCTGAAAGGCGACCTTGGCCATGTCATCAGAAGTACGTTTTTGAACGCCAAGGACATTGACCTCGTCCCTCAGCTCAGCAACCTCCTCTTCGAGCTCGCTTATCCCCAGCGTCTCTCCGGACTCCTTCTTCAGAGCCTCGACCTCGGCTTGAAGAGCATTGTTCTCGTCCGTCAACCTCGACGCAAGACTGTCGGAAATAGCCTTGTCCTTGACAAGATCTTCATTGGCGGCGAGCAGCCCCTTTACTTGGTCGCCGAGGTCGGCAATCTTCCGGGAGGAGTCCTTTTCAAGTTCTTCTCTTTTCTTCGAGAACTCCTCCCGAACGGCAGCAAGTTGCTGAGAACAATCCGCTGTCAGATGCTGGTTGCTGGCGATCACCTTCGCAAGCGAAGCCTTCGCTTCACTGAGTTCCCGCGAAGTCACATCCTTGGAGGCAGCCTGTCTGGCCACCCGAACTCGGAGATAACCAGCGTACTCCAGCAGCTACGGCAAGGCAAAAGTCCAGGTTAGTACAAGTCTAAACACTTAGAAAATTGAGGAAAAAAAAGTGTAAAGACTATACCTGAGCAGCATGCTCGGTGACTTTTGCGGCGAGGGTATTATCCCCCGGGTGAGCCGTCGCAATGGCCCGGAAGGAGGCGTCAGTGGTGATTCTCTTCCAAATCTCTTTTGTCATCTTCGGACAATCGTCGGAGAACAAATTCATATCCTCCGTGATTGACCAAAAGGGCTCCAAGGGGATCTTCCCCTCAGGGATTGTGGCATCGCGCAGGGCCCGTTTCCTCTCATGAATGGCCCTCCAGCCAGCAGTAAGAGGCTCCCCTGAAAGTGAGAAGGAAGTTAGGAGCAGAAGAAAAATTCGCGAACGGAAAAGGAGCTGAACTTCTCCTAAAGGCATACCTGGAGGAACCTCGGAGACAGTGTCCTCGGGATCCTCGGGCCCCTCGGAAGAAAGACCCTTACCCTTCTGCCGGTACCGCTCCTCGACGGTGGGTACTTCTACCACTACAGTGTTTCTGGGGGCCTCGAGGTCGAGAGAAGGCACCTCGGCGGAAGTAGCGGGGACCTCGGCCGGTGGAATTTCAACAAGACCAGCGTCTTCGCCAGCTTCTTCTTCCAAAAGCTCTGGCTGAGAAGGCTGGAGAGCCTTCCTAGCTCGCTTCGCCGAGGGTCCCGCCCCTGTCGTCTTCCTTCTTCGGGAAGCCGCCTTCTTTGTCTGCTCCCCCTTCTCCACTTGGCCAGAAAAGAGGGCCTTGTAATAAGCGGCAGCCCCATCGCCCATCTCTGAAAAAGAGAAGAAATATCAGCGGTAAGTCAGAGGAAAAAGTATAAAGGGATGGAAGATTACTCACTTTCGGCAAAAGTTTCGAAAGAAGTCTCCCCCTTAAGGAGCTTGACCAGCCAGGAGTCTTTCCCGGCGATGGCGGGAGCGGGCATATTGAGGTCAGTCACGTGCTCCTTAACCACTTTCAGCTCCCGAAGGACTTCTTCGGTCTTCAACCTCCAGTTGATAGGAAAGGGGTAAAGAGCACGAGGAGAGACCTCGGGAGCCCAGTCAGCGACTGCCCGAATGCGGGCGTCGAAATCCGCGAACACGGAAGCCAACGGTGGGGTCAGCAGCATCCTCGGATCAACGACGTCTGCGTTCAGCACTCCCTGAGCCCATCTGGTCGGGGCATCAGACTAGTTCTTATCCACCTTGAGGAAAAAGAACTTAGGCTGCCACCCCCGCCAGTTATCCTTCATGTCGAAGGTGAAGGTGAATTTTTTGCTCCCGGATCCCCGAGGCAGCAGGAAATAGAAGCCACCCTTCGGGACCACATAGAGCTTGTAGTACTGCATGAAAATGATGAAGTGGGGCTCTATCCCGAACACGCCACACATGCAGAGGTAGGCGTTAAAATAGCAGTACGCGTTCGGGGGAAGCTGGTTCACAGCAATGCCATGGAATTGGCAGAACTCGCAAACCACCTTCGGGGGAGGATACCGAAGACCGGCCTTCAGTTGGGCTCGGAAGACGGTAACCTCGTCGCCACGGTTTGAAAAAGCAAAATGGCTAGAACGAGGCAGTCTGGTCACAGCGTAAGACGGAAGAAAGAATTTTTTCTTCCACCTCTCTAGTTTTTCGGGGGTGGTACAGCAAGGATGGGCCAGAAGAGGTTTCCAGCTCTCGGGAACAGGCATCGCAGACATGAAAAAGAGTTTGAGATGGAAAAGAAAATAGTTTCCAGAAAAAACTCAGAAGACGAGTTTGGAAAAAACAACAGTTTTCCAGAAAAACTCAGAAAAACAGAGGAATCAAGTACTCTGGAAATCAAAACCCACCAAAAGATTTGCCTGAGGACGCCGTTGTGAAAGTTGGTAGGAAAAAGCTCTGATTAAAGAAGCTCCGCCACAGAAAGCAAGATAAAACGCAAGAACAGAGGGCAGAGCAGAAAAAGAGCAGAAAAACAGTAAGTGGGACTTATGATGGAATGGGCTATTTATAGGCCAAAGGTGGGTAACCGAAGCAACATCATAAGTACCCATTGGAGGCGAACCGTCGCCGTAACTGCCCGCTGCACCCGAAAAGGCGCGCCCTCTGTAAATGACGCGCCTCTCCTCCAATGGCAAGAAGCCACGTGTCAACCGCTGCGCAGAAATGGGGGACGTGCCTCCCCAAACGTGCCTGGAAAACCGGGACACGCCTCCTGATTGGGACACGTCGTTTGACATCCCTGAGAAATGGAGACGCGCCGCTCAGTCTGACACGCTTGGCTATCAGACCTGCAGAAATAAAAAGCAGGCCACCTCGAGGACACCAAGAGACAGGCTATGGCTGAACAGCCCATGACTTTTGGGCAAGAGGTGTATCTTCGGTACAGGCTTTGCCTCGGAGACACCAAAGAATAGGCCAAGGCCGAACAGCCCAGACCCTCGGGCAAAAGGTGCGACCTCGGAACAGGTTATGCTTCCCAACAAGACTCCCAACGGCAACCTCGGAAAGAGATGCAAACCGAAGTCTTCACTTCGGCTTTCCAGAGGGGGGCATGTGATAGCCAAAGGCTGTCGCCTCAATCTGGCCGAATACCCTGCCACAACAACGGCCAGAAGAACTGGCGCTTCCCGGGAATAGGTGGAATCATGCACCTCGGGAGATAGCCTGAGAGCTCCGAGCCTCGGCACGCCAGTAAAACTTGAGGACTCCATTCGCCCCCCAAGGTTGTGAACAACGCGCCTTCGTAAAAGTGGCACCAGACATTGCTGCCCGAATATGATATCCCCGAAGGCGGAACCCCCTGGAACTGGGAACCCCCGAACTGAGGGTAGGCTTCCCGAAGAGGCTCTGTCCGAACTAGAGGACGACCTCGCCCAGGGACCTCGGGAGTACGGCAGGCGCATTTAAGGAAGCATTTAAGGAAGCCTCTGACACGTCCCACCACAGACGTAAAAAGTCGCCCTGACGCGCAGACGCCATCAGAATCATATCATGGCCCGTCTCAGCACAAGGCTCGAGGCCATCTAGTTACCAACTATCTGTCCCCTACGCCCAGACGTTCAGGAGCATCCGACCGCACACGTGTCATGATCTGAACGGGCTAGGTATTCCTATATATACAGGAAATAAATACTTGACAGGAGGTTGGTAGGCCGGATATAGAGCTCCCACACTCTGAGAAAATACCAGGCGAGACTTTTCTGCCTTTCTCTTTGAGCTAGTGACTTTCTCCTTCTTCCGGCCACCACTGACTTGGGCGTCGGAGGCTCCCCCCCCGAAAAAACACTCCGGGGGGCCTCCTAACCCTGTTTACCAGCTTTTCAGGTACTCTCCTTGGGGCGATCCACCTTCCAGGCGTTCTTCATCCTAGAAGTCTCCTCAACAGTCATCATGACTCACAACGATGAGGCCTTGGGCCATCATTTAGGCCTATATAAAGGCACACATTCTGGGTGTAAACACACAGAAAAATTTCGAAATAATATTTCTCTTTGGAGAGGTTTTCTCTTCGGTTCTTTGTGGACTGCCTTGGTGCACAAGTGTGCTTGTGTTCTTGGAGTTCTATACTTCTCGTTTGTAATCATAGGTTGATTAGGGGTGAGGGTTTCAAATCCAGTCTCTTTGATGTCTTGTGGAGCTTGAAAAACAACTTGGGCGCGTTTCATGGTCTTTATACCATCGGGGTTCGCATCAGAGAGTTTTCAGGCAGAGAGAGGAGAGCATCCCCTTGTCCTTTTGGTCCACCGGGCGGAGAACCCCCTGCCTGTGACCATTTCCCTGGTCTATAAGAGAGGAGGTAATCCCTTCAGATTGTGACACGTGTATGGACGGATGGTGTTCGTATTTTTGGGCGTGGAGGCCCCTAGCCATCTACAGGCTCCTCGGGCCGCGAGCCGTAGTAGGTGTAGCCTTGTGTGACAGGACGTATGCTGCGATGCCGTGTCAGAGTGTGCCTGGGGGTGGCGTGTCGGAGACGTATATGAGCGGAGTGTCAGAGACTCCTTGGTGGCTCTTGCCGTACAATCGAGGTCCCTTTGGTTGATGTCTCACTTCAGGGTGAGCGGCCCTTTCCCGGAGTCGGGCTAGAACTTCGGTGTCTACGTCTTCAAGGGGTTTCCCCCGCAGGTGGTGGTTGGTCTTTCTCCCACAAAGCTGGTTCGGTCGCCCTCCCGAAGGAGGCGCTATGCTGGCTCCCGAAGTCAAAATTTGGTCAGCTACCGAGGTCGTGCGCCTCAGGTGTATGACTTCCTTTACTCCAGAGTCCTTTCTGAGGTCGTATGCCTCAGGTGTCTGGCTTCCTCTTTCCCGTGGTTGATAGGTGGTCAGGGCGATAGCACTTTAGCTATCCCATACCCCCCTTGGAAAAGCCGAAGTAGAGACTTCGGCAAGTAGTCCTTTTGGTGTCTGTCTATCGCCCAACTGCCAGTTTTGACAGGACGACCTCGTGGGCTCCCGCAGGCGCATGTGGTAGTATGTCCATTTCGGTCGAACAGGGCGGCACGGAGCCTTGAACCCCGGACCTTATGGATTTGCACTCGGAGTATGACGTCGATTGGGGAGGTGCTTCGCCACCTAGGTGACAAGCCTCGTTTGGACAGATGTCATCTATCCATGCTTCGGTGTTCTCGAGATACCCAACTTTTTATTTTTCCCGCCATAGGCTAGTGAACCGTCGTGTCTTGAAACTAGTCATGCCAGTCTCGAGCAGCGTGCCCGAGTTTTCTGGATGTCAGAAAATGCATCCTAGTTTTTCGTGCCGGGCGACACGTGGCAGGCATCAGTTGGGATGGGCATGCCTTTTTACGCGCAAAGGGCTATTATGGCGACGTTTGGCCTTCGCGCAGCATTTATGACACCCTTTTGGCTACCCTTCCTCAATCCATTTAAGCCTTCCTCCTGTCATACTCTTCATTTGTGTTTCTTTGCTCTCACTTTGCTCTCGCTTTTTTCTATGCCTTTTTCTCCTATTTTGCGGCAGTTTTAGTGGCAGAGCGATTTCCGGCAATCTTTCACGATGGAGTCCTCAAACCCAGACTTCGGTAAGACTTTTGGTGGGTTCTGATTTCTAGAGTTCCCTCAGTTTCTGCTTTTCTTTTCACTTTTCAAAGTCATTTTTCCTTTTTCCGAAATCATTTTCCCCCTTTTTTTGAAGCTATTTTTCGGTCAACCATGCCTATTCTCGAGAGCTGGCAACCTCTTATGTCTAACCCTTGTTGCACCACTCCTGAAAAATTAGAAAAGTGGAAGACCAAATTTTTCGTTCCCTCAAATGCCATCACAAGGTTACCTCACCTTGGCCAGTTTATCTTTATGAATCGGGGTGACGAGGTTACCGTTTTCTGAGCCAAACTAAAGGCTGGACTTCGGTTTCTTCCTGCGAAGATGATTTGCGACTTTTGCCAATTTCATGGCATAGCCGTGAATCAGCTTCCTCCCAACTCATTTTGCTATTTCAACACCTTTCTCTGCATGTGCGGGATCTTCGGGGTAAAACCCCATTTCATCCTGTGCATACAGTATTATAAGCTCTTTCCGGTTCTGAAGGGTGGCTTTTATTTCATGCTACCTCGGGGATTTGGGAGCAAGAAATTTATGTTCACCTTCGCTACCAAGGATAGCTGGAGAGGGTGGCAAAGGAAGTTCTTCTTCCTGAAGGTGGCGGAGGCCTAGTCGCACGTCCCGACTAAGTGGGTCGGGGAAAGCTGGAGGCGGATGTCATGGATCCCAGGAAGCTGCTAACTCCCGAGTTAGCGGTGAAGTTTGGGGACTTTGACAGACGAATCCGTGCTGTCGCCGACTGGGATGCCGAGGTCCCTTCACGCTCTCTCTACCCTTTCCCGATCATGTGGAAACTCATGACTGAGGATGTCCTTCGGGAGTTGGGGGTGGTTACGGAGCACAAGATGGATCTCAGCATGCCAGCTCCTGCTACAGAGGGGAAGAACTCTTGGCTGGTGAAGCTCCTCCAGAGCAAGCTTACTTACGAAGCCTTTTTTGAAAGTAAGTTTCTTTCAAAGTTTTTTCAGCATAAATGCCTGTGGACTTACACTGATTTCTTCCCTCTTTTTCAAAGATGGGCGACGAGTCTGCCTCCTACTACAGGTCTCTCTTCCTTGGTCAGGCCGAGAAGGGAGAACAAAAGAAGATGCGCAAGGCTTCTAGGAGCGGATCATCTTCGGCAAAGAAGGCCAAGAAGGACACCCCTCTTCCCCCTCTGGAGGACGTTTCGGAAGTCGGCGATGTTATTACAACTTCCACCATGTTTGGCGATGTCATTGCAACTTTTATAGAGGTTGCCACTTTCTCCAAGCCTGAAACTGCAGGGGGGGTTCTTGCCGAGGTGGCCGTTCCTATCCTTCCAAGTCCCGCCATGTCGGTGGATTTGTTGGGCTCTTTGGCTGATCTTTCTGCCTAAGATTTAGAAAAGCGCCGAAGGGCCAAGGGCAAACATGTTCCTGCCGACGTGGAGGAGGTCGGTGACTCTGATGATGACTGTGCCGAGGTCGCGCCATGTTTGTCTCTTTTTCCCTGCAATCAACTTACATTTTTTATAATCAAGGAATTTTTACCTGATAAGATGCATGTTTCTTTTTGCAGAGGATCCGGCGCCCTTGGCTTAGAACATTGAGCTCGCCCGAAGGAGGGATCTTCGGTATTCTCATGTCCCAAAGGACAAAGTCCCAAGGGAGCCATTCTAGTCTTTCACGGTGGACATGAATCTGTTCTCTGAGGATTGTCGGGAAATGGCTCCCCAAATGGTGAGGGGCGTGCTTACTCAGGCATCCTTCAAGGCAGTTGCCGAGGAGGAGTGTGCCTTCGAGGATGCCCTTGCTGCAAAAGTTTCCCAGCATGCTGCTCAGGTAACTCTTCAAGCTCTTCATTTTTCCTTCCACCTTTTTGCCTAAGTGTTTCTGGATTTCCTTGTGCAAATTTCGCTAAGTACCTTCTCTTTTTTTGCAGCTTTTGGGGTATAGTGGATACCTCCGAGCTTGGGCAACAAAGCAGTCTTCGGACCGAGCTTGGGCTGAAGACATATTGGAGAAGGCCAAAGTTTTTTATGCCAACTTGGTGCTGACGAACACCAAGTTGAGCCAAATATGGAAGGAGAAGATTGCCAGTCTTCGGGAAAAGTTCTTGAAGGGCCAAGAGGGGCTCTTGAAGGATTTTTCCAAGAAGATGTCCGACCTTGGTGACAAATTAATCAGCCTGGCTTCGGCCAACGAGACCCTTCAAAAGGAAAAGGAAGGGGAGTCTGCCCTTCTGGCGAAGGCAATGGCTGAAAATGCTGAACTCCAGGCCAAGGTCGACTTGCTGAATGAGGGTTCGAAGAAGAAGAAGAAAACTGAGGAGCTAGAGAAGGAGATTTTTGACCTTCAGCAGGAGGTTTCGGATCTTCAACATGAGGCGGACGAGTTGGACGTTGAAAGAGGCAAAGCCGTCCAGACGTCCAAGGTTGCTTTTCAGGATGGCTTCTACCTAGCCCGTTATTAGTTTCTGAAGAAGTATCCGGACCTCGATCCTTCCTTTTTGGCTGCCCTGGATATTCCCAGGGGGCCTTGGTGGATGTGGTCAAGAGTCGAGTTCCTTAACCTGCCGTTTCCTCCTCCTGCACCGAAGGTGGCAACAAAAGATTCAGGAGCCGAACCTTCTCATGACGCCGGGGGCCCTTAGATATTCTAGGACCTTTGCCTTCTTCTTTTTTTTTGGACTCTTCTTCTTGTGATCTTCTCCTTGTATCAAGACCTTCTTCAATGAATTTTCCTTCATTATTTTGGCTAAGTCTTTTTGAGCAATTTTTGTTTCCCAATTGTCACGACCACTTTCGGTCAAAGGACTTCGGTACTTTTTTTGCTCATTTCGTCGGCCATTCTTTGGGCTGTCTTTCACGGTTGGCGAAGTTCCTTTGTAGGTAAATTTTAGCCTGCCCTTTGTCGGCCGTGTTCGGTAGACTTGCCCTTTTTTGGGCATATAACCCAACTAACTTTGGAAGGAATAGGAGACTTTCGGGAGTCCATAATTCAGCTTTGTTCGGGGAACATTCTCAGACAGGGAAAAACTTTTTGTACTTAGACAAATTTCTAGCTTTCACCATTTCTTGTCTAAAAATTCTAAGTGTAGAATTTCTTTAAGGCGCCCGACTGCCTTGTATTTTTTAGTTTTCCTTCTTCGGTGTTGCCGAGCTTGTATACTCCCTTTCAGACCTCGTTTAGGGCCAAATAAGGTCCTTTCCCATTTGGCCGAAGTACCCCATAGGACGGCTTTTGGGGTTCTAATTCGGCCTTTCGGGGGCAAGGTCTCTTTTTCCTTATTCCTTTTCGCCTATCATGCAGGTTTGCACTTGTGGCCATCTTTTGCCGAAAACGCTCTTCTTTCTGGCTTGGTTCGTCGGCCATCCTTCATCAAACATCTGTATGATGGCTGAACTACTTCAAATGGATAGTGGCTTTTGTACTGGAGATAAGTGACAACTCCTTAGTACAATAGGAAGTTCCCTTGGCCACTTTTCCCTTTGCATCTCTTATAGTCCCTCTTTTATAGCTCTTTTGGCAACTCTACTTGTCTGTTCCTCAGGGGCTGAGCTAGTGGGCTGGAGTGCCTTTTTATTCAGAGGTCAGTGACGAATTCTTGAAATCTTCTGTCCATAGACTGGAAATCATTACTGGCCAGTGTCACCGTCAGTATGCCAAATTACTATACTATGTTCTTCCAGACGAACTTTTTGTGCACCTTTTGCCGGCATGGTTGCTAGGAGTTCTGCCTTACCCCACTCAGTGAAGTAGTCCTCTGCTATCACGCAGAACTTCACATCTTCGGGTGCTGTTTGGAGTGGCTCGGTGAAATCTTTCCGAGGTTATCCGCTCCGAAGGCAGTCTTCGGGTGCTGGCGTGTCTCAGCGCATTTTCACACCTCTTGGATGAATTGTCCTGCACCCATTTTACCGATATATCTTAATAACGGAATTGCGTACCTTTGCCTGTATAGCATTTCCTTAATCAGGAAATATCGTCCGGGATGTCTTCGCACTTCCTGCCTCTTCATGAGGATTTTTGGGACTTCTTTGGTCGCGAGATTCCTCTTTGTAGGATCTTTCTGCCTTTTGTGCGAGGTTATTATACCTAGCGTTGCCATGCTCGGATGGCCCAACACTTTTGGTAATCAAATTTGGTCATCTTGGCGGCCTCCTTGCCTTCGGGCCCCTAAGGGGGTATCCTAGCGCCCTGATGTTCTACGCTTGGGGTCCCACTGACAAGGAGTTTCCACTCTGGATGTACCTTCACTCTGTCTCCTCTGTTGGTTTCAGCCTTCCCTTCTTCTGGGAATTCAGCAATGCAATCTGCCAGTACCTGGGCGTTCATTGCCTTTCCAGGCTTATACGTGATGTAGTACTCTCCGAGTTTGATGCACCATTTCGATAGTCTTTTCTGAATGCTCTACTCTTTTTTCGCAGCGTTGCGCGGAGGCGGGTCACTTCGGACAACGGTCATGTCCTGGGAAGTAGAGTCGGCGCCTTCTGCCCGTAAGTAAAGACGTAAACAACCTCTCGGGCCAATGGGTTCTGACTTCGTTGCCGAGGAGATGGCGATTTTTTCCTCGAGTACAGAACTCTTTTGGCGGGGAGGTCTGGGTCATCCCGACCCTGCTTTTGCTGTAGGTTATACTCCGACGAGCATGGTTCCCGCCGAGGACTCATCCGTTGATCTCCTTTTTCCCAATTCTTGTGAATTGGCATGGGACTCTCCACTCCACGAGGTACTGATGAGGAGGGCCTTCAGCCTGAATTTTTGCTGTGGCCTTCTTTGGTTTGACTACTACGTCATTTTGACCACGCCAAGGCATGGGAATTCGCACAGGAAGCCTATGGTAATCGTCAGAGGACATTCACCCTCGGGCAGGGAAATCCATGCTGCCATTATTTGGTTGCCCGTTGAATCTCTGGCACGGACGAAGACCTCGGGAGTCCCCTCTCCTTAGAACGCCGAGCTTCAACTTTCAGCAACCTGGGAGTGAGTTCCCACAGACCGCGCCGGATGATGCGGTCTAGAGGTGCGAAGCCAGCATCTGATGCGGTCCGGTAAGGTGGTGCCAGCATCTCCACTGTGTGCAGCAGGTGCAAGAAGGTACCCTGAGAGGGTCACCTTAAGTGGCGGCTGGCAGCTTCTTGGTACCGTGGTTGGTGAGGATGGGAAAGACTTCCGGCATGGGAGAGAGCCCGGAGCGGAGATCTTTCAAGGAGACCTGGCTGAAACACTCAGAAAACAGGGGTTAGGAGGCCCCCAAGGTGGTTTTCCGGGGGGAACCTCCGACGCCCAAGTCAGTGCTTTTAGAGAGAAGGGGACATAGTAATAAGCACAAGGGACTCTTGCTTGGCGTGTTTTTCTGAGGGCTGAAGGGAGAGTATTCAGGCAGAGAGAAAAGAGCATCCCCTTTGTCCTTTTGGTCCTCTGGGCGGAGAACCCCCTGTCTGTGACCATTTCCCTGGCCTATAAGGGAGGAGGTGATCCTTTCAGATTGTGACACGTGTATGGACAGATGTGTTCGTATTTTTGGGCGTGAAAGCCCTAGCCATCTATAGGCTCCTCGGGCCGCGAGCCGTAGTAGGTGTAGCCCTGTGTGATAGGATGTATGTTGTGATGCCGTGTTAGAGCGTGCCTAGGGTGGCGTGTCGGAGACGTATATGAGCGGAGTGTCAGAGACTCCTTGATGGCTCTTGCCGTACAACCAAGGTCCCTTTGGTTGATGTCTCACTTCGGGGTGAGAGGCCCTTTCCTGGAGTCAGGCTGGAACTTCGGTGTCTACATCTTCAGGGGGCTTTCTCCCGCAGGGGGTTGTTGGTCTTTCTACCCTGAAGCTGGTTCGGTTGCCCTCCCGAAGGAGGCGCTACGCTGGCTCCTGAAGTCAGAATTTGGTGAGCTACCGAGGTCGTGCACCTCAGGTGTATGACTTCCTTTACTTCAGAGTCCTTTTCGAGGTCGTATGCCTCAGGTGCCTGGCTCCCTCTTTCCCGTGGTCGGTAAGTGGTCAGGGTGATAGCACTTCGGCTATCAATACCCACTAAAGGTGTCGAGGAAACTCAGGAGGCCATACTCGGCGGTTGAGTCCACCAACTAGTCTATTGGCGGCAGTGGATATGAATCTTTAGGGCAAGCATCGTTCACATTTCGGAAGTTGATGCACATTCGAAGTTTGTTACTTCCTTCCTTTGTGGCGATAACCACGTTACTAAGCTATGTTGTTCTTATGCATCGAGAGGGGCTTTTTTTGTTGGATGGGCATTGCCACTGGGCGCACCTTAAGGCTATGTTGGATTATGTGAGGGTCTACCACAGGCATGTCCTTCGTCGAGTAGGTGAATAGATGTTTGTTCATTAATAGGAAAAATACAAGTTTTTCCTTGTCACCTTCGGCCAATTTTTTCCCCATTCGGCTACTTCGGCCCAGGACAAGTTCTATATCTTCTATTTCTATTTTCTCGGGGTCTTCTGTTTCTTGTCTCTTTCCCTCCCTAACGAGCATGACCTTTGCTTCCGCAATTTGTGAGCAGCTCTTTGCTGGGGCCTTTCTTGCTTTGACAAACACCTTTCTCACTTCCCCTTGGTCAATGAAGATCTCAGCATCTCCATCCTTTGTGGCAAAGGTGACAGTCAAGTATTTCACATGTGGGCGAATGTGGAGGCTTCCTTGCATCTGTTTCCCAAGGATGGCATTATATGATGAAGGGACATCTATGACGATGAACCTTGTCATTGTGGAAGCAAAAACCTCATCCTTGTTCTGTGGTGAAGTTCCCTTTAACATCAGAGGAAGGTCAATCCATCCGAGGATAGAGAGTTCAGACGGACCCACTCCGAAGGTAGGGCAGGTGACAAGCTTGAGATCGCCGTTTGGGATACCTAAATTCGTCAGTAGATGAGAGAATAAGACGCCAGCGTTAGAACCATCGTCGAGGAGTATTCTTTTGACGTCCCAACTCCCTATCCTTGCCATGACTAGAAATGGGTCATCATGAGGGAATACTGTGGTAGACCTATCTTTCCGAAGAAGCTTTTTTGATGGGTTACCGTATTCCATCATCGAGATCTCCCTAGCTTTTCTTTTTCTTTCTGCTGAGGGTAGTCTAGTGATCATCTGTATCATTCTAGCCAGAGGTGGCGGATGTCATTTGGGACTTCGGTTCCAAAATCTATTGCCAATCATGAGATGATTGTATTTTTTGCACATTGAGTCATGATATTTTATTAAGGCATTAATCCAACAATTATGTTTGTTGTTTTGTTTCTGCATAACTTAACAAACATAATTGTAACCCTAGAATAATGATGTTCTTAAATGTCCCTGATCTAGTCTTTTTGTGGAGCGGGTTGCAATAATACATAAAGGCTAGCATATGTGGAGACTAATATGAGATATGTAGTCTACATATGGGTACAAGTTGGAGAACTTGTGTACTGGACCGACCCACCATCTATATGGATCGTTATATGAGTGTCATAAGTGATTCTCATAGTGATCATGGTATATGTAGTCCTTCAACCTAAGATCATAAAGGTTCCCCACATGTGAGTCACATACTTTGATACTTTCCTTTGTTGCTCGTAACTGAGTGAACTTGAAGGAGGTCATTGGGTATGTCACATATCATGCGGAGGGATTTGTATGATCAAGATGGGATTTGTCCCTCCTATGTAACAGGAGTGATATCCTCGGGCCCCTTGATAGAGTAAGACTAGAAAAATGCATGGCCATGCTCAGATGAGTTGATATACGATATCAATGTCATCAGTTTAAGTTGGTCTACTCGGTAATCAAGAAACCAAAGATTGGGCAATATGAGAGTGACACATTCCATGTCTCATGCTTAGTCTTGATATCTTGGACAAAGGGACAATGGCATATATCGGTGATGATCATAAAGGTTTAGTCGAATCATCGACAATCTTGTCACTTGGGTAGCAATGATGTGTTGCTAGACACCGCTCATTGCTTATGATCATAAATGTGATTTATGATCATTGCCAACGTGGTAAGAGCCTATTAGGCCTCACACATAGAGCTATTTGGATCATTAGAGTGCATGGGCTAATAATTTGTGTTTTGGTTTCACAATAATTTCGTATTAATAATGGGCCCAATAGTTGAGTCATTATTAAGCCCGAAATTAAAGCCTAATTGGATTAGGGCTTTAAAACCTATTAGGCCTGGAAGTTGAGTCTCACTATAAATACAACTTCTAGTGAGAAATTCGTAGGTCTCCTTGCCCTAGCCTCCCAAAAGGACAGCCGCACTCTTCTCTTGCAATTCCTTGGAGGACGCAAGCTAGCACTGCGAGCGCAAGAGAAACGCATCTGTCGGGACGTGGTGGAAGCGTGGTGATCCCGAGAGGCTCGTGTGGATACCATAGAGAGCCTAAACACGTCAACTGTTTAGGTTTTGTGATTTGACTATACAATTGAGTGAGAGATCTCAACCAAAAATTAGGTATGAAAATTTTCGAACACCCGGTTTTCCCCGTTTCACTTGGATCCTAGAAGGTTTCGGTTAAATTCTGCTGCGCTGTTTGCATCCCGGAACCCATCAAAGGGCATCTGAAGATAGCGCCGAAGTTGGCCCTGTTTTATTAGAGACTCTATGTACTTCCTCAGCTGGAAGCAATCCTCAGTGTCATGCCCATGATCCCGATGGAATTGGCAAAACTTCTTCATATTTTTCTTGTTTTCTGAAGTAATGGCCTTCGGACACTGGATCTGGTTTCCTCGCCTTTCCATGGCAAGCAATATGTTTGTTCGGGAGGTGTTTAGGGGAGTAAACAACATAGGCCTTTTCCCCTTATGCTTCCGAGTTTTTCCCCAACCCTCAACTGGGTATCGGGGTTGATGGCTTTCGCCTTCGAGATGATGATGGTTAGGCTTTGATCCTCCCATTTGCAGCTCTTCGGCTATCATGTGTTGTTTAGTTCTGTGGTAGAACTCGCCAAGGGTGTCCAGAGGGTCTTTCAAGAACTTGTAAAAGAGTTGTAAGTCCCGCCGAAGTCCCCATATCATGGCAAGGATGCGTATCTCAAGACGGAAGTTTGGCACGCTCAGGGCCTCTAGGTTAAATCTTTTGACATAGTCACGAATGGTCTCCCCATTTCTCTGCGCTATGTCAAACATCTGGACGGGCGTCTTTGCCGTCAGTGTACTGCCAATGAACTGCTGCGTGAACGCTGTGGACAGCTCTTGGAAACTCATTATTGTTCCTGAGGCGAGGGAGTTGTACCATGCAGTTGCAGGACTGGAGAGGGTGACCTCAAAGCATTTGCAAAGGTGGCATCATTGGCACTGTGTAGCACCATACTGTGTCTGTACTTGGTCAGGTGCGCTTGAGGGTCACTACGTCCATCATAGGTCTCCAGGTGAGGGACTCGAAAGTCACTTTGCATGGGCGCTTCTACTACCATTCGGACAAATGGTGACTCTTCTCCAGTGAAGGTCTCAGATAGCCTTGACCACACTGGCTTCCAGGCAATCTGCCTTTTTACCTTTTCTAGCCTCTCTAGGATTTTTTCCATGAGGATGGTGGCCCTAGGCTCTTCTCGCTACCTAGAGGCCTCCGGCAACGAAGAATGATGCTGCCTTTTTGGGGAATGACTTCAGCGTCAAGGAGATTGTGATCTTTCCTTCGGTGAAGACCTTCGTCGGTGGGAAGTCCTACCCCCTTTTGACCTCGTTTCTCTAGTACGTCGGACTCTAGGAGGCATGTTCTCCATCGAGGATTCATCACGGATGTCCCCGCTCCCCAAACTTCGGTGAGCAGATTTTGGGTTTTTCTCCCGACGGGGTATTGGTGAGGATGCCCTTCATCCCGAGGGCTGTTGTGACCACCTTTGATCTAGTTGTTGGGTCATTTCAGCCGCATTGGAGCGTTGAAAATCACGTAGGAAGCTCATCGTAAAGGTTAGAGGACGTTGGTTCGTAGGCAAGGAAGTCCCTATGGTGGGTTTCTCGGTTGCCGGTCGAGCTTCCGACACGGACGGGGACTTCAAGAGTCCCTTGTCCTTAGAATGCCGAGTCTCAATGACGGCCACCTGAGAGTGGGTTTATACAGACGGCGCCAGATAATGCCCATCGGCATCTTTGCTATATAACGTGGTGAGCTTGGAAGGTACTTCTGGTAAGGGAGGACGTCTGAAGAAAGGACTTGCTGGGAGAGATTGCCTGAAATACTAAAAAAAAAGGGTTAGGAGGTCCCTGGAGTGTTTTTCCGGGGGGGAGCCTCCGACGCCCAAGTCAGTATTTAGTGAGATGAAGAATGGTAAGAATAGGAGGTATGTTTTTCCTTAAGAGTCCAACCGCCTTACTGAGGCCATTTCCCAAATATTTATAGGAGGATGTAAGGAGAAATCTGCCCGACATAGCCTGCTTAGATCATGGCACACGTTAGGTCGGATGTAGTCCGTACCTTCAAGAATGCAGACCTCTAGCCGGCCATAGACCATCTTGTCCAAAAGCCGGGGCTATAGTAGGTCTGCGTGTCAGGGCATGCCCAAGGCCGGCATGTCAGGACGTGTACGAGGACGGCATTTTAAGGTCTCCTTAACCATTTTTGTCGTATTCTCGAGATCCCTTCGGTAAAAGAGACCTTTTCGGAACAGGAGGGTTTTTCCCCGAGGTCGCTTCGATCATTTACGAGTCCTCTCGGCGCAGATGATCCCTTTCAGGGGTGTCTTCCCCTACCGGAGCTAGAAAGTCTTCCTCCTCTGAAGCCGGTTAGGTCATCTTACTCAGGAAGGTGGTGCACCATATTCCCGAGGTCGGTACTATCACTCCCAGGGGGCGATGATGGATCACTGAGGTCAAATGGTCGAGGTGTCTACCTTGCCGAGGTTGGTGCTCTATTCCTCGGGGGTGATGCCCACCTTTATCGAGGGTGGCGCTCTGCCCGAGCTTGTAGGTTTGAAGGGCAACAGTGCTGCAGCTATCAGTTTTAATGAGAATTACATTGCCTATTGAATCCAACTTCTACCCTTAGTAAGTTTTTCAATGAAACTTACTCCCCTTAATTTTTTCATTTTAGGTCCAGCAGAAAGATCACCTTCAAACTAAGCTTAGTGGTTTGATTTTTGATCCAAAATTTCACGTACATGAGCTTTCATATATCTAGTTATGAACTGAAAATTTTGGTGAATTTAGGAGCACATTTGGTATTTTTAATGGTGGTACTTATTGTGTTCTGCAGTAGCTGTCCAGCATCCTGTTTTCGGAGTCCATTGTGTCTCAGGCACTCCTGTAACTTAGGGTGCGTATTTAGCTAAGTTAAGAACATAATGAAGTACATGTATGCATGTACATGTAGTGCATGTAAGATGAGACAAGTATTTGAACATTTGAGTAATGTTTTGGCTATGTAACTGATGTAGTGCAAAGCTGCCTAAGTGTGAATGATGGGCTGCTTACTTGTAAATTCTGTTTTGGCCACATAAAGTTGATAGATGCAAGATCATGTAATTCCTATGTGAAATGGACATATATGGGATAGCCTTGGAGGGTTTTCCCTTGTCAATGAAGTGTTTGCACACTTATGAAATTTTGTATGTGCAAAATGGTCATAAAGTGACTATAATTTTGACTTTGCACTTAAAGTTATATATCTCCCTATATAGAAGGAATATTGGTATGAAATTTTGACCACACCTAGAGAGCATCTAGAGATTGAACGTAAATTTAGAATTTCTGAATTTGGAGCCCTATAGCCAAAGATATGACATTGCAAATTTGGCTAAGTTACTGTTCATTTGGTCAGAATTTTGTAACCAACTTAAAAAATCCATAACTTGGTCCATTGGTGGGCTTTTGATGTAAAAAAAAATTCCTTGGTTTTCTTCAAGTCTTTACTTGATAATAGAGTAAATAAAATAGGGTGTACATGGCTAGAATGATACAGTTTATTAGTTGCAGTTAAAGCTGCATTGGCTGGTCACTAGAACTAAACAAGATTGTCTAATATGTGGTAGCCAAGATTAAGACTTGTGCTAGTGTTTTCCTTCTTTGCTTCCATGGTGTGCATGAAATGTGAATATGTGTGTGATGGTTGGAACAATATGCATGTGTTTACATAGTGCCCAAGAGGGCCACTTGGGTATGCACAGTAAGGGTAGTGTTCTAATGGCTTATAGAACATTACCAATCCTGGGAGTCTAAATGTATAATTTTGGCACCATAATTGGACTACCCCGGAGTGGGTAGCAGAAGTTGGCATTAGAGCATGGTTTGTACATATACATAGCATATAGTTGCATTGCATGCATCTACATATATGAACTCAGTTTGGTCAATTGCTAGTGTTAAGTACCATTGAAATACCTATGATCTTTATATGTGCTCTATCATGGACCATCATTCTAGGGGAAGTAAACATGGTTGCCGCAAGGAGAGGGGAACCGTGCCAAAGGTCTCCTACTGATTTTGGTAAAAAGGAAATGGGTAGAATAGAAGGAATCAGGGGCAAGAAGGGGTACCAAACACTGAAGTGGCTCAGGTTTGGTTAGAGCTTCATTGGAACTTAGCTCTAATCAAAGAAAACATAATGAGGCTGATTTAAGCACAACAACAGGGAGTCCAAGTAGCTCTGGCAAAACCAGTTCAAGATGCACAGCAGTAACCAAAAGAGGATCCTAGGAACACATCTGAATATGTTCCTTCTGGAAGCTTAAAATATGCAAATGATGAGACCATTAAAGAGGAATATGAGGATAGGAGAAATCCAAGAGGAAGAAAAGTAAGGTCTTAGATTGGTCTGGTGTCCAGGATCAATCCCTCAGTCTTTGACCATTCCTGCACTCGGAATGAGATTGAGGAAGTCCATGAGAGAAGATCTAGGAGAAGGCAAAGAAATCATAGAGAGCATCACGATACAAAAGGCTCTCACAGATCCAGGAGACAGAAATCAGAGGATCTGGATGGCATAAATGAAGTCAAACTGTTGAAGTGGTTCCAAGGCCTAAGACCTCCATAGTTTGATGGAAGAGCTGGGCCAGAGAGAGCTGAGGAGTGGTTAATCTTCATAGAAAAGAGGTTTCGGAGGATGCCACTCAGCTCCACCATGAAGGTGTCATTGACTACTTACAACTTGGCAGGCATTACAGAGATGTAGTGGAGAAACACCAAAGATAGGTATACTTTCCAAAATGGCAGAAGGCCAGGAAGAGATATTTAGATGAGCTGGCCAAAGATCACATAGCTGTTCCAATAGCAGTACATCAGTGATGCCATCAAGGATATGAAGAAAGCTGAATTTGATGCTCTAAGGCAGGACAACCTCAGTGTCCTAGAGTATGAGCACAAATTCAATTAGTTGGTGAGGTGTGCTCCTCGGTATCATGGACTGGAGGAGTTAAAGGCTAAAAGATTTCTCAGCGGCCTAAAGTCAGACATTAGAAAGGCTGTTAGACCTTTTGTAGTAGTTATGTACTATGAAGCAGTGCAGAAAGCTCCATTAGTAAAGCAAGAGGAGTATGAGACTAAGTACTTTCCCAGTGGACTAAAGGAAAGTAGTCAGGTAGAAGGCAAGCAGAAGAAGCCATCACATGGCAAGGGAATTCCCAAGAATTCTCATGTTTGTGGTAAGGGGAAGTTCCCTAGCCTTTGGTGCCCTAAATGCAAGAAGCTTCATGGAAAGAAACCTTGCTATTTTGACACCCAAGCGTATCTAAGATGCGGGTCCATGGATCATTGGATCAAACACTGACCACAGGCTCAAAGAAGGCTAGAAGACCAAGGTCTAGTAAGGCCTATTGGGGTATGACCTAAAAGGGGAGCACTTAGGGAGGGATAGTAGAGGCTAGTTCCTCTAGTGCCTCAGCCTCTAGTGCAGAGAGCTGGCAGAGTCTTCCATGTGGAGAGGCTAGAGACATCAGAGCAAGAAGGAGCACTAAGAGGTAACGTTCACCTTAATGGTATGCCTGCTAAAGTTCTGTTTGATACTAGTGCGTTTATGTCTATAATGGCTAGGAAATTTGTTGAAGCCATGAAATTGCCTACTGAAATCATGCCTAGGATATCCTTAGTGAAAACAGCAGGTAGTCAATGTCTTTTCACTAATGACCTAGCTAAGGATTCTGAGCTAGTAGTAGGAAAGACTAAGGTTATGACTAATCTGGTACTGTTGGACATTCCTAAGTATGATTTAGTGCTAGGTATGAATTGGCTTGCTATGCATAACATAAGAATTGATTGTGCTAAGAGAGAGATCACATTACCTGATGGTGAAGTGCATGCATTAGTGAATTCTAAGGAATTAGTGTATGAAATGCATGGCATGGAGCTAGAGGTACTAGATGAGATACCTGTGATTTCTGATCATGATTACTGCTATGCATTGACTAAATTGCACTGTGATGGGGAAGTGGACAGAATACCTATAGTGAGAGATTTCCACAAGTCTTTCCTAAAGACCCGTCAGGTATTCCTCTATTAAGGGAAATTGAGTTTGAGATCAAGTTGCAACTGGGAGATAGTCCAATATCCATACCTCCTTATAGAATGCCAATCACAAAGATGAATTAGTTTAAGAAAAAACTTGATGAACTTCTTGAAAAAAGGTTCATAAGGCCAAGTGTTTCACCATGGGGAGCTCCTGTTCTCCTTGTGAAAAAGAAGGCTGGATCTTTGAGACTATGCATTGACTAAAGGAAGCCCAATGTAGTGACTATCGGGAACAAGTATCCACTCCTTAGCATTGAGGATCTGTTTGATTAACTCAAGGGAGCTAAGATCTTCTCCAAGATAGATTTGAGATCTAGATACTTCCAGTTGAGAGTAAAGGAAGAGGACATTCCTAAGACTGCATTCAGGACCAGATATGGGATTATGAGTATACAGTCATGCCATTTGGTTTGACTAATGCCCTAGCTGCTTTCATGGACCTTATGAATAGGGTGTTTAGACCACATCTGGACAAATTTGTGGTTGCGTTCATTGATGACATCCTAGTGTATTCCAAGGATGAAAATGAACATGAACATCATCTGAAGATTGTCTTAAAGACTCTGTTGCAGCATCAACTTTATGCCAAATTATCCAAGTGTGAATTTCGGATATGGGAAGTGCCTTTCCTAGGACACATCATAGATGCACAAGGCCTTAAGGCAGACACTGAAAAGGTCAAGGCAGTGCAAGAGTGGCAAAGACCAGAGACTGTGAAGGAAATCAGAAGTTTCCTGGGACTAGCTGGATACTATGGGAGATTTGTATTAGGCTTTTCTATGATTGCGTCAGTTCTTACTCATCTAACCAAGAATGGTCAAAGATTTGAGTGGACTGAAAAGTGTGAAAAGAGTTTCCTGGAGCTCAAGAAGAGGTTGATTAAAGCTCCAGTTTTGATTCTTCTTGATCCAAGTAAGCCCTACATCATATATATAGATGCATCTAGATCTAGGTAAGGTTGTGTGCTTATGCAAGATAAAAATTTTATTGCTTATGGGTCAAGGCAGTTAAGACCCCATAAGCAAAATTATCCTACCCATGACCTAGAACTGGGAGCAGCGATATTTTCTCAGAAGCAATGGAGACATTACTTGATGGGTAGTTCCTTTGTGATCTACACTGACCATAAGAGCCTAAAGTACTTGTTCACTTAGAAAGAGTTGAACATGAGGCAAAGGAGATGGTTAGAGTGCATCAAGGACTATGACTACAGTATAGAGGACAGTGAGGGCAAAGGCAATCTAATAGTAGATGCCTTGAGCAGGAAGTACACAAGACTTCTGAAAGGAGGATCCATAGTTGATCATGATGATCACAATAGTCTGCTATGCCTATGGCATAAATGGCATAAGTGGGAGGAAGCCCAAATTTACACATTGACAATTTAGTCTAGATGGATTGAAGAAGCCAAAAAGGCACAGGAGACAAATCCTGATCTGAAGAATATCTTAGGAGAGGAAAAAGGTTCCTTACATTAATCCTTTGCCTACAAGCAAGGATTATTGTACTTCAAGGACTGAATATATGTGCCTAAAGGAGCAAAGCTCAAGGATGAAATACTTGAAGAAGCTCACAGAAGCAAGTTAAACATCCATCTAGAAAGTGAAAAAATGTATAAAGATTTGATGACTCACATCTAATAGCCACACATGAAGAGAGACATAGCTACTTATGTCTCCAATTGTGCCACATTCCAGAGCATAAAGGTAGAGCACCAGAAGCCAGCTATACCAGTGAGGAAGTGGGTTAACATAACCATGGACTTTTTGATTGGGTTGCCTATGACCAGATTAAGGCATGATACAATCTGGGTCATTGTGGATAGGCTAACCAAATGTGTCCACTTCTTACCTATGAAACTCACAGACTCCTTGGGGAAGTTAGCTCAGATGTATGTCCAGGAGATAGTGAGACTACAGGAAGTGCCAGACTCCATTGTATCTGATAAAGATCCAAGATTTACATTTTGGAGTACTTTTCATAAAGCACGAGGAACCAAAATCCATCTGAGTACTGCTTATCATCCTCAGATAGATGGGCAATCTGAAAGGGAGATACAGATACTGGAACACATGATCAGGAGCTGTGTGTTGGATTTCAAAGGTGAATGGGACCAACACTTGCCATTGGTGGAATTCTAATATAAAAATAGTTACCAAAACACCATTGGATGGCACCTTATGAAGCATTATATGGAAGAAGATGCATCACACCCCACTGTTGGATGGAAGCCTCAGACAGGCTGAAGTTGGGTCCTAAAATTATTGAAGAGACTACTGCCAAAATCAAGAAGATTCAAGAGAGATTAAAGGCAGCCAATGAAAGGAGCACAGCCTATGTGAACAAAAGAAGAAGAGACTTGGAATTTGAGGTTGGTGACAATGTTTGGCTGAAAGTTGAACCAACCAAAGGCACTATCAGATTTGGCAAAAAGAACCAAGTTAGCTCCAAGATACATAGGTCCTTATGAGATCCTGGATAGTGTTGGCAAGGTAGCATACAGGTTAGCGCAACCGCCAAGCATGTCAAGTGTTCATAATGTTTTTGACATCAGTATGCTTAAGAAGTGTCTATTGGACACAAAGCATGCTATTGTAGTGGAAGACATACAGTTGGAACCTAACTTGACAAATGAAGAGAAGCCTATAGCTATCTTAGCCAAGGATACCAGAAGGTTAAGAAACAAACATATTCCCATGGTTAAAGTTCAGTGGTCACACTGCTCTAAAAGAAAAGCAACTTGGGAAACTGAAAAAGACCTTAAAGAAATGTATCCTAAAGAATACCTGAACTTAAAGGCTATTTTGGAGGACCAAAATTTTTAAGGGCGCAAGGATTGTTAGCACCTCACAAAAATGGGAGAATTGCAAGTGTGTCATAATAGATAAAAACCATTATATTGTGTAATTGTCACCATAGTGACTGAAGTGGGGGGCTAGAAGGCATGATCAACACCTCCTTAAAAGTGTTCGAAGTTGGTAACTTGGCCCCCAAGAAAAGCCTTAACGGTTCTTTGTTTGTCAGGCGAGCTATGGACTTTTTTGTAAGGTTTTGGAATTTAAGTACTCAATTGCAAAACTCTCAAGAAAGAGACTTTGAGAGTTATGGGAAGGATATGAAAGTACTATTAGAGGAAAAAATTGCTCATGGAAGACAAGTTTGAAAAAAGGAAGCACTAAAGTCAATAAGGACCTAAATGTCCTAGTCTAAACCATAAGGTGTTCAAGCTTTTGACTTAAGTCTAAGGGTGGAATTGTGGGGTTATCCCATCATGGGGGAGGCAGCCAAGACTTGATAATTAGTAAAAAATGTTGACCGCATGTGTACCAATGATTTTAAGACAAAAAAACCATAATTAGTAAGAAGGAAAATGACATAAAGCAAGATTAAGCTTGTTAAGTGTGTTTTGTGCCCTCAAGGTCATTTAAGGCCATTTAAGTGGCCAAATCACTTATCCCTCTCTAATTATCATCCTCCTCCAGCCCAAGAATAGAGCTACACTTCCTCCATAGCCACCACACCTTCAAACCTACAATTGATTGAAATTAAAGGCAAAAGGAAGTAATTGGAAGCAAACTTGAGCTATTACTTGGATACTTAAATGATCAAGCTTGATTTTTAGCCTACCCACTTTGATAAGGGTTCTCTTCCTCTTATAGGTTGTTTTCTATATTTTCAAGCAACCATGGAGCTAGGGGTAAGCTTGGAAAAAATCCATGAGCTTGATAAACCAAGCTTAGTGAGGGGAGTGCACTTATTAAAGGTTTTGTGACCTAGTGTGAAGTGCATAGTGATGGCAGCAAATTTCTGGGTTTCTAGAGCCCAAAAGTTAGTACTAACTAGTGTTAAAATCCTCCTAAGACCAAGCATTAGCTTGAGGAGGGCTTCCATAGTGATTTGGTTATGTTTATTATGTGTTTTATGGACTAACCTACGGTATATGTGGCTGCTACATTTCTTGTGTTTGTTCGTGTGAATGGCTGCTGCAATTGGTTGCTACATCTTGTATATATGCATTCTGGTCTTTGTGTTTTAGTGTCTTTGGATGCAAGTTTTAATGATGGTTACATTTCCTATTGATTCCAAGTGCTACCCTTACTAAGTTTCTCAATGAAACTTACTCCCCTCAATTTTGTCATTTTAGATCCAGCAGAAAGATCATGTTCAAACTAACCTTTGTGGTTTGAGTTTTGATCTGAAATTTTAGGTACATGAACGTCCATATCTCCAGTTATGATCTGGAAAGTTTGTTGATTTTAGAAGCACATTTCATATTTTTAATGGTGGTACTTATTGTGTTGTGCAGGAGCTATCTAGCATCCTATTTCTGGAGTCCCTTGTGTCTAAGTCACTCCTGTAACTTAGGGTGCATATTTAGATGATTTAAGACCATAATGTAGTGCATGTATGAATGTACATGTAGTGTATGTAAGATCAGAAAAATATGTGAACATTTGAGTATTGTTTTGGCTATGTAAGTGATGTGGTGCAAAGCTGCCTAAGTGTGAATGATAGGCTGCTTACTTGTAAATTCTGTTTTGGCCACATAAAGTTGATAGATGCAAGAGCACATAATTCCTATATGTAATAGACATATATCAAATAGCCTTGGAGGGTTTTCCCCTTGTGAATGAAGTGTTTGCACACTTATGAAATTTTTTATGGGCAAAATGGTCATAAAGTAGCTGGAATTTTGACTTTGCAGTTAAATTTATACACCTCCCTATGTAGGAAGAATCCTAGTATGAAAATTTGATGACACCTATAACACATCTAGAGGTCAAACTGGAATTTGGAATTTTTGAATTTGGAGCCATGTAGGCAAAGATATCACGTTGCAAAATTGGTAAGTTACTGTTCATTTTGGTCAGAATTTTGTAACCAACTTAAAAAATCCATAACTTGGTGCATAGGTCGGTATTGATGTAAAAGAAAATTCCTTTGTTTGCTCTAAGTCTATACTTGATAATGGAGTGAATAGAATAGGGGGTATAAGGCTAGAATGATACAGTTTATTAGTGGCAGTGAAAGCTGCAGTGGCTGGTCATTAGAACTTAACAAGATTGCCTAATGTGTGGTAGCCAAGATTAAGACTTGTGCTAGTGCTTTCCTTCTTTGCTGCCATGGTGTGCATGAAATGTGAATATGTGTGTGATGATTGAACCAATATGCATGTGTTTACATAGTGCCCAGGAGGCCCACTTGGGTATGCACACTAATGGTAGTGTTCTGATGGCCTACAGAACATTACCAATCCTGGGAGTCTAAATGCATAATTTTGGCACCATAATTGGACTACCCTGGACTAGGTAACAATAGACAATGTAACCGTCACAAAAAAATTCATCAAAATACACTAAAACACAAAACCATAATGCATATGTACAAGATATAAAAACCAAATGCAATGGCCATTCACAACTAACAAACACATGAAATGCAGCAGCGACAATAACCATAGGTTGGTCCATGAAACATGTAATAAACATAAATAAATCACTTTGGCAACCTTCCTCAAGCTAATGCTTGGTCTTAGGAGGATTTTAACACTAGTTAGAACTAACTTTGCACTCTAAAAACCTTCATTTCACTGCCATCTTTGTACACTTCACACTAGGTCACAAAACATTCAATCAGTGCACTCCCCTCACTAAGCTTGTTTCATCAAGCTCATCGCTCTCTTCCAAGCTTAGCCCTAGATCCATGGTTGCTTGAAAACACAAAAAATAACCCATGACAGCAAGACCCTTAACAAAGTGGGTAGGCTGAAAATCAAGCTTCATCCTTGAATTACTCGAGCAATAGCTCTAGTTTTCTTCGAATTGCCTCCTTTTGCCTTCAATTTCAATCTTGGAGGTATGGTGGCTGTGGAAGAGCTATGGAAGAAGTGTGGAGGACTGTGGTGGCTGTGTTGGTCAAATGTGGGAGAAGAAAATTAAAGTTAGGCTTCTTAAATTAGCTTTAGGGCACTAAACACCCTTATTAGCCTTAATCATGCTTTATGTCATTTTCCTTGCCCATAAGCATGCTTTCTTGGTATTAAACTTATTGGTGCACATGTCTCCAACATTTTTTACCCATTTATCAAGCCTTTGCTGCCCCTCCGTGGGTGGGATAATTCCACAATCTCACCCTTTGACTTAAGTTAAAACCATGAACACCTTAAGGTTTACAGCACAATATTTAGGTCCTTAATGCCTTTAGTGTTCCCTTTGTCCGAAGTTGTCTTCCATAAGAAATTTGGTCCTCCAATAGCACGTTTATACCATTCATATCCTTCCCATAACTCTCCAAAGCTCTTTCTTGAAAGTTTTGCAATTAAGTACCCGAATTTCCAAAAGCTTTCAAAAAAAGTCCATAGGTTGCTTGAAAAACAAGTAATCCTTAAGGCTTTTCTTGGAGGCAAAGTTACCAACTTGGAACCCTTTTAAGAAGGTGTTCATTATACCTTTTACCCCTCACACTTTAATCACAATGAAGAGAATTACACAATATAATGGTTTTTTTGGCTGTTATGCCACAATTTTAATTCTCCCATTTTTTTGAGGTGGTAACAATCCTCCCCCCCCTTAAAAATATTGGTCCTGCAAAATAGCCTTTAACTTTGGGTATTCTTTAGGATACCTTTCCATAAGGTTTTTTTCAGTTTCCCAGGTTGCTTCACTTTTAGAGTGGTGTGACCACTGAACTTTAACCATGGGAATAAGTTTGTTTCTTAACCTTCTGCAGTCCTTGGCTAAGATAGCTATAGGTTTTTGTTTATATGTTAAGTTAGGTTTCAACTGTATGTCTTCCACAACAATAGCATGCTTTGTGTCCAATAGACACTTCTTAAGCATACTGATGTGAAAAACATTATGAACACTAGACATGCTTGTCGGTAGAGTTAACTTGTATGCTACTTTACCAACTATGTCCAAGATCTCATAACGACCTATGTATCTTGGAGCTAAGTTGGTTCTTTTGCCAAATCTAATAGTGCCTTTAGTTGTTGCAACTTTCAGCCAAACATTATCACTGTAGCAATGTGATTTTTAGGAGTCGCCACCAATCAGTTTTCCTAGGTCGATTGGATACCTGAAAAATGGTCTGCGAGAGATTCTAAGATCGTGAGTCGGTTATGCTAAAATAACCCTATTAAAGCGCCCGAGAATTGGTACCATGAGGTTTAGTTTTATCTTTTCCTAATTATTTATTTCTTGACCTAATCATTGATTGAAACTAATTTTTTTTAATTCCAAACCAGGGATCTTATCAGACCAACTGAATATGGAATAAACAATCTGTCTCGGGATTTTAACAAACCACCGAAAACAGACATCCAGAAAAATAAATGTCAAGTACTAAAAAGAGTTACCTTCATTTGATTTCTTGTTAATGTCTGTGTAATGAGAAAAATAAGAAAAATCTAAGTTTAATGGGTGCCCAAAACAAACAAACAAAAAGAAACAAAGAAAAGCTTGCTGTCAGTGATTGATCTGCAAAACAGAAGAACATTAGTGACTTGTAGGAACGAAACAGAAAGTCAAGAGGGCAAGACAGGGGTTTTACCGAAAAGTTGACTGGGTCAGAACCGGCGGGTCGGGTCGCGGGTCTGGAAGTGGATCTCCTCTTATTGGCAGGCCGGAAGTAGGAACGGAGGACGATGGTGGTTTGGGCTTCACCGGCGATGACGAGGCGACCACCAGGAGGGGCTGATGGAAGAGAGCGGTGGCGGATGGTGGTCGGGGCGAACGCAGCGGTCCTGTCGACTTTAACGTCGATGGTGACAGTGCTGTGGCTGGGGATCAAGGACTGATGGCGGCGTGAGGACGAGGACCTGGGCACGGTGGCGGCGTGGCTGGCGTCTGGTAGCACGAAGCGTCAGGGAAGAGGGAGCAGGGGTGACGGCGACGAGGGAGGAAGTTTAGGGTTTTTGGGCAGAAGGGAGGAGAGGCAGGGGCTGCAGAATGCAGTTTTCTCTTTTTCCCGAACCAAGCTTATGGTTTCGTCTCTCTCCCATTTCTCTCGAAATCTGAGCCATATTTATACTAGTGTGGGCTTAAAACGTGATTAACACTGCTTTTTAGAGTTTAAAATCCATCCAAATCAAATTTAAAGAAGTTTAGTCCAATTAGGATATAAGCTAGTGAAATTACTAGTCTCAATCCAATAAAACTCTCAATCTGCCTATTCTGCCCTAAATTCCGTACGAATTTCAATTTGACCCAAAACTTTCAAGAATTATCATATTAGCCCAAATCTTTGTAAAAATCCCCAGATTTTCCTAGAATTCCATAAAATCACTAGATTTGGCTCAAACTCTCTAAAATTGACAGATTTGCCCCAAACTTTTGAATTTTGCTCAAAACTTTCTAAAAATCCTCAGTTTCCTCCCAAACTTTCTCTTTTTGCCCAAATTGACCCCACAAGACTTTTAAGACTCCAAATTAGTACCTAAACTAAATTAACTCCTATTTCTACCCTAGATGACTACTTAAAAAATATCAATATATCCTAAATTGGACTAGATTAACTAATTGTGCAAAAAACCTTAAAAATGATAAAAATGACCCAAATTTCTAACAAATGACCAAATAGTCCCAAAAAATGAAAATGCCCCCTAAACTAATTTTCCTAATCTAAAACATAACAAAAAATTAGTACCTGGACAAAATTGGGTGTCAACAGCTGCCCCCATTTGCATGTCTCATAGAATATGACACATGCAAAGTCATTACCAAATTTTGTTCGACCTTACCTAGACGATGAGAGCCTTCTCACCGCCAAAATCTTGCAGAGAAAAAGCTTCTTCCCCTCCCCTTTGAGGCTAAGGAACCTTCCCCACTACCTCTATGATAGAAACTTTACTATCATTTAGGAATCTAAGGAGCAAAACTTTTTCCTCCTTGATTTCCAGGCCCAGGAACTTTCCTAGCCTTTTGCAATAAGAACCCTCCTATTGCTTCCGAACTTAAGAAGAAAAACTTTTTTTCTTCTTTGTGAGGTTAAGGAACCTTCTTTAGTACTTCTACGATAAGAACCTTCCTATCATCTAAGAATTTTAAGAGAAAAAAGCTTTTTCCTCCCCGTTTTCCAAGTCTAGGAACTTTCCTAGGCTTTTCGCAATAAGAACCTTCCTATTGCTTCCAAACCTAAGAGGAAAACTCTTTCCTCTTTCCTTGATGGGTTAAGGAACCTTCCTCAACCTTGTCTCTATAGAAACCTTTCTATAGAAGAGAGAAACTTTTCTCTCAATCTTAAATTTGGTAGATAACTCTCACACACCATGATCTAAGAGGTAGAGAACCTTCTCTTTACCACCTCTGATGACTTAGAGGTAGAGAACACTGTCTCTTCACAACCTCTAAATTTCTTTGAGGTAGAGCACCCTGACTCTTTACCACCTCCAAATTTCTTTGAGGTAGAGCACCCTGACTCTTTACCACCTCTAAATGACTCTTGAGGTAGAGAACCCTGTCTCTTTATCACCTCTAAATGCTTGAGGTAGAGCACCCTGACTCTTTACCACCTCTGATGACTTTTAAGGTAGAGAGCCTTGTCTCCTTACCACCTCTAAATGCTTGAGGTAGAGCACCTTGACTCTTTACCACCTCTGATGAATTTTGAGGTAGAGAGCCTTGTCTCTTTACCACCTCTAAATGCTTGAGGTAGAGCACCCTGACTCTTTACCACCTCTGATTTATCCCATGCTATGAGAAAAAGAATGACCTTGCTTTTGAAAACTTGGATTATCCTTATTTTAGATGTGATAAGGTAGAGAAACCTTTCTCGTTTAAAAATCTCTGTTTGACTTGAATCACGAGGAAGAGAATTACTTTCTCTTTGGAGCCTCAGTTTAGCTTTGGTATTGAGATATAGGAACCCTCCTTGTTATCTAAAAAAAAACTTTTCAAGAAATCATCTGAACTTAGAATAATTCCTTCAAAAGTATGAACTTCCAAAATGGATGAATTCAAAATTTGAAATTCTATGAGTGAATTTTGAGAAAGCCAAAAATTCCACAAAATGAGTAAATCTTAAAAGAATGTCGAAGATTCCATGAAATGAGTGAATCTTAAAAGTGAGAAATTCGTCAAAATGAGTGAATTTCAAAAGACTGAAGATTCCATAAAATGAGTGAATCTTAAAAGTGAGAAATTCCACAAAATGAGTGAATTTCAAAAAGCTGAGGATTCCACAAAATGAGTGAATCTGAGAAATTCCACAAAACGAGTGAATTTCAAAACGCTGAAGATTCCACGAAATGAGTGAATCTTGCAAGTGAGAAATTTCACAAAATGAGTGAATTTCAAAAAGGCTGAAGATTCCACGAAATGGCTGAATCTTAAAAGGGTGAAATTTCACAAAATTAGTGAATTTCAAAACGCTGAAGATTCCACAAAGATTCCACAATTTTCTGGGAGTGAAAACTTACTTTCACCTCGATCTTTGAAAAATCCTTGTTGAATGTCCATGTTTCTATCCTTTAGTCTTTAAACTGTGCCTCGTGAAAGTTTTCTTCTTGTATATCCTTGTGGACATTCCTCAAAGCTGCCTTCAGGAGACCTGTCTTTAAAATTGTTTTGAAAAGAATATTCAGCCTTATACCATAGGCGTAGTAGACTATTCTACTGATCATGATCAGCTATGTATCCTCCTTTTAGAAGACCCGGGTACTTCCTGCTCAAGGCATGTGCTACTAGATTTTTAATGGTGACTGTTGCTAGCTTAAGAAGAAATTGTTTTCAAGGGCTTATTTAGTTTTGAGTTTCTATTGCTGAATAGATTGCTGCTTAATTCCTCTTGTTAAGTTTTTCAAGACCTTTGCATGTGAAATTATCATACTCAGTAATGCCCGTTGGCATCTTCGCTGAATGACATGGTGAGCCTGGAAGGGACTTCCGGTGAAAGGAGAGCGTCTAGAGAAGAATCTTGTTGGGAGGGACTGCCTGAAACACTCAAAAAACAAGGATTAGGAGGCCCCCGGAGTGTTTTTTCGGGGGAAGAGCCTCTAACGCCTAAGTCAGTATTTAGCCAGATGAAGAATGATCAGTAGAGACTAGAGAATGCCTTTCTGTCTTTTTCGAGTTCTCTCTCTCGCTCTCCCTCTTTTTTTACCAAGGTTGTTTCCCAAGTATTTATAAGGATTTGTCAGGAAAAGTCTGCTTGACACCGCCCGCTCAGATCACGACACATGTTCGGTTAGATTCCGTCCGTACCTTCAAAAATGGGGACCTCCAGCCGGCCATAGGCCATCTCGGCTAGAAGTCAGGGCCATGGGAGGTCTGCGCATCAAAACATGTACGAGGGCAGTGTGTCAGAGCGTTTGCAAGGGCAGCGTGTCAGAGCGTGTTCGAGGGCGGAGTGTCAGAGATTCCTTAACCATTTTTGTCGAATTCTCGAGACCCCCTTCGTGAAAGATGTTAGTGTTGTGCCCAAAAAAGCCAATCATGAAATGATTGTATTTTTGCACATTGAGTCATGATATTTTATTGAGGCATTAATCCAGCAATTTTGTTTGTTGTTTTGTTTCTACGTAACGTAATAAACATAATTGTAACCCTCGAATAATGATATTCTTAAACGTCCCTAGTCTAGTATTATTGTGGAGCGGGTTGCAATAATACATAATGACTAGCATTTGTGGAGACTAATATGAGATATGTAGTCTACATATGGGTACAAGTTGGAGAACTTGTGTACTGGACCAACCCACCATGAGAACACTTCATGGATCGTTATATGAGTGTCATAAGTGATTCTCATAGTGATCATGGTATATGTAGTCCTTCGACCTAAGATCATCAAGGTTCCCTACATGTGAGTCACATACTTTGATACTTTCCTTTGTTGCTCGTAACTGAGTGAACTTGAAGGAGGTCATTGGGTATGTCACATATCATGCGGAGGGATTTGTATGATCAAGATGGGATTTGTCCCTCCTATGTAACGGGAGTGATATCTTTGGGCCCCTTGATAGAGTGAGACTTAGAAAATGCATGGCCATGCTCCGATGAGTTGATATATGATATCAATGTCGTCAGTTTAAGTTGGTCTACTCGGTAATCAAGAAACCAAAGATTGGGCTATACGAGAGTGACACATTCCATGTCTCGTGCTTAGTCTTGATATCTTGGCCAAAGGGACAATGGCATATATCGATCATGATCATAAAGGTTTAGTCGATTCACCGACAATCTTGTCACTTGGGTAGCAATGATGTGTTGCTAGACACCGCTCATTGCTTATGATCATAAATGTGATTTATGATCATTGCCAACATGGCAAGAGAATATTGGGTCGCACACATAGAGCTATTTGGATCATTAGAGTGCATGGGCTAATTATTTGGGTTATGGTTTCACTTTAATTTCGTATTAATAATGGGCCAAGGAGTTGAGCCATTATTAAGCCCGAAATTAAATCCTAATTGGATTAGGGCTTTGAAACCCATTAGGCCTGGAAGTTGAGTCTCACTATAAATACAACTTTTATGTGAGAAATTCGCAGGTCTCCTTGCCCTAGCCTCCCAAAAGGACAGCCGCACTCTTCTCTTGCAATTCCTTGGAGGACGCAAGCTAGCACTGTGAGCACAAGAGAAACACATCTGCCGGGATGTGGTGGAAGCGTGGTGATCCCGAGAGGCTCGTGTGGATACCATAGAGAGCCTGAACACGTCAACTGTTTAGGTTTTGTGATTCGACTCTACAGTTGAGTGAGAGATCTCAACCGAAAATTAGGTATGAAATTTTTGAACACCCGGTTTACCCCGTTTCACTTGGAGGGTTTCGGTTAAATTCCGCTTCGCTGTTTGGCTCCCGAAACCCAACAAAAGAGACTCCTTTAGGGTGGGAGGGCTTCCTGCCGAGGTTGCTCCAATTATTCGCAAGTCCCCTCGGCACGGAGGACCCCTTTTGGAGGATGTTCTCTTCTGCCGAGAATGGTGAGTCTATCTTTCCCGAAGCTAGTTGGGTCATCTTACCGTGAGTGGTAGAGCGCCATATTCTTGAGGCTAATATTGTCATTCCCTGAAGGTGATGGTGGATCACCAAGGTTGAGGGATTTGGGGGTCAAATGCTGTCTTCCCGAGGTTGGTGCTGGTATTTCTAAAGGGTGATGCCGCCCTTTCCGAGGGTGGCGCTTTGCCAAAGCTTGGGGTTCTAAAGGGTAATAACCCTTTGGCCATCACATGCCCCCTCCTCGGAAAGCTGAAGTGGTTACTTCGTCATGTAGATTCTCAGAGCACTTTACAAGGCAGTTTTACGAAGGCTGGCAGTTACCTTTGGGTGGGGGACACTTCGTTCTCCGTGGGTGTGTCTTCCCAGCCGAGGTAGTCCATAAGTGCTACTCCTCGTCTTTTGGCCCGGCCCTTGGTTTTTTTTGAAGTGTGTGTTTCTTCTTTCAAATTTTCTACCGCATATCAGTGAACCATCGTGTCTCATAAGTGGTCAGGTGTGCCTCTTCAAATGAGCTTGCCTAGGCATCCGTGTTGTCAGGAGGTGTGCCCTCGTTTCTTGTGTTAGACGACACGTGTCATGTGGCAATTGGGGGATAGTTGTGTCGGTCATGCTAACCACATCTCTTCACCTTCAGCAGGTAATTATGGCGACGATTCACCTTCGAGGGGCAGTTATGGCGACGATTCGCCTACCCCCTTCAGCCTATATAAACCCTTCTCCTCTTCAGAGTTCCCACTTGCTTTCCTTTGGTTCCCTTATTGCACTTAAGCTTTTTTCCCTTTTCTACGGTGGTGCAAGTGGCAAAGCGACTTCCGGTGACTTTTTATGACGGCGTCTACTAACCACGACTTCGACAAACGTTTCTTTGGGTTTCCCTTCCAAAGGCCCCTCGGTTTCTTCTGTTTCGATTTCCATTTTTTTTTCTAAAGTCCAAAGTTGTTTTCCTTTTCCCGAAGTCCCTTGACATTCTTTCCTAGAGCCATTTCTTTTAGCCGAACATGTCATCTCCAGTCCCAATCATGTCCGTCCAAACTACTCCCGAGAGCTGGCATCCTCTCATGTCTCACCCATGTTGTACCACTTCAGAGAAGTTAATGAAGTGGACAACTAAGTTTTTTCTTTCTTCTTATGTTGTTATCAGGATACCCCATCCCAGCCTTTTCAGCGTCATGAACCAATCGGATGAGGTTACAGTTTTTCGAGCCCAACTGAAGGCCAGGCTTCGGCTCCCGCTGCCGAAGATGATTTGTGACTTTTGCCAATTCCATGGCATAGCCATAAATCAACTTACTCCCAATTCATATTCCTACTTCAATGCCTTTCTCTGCATGTGTGGGGTTTTCAAGATAGAGCCCCACTTCGTTATCTTCATGTAGTATTACAAGCTCTATCTGGTCCCGAAGGGTGGCTTTTATTTCATGCTACCTCAAGAATCTGGAAGCCAAAAATATATGTTCACCTTCAACACTAAACACAGTTGGCGAGGGTGGCAAAGAAACTTCTTCTTCCTGAAGGTGCCGAAGGCGTGGTTGCACGTGTCGACTAGGTGGGCCTGGGGGACGCTGGAGATGGACGTTGTTGATCCCAAGAAGTTGTTAACTCCTGAGTTAGCAACGAGGTTTGAGGATTTTGATAGCCGTATCCGAGCAGTCACTGACTGGGATGCCGAGGTCCCACCACGCTCCTTGTACCCCTTCCCCATCAAGTGGAACCTCATGACCGAAGAGGTTCTTCAAGAGCTAGGGGTGCTCAAGGAGCACAAAACCGATCTTAGCATGCCAGCTCCTGCCATCAACGGGAAGAAGTCATGGCTGGTGATGCTCCTTTCGAAGGAGCTCACTTATGAAGCCCTTGTTGAGAGTAAGTGGCTTTCCAAATTTTGGTATAAGTATCCCTTTGGTCCTACACTAATATTTTCTTCCTTTTTTAGAGATGGGTGACCAGTCAACTGCCTTCTACAAGTCCCTCTTCCTCGGCCAGGCCGAGAAGGAGGAACAGAAGAAGAAGACCACCCCGAAGAGGAGGAAGGCAGCTAGAGGGGGGCCATCCTCGGCCAAGAAAGTGAAGAAGGACCCTCTTCCCCCCCTCCGGAAGATGTTGAAGAGGTTGGGGACCAGCATTTAGTCCACGCTGACCCATCATCAGAGTTGGCCGTCAGCTCCACTCCCCGGAGTCCTGTCACTTCGGAAGATATCCTGGGGACCTCGACAGGCAGCCCTTCTGCAAAGCAGCTCGAGGATCGAAGACAAAGCAAGGGCAAACATGTCCCTCCTGAAGTGGAGAAAGTCCATGATTCGGGTGATGACATCGCCGAGGTCCCGCCAGGTTTGCCCCTTAGCCATTTCTTTATAAGTTTGAACATTTTTAGCATTCTCAATCTTTTAGATGCATGGCTAAAGGACAATGATGGAACTGCGTCGTGGCTTTGCAGAGGAACTGGAGCCCTCGTCATGGATGGTGGAGCACGCCCGAAAGCGGGCCCTTCGGGACTCTTTGGGACTCCCATATCGTGAAGGATAAGGTTCTGAGGGAGCTTTTCTGGTCTTTCATGGAGGACATGAACTTGTTCTCCGAAGATAGCTAGCAAATGCCTCCCCAAATGGCGAGGGGCGTGCTCACCCAAGCCACTTTCAAATCTTTGGCAGATGAATGCCCGAACGAGGAGGTCCTTGCCGCAAGGATGTCCGAACATGCCACCTAGGTATTCTTCTGACCCTTCATCTTTTCTCCAAATTTTTCAAAGTGTTTTTTTTTCTTTGTGGAATTTCACCAAATGTCCTTCTTCCTTTTTTACAGCTTTTGGCGTACAGTGGATATTTCAGAGCTTGGGCAGCAAAATAGTATTCGGTCCGATCTTGGGCCAAAGATTGTTTGGAGAAGGCCAAGGTTTTTTGTGCCAACTTGGTCATCAAGAATGCCAAGTTGAGAAAAATAACCAAGGAGGAGGTTGCCAAACTTTGGGAGGAGTTCTTAAAGGGTCACGAGGAGCTCTTGAAGGATTTCTCCCAGAAGATGTCTGACCTAGGTGCGAAGGTCGTTGAACTGACTTTGGCCAACGAGACCTACCAAAAGGAGAAAGAGGAAGACTCTACTATCCTCACGAAGGCCCTTGCTGACAATGCTGATCTTCAGACCAAGGTCAAGATGCTGAAGAAGGAGACAAAGAAGAAGAAGAAGGCGAAGAAGCACGAGAAGGAGATCGCCAGGTTGGAGAACGAGCTGGACGCCTTGTCCGTTGAGAAAGACAAGGTTGACCAAACAACCAAGGTTGCTTTCCAGGACAGCTTTTGTCTGGCTCGATATCATGTCTTGGTGAAGTACCTTGACCTCGACCTCTCCCCCTCTAGCGACTTTGGACAGCCCCGAGGGGCCTCCTTGGGCCTGGTCCAAGATAGATCATCTCAACCTGTCATTCTCCCTTCCTTCGGTGCCGAAGGTCGTTACAAAGGACGCTAGCGATGGAACTTCTCATGATGGCGGGGTCTCTTAGGTGTCTAGGGCTTTACTTTTTCTTCTTCTCTGTATCCTTCATCTTGTAATAAGGCTCTTTTTAATAAAATTTCTATTTTTTCTTAAAATTCTGCTAAATCTCAAGGCGAGTTTCTCCTTACATAATCTTCGGTTCCAAGAGTTAGTTTGACCACTTTCAGTCTAGGATCCTCGGGAAGATATTTTTCACGCTAAACAATGCCTATTTTTATCAGCCATGTTTGGTTGACATGCCTTCGGGAAAAATGTGTGATTTTTGAAAGTACATACTCGTACCTTGTTTGGTTAGATTTCTTAGGTGGGGTTATTTTCCCAGAAAGCTTTTTGTACTTAGAAATTTTGTAAGTGTACAATTTCCTGAAAAATTTCTAAGTGTAGAATTTCTTCAGGGCATTTGCATGCCATGTGTTTTTTAGTTCTCCGCCTTTAGTATCGCCAAGCTTATAGACTCCTGGCCGAACCTTATCAAGGACCAACTAAGGCCTTTCCCAGTTGGCCCGAAGTACTCTGTGAGATGGTCTTCGGGGTTCAAGCTAAGAGTTTCGGAGAACAAGGTCTCCCTTTTTTATTCCTTTTCGCCTAACATGCAAGTTCGTAGCTATTGCTATCCTTTGCTGAAAAGCTTTTCTTCTAAGCTCAGCCACTTCCCTATGTTCATCAATTAGGTCAAGCTTAGTTCTCAACCCGAGCTCATTTCCTTATTCGTCGAAGACTGGTACCCTTACCGATGGCTGGACCACCCCGATGGGAATAATGGCCTCTATGCCGAAGATGAGCGAGAAAGGCATCTCACCTGTGGCTCTTTGGGGTATTGTTCGATAGCTCCATAGCACACTAGGAAGTTCTCCTGGCCATCTTCCTTTTGCCTCCCTCAATCTCTTTTTTCAAACGATCGTTTAGGGTCCTATTGGACACCTCTACCTGTCCGTTACTTTGGGGATAAGCTATCGGAGCGAAGTGTATCCTTATCCTGAGGTCGGTAGTGAACTCTCGAATTCCCATGTCAACAAACTGGGAACCATTGTCAGCGACTATCACCCTCGGTATGCTGAGCCTGCATACGATGTTTTTCCAAACAAATTTCTGTATGTCCTTTGCCGAAATGGTTGCTAGGGGCTCTGCTTCTACCCATTTGGTGAAGTAATCTACTGCCACTACGCAGAACTTCACTCCTCCAGGTACAGCTGGGAGAGGCCCGATAAGGTCAATACCCCATACTGCGAAAGGGACAAGGGTAGTTAGCCAAAGTTATCATTTGTGAAGGCAGCCTCTAGATGTTGGCGTGTCTTTGGCAATTGTCACATCTCCGAACAAATTGTCTCACTTCCTTTCTTAGGGTGGGCCAGAAGTACACCTGCTATGGCGTCAGTTCCAATGTGGGAACCACAGGCCCCCTTGTGGACTTCTTTGAGGACTGTCTCTACATCATATTCACTAACACACCTTTGCAGTGGACTCGCGTACCCCTATCGGTATAGCTCTTCCCCAATTAGGAAATATCGTCTGGAACGTCTTCGTACTTTTGCTGCTTCTTGAGGGTCTTTGGGAAGCTCCGAGGTTGTGAGATACTTTTTTATGGGATTTTTCCAACCTCTTTCTGGGGTTGCTATGCTCATTATTGCTATGCTTGGGTGACTTAGTACTTCGGTGAACTTTTTTGACTTGGCCAGAGTATCTGCTTCAGTATTATCTCGGCGAGGCACATTTTGAATGTGTACTGCATCAAACTCTTGGATGAGTTTTGATACAAGCTCGTGATACTTTGCCAAGGTTGGGTCCTTCACAGTATAGTCTCCTGCCATCTGTCAAACCACTAGCTAAGAATCGCTGTGGGCCTTTAGGTTTCTCACACCAATTTTTCTAGCAAGGCGCAAACTTGCTATAAGGGCTTCATATTTTGCCATATTGTTGGTGACGGTAAACCCAAATTTGATGGCCTTCATAACTTCCATGCCTTCGGGACCATTAAGTATTATTCCAGCTCCTTGATGTTCTTAGCCGGAGGCCCGGTCAACAAACAGGGTCCACTTAGGTTCATTATTTCCCAGGTTGGATTGACTTTCTTCTGTGATGGGTAACTCGGCAATGAAATCTGCTAATGCTTGAGCTTTTATTGCCCTCCTCAGCTTGTAGGTGATATCAAGCTCGCCGAGCTCAATGCACTACTTCAAAAGCCTTCCGGAGTGGTCTACCTTCTTCATGATATCTCAAAGAGGCAAGTTACTTTGGACAATAATCGGGTGGCTTGGAAATAAGGACGTAGCCTTCTACTTCAAGCACCAAGGCATAAACAGCCTTTTGTAGCAAGGGGTACCTGACTTCGGCACCATGCAGGGACTTGCTGACATAATATACTGGCCATTGCTTAGCCCCCTCTTCCTTTACAAGGCCCGAACTTACTGCCTTTTCGGTGACGGCAAGGTATAGTACAAGGGGTTCTCCTTCCCGTGGCTGCCGAAGTGTCGACAGACAAGTTAGGTACGCTTTAAGCTCTTCCCAGGCCTTTTGGCAGTCTTCATTGTTGGGTTTCGGGAGCCAAACAGTGCAGCAGAATTTAACCGAAACCCTCCAGGATCTAAGTGAAACGGGGTAAACCGGGTGTTCAAAATTTTTCATACCTAATTTTCGGTTGAGATCTCTCACTCAACTGTAGAGTCGAATCACAAAACCTGAACAGTTGACGTGTTTAGGCTCTCTATGGTATCCACATGAGCCTCTTGGGATCACCACGTTTCCACCACCTCCCGGCAGATGCGTTTCTCTTGCGCTTGTAGTGCTAACTTACGTCCTCCAAGGAATTACAACAGAAGAGTGCGGCTGTCCTTTTGGGAGTCTAGGACAAGAAGACCTGCGAATTTCTCACTAGAAGTTGTATTTATAGTGAGACTCAACTTCCAGGCCTAATGGGTTTCAGAGCCCTAATCCAATTAGGATTTAATTTTGGGCTTAATAATGGCTCAACTCTTGGGCCCATTAGTAATACGAAATTAAAATGAAACCATAACCCAAAAAATTAGCCCATGCACTCTAATGATCCAAATAGCTCTATGTGTGCGACCCAATAGGCTCTTATCACGTTGGCAATGATCATAAATCACATTTATGATCATAAGCAATGAGCGGTGTCTAGCAACACATCATTGCTACCCAAGTGACAAGATTGTCGATGATTCGACTAAACCTTTATGATCATCACCGATATATGCCATTGTCCCTTTGTCCAAGATATCAAGACTAAGCACGAGACATGGAATGTGTCACTCTCATATAGCCCAATCTTTGGTTTCTTGATTACTGAGTAGACCAACTTAAACTGATGACATTGGTATCGTATATGAAGTCATCAGAGCATGGCCATGCATTTTCTAAGTCTCACTCTATTAAGGGGCCCGAAGATATCACTCCCGTTACATAGGAGGGACAAATCCCATCTTGATCATACAAATCCCTCCACATGATATGTGACATACCCAATGACCTCCTTCAAGTTCACTCAATTACGAGCAACAAAGGAAAGTATCAAAGTATGTGACTCACATGTAGGGAACCTTGATGATCTTAGGTCGAAGGACTACATATACCATGATCACTATGAGAATCACTTCTGACACTCATATAACGATCCATGAAGTGTTCTCATGGTGGGTCGGTCCAGTACACAAGTTCACCAACTTGTACCCATATGTAGACTACATATCTCATATTAGTCTCCACATATGCTAGTCGTTATGTATTATTGCAACCCACTCCACAATAATACTAGACCAGGGACGTTTAAGAATATCATTATTCTAGGGTTACAATTATGTTTGTTAAGTTACGCAGAAACTAAACAACAAACATAATTGCTGGATTAATGCCCTAATAAAATATCATGACTGAATGTGCAAAAATACAATCATCTCATCATTGGCTTTTGGGCACAACACTAACAGGAAGTCCCTGAGCCTAAGGTGTCCTAACTGCAAGAATTTTTATGGAAAGAAAGCTTGCTATTTTGACACCCAAGTGTGTCTAAGATGTGGCCCTATGGATCATTGGATTGAAGGCTGCCCACAGGCTCAAAAGAGGCTAGAAGACCAAGGTTCAGTAAGGTCTATTGGGGCAGGACATAGAGAATGAGCACTTAGGGACAGACAGCAGAGGCCAATTCCTCAATTACCTTAGCCTCTAGCACAGAGAGTTGGTAGAGTGTTCCAAGTGGAGAGTCCAGAGACATCATAATATTGGAGGAGCACTAAGAAGTAACATTTATGTTAATGGTATGCTTGTTAGTGTTCTCTTTGGTACTAGCGCATCTATGTCTATAGTGGCTAGAAAATTTGTTGATGCCATGAAATTGCCTACTGAAATCATGCCTAGGATATCCTTAGTGAAAATAGCAGGTAGTCAATGCCTTTTCACTAATGACCTAGCTAAGGATTGTGAGTTAGTACTAGGAAAGACTAAGGTTATGACTTATCTGCTAGTGTTAGACATTACTAAGTATGATACAGTGCTAGGTATGAATTGGCTTGGCTTGCTATGCATAACATAAGAATTGGTTGTGCTAAGAGGGAAATCACATTGCCTGAGGGTGAAGTGCATGCATTAGTGAATTCTAAGGAATTAATGTATAAAATGCATGGCATGGAACTAGAGGTACTGCATGAGATACCTATGATTCCTTAGCATGGTCATTGTTATGCATTGAATGAATTGCACTATGTAGAGAAAGTGGATAGAATACCTGTAGTTTAAGACTTCCTACATGTCTTTCCTAAATACCTACCAGGTATTCCTCTAGTAAGGGTGTCGTGCCCTAAACTGCCCCTGGCCCATCCGGGCCCAATTATCTAAAACATGCAGCGGAAGTTTAATTAAACCGAAGGGACTTTTATTACTCACTAAGACTTATGGGCACGAACCCCAGGATACTTACTGGTACTAGCTTGTTATGTTCTTATTAAAGGTTTAAGTTTAAGTGCTCTTGGAAACAAACTAGCACCTATGTGGATTTCATGTGTTCATTTTCATGGTATTTACCAAGCTTTAGCCAAGATTATGCATGGCATCCAAAACACCAACTTAAGTTTGAAAACTTATTTTCATGCATATGCTTTGCATGCTTATGTGTTTTAGTGTTCACTAGTGCACATAATCACTTAATGCCTTTAGATGCAACTAATGCTTAGGCATATATTAATTCACGTACGTGCACTTGAATTCCTTATTAGCCAATCTTTACACATGCATCCAATTTCATGCTTCTCCAAGTTTATTTGCATGTTTTTCTTTGAGTGCGCATACAAAGCCAAACATAGCATGCTTTCAACATAAACATGGGCTTATGGGCCTTTTCCATACTTAACATGCATATGGCCCAAAATTAACCAAGAACATATTCAAATTTTCTAATTTCTTATTTAAGCCCAAAACATGCATTTAAGCCCAATTTATACATGCTTCCAATTTTCATGAAAATCATACTTCCATAAAACATGCATGGGCCTTGGTAAGTCCACCAAGCAATAAAAACACCCAAAGTGTCCATAGATTTGGTCATTTAACTAAGACCAACTATTACATGCTTAAAAGCAAGCCATAATCCAAAGAACACAAATCCACCTTAAGACGTTGTTCCCACAGTTTCTAGACTCATAGTCCTGCACACAAAGTCCACATTTTATTAGCTTGATTTTCAAGCAACTAAAGGTAAATACTTAGAATAAATTGAGCAAATAGTATTTACATACTCAACCTCAACACCACAGAAAGAGTACTTAGGACTCTTAGCTCAATCTTTCGAGCACACTTTTTCCTACAAAGGTAGAGTAGGGCGGGTGAGATTTAAATCTCAATAAGGATTCCGTATGGCTTCCAAAGCCTAACATATGGCCTTTATGGCCTAACATATGCCAAGAATGTAATGGCAATAAATATTCCAAAAATCCTGCAAAGAAAACATAAAGACAAAGAAAACACAAAGATACATGTATATACAATAATAATCGAAATCGGGGGTTAGCATGCACAACAAATTCATAGAAGCACACAAACACACGCCACTTAACACCTTGATTTACAGAAGGGCAGCAAGCATCCCTCAAGTTTTATTTCATTAATTTCACATACTTTTCATTTTCGGAGATCTCACTTAGCATAGGAATTTAAGGTGGCCTACTTAAATCCTAGCCCATAATGCTTGCTTACTTAACTTAGCTCATGAGCGATACAGAATTGCCGAAGCAATAATTTAACTTATGCCCTCTTAGCACACCTAGGATCATATGGTTCTTTGACCATCACCTAGGGGCCCGAATACTCAAAGAGTATAGGAATCCTTACCAATACCGAAAGCTTCTTAGAAGCTTGTTTTCCTTCGATTTCCTCGCTTGTTGGTTTCTAGAAATGATTTTCTAGCACAAGAACCAAAATGGCCAAATAAATTAGTAATCCATAAAATACCAAGAACACTTGGTAATTATCTTAAAGAAATCAAAATACCAAGAATACTTGGTTCACACTTACGAAACCTCGACTAGGAGGTGAGACCGAATTTTGTGTGCTTGATGTTCTTCAAATTTTCTTCTTGATTCTTCCTCCCAATGAGCTTAGAAGCTCATATACATAAAGAACTCCTTGAGAAGAGTTCAAAACCTCTAAGAAATGAAGATGGCCGAATTTCTCTCCTTGGTTTTCTTTGAATCTTTTACTTGATTCTTGCTCTTTGGGTGTTTAGAGCATGAATTCCACCAAGAACACTTGGTTTTAATTTATGGAAGGGTGATTTCTAGTGATGGCAGAATTTTTGGAGGAAGGAGAAGAGTTAGAAATGTTCTTGGAGAGAAGAACAAGTGTTGGCCAAAACTAGAGAGAAGGGAGAGAGAGTTTGTAGAGAGAGATTGAAGAAAGAGAGTGAAATGGCTTGAATGAGGTGAGATGAGTGAAGAAATGTATTTTGTTGAATGGGGGAGTGTATGTACGGTTATGGGTGTCCAAAATGGGTGGGAATAATGCCTTAGTGGAGTAATAATTCAAATGGGAAGTGGGAGACAAAGTGGGGGGACAAATTGGAAGAGTTGGTGAAGTTAAATGATGAAGTGGTGAAGGTGGGGGACAAAGGTGAGTGGAGGTGTGGGTGGAGGTGGAGGTGGCATAAAATATATTATTTTGAATGGACATGGCTAGCCATGGCATCCAAGGCCATGAAAATGGGTCAATTCCCCACTTAGTCCTCCAATCTTTTGAATTTGGGCAATTGAGCCCAACTTACAACAATTCCTTTGTTCAATTGAGTCCTTCATCTTTGAAATCCACCATTTTCACCATTATTTTTCTTGGCCTAAGCCAAGCTTAATTTCATGAATCCTTAACACTTAATTTAATGTCCCCTCACATTAATTCAGCTAAATTCCCAAATTAGGAAAATTCTTTGGCTCCCAATCCACTTACCCCGGGACCTAATCAGTTTGGATTTTTCCGGGCATTACAACACTCCCCTCCTTAAGAAATTTGGTCCTCCAAATTTCCTAGGAGCTTAGGAAAGGTATCCGGATAGTTCTTAAGCATTTCAGTTTCAACCTCCCATGTTGCCTCCTCCTCAGAATGGTTAGTCCATTGGACTTTTACCATCGATATCCACTTACTCCTGAGCTTTCTAGTGTCCCTTGCCAATACCCGAATTGGTTCTTCCTCATATGTAAGATCTTGGGTAATGGGCACACTAGTGACATGTACCACTTGTTTAGGGTCGGAGACACACTTCTTCAACAAGCTTACATGAAATGTGTCATGTACATGTCCCAGCTCAGGTGGTAGTTCTAACTTGTAGGCTACATTTCCTACTCTTGCGAGTATTAGGTATGGTCCTACATACCTCGGGGCTAATTTTCCCCGCTTACCAAACCTCATTACTCCCTTCATGGGAGATACTTTCAACCACACTTGGTCTCCTGCCTGGAACTCCAGGTCTCTTCTTTTCTTGAGGTTGGCATATGATTCTTGCCTATTGTTGGCAGCCTTAATCCTTTCCTGGATTAGCTTAACTTTCCCAGTAGTCTCTCTTATGAGTTCTGGGCCAATTTCCAACTTATCACCTGGCTCATGCCAGCAGTGTGGAGTTATGCATCTCCTTCCATATAGTGCCTCATAAGGTGCCATGCCAATCACTGAGTGATGACTATTATTGTATGAAAACTCCACTAAAGGCAAGTGTTTATCCCATTCTCCTTGGAAGTCAATAATACAACACCTCAACATATCTTCCAAGGTTTGAATGGTTCTTTCAGTCTGTCCGTCCGTTTGAGGATGGTATGCGGAACTGAATTTTAACTTAGTGCCCATGGCATGGTGCAAGGACTTCCAGAATCTGGAAACAAATCTTGGGTCTCGATCTGAGACAATGTCGTCTGGTACACCATGTAGCCTTACTATCTCCTTAACATATTGTTGGGCTAACTTCTCCAAGGAGTCTGTAAGGTTTATGGGCAAGAAGTGGGCTGCCTTAGTCAATCTGTCCACTATGACCCAGATTGTATTACTCTTTCTTCGGGTCAGTGGCAAACCCACTACAAAGTCCATGGATATGGATCCCCATTTCCTTTCTGGTATAGGTAAGCTCTGTAATTTTCCACCAGGTCTCTGGTGTTCCACTTTGACTTGCTGACAAGTCATACACTTAGCCACAGAAGCACCAATCTCCTGCTTCATATATGGCCACCAGAAATGGGATCTCAAATTCTTATACATTTTCTGAGCTCCAGGATGCATACTCATCAAGCTGGAGTGGGCTTCTTCTAGGATTTGTTGCCTGATTCCATTCCTATTTGGCACATAAATCCTATTCTGGAAATATAATATTCCAGCCTTAAAGGAAAATCCTTGATACAATTTCCCTCGTTTTTGCCCAGAGATCCTGGGAATCTCCTCATCTTGAAGCTGAGCTTCCTGAATTAGGTCTTTCCATTCAGACCTAATAGTTAGGACCTTTACTTGGTCCATCTCCCAGTGTTTCCATTCCTGGGCCAATTCAGATAAACTGAGTACCTCTGCCTTAGTAGGCTCTCCAGTGGCTTTGAGTATTCCCGTGTACTTCCTACTGAGAGCATCAGCTACCACATTGGCCTTCCCGGCCGTATACTCGATGACGCACTCAAAATCTTTTAGGTACTCAAGCCATCTTCTTTGCCTCATGTTCAGGTCCTTTTGTGTAAACAAGTACCTTAGACTCTTGTGGTCTGTGAAGACTTGGAATCTGCCTCCAAGTAGGTAGTGCCTCCACTGCTTCAGAGCAAAGATCACTGCCGCTAACTCCAGATCATGAACTGGATAATTCTTCTCATGAGGCCTTAATTGTCTTGACCCATAGGCTATTGCTTGCTTCCCTTGCATTAAGACACAGCCCAGCCCAACCCGAGAAGCATCAGTGTAAACTATATACTCCTTAGTAGGGTCTGGTAGAACCAGTATTGGGGCTGTAGTCAATCTTTCCTTAAGTTCTTGGAAGCTAGCCTCACATTGCTCACTCCACTCAAACTTTTGGTCCTTTCTTGTCAATTGAGTGAGCGGAGCTGCTAGTACAGAAAACTTGGGCACGAATCTCCTGTAGTAGCCAGCAAGTCCTAGGAAGCTTCTTATGTCCCTCACAGTCTGAGGTTGCTTCCATTCCAAGACAGCTTTGATTTTTTCGGGATCAACAGCTAATCCATGCTCATTGATCACATGTCCGAGAAACCCAATTTCCTTAGCCCAGAATTGGCACTTACTTAATTTGCCATATAACTCATGTTCCTTTAACAGGCTTAGCACCCTTTTCAGGTGCTCCTTATGGGCTTCTTCATCCTTTGAGTACACTAATATGTCATCGATAAATACCACAACAAAGTGGTCCAAATAAGCCTTGAACACTCTTTGCATGAGGTCCATGAAAAAGGCTGGCGCATTTGTGAGCCCAAATGGCATCACTGTGTACTCAAAGTGACCATATCTGGTTCTGAAAGCTGTCTTTGGGACATCTTCTTCCCTGACTCTCAGCTGGAAGTATCCAGATCTGAGGTCTATTTTGGAAAAGACCTTAGCTCCCTTTAACTGATCAAATAGATCCTCGATCCTTGGGAGGGGGTACTTATTCTTAATGGTTAGTGCATTGAGCTTCCTGTAATCGATGCACAACCTAAGGGTTCCATCTTTCTTCTTCACAAAAAGTACAGGTGCTCCCCAAGGAGATGTACTTGGCCTTATGAAACCCTTCTCAAGCAACTCATCCAGTTGCTTCTTTAGTTCCACCATTTCAGGAATAGCCATCCTGTAAGGAGCAATAGATGCTGGTGCAGCTCCTGGCACCAATTTGATCTCAAACTCAACCTCTCTTGCAGGAGGGAGTCCTGGGAGATCAGTGGGGAACACTTCAGGGAATTCTCTTGCTATGGGTATTTTACCCAGCTCTATTTCAACTTCAGTTCCATTTAACCCTAGGTATTCACCTTTTATTATTAGGGGTTTGTGTTCCACCACTTTCAAAAGATGTTCTAGGACTAACCTAGAAGATTTTTTTCAAAGATTGAGGTTTGTGTCCAGGCAGATAAAGTTGCCTGGCATGGCAGTCTATGACTACCCGGTTGGTACTAAGCCAGTTCATACCTAGTATGATATCATATCCATTAGTATCCAAGATTATTAGGTCGGCTCTAAGCTCTAGCTCACCTAGCCTAAGCATGCAATCTTTTACCATATGGTATGTTATCAAGACCTCGTTCCCGGCAGTTTTAACCAGGTACATTTTATCCGTATTGCATACTTCTAGGTTCATATCTTTAACTAGCTTAGAGGATACTATAGATAAAGATGCACCAGTATCAAATAAAACTGATACCTCATAACCATTAATAATAATGGTACCTGCAAGAGTTTTCCTGACCAGCCCGGCCTGGTCCATTTCTTCTTCATCGTCCCCAGCTCTGTTGTCCTCTGGGTCCTCTCGTGCTTTTCTCGAACTCTCAATCTGGAATACTCTTCCAGCAGCTTGAGCTTGTTTATTCCTGCCCTGGGGCATGCTAGGGCCCTGGTCCCTCCTCGGTGGTGGAGGTATATTGGGCCTCTTTATGGGCAATTGTCTATGTGCCCATCTGTTATTGAACCCTCCCGGGGTCCTCTGATCTTCTCCCTTGGCAGGGCAGTCTTTTACCCAGTGATCCTGGGCGCCGCATTTTAGGCATCCGGAAGTGAGCCTGTAGCATGGCTTTTGGCCATGGAACTTACCACACGTTTCACATTGTGGCCCGTAGGGGGCTGTGGCCTTCATTCTCTTATCCATTCTTGGCTCATATGCCAAGCTATCTTTTCCTCTCTTTTTAGAGGGCTTTTGTAGTCTACTGGTACTTCCGGAGCCAATCATGAATTGTCCCCTGAACTCTTGCTCTAGGGCCATAGCCTTCTGTACAATGTCGTGGTATTTGTTGGCTCCTACTGCTCTGAGTATTTGCCTCAGCTCTGGCCTAAGTCCTCGAAGGAACCTCTTGGCCTTTAGATCCTCTCGATCATCGTACTGTGGTGCATATCTTATGAGGTTACTGAACCTCTGTTCATATTCTAGTACGGAGAGCTCTTTCTGCTCAAGCAGGTCAAACTCAACCTGCTTTTGGTCTTTCTGTGCTTCACCGATGTATTGTTGATGAAACACTTGTTCGAATTCGGGCCATCTCATTGCTCTTCTCCTTTGAGCAGGCCGCCTAGCATTTTTGCTAGCATATGTCCTATGGACTGCTCTCCACCATAACTCAGCATTTCCTTCTAGTTTGAAGGTTGCCAGTAAGACCTTCTGAGAAGCGGAAACCTCCATTCTCTCAAAGATCTTTTCGATCTGGTTTTTCCAGAATTCTGCTTCATCTGGGTTACAGCTTCCTTTAAATACTGGAGGTTTTAGGGCAAGGAACCCCTCCAATTGGCCTTCTCTTAGGCCCCCAGCATTATCAATATTGGGCCTCCCTCTTTGCGCCCTCACTGCCCTGGTGGTGGCAGTGAGTTGGGTAGGTCCATCAATATCCTCCATGTCCAGCTCTTCTGCATCTGGACTTTCTTCCTCTTCTTCTCTTAATTCTTGTTGGATCTCAGATCTTATTCTTCTTGCTCGTGGGTTTCTTCTTTCTTCATCCTCATCATCGCCATTCTCGCTAGCTTGATCATCGAGTACAGGTTCTTTTCCTGGCCTCCTTCTCATTGGTGGCTCTCTTTGCTGCCCAGCAGGCTCTGGGACTTGGGCTTGACCCCTTGCCAGGATCTGCATGCTAGCTGCTAATTGGGCCATATTGTCCTGCATAGCTTCCATCATTGCTTCCATTCTTGCTTCTCTTCTTTCTTGGGCATTAATGCTAGGCCCAGTAACATTAGCCCTGATGGGCTCATAAGGCCTGACTTGGGCCTCTGGCACAAAGCCAGCATTTTCATTCCCTTGATGGGAATTTTCATTTCCATTTCGGCCTCGGTTCATATTTCTGGTTCTCATCCTACAATTAACAACAAGCAAGGCACACAATTGCTCAATATTCATAAATATTCATTAGTGGACTTAACCTATGTGGGAACAAGTCTAAACTAAGAATCATAGACCAAAACTTTGGTCCTTAAGAGCAAACTTGCTCTGATACCAAGCTGTCGTGCCCTAAACTGCCCCTGGCCCATCCGGGCCCAATTATCTAAAACATGCAGCGGAAGTTTAATTAAACCGAAGGGACTTTTATTACTCACTAAGACTTATGGGCACGAACCCCAGGATACTTACTGGTACTAGCTTGTTATGTTCTTATTAAAGGTTTAAGTTTAAGTGCTCTTGGAAACAAACTAGCACCTATGTGGATTTCATGTGTTCATTTTCATGGTATTTACCAAGCTTTAGCCAAGATTATGCATGGCATCCAAAACACCAACTTAAGTTTGAAAACTTATTTTCATGCATATGCTTTGCATGCTTATGTGTTTTAGTGTTCACTAGTGCACATAATCACTTAATGCCTTTAGATGCAACTAATGCTTAGGCATATATTAATTCACGTACGTGCACTTGAATTCCTTATTAGCCAATCTTTACACATGCATCCAATTTCATGCTTCTCCAAGTTTATTTGCATGTTTTTCTTTGAGTGCGCATACAAAGCCAAACATAGCATGCTTTCAACATAAACATGGGCTTATGGGCCTTTTCCATACTTAACATGCATATGGCCCAAAATTAACCAAGAACATATTCAAATTTTCTAATTTCTTATTTAAGCCCAAAACATGCATTTAAGCCCAATTTATACATGCTTCCAATTTTCATGAAAATCATACTTCCATAAAACATGCATGGGCCTTGGTAAGTCCACCAAGCAATAAAAACACCCAAAGTGTCCATAGATTTGGTCATTTAACTAAGACCAACTATTACATGCTTAAAAGCAAGCCATAATCCAAAGAACACAAATCCACCTTAAGACGTTGTTCCCACAGTTTCTAGACTCATAGTCCTGCACACAAAGTCCACATTTTATTAGCTTGATTTTCAAGCAACTAAAGGTAAATACTTAGAATAAATTGAGCAAATAGTATTTACATACTCAACCTCAACACCACAGAAAGAGTACTTAGGACTCTTAGCTCAATCTTTCGAGCACACTTTTTCCTACAAAGGTAGAGTAGGGCGGGTGAGATTTAAATCTCAATAAGGATTCCGTATGGCTTCCAAAGCCTAACATATGGCCTTTATGGCCTAACATATGCCAAGAATGTAATGGCAATAAATATTCCAAAAATCCTGCAAAGAAAACATAAAGACAAAGAAAACACAAAGATACATGTATATACAATAATAATCGAAATCGGGGGTTAGCATGCACAACAAATTCATAGAAGCACACAAACACACGCCACTTAACACCTTGATTTACAGAAGGGCAGCAAGCATCCCTCAAGTTTTATTTCATTAATTTCACATACTTTTCATTTTCGGAGATCTCACTTAGCATAGGAATTTAAGGTGGCCTACTTAAATCCTAGCCCATAATGCTTGCTTACTTAACTTAGCTCATGAGCGATACAGAATTGCCGAAGCAATAATTTAACTTATGCCCTCTTAGCACACCTAGGATCATATGGTTCTTTGACCATCACCTAGGGGCCCGAATACTCAAAGAGTATAGGAATCCTTACCAATACCGAAAGCTTCTTAGAAGCTTGTTTTCCTTCGATTTCCTCGCTTGTTGGTTTCTAGAAATGATTTTCTAGCACAAGAACCAAAATGGCCAAATAAATTAGTAATCCATAAAATACCAAGAACACTTGGTAATTATCTTAAAGAAATCAAAATACCAAGAATACTTGGTTCACACTTACGAAACCTCGACTAGGAGGTGAGACCGAATTTTGTGTGCTTGATGTTCTTCAAATTTTCTTCTTGATTCTTCCTCCCAATGAGCTTAGAAGCTCATATACATAAAGAACTCCTTGAGAAGAGTTCAAAACCTCTAAGAAATGAAGATGGCCGAATTTCTCTCCTTGGTTTTCTTTGAATCTTTTACTTGATTCTTGCTCTTTGGGTGTTTAGAGCATGAATTCCACCAAGAACACTTGGTTTTAATTTATGGAAGGGTGATTTCTAGTGATGGCAGAATTTTTGGAGGAAGGAGAAGAGTTAGAAATGTTCTTGGAGAGAAGAACAAGTGTTGGCCAAAACTAGAGAGAAGGGAGAGAGAGTTTGTAGAGAGAGATTGAAGAAAGAGAGTGAAATGGCTTGAATGAGGTGAGATGAGTGAAGAAATGTATTTTGTTGAATGGGGGAGTGTATGTACGGTTATGGGTGTCCAAAATGGGTGGGAATAATGCCTTAGTGGAGTAATAATTCAAATGGGAAGTGGGAGACAAAGTGGGGGGACAAATTGGAAGAGTTGGTGAAGTTAAATGATGAAGTGGTGAAGGTGGGGGACAAAGGTGAGTGGAGGTGTGGGTGGAGGTGGAGGTGGCATAAAATATATTATTTTGAATGGACATGGCTAGCCATGGCATCCAAGGCCATGAAAATGGGTCAATTCCCCACTTAGTCCTCCAATCTTTTGAATTTGGGCAATTGAGCCCAACTTACAACAATTCCTTTGTTCAATTGAGTCCTTCATCTTTGAAATCCACCATTTTCACCATTATTTTTCTTGGCCTAAGCCAAGCTTAATTTCATGAATCCTTAACACTTAATTTAATGTCCCCTCACATTAATTCAGCTAAATTCCCAAATTAGGAAAATTCTTTGGCTCCCAATCCACTTACCCCGGGACCTAATCAGTTTGGATTTTTCCGGGCATTACAAAGGGAAATTGAGTTTGAGATCTAGTTGCAACCAGGAGCTAGTCCAATATCCATTCCTCCTTACAGCATGCCTATCACAAAGATGAATGAGCACAAGAAAAAAGCTTGATGAACTTATTGAAAAAGGGTTCATAAGGCCAAGTGTTTCACCATGTCGTGACACGGCCATCCTTGGCCCCTCCCCAAGAAGCCTGTCAAAGCTCATCTCACAGTGGTTGCAATTGGCTAGCTGTATATGTGTGCAGATTAAAACTTCATGATACTAGTTGATTAACCTAGAATATGCGGGATGCATGCTCTTCATGCTTTGACTTGGATTAAAAAACCCATAAAACATTAACTTGGTGAAGAGATTTCCATAGAAAATAAGTTCAAATAGCCAAATCATACAAAATCAACATTTATGTGAGTTTACTGCACATAACAACTGTGTGCGAGCATTCATACAAAAAGTAGACTAATGCCCTCACCCAAAAGCAACCCTAAAGTCTAGGACACCACAAAACATAGACTATGGAGGCAACTAAGAGTACTGTATATACAAGCCTCTACTAAGATCTTCTTGATCTAACTCCGACATTGGATGGTAGTCCCAGTGGCAACTCTCAAAAATCCTTGGTCCAAATGCTACTAGTCTCTGCAGCCAAAGGAAGACTCTAGTTAGCATCGTTACTTGACCAACAAGTTACCTATGTAGACTAGAATCATAGGGACTATCAAGTACAATACCTGTACAAAAGCTACTACCATGATAACCCTCAGTGGTTTCTTTGCCCAACAACTTCAGAATCTACACAACATAACTAGGGAGTGAGAACATAAACATTCTCAGTATGGGTCTTCATTGTACCTGCAAGAAAATTACTAAGGACTCCACATATGATAACATATGTAACCTACTTTGAGCTCAAAAAGCTTGAGGGTCTAAAATGTATGCATATATAACTAGGTCCCTTGAGACGTCTCCTCATCCTGGTCCTTGAACTACAAGGCATTGCCTTGTCCTTTAGCAAGCATAGCTTGCCAGCCTAACTAGTTATAAATCACCAATTGAACCTCTTCCTTCTTATGTTATACAGGGGAATTATGGTAGGACTATTGTAGACTAGGCCATAAAGACCTTGTAGACTAGGTGCACTAAGGTTTCACCTTGCAACCTCATGGCTATCGGCATGGTTAGGTCGCCAAGGGTTCTAAACCTTTCACTGAAGCTAGTGATGCCTATTGTGATATCTTGTAAACTACCTTTCTTGCTTATGGCACAAGTAACCATAAAACCTTACAAAACTCAAGAAAACTCCTAGGTCTTGAAAGACTTTTGGAAGTCCCGAAGTAGCCCCAGAATACTTAGACCCCAAGGTACCTTAAGAACCCCCTTAGGTCTCCCCTCGACCCTTCTAGCAAAACTTGGAAAATTCTGCTAACTTGCTTATGGCGATGCATTGCCAATTGTTGCGACGCATTGCCACAGTTGGTAACGTTTTGCCAACTTTCTCCTGGATTGGCGATACATCGCGACAGTGGGTGACGTTCTGCCGACTCTTTCTGGGATTGGCGATGCATCATGGACACTGACCTGAAATTGGCGACGCGTCGTGAATCTACATTTTTGCAGAATTCTCACGCATTTTGCTGCTATGAACTTTGGACACCTCCCAAACGTATCAAACATACTTGGAAAGCCTGCAAACTTCATATACACGTAAAGCATGTTGCGTAGATCACAACCAACTATCACAAGCCAATCTATGATGCCTTATAACATCATTCCAATCCTCACAAACCTCATAGTCCACCATAATTCAACCATATCCTCTAACTAATGCTATTGCTAGGATCACTCAGTTTCTTCAAGCAAACTCATGCCAATAGCATTAACTGAACTTCAAAACATAACTCCCTTAGCTCAACTCCAAGTAACAAGCAAGAACCAAACTCTTTTCCAATCCACTAAGCTCACCAATGTGCCACCTAAGTTCCAAGCAAAACATAGGCACCAAGCATCAAATTATTGTTTTCTAACAAAAACCCAAGCTCCTAACTAACCAATAAACACGAATTCAATCAAGAACACATTGGTTACCTCGTACGAAAAATAGGGATGGGAGAACAAATGCCTCCAAGCTCCAAAACCATGGTTTAACACTTGAAATGGGCTTCGAAAGGTCTATATACCTTTGATGGCTTCTCTTTGCACCAAGAAACTTGGATTTCAAGGTCAAGTGGAAGGCAAAATGAGGGTGGGAAGCATGAACTCGAAATTGTGGCAGCCATCCCTCACTTTCCCTTCTTATAACCCTTGTTTAACATAAAAGCCACAAAAGTATTAGACTTAATACACTTAAGCCCCCATCTTTTGGTAACTTAGTTATTCTTGAATAATCCTTGTTTATTTCTTCAAGTTTTGGTTAAGGTTGAAACTTAAGTTATAAAACTTCATTTTAACCACTCGGGACCTGATGCCCATCAGCATCTTCTCTGTATGACATAGTGAGACGGGGAGGGACTTCTGGTGAGGGAGGAACGCCTGAACGAGAAGTTTCCGGGGAGAGATTGCATGAAACACTCAAAGAATAAAGGTTAGGAGCTCCCCGAAGTATTTTTTTGGGGAGGACCCTCCGACGCCTAAGTCAGTATTTTTAGAGACTAAAAGTAGTAGGAATATGAAGAGGAAAATGTCTTTCCCTGTCTACTGGAGCCATTTCCCCTATATATAGGAGGATATGAATGAATAAATCTGTCTGACATAACCCGCTTAGATTCTGCCACGTGTTCGGTCGGATGACACCCGTACCTTCAGGTGTGGGCGCCTCTAGCCGTCTACAGGCCATTCTGACCAAAGGTCAAGACCAGGGTCGGATCGTGTGACAGGATGTGTGCAGCGACAGCGTGTCCGAACGTGTATGAGGGCGGTGTGATGTGTACGAGGTGATGGGTTCTGAGAGCCAAATAGTGCAGCAGAATTTAACCGAAACCCTCCAGGATCCAAGTGAAACGGGATAAACCGGGTGTTCGAAAATTTTCATACCTAATTTTCAGTTGAGATCTCTCACTCAACTGTAGAGTCGAATCACAAAACCTGAACAGTTGACATGTTCAGGCTCTCTATGGTATCCACATGAGACTCTCAGGATCACCATGCTTCCACCACGTCCCAACAGATGCGTTTCTCTTACGCTTGCAGTGCTAGCTTGCGTCCTCCAAGGAATTGCAAGAGAAAAGTGCGGCTGTCCTTTTGGGAGGCTAGGGCAAAGAGACCTGCGGATTTCTCACTAGAAGTTGTATTTATAGTGAGACTCAACTTCCAGGCCTAATACGTTTCAAAGCCCTAATCCAATTAGGCTTTAATTTCGGGCTTAAAAATGGCTCAACTATTGGGCCCATTATTAATACAAAATTATTGTGAAGCCAAAACCCAAATTATTAGCCCATGCACTCTAATGATCCAAATAGCTCTATGTGTGTGACCCAATAGGCTCTTACCACGTTGGCAATAATCAAAAATCACATTTATGATCATAAGCAATGAGCGGTGTCTAGCAACACATCATTTCTACCCAAGTGACAAGATTGTCGATGATTCGACTAAACCTTTACGATCATCACCGATATATGCCATTGTCCCTTTGTCCAAGATATCAAGACTAAGCACGAGACATGGAATGTGTCCCTCCCGTATAGCCCAATCTTTGGTTTCTTGATTACCAAGTAGACCAACTTAAACTGATGACATTGATATCGTACATCAACTCATCCGAGCATGGCCATGCATTTTCTAAATCTCACTCTATCAAAGGGCCCGAAAATATCCCTCCCGTTACATAAGAGGGACAAATCCCTCCGCATGATATGTGGCATACCCAATGACCTCCTTCAAGTTCACTCAGTAACGAGCAACAAAGGAAAGTATCAAAGTATGTGACTCACATGTGGGGAACCTTGATGATCTTAGGTCGAAGGACTACATATACCATGATCACTATGAGAATCACTTATGACACTCATATAACGATCCATGTAGTGTTCTTATGGTGGGTCAGTCCAATACACAAGTTCTCCAACTTGTACCCATATGTTGACTACGTATCTCATATTAGTCTCCACATATGCTAGTCGTTATGTATTATTGCAACCCGCTCCACAATAATACTAGACTAGGGACGTTTAAGAATATCATTATTCTAGGGTTACAATTATGTTTGTTAAGGTATGCAGAAAAAAAACAACAAACATAATTGCTGGATTAATGCCTTAATAAAATATCATGACTCAATGTGCAAAAGATACAATCATCTCATGATTGGCTTTTGGGCACAACACTAACATGAGGGTGGCATATTAGAGGCTCCTTAATTGTTTGTGCCGTACTACTGAGATCCCTTCGGTAGAAGAGAACTCTTCGGGAAAGGAGGACTTTCTTCAGAGATCATCTCAGTAATTCGGGAATCCCCTCGCTGAGGATGGTCCCCTTCAGGGACGCTCTTGCCTGCCGAAAGTGGTGAGTCTTTCTATCCAGAAGCCGGTTCGATCACCTTACCAAGGATGGCGTTGCACCGTATTCCTGAGGTCGGTGCTGTCATTTCGAAGGGTGATGGTGGATCGCCAAGGTCAGATGTTCAAAGGGCTAGACCCCCTTTTTTCTGAAGTCTATGCTCGTGTTCCTTGTGGGTGATGTTTGGCTTTTCGAGGGTGGTGCTTTGCCCAAGCTTACGAGTTTGAAGGGTGATAGCACTTCGGCTATCAGGACTAGGCCGGGCTATTGAGGATGCCAAATTACCATTTTGCTCCCGAACCTCATATAGTGCATGAACTTCCCCGGAACTGAGTGAACTTTGATAAACTTTCCTATTCTTGATATGTAAACTTGAATTAAGGTTCCAAACTTAATTTGAAATACTTTACCTTCCTCAAGTATGTTTCCCACTAGTAAGGCCATAGCATTCTCACCTCATGCTGGAATTTGGTCCCCAAAATTCCGCTACAGCTTGGGAAAAACACTAGGATATCTTTTTAGTGTATCCTGCTCCGTTTCCCAGGCAGCTTCCTCTTCACTATGATTAAACCACAGGATCTTAACCATTGGAATCCACTTAGTTCAAAGTTTCTTGACTTGCCTATCAAGTATTCGAATGGGTTGCTCTTCGTAGGTCAAGTCTTCCTGAATGGGTACCACTAAAATATTAACTACCTGTCCCAGATCCACTATGCATTTTTGGAGTAGACTAACATGAAACACATTGTGCGCTTGGGATAAGTTAGGTGGTAACGCCAATCGATAAGCAACTTTCCCTATCTTTTCCAATACTTCATAGGCTCCAATTTACTTAGGGGCTAACTTACCCCTTCGCCCAAAACAGCTAACTCCTCTCATGGGCGATACTTTAAGAAGTACTTTGTCCTTAAGTTCAAAACTCAAGTCTCTTCCTCTCAAATTTCCATACTAAGTCTGTTGGTCATTAGCTGCCTTAATCCATTTCCGGATTAACTTGATCTTAGTTGTGGTATCAGCTATGATTTCAGGATCGATAAATACTCTATCTCTAAGGTCTGCCCAACAATGGGGTGTCAGACAATGCCTTCCATACAAAGCCTCGTATGGTGGCATGCCAATAATAGTTTGATGACTGTTATTATAAGCAAACTCAATGAGTGGTAAATGCCGATCCCAATCACCTCTGAAATCAATGGCACATATATGTAACATATCCTCTAAAGTTTGAATTACTTTCTCAGATTGCCCATCAGTCTGAGGATGGAAAGCAGTACTGAGACTAACCTTACTCCCTAATGCTTCATGGAAAGCATAACAAAATTATGGCACAAACCGAGGATCTCTATCATATATGATCCGGTATGCCATGGAGTCTCACAATTTCTTTGAGATACAATTTGAGCCAACTTCTCCAATGTATAAGTGATCTTGATAGGTATAAAGTGTGCCGACTTCATCAACCGATCAACCACTACCCATATAGCATCATGCTGACTTCGGGTATTTGGCAATCCTACTAGGAAATCCATAGTGATGGATCCCCATTTCCTCACTGGAAGAGGTAAGTGTTAAATCTCTTTTCAGTCTTGGGCACCAAAAATGCGTTTTCCGATCATGATACATCTTACTAACACCAAGGCGAATATTCAAAGTACTACTATGTGCCACCTGTAGGACTTGCTACATAAGTCCTTCCATATTCGATACATAGAGATGATCTCCATAGTGTAGTATTCCATCCTTATATTGAAATTCTTTCCCCACAGTACCAGGGTTCAGTTCTCCTGAAATTTTCTTCAACAATGGATCTTTCGTCTGAGCTTCCTTAACTTTGGCTAACCAAGTTGATTGTATTTCTAGAACGTAGATAGGGATTTCTCCTCATTTTGCCAAAACTCATGCAACACTAAGAAATAACCCCTCAACACACATTCAAAGGAATTCATAGCCTAATCCTTAGATAGGATCGCTGCTGTGAACTTTCTGCTCAATGCATCTGCTACCACATTTCCTTTACCAACACAGTACTCAATTGAACAATCATAATCTTTTATGTATTCAATCCATCGACGTTGACTCATGTTCAGATCTTTCTGGTGGCGTGCGGCGGCTTTATCATGTGTCATTGTACGGGTAGGGAAGACTTCTGATGGAGGAGAGCACTTTTGGATGAGATTTCCCAGTGCAATGTACCAGAAATACTCCAGAAAATGAAGGTTAGGAGGTCCCCGGTGTGTATTCCCGGGGAGGAGCCTCCGACACCCAAGTTAGTATTTTCAGATAATTGGATTATGTGCTCTTTTGTATGTTCAAAGAGAACTCTTTTCCTTTTTCTCCTTCTTACTCTGCTAGGACGCTTTCTGGGCATTTTATAAAGGAGGCGTACAGAAGCCATTTTCCTCTTGTGGTCGCTCCAGATCACGACACGTGTCCGGTTGGATTGGATCCCTGCTTTTCCGGGAGTGAAGGGACGCTTATCTCAGCAAAGGTCGCTTGGTCGATAGCCTAGGCATTCCGAGAGTGTCGTATCGAGACGTCCCTCTGGTGGCGTGCTCTAGTGATAGCGTGTCAGAATGTACTTGGGGGACGACTTTTATGGGGAGGTGTCAGAGGCTCCTTAAATGCTTTGTTCATACTTTCTGAGGTTACTTTGACGTCTCAGGGAATGTATTCCCCGAGGATGGGTCCTCCGAAGGACACCTCTATTTTCGAAGGGGCTCTAATTTCTCTACCGAGGTTGGTCTTGCCATTTCCCAAGGAAGCGAATTCCCCACATTAGGCCAGGGGGATCGTTCATCATTCCGACCTCGGCTGGCTGTTTCCCTTTGGCGAAGTTGGTACTCCATCAGGTCTGGGAGCTCAGCCAGTGATCGGCACCTCGGCTATCACATGCCCCCTCCTGTAGAGCCAGAGCGGGGGCTTCAGCTATGTTTTCGAGGAGGTCGCTTTGCCAACCTAGCAGCTGAACCTTTTCTTGGAAAGTTGCCTTGCTTCAGAAGGTACTTCCTCGGAGCAGAGGTACCCTCCTCTAGTTTTCTTGATGTCCTCGGAATGCATATTACTTTTTTCTTTTTTTCTTTTTCTGCCACGAGTCTGTGAATCATCGCGTCCCTTGGCCAGGCGTGTCAGTCATGGGTAACCGTGCCTGGGTTTTCGTGATATTAGAGGGACGTGCCCTGGTTCTTCGCGCTGTGTGACACGTGGACGCTGTTGGATGGCAGAACAACTATGCTAGTTACGTCAACCGCACCTCTTCGCCTTCAAGGAGTAATAATGAGGCCGTTACATCTTCGAAGGATGATTATGACGACGTTTCACTTATCCTTCTTCGGTCTATATAAGCACCTTCCGTCCCATTTTGTCTCACTTTCTTGTTTTAACTCTCGTCTGTTCTAGAGCTTTTTCTTGCCCTTTTTCTCTTTCCGGCGGTGATTCTTACGGCAGAGTGACCTCCGGTGATTCCTTGCAGCGGTGTTTCGCAGCCCGAGTTTTAGCAAAGTCTTTGGTGGATGTTCCCTTTTTGTGGTTTGTCGTTGTTCCTCTATTTCTCGCAAAGTCATCTATCTTTTTCTTATTTTTTTTGAAAAATGTCAAATCCAACTCCATTGAGTCCGACTCCATTGATGACAGTGCGCCCTCTTTCTGCAAACCTTGCTTCCCTTGAGGCTTATCCTTGTTCCACTACTTTGGAAAAGATGAAAAAGTGGGTGGCCAAGTACTACCTCCCTTCTTATATCACACCGAGGTTACCTCTCCCGGGATCTTACGGTTATGCAGCTTCTTCAGGGGGGGGGGTTACCGTTTACCGAGCTCAGCTGAAAGCCGGTCTTTGGTATCCCCCTCATCACGTGATATGCGAGTTCTGCAAATTCCACGGCATTGCTGTGAACCAACTCCCCCCAAATTCTTACTCTTACTTTAATGCTTTCCTCTGCATGTGTGCGGTGTTCGGCATAAACCCGCACTTCCTCTTTTCCATGCAATACTAAAAACTGCACCCGGTCCTGAAGGGTGGTTTTTACTACCTTCTTCCTCGAGGGTCCGGGAGTAAGAAGTTTATGTTTACCTTTGACAATAAGGATAGTTGGCGAGGGTGGCAGAAGAAGTTTTTCTTTTTCCGGGTCCCCGAGTCTTGGGGACATGTGCCTATTAGATGGGACTCGGGGACTTTGGAGGTCGACGTCGTCGATCCCCGGAAGCTCCTCACTCCGGTATTGCTTGCTGATTTTGACAACTTTGACAAGCGTATTCGGTTGGTAGCGGACTGGGACTCCGGGACTCCGTCACTTTCACCCTACCCTTTTCCCATTAAGTGGGATCTTATGTCAAAGGAAGTTCTTCGGGAACTGGGAGTGATAACTGCCCATAAGAGTGACCCCGGCATGCCCGTGCCTGTTTTTCCCGGGAAGAAAGCCTGGATAGTCATGCTCCTTTGGCGTCAAATTTCTTATCAGTTTTTTTTCGAGAGTTGGTCACCTTCGAGGCCTTGTTATCTGCTTTCCTTTTGGACTTACATTGACATTTTACCTTTTTGCAGAGATGGGCGATCAGTCTGCCAAGTTTTAAAAATCACTTTATGATAGTCAGGCTAAGCGGGGAGAGCAAGTACGCAGGAAGACTTCTGGTAAGAGGAAGAAGTTGACTGCCGGCCCTTCTAAGTCCAAGAAGGCCAAGGCTACCACTCCTCCTCCCCCCGAGAACATAATTGAGGTGGAAGACCAGTCTTCTGCTCAGCTTCCGACCGCCGAGAACCCTTCTTCGGAACCTGACATCCTCGGGGAGACGCTGAGTCCTGCCCCTGCTACCGAGATCCAAGCAGAGCGAACGTCAGCCCAGGAGTTTGAAGAGGGCAGGAGGAGGAAGGGAAAGAATGTCAATGAGGATGTTCGGGAGATCGGTTCTGAAGAGTGCGTCCCTGAAGTTCCACCAGGTTTTTGCCTTAGCCATTCCGCTACCAATCTCAGCATTTTTCGTATCTACGATTTTTTGGATGAATGGCTAAGGGATGATGTCTTGATGGAACTTCGTCATGACCTTGCAGATAACGCCCCTACTACTTCCTGGGTGGAAGCTCATGCCTGTCGGAGGGCTCTTCGGGACCGACGGCTTCCTCGGGCCAAGGTGCCACGGGAGCCCTTCTGGTCGTTCATAGAGGACATGGATTTGTTCTCTGAGGATAGCCAGCTGATGGCTCTGCAAATGGCATCGGGGGTGCTGACTAATGCCACTTTACAGTCCCTTACCACCGAATGTCCCAGTGAAGAGATTCTCGCGGCGAGGATGACCGAGCACGCTGCTCAGGTGATCCTTTCTTTTCTTGTATCTTAGAAAATTGTTCATCCAAGCCATCACTGCCTTCCGATACTTATTTGGTGCCTCTGTTTTCCGCAGCTTTTGGCAGATAGCGGGTACTTCCGTTCCTGGTCAATGAAACAAATGGAGACCCGCTCTCGGTCTGAAGATTCCCTATGGAAGATGAAGAAGTCTCTCGCCCAATATGCGCTAAAATATGGCGAGTTAAACAAAATTACGAAGGACGATCTTGGGAGTCTTCGGGCTGAGGTTGTGTCCAGCAGGCAGGAGCTGCTTATCGACTTCTCAGCCAAGGTTGAAGACCTCGGCTCAAAGTGCGTGACTCTTTCTTTCGAGAATGAGCCCTTTGGAAGAAGACCGTTCAAGACGGCGAGAACCTTGCGAAATCACTCTCTTTGAATGCCGATCTCCAAGCTGAGATTGCGTCCCTGAAGAAGGAGAAGATGAAGAGCAAGAAGAAGAGGAAGCTGGAGGAGAAGATTGTCGCGCTAAAAGCTGAGCTGGCGGCTCTTGGCGCTGAGAAGAACCGTAGCGAGCAAATGTCGAGGACGTCTTACCGAGATGGTTTTTGCTTGGCTCGTCATCAGGTCCTCGCTCGGCACCCTGGGCTTGACATTTCGCATTTGTCTGCTTTGGAGTTTCCCTAAGAGCCCAGATATTCATGGTCCAAAGTCGAGTTCCTCAATCTTCCTTCGACTCGGCCTGCGTCTTTGACTGAGCCTTCTGGAGATGATAATGTTTGACGAAACGTCTGATACCATTGCTCAGTCATAGGCTTTCTTCTTCCTTCTTTGTAATTTTTTTTGCCTTAGAAATTTTTAATGAAGGATTTTTTCTCCATTCTCCATTCTTTCTCCTGAATATGCCTTATCAGCAGCTGGTACGATTCTAAGTGTGCACTTTTGGCGAACACCAGTACCTTATCTTCCGGACGGGTTTTTAAGCTTAGTAGGGAATTTTGTAAAGCAGGACCATCAAGGCGCACCCTTTTGATAACGAGGGCAAATTCGTCATGTATTTTACTGACGACTTCGGGGAGGAGTATCTTACCGGCTTTTTTTGAAGAAGATTATCTAAGTATAGAATTTTTTCAGAGAGTCTGAATGCCAAGTATTCTTCAACTCCACTCCCTCAATATTACCCAACTTAAAGACCCCTGCGCGGACTTCGTCGAGAACCAAATAGGGTCCACTCCAATTTGCTCGAAGTACCCCTTCTGATGGCCTTCACTGTTCGAACTCGGCCTTTCGGAGAATGAGTTCTCCCTTTTTGATCTCCTTCTTTCTTACATGTAAATTGGCAGTGCGTGCTATCCGTTGCTGGAAGGCCTTTCTTCTTAACTCGGCCATCTCACGGTGTTCTTCGAGGAGGTCCAGTTTTGCTCTTAGTCCAAGATCATTTCCTCCTTCATCGAACACCTGTACTCTTACCGAGGGCTGCATGACTTCAATGGGAATAATGGCCTCGATCCCGTATACGAGCGAGAAAGGAGTCTCTCCCGTGGCTCTTCGGGGAGTTGTTCGGTAACTCCACAGCACACTTGGGAGCTCTCCTGGCCATTTCCCTTTTGCCTCTTTTAGCCTTTTCTTCAGGCCATCTTTTATTGTTCGGTTAGATACCTCGACCTGCCCATTGCTCTGAGGGTGAGCCACTGGGGCAAAATGTATCTTGACGCCCAGGTCCTCCATGAATTCCTGGAACCCCTTATCCGTGAATTGAGTCCCGTTATTGGCCACTATTACCCTCGGAATGCCAAATTGGCATATAATGTTTTTCCATACGAATTTTTGAGCATCCTTCACTGAGATTGATGCTAGCGGTTCTGCCTCTATCAACTTAGTGAAATAGTCCACTGCGACGATGCAAAATTTTATTCCGCCGGGGGCGTTTGGGAGAGGTCCGATGAGGTCAATGCCCCAGACGGCGAAGGGGCAGGGATAGTCTATTGCATTTATTTTCTCCGAGGGTAGCTTTTGGATACTGGCGTGCCTTTGGCAATTGTCGCATCTTCGGACGAATTGCCCTGCGTCCTTCCTTAGGGTAGGCCAAAAGTAACCTTGGCGGAGTAGTACTCCTACGAGGGCGTCCGTTCCTATATGGGAGCCACACACTCCTTCATGTACTTCTTCAAGTATTACTTTGACGTTATCCTTGTCTATACATCTTTGTAGAGGGGTAGCGTACCCTTGTCTGTATAGTTCTTTCCCAATGAGGAAGTACGTTCCTGCACGCTTTCGTATCTTTGTGGCTTCTTTAGGATCCTCAGGAAGCTCTGAAGTTGCCAAATATCTCTTGAGGGAGCTTTGCCATCCCTTCCCCGAGGTTTCTATGCACATTAACTCTGTGCTGGGGTGTTTTAGAATTTCGGTGGCTTCCTTAGCCTTGGCCAAGGCATCCGCTTGGGTATTATCCCTTCGGGGCACATTCTTTATGTGCATCGAGTCGAAATCCTCAATGAGTTTCTGAACGAGGTCGTGATACTTGGCCAAAATTGGGTCCTTTGCCGCATATTCTCCCTTTGTCTGTTGGACTATTAACTGTGAATCACTGTGGGTGCCAAGGTTCTTCACACCTAATTTTCTGGCCATTTTCAGTCCGGCTATGAGGGCTTCATATTCAGCAATGTTATTGGTAACATTAAAACCGAATTTGACTGCTTTCGAAGCTTCCATGCCTTCGGGACCCTGAAGGACTATTCCAGCTCCTTGATGCTCTGCGCCTGATGCTCCATCGACGAAGAGTTTCCATTCCGGATCAGTCTTTGTTTTTCCTCCCGCAAGTGCGTCGGTCTTTTCAATCTCGGGGATCTCAGCAATGAAGTCTGCAAGTGCCTGAGCCTTTATTGCCCTTCTAGGCTCGTATGTAATGTCATATTCACCGAGCTCAATGCACCATTTTGAGAGTCTTCTCGAATGCTCCACTTTTTTCATCACATCTCGTAGGGGCAAATTACTTCGTACGATGATGGCGTGTCCTTGGAAGTAGGGTCGCAATCTCCTACCCGCCAGTACTAATGCGTAAATAGCTTTTTGGAGCAACGGGTACCTTGTCTCGGTGCCATGCAGGGACTTGCTTACGTAATACACCGGCCATTGTTTCTGATAGCCGAAGGACTATCGCCTCCGCCTGGCCGAACTCCCTGCCACCAGAATGGCCAGGAGATCTGGCGCTACCCGGAAAAAGGTGGGATCATACACCTCGGAGAAAAGCCGAAGAGCCCGAGCTCTGCACGCCAGGAAACTTGAGGATACTATTAGCCCCCCGAGGTAGTAAACAGACCGCCTTCAGAAAAGTGGCACCAGCTAGTGCGGGCCGAACATGATCTTCCCGAAGGCGGAACTCCTTGAATCTGGGAACCCCCGAACTGGGGGCATGTTTCCTGAAGTGGCACGGTCCGTACTAGAGGACGACCTCACCCAGGGACCTCGGGAGTACGGCAGGAGCATTTAAGGAAGCCTCTGACATGTCACCCACAGACGTCACAAGCCGCCTCAAACGGCGCTCTAACACGCCGACACCATCAAAATCACATCATGGCCCGTCTCGGCTCAAGGCTCAAGGAAGCCTACCACCAGCCACTTGTCCTCTACGCCCAGACATTCAGAGAACATCCGACCGAACACGTGTGACGATCTGAGCGGGCTGGACACCTCTATAAATGCCAAGGAATACACCCTGGCAAACGGCTGGCAAATATCCTGACTCCTCACTCTGAGAAAATACGACCAGGCGAGTTCACTGAACCCTTCAATGCTATTTCCTCTGCCTTCTCTCAGCACCACTGACTTGGGCGTCGGAGGCTCCTCCTCGGAAAAACACCCCAGGGACCTCCAAACCCACTTTTTCTGAACATCTCAGGCACTCTCCCTTAGGCAAACCGGCCACCAGGCGTTCTTCCTCTCCGGGAGTCCCTCCATCAGTCACCATGACTACCAACGATGAAGCCCCTGGGCATCATTTGGCGCCGTCTGTGGGAACCCGCTCTGAGATCGCTGTCGTTGAAACTTGGCGTTCTAAGGACAGGGGACTCCCGAGGTCTCCATCCGCGCCTGAGACACAACCGGCTGCTGAGCAAACACTCCCAGGGACTTCTACGCCTGAGGAAGACCGCTCTCTAGTAATCACTATGAGCTTTATGAGGGAGTTTCAGCGTTCGGTCGTGGCCGAAATGGCATAGCAGATCGACCGAAGGTGGCCACAGCAGACACAGGCCCAAAGACCTCCCTCACCTGCATGCCATCTGGAGAAAAGCCCGAGGTCGACTCATCCTTGTTCGGGAAGCGGAGACCCGGGCGAAGAGTCGTCTACGGAGAATATACCCCTCGGGAAACGGCCTGTGGGACAAACTGGGTCGAAGCGACCGAAAGTCTCAGAGCAAAGGAGTTCGTCGCCTGAGGCGAGGTCCTTGTCCCCTCAGCGCCAAACTCGTTCCCCGAAGAGGCGCCGACGATCTCCCTTCCCAAAGGAAGAGCCTAACGCCACAGTTCTCATGGAAAGGATACTAGCATGGCTAGACAGGGTGGAAAAGCAGGTAGCTCGCAAACCCGTCTGGGACAGGCTGATGAGAGCCTTCTGCGAAGATGGGTCCCCATTCACCCGGGTCGTGGCCGAGGCAGCCATGCCAGGCAACTTTAGGGTACCTCGGCTGGAGATTTATGATGGCCGCACTGATCCGAAGGCCCATCTGACCAAGTACAGACGCAGCATGATAATGCATGGTGCTGATGACGCTACCATGTGTAAATGCTTCGAGGTCACCCTCACGGGACCAGCAACTGCGTGGTACAACTCATTGCCCCCAGGAGCCATCACTGAGTTCCAGGAGATGTCTACGGCCTTCACGCAACAATTTATTGGAAGCCGGCCAACGGCGAAGATGCCTGTTCAGATGTTCGACATAGAGCAGAGAAACGGAGAAACCATCCGAGACTATGTCGAAAGATTCAACAGGGAAGCTCTAAGCGTCACGGACTTCCGGCCTGAAATACGCATCCTCGTCATGACACGGGGCCTTCGGTGAGACTGACAGCTGTTTTATGAGTTCTCAAAGGACCCCCTGGACACCCTCGGAGAATTTTACCGAAGGGCCAAACAGCACATGACTGCCGAGGAGCTGAGAATGGCTGGGCCGAAGTCCGATCACAACCGCGCCGAAGGGTCTAATCAGCAAGCCCGGCATCCAACTGAACAGGCAGGCCGACCTCGGAGGATGCGGGGAAGCAAACTTCAAAGCTTTACACCCCTGAGCACTACACGGAAAAACATCCTCACGGCGCTGGAAAGGCAGGGGATGCAGATTCGGCGACCAAGGGCCATGACCGCTGATAACAAGAAAAACATCAAGAAGTTCTGCCAGTTTCACCGCGACCACGGCCACGACACCGAAGACTGCTTCCAACTGAAGAAGTACATTGAGTCGCTGATAAAACTCGGCCAACTTCAGAAATATCTGCGGATGCCTTCCCCAAAAGGAAGAAAAGATGAGGAAGAAAGGGCCGAAGATGAGGACTACAACTCCGACAGGCGGAGAAACTGAAGTCCGAAAAAGTGCCCTCCTCCTCCTGCAGGGGTGATACAAACCATCACTACGGGGCTCCCATCCTCGGAAAGAAAGCGGAAGGCCAGAAAGATTGCGGTCATGGAATATTAGAGTCCGGCAAAGAAACTGGCTCGCAAGGATGGATCCACCGTCATCTTCCCCCATGATAATCCGCTGCTAATCATGGTAAGGATAGGGAACTGGGACGTCAAAAGAGTGTTGCTTGATGATGGATCAAATACTGACATCCTATTCTCGCATTTACTGCCGAATTTGGACATCTCCAGCAGCGAGCTCAAGCCTGTCACCTCGCCCACCTTCGGGGTTGGACCGTCCGAACTACCTGTCCTCGAATGGATTGATCTCCCCCTGATGATGAAAGGAACTTTGGTCGACGGAACAGCTGAGTTGTACGCCTCCACAATGGCGAGATTTATCATCATGGACGTTCCTTCTTCGTACAACGCCATCCTTGGAAGGCATACACAGGGAAACCTGCACATTTGCCCTGACGTGAAGTACTTCACTGTCACGTTCACCACCATGGATGGGGATGTAGAGGTCTTCATGGATCAAGCCGAGGTAAGGTAGGTGTTTGTAAAAGCGCAAAAAGCTCCGGCAAATAACCTCGCACAAACAATGGAGGCAAAGGCACCAGAGAAGGACAAAGAAGGAGATCCCACGAGAGCAGAAATGGAAATAGTGGAACTTGTCCCAGGACAATCTACCCAAATAGGGAAGAGCTTGCCCGAAGGTGACAAGAAAAACCTTGTATCTTTTCTACTGGGAAATAAAGATCTCTTTGTCTACTCGCCGAAAGACATGCCAGGGCCTCATCGTTGTGAGTCATGATGACTGTTTGAGGAGACTTCTAGGAGGAAGAACACCTGGAAGGTGGATCGCCCCAAGGAGAGTACCTGAAAAGCTGGTAAACAGGGTTAGGAGGCCCCCGGAGTGTTTTTCCGGGGGGGGAGCCTCCGACGCCCAAGTCAGTGGTGGCCAGAAGAAGGAGAAAGTCACTAGCTCAAAGAGAAAGGCAGAAAAGTCTCGCCTGGTATTTTCTCAGGGTGTGGGAGCTGTATATCCGGCCTGCCAACCTCCTGTCAAGTATTTATTTCCTGTATATATAGGAATACCTAGCCCGTTCAGATCATGACACGTGTGCGGTCGGATGCTCCTGAACGTCTGGGCGTAGGGGACAGATAGTTGGTAACTAGATGGCCTCGAGCCTTGTGCTGAGACGGGCCATGATATGATTCTGATGGCGTCTGCGCGTTAGGGCGACTTTTTATGTCTGTGGTGGGACGTGTCAGAGGCTTCCTTAAATGCTTCCTTAAATGCGCCTGCCGTACTCCCGTGGTCCCTGGGCGAGGTCGTCCTCTAGTTCGGACAGAGCCTCTTCGGGAAGCCTACCCTCAGTTTGGGGGTTCCCAGTTCCAGGGGGTTCCGCCTTCGGGGATATCATATTCGGGCAGCAATGTCTGGTGCCACTTTTCCGAAGGCGCGTTGTTCACAACCTTGGGGGGCGAATGGAGTCCTCAAGTTTTACTGGCGTGCCGAGGCTCGGAGCTCTCAGGCTATCTCCCGAGGTGCATGATTCCACCTATTCCCAGGAAGCACCAGTTCTTCTGGCCGTTGTTGTGGCAGGGTATTCGGCCAGATTGAGGCGACAGCCTTTGGCTATCACATGCCCCCCTTTGGAAAGCCGAAGTGAAGACTTCGGTTTGCATCTCTTTCCGAGGTTGCCGTTGGGAGTCTTGTTGGGAAGCATAACCTGTTCCGAGGTCGCACCTTTTGCCCGAGGGTCTGGGCTGTTCGGCCTTGGCCTATTCTTTGGTGTCTCCGAGGCAAAGCCTGTACCGAAGATACACCTCTTGCCCAAAAGTCATGGGCTGTTCAGCCATAGGCTGTCTCTTGGTGTCCTCGAGGTGGCCTGCTTTTTATTTCTGCAGGTCTGATGGCCAAGCGTGTCAGACTGAGCGGCGCGTCTCCATTTCTCAGGGATGTCAAACGACGTGTCCCAATCAGGAGGCGTGTCCCGGTTTTCCAAGCACGTTTGGGGAGGCACGTCCCCCATTTCTGCGCAGCGGTTGACACGTGGCTTCTTGCCATTGGAGGAGAGGCGCGTCATTTACAGAGGGCGCGCCTTTTCGTACTAGAGGACGACCTCACCCAGGGACCTCGGGAGTACGGCAGGAGCATTTAAGGAAGCCTCTGACATGTCACCCACAGACGTCACAAGCCGCCTCAAACGGCGCTCTGACACGCCGACGCCATCAAAGTCACTTCATGGCCCGTCTCGGCTCAAGGCTCAAGGAAGCCTACCACCAGCTACTTGTCCTCTACGCCCAGACATTCAGAGAACATCCGACCGAACACGTGTCACGATCTGAGCGGGATGGACACCTCTATAAATGCCAAGGAATACACTCTGGCAAACGGCTGGCAAATATCCTGACTCCTCACTCTGAGAAAATACGACCAGGCGAGTTCACTGAACCCTTCAGTACTATTTCCTCCGCCTTCTCTCAGCACGACTGACTTAGGCGTCGGAGGCTCCTCCCCGGAAGAACACCCCGGGGACCTCCTAACCCACTTTTTCTGAACATCTCAGGCACTCTCCCTTGGGCAAACCGGGCACCAGGCGTTCTTCCTTTCCGGGAGTCCCTCCATCAGTCACCATGACTACCAACGATGAAGCCCCTGGGCATCAGTTTCCCACCCTCTTCTTTCACTAAGACGGAACTCACCGTCTTTTCAGTGACTACGAGGTAAAGAATGAGAGGTTCCCCCTCCCGAGGTTGCCGGAGTGTTGGGAGGTGAGTTAGATAACTTTTGAGCTCTCCCTAGGCTTCCTGGCATTCTGTATTCCATGGATGTTCCTAGATTCCGGAGGTACCACCTTCCTTGGAGACTTTGGTGAGTACCTTTAAAAACGGGCGACATCGGTCACCATACCTGGAGATGAATCTACTTAGGGAGGTGATCCTCCCGGTAAGCCTCTGTATGTCTTTTATAGACGTAGGTGTCTGGAAATTCAGCAGGGCTTTCACTTTCTCAGGGTTAGCGTCTATTCCTCTTTCTAACACCATAAACCCGAGAAATTTTCCTGCGTTTATCCCGAACACACACTTTTCGGGATTAAGGCGAATGCCAAACTCTTGAAGTCGTTGGAAGGTTTCAGTTAAGTCGGTGATATGATTTTTGGGTACTTTGGTCTTGAATATCATGTCGTCGACATATACTTCCATGTTCCTACCGATTTGCGCGTCGAATACCTTGTTCATCAGTCTTTGGTAGGTGGCTCCTGCGTTTTTGAGCCCGAAGGGCATTCTGACATAGCAGTGTAAGTACCTATCTCTGTGATGAATGTCATTTTTTCCTCATCCTCGGGGTTCATCCGGATCTGATGATACCCGCTAAAGGCGTCAAGGAAGCTGAGCAGTCCGTACTCAGCAGTTGCATCTACCAGCTGATCTATGGCCGGTAATGGGTAAGAGTCTTTTGGACTGGCGTCATTTAAGTTTAGAAAGTCGATGCACATTCGGAGCTTTTCACTACCCCTCTTTTGTGGCTATAACCACATTGCTGAGCCATTCGGGGTATTTTACTTCCCTTATTACCCCGGCCTCAGTGAGGTGACTAACTTCGACCATGACGAAGGACTTTTTGTGAGCTGATAGACTCTGTTTTTTCTGTCGAACTGGTCTGACATGTGGTTGCACTTTAAGATTGTGCTGGATTATGCTGGGGTCAACCCCAGGCATATCCTTCGGTGAATAAGCAAATAGATCTTTGTTCATGCACAAAAAGTGATGCCCCAAGGCATCTTCGTTTGCTGTCATGTTGACAGGTGGAGAGACTTCCTGAGGAGGTGAGTGCCCGGAGCTCAGATTTCCCAGCTGAGTGTGCCTGAAAAGCTCAAAGAAGAGGTTAGGAGGTCCCCGGTTTGCTTTTCCGGGGAGGACCCTCCGACGCCCAAGTCAGTTTTCTGAGTGAAGGTGGAGGAAGAACACTAAGGGATCAAGTGTCTTGCCTGTTTTGTGTTTTCTCAGAGAGAGGGAAATGCCCATCCTCTGCCCAGTCCCATTTCCTAGTATTTATAGGAGTAGCTGGTCCGTTCAGATCATGACACGTGTTCGGTCGGATTTGATCTGTCTCTTTGGACCTAGGGGATAGGCAGCCGTTTGCAGCCTCTTTTAGCCCTGGACCCGGACGGGTTGTGTCAGGACTGGGGCGGCTGCGGCGTGTCATTTCGCCGTTCAGATGTGATGTGTAGGGTTTGTGGGCGACATGTCAGAGGCTCCTTAAATGCTCATACCGTACTCCCGAGGTCCCCTGGACGTGGTCGCCCTTCGGTGCATGCACCCTCTTCGGATTCTATCCGTCCTTCGGTGGGAGCACCTCCTTCGGGATCTATCCCATAATTCTGGGAGCGCCCTTGATGAACACCTTCTTCGGGACTCACATCCATAGTTCGGGGATTCCCTTGTTCAGGTGTTACTTCTTCGGGGAAGACCTCTTTGGGGCCTCTTCCTTCGGGGAGATTCTCCCTTGCTTCAGGGAGATGGCTCTCTTACCCGAAGACGGTCAGTTTAGCCCCTCGATGGAGACGGTGTTGTCCTCGGAATTCCTGACGAGCTACCGAAGTCTCGAGCTCATAGTGTTTGACTTCGCACCTTCCGAGGTCAGTAAAAAGATCCTCTCTTGGGTGACGTCAGACTCCTCGGCCAATATTCTGGCGCGGAGTTACTACCGAGGAGGTGTTAGCCTTTGGCTATCACAGGCCCCCCTCCGAAAAGCCGAAGTGAGAAACTTCAGTTCACCGGTTTTCGGGTCCTGTGGTTGTGATATCGCGCCGAAGACGCCTTCTTCTGCCTGAAGCGATGGCCAGTCCTTTTTGCGTCCTCGAGGCGCGAGAAGATAGGCTGTCCGTGTGCCGAAGATACACCTTCTGCCCGAAGTCACAGGCTATCTCTTGGTGTCTTCGTGGCGAGGGGAAATAGGATAACCTTGTACCGAAGATAGACCTTTTGCCCGAAAATCACGGGCTCTTCGACCTTGGCCCGTTCTTTGGTGCCTTCGAGGCGGAGCCTGTGCCGAAGATACACTTCTTGCCCGAAGGTCATGGGCTGTTCGGTCATAGCCTGTCTCTTGGCGTTCTCAAGGTGGCCTGCTCTTTGTTTTTGCAGGTCTGTTTGGCCAAGCGTGTCAGTCTGAGCGGTGCGCCCCAGTTTTCTAGGGATATCAGAAGACGTGTCCCAATCAGGGGACGTGTCCCGGATTTCAAGGGACGCTTGGAGGACGTGGGCCCCATTTTTACGCAGCGGTTGACACGTGGCGCTTTTCCATTGGAGGAGAGTCGCGTCTAATACAGAGGGCGCGCCTTTTCAGGTGCAGAGAGCAGTTGCGGCGACGGTTCGCCTCCAAAGGGCACTTATGATGATGTTTCGGTTACCCACTTCTGACATATAAATAGCCCATTCCATCATAAGTTCCTTTCGCTTTTTTCTCTGCTTTGCCTCTGTTCTTGCATTTTTTCTTGCTTTCTGTGGCGGAGCTTCCGTAATCAGAGCCTTTTTCCAGCCAACTTTCACGACAGTGTCCTCAGATTTTGGCAAATCTTTCGGTGGGTTTTTGTTTGCCAGCGCGTTTTGATCCCTGTGTTCTTCTGAGTTTTTCTCTGGAAACTGTTTTCTTCCATTTTCAAACTCATTTTTCTGTCAAAAATGCCCATTCCTGAGAGCTGGCTGCCTCTTTTAGCCCATCCTTGCTGCACCACCCCTGAGAAGTTAGAGAGGTGGAAGAAAAAATTCTTTCTTCCCTCTTACGCCGTTACCAGGCTGCCTCGTTCTAGCCATTATGCATTTTCAAACCATAGAAAGGAGGTTACCGTTTTCTGAGCCCAACTGAAGGCCGGTCTTCGATATCCCCCCCGAAGATGGTGTGCGAGTTCTGCCAATTTCATGGTATTGCGGTGAACCAGCTTCCCCCGAACTCGTACTGCTATTTTAACGCCTTCCTGTGCATGTGTGGCGTCTTCGGGATAGAACCCCATTTCAGGATTTTTATGCAGTACTACAAGCTCTCTGTGGTCCCGAAGGGTGGCTTCTATTTCACGCTACCTCGGGGATCCGGGAGCAAGAAATTCATGTTCACCTTCGCCACTAAAGATAGCTGGCGGGGGTGGCAACAGAAGTTTTTCTTCATGAAGATGGACGAGGCCTGGTCGTACGTTCCGACCAAATGGGCTCAGGGAACACTGGATGTGGTCGTTGGTGATCCGAGGATGCTGCTGACCCCAGAGTTAGCTCCCTTGTTCGCGGATTTCGACACCCGCATTCGGGCTGTCTCTAACTGGGATCCCGAGGTCGTTCCGCTCGCCCTTTACCCTTTTCCAATCAACTGGAGGTTGATGACCGAAAAGGTCCTTCGGGAGCTAAAGGTGGTAAAGGAGCACGAGACTGACCTCGAGATGCCAGCTCCTGCCATCGCCGAGAAGGATTCCTGGTTGGTCATGCTTCTTAAGGAGGAAATTTCTTTCGAAGCGCTTGCCGAAAGTGAGTTATCTTCTACTCCTTTACTGTTCTTTCCTCGGACTTACGCTGATGTTTCTCTCCTTTTTCAGAGATGGGCGACGCGACTGCCGCCTATTACAAGTCCCTTTTCACCGGCCAGGTGGAGAAGGGCGATCAGACGAACAAGGCGTCTTCCCGAAGGCGGAAGTTTACTGGCGCGGGACCTTCGAGGAAATGGGCAAAGAGAGATGCCCAGGCTCCTTTAGAGGAAAATCCCGAGGAGACTGCCGAGGAGCCTGGGGCAGCCGAGATTCCAGAGTCTGAGGCTGCTGCTTCCGAGGTCCCTTCAACCGAGGTCCCTCCTCAGAGTCCTACCGCATCACAGGCCCTCCTTGATGTAGTGGTAGAAGTACCTTCTGCCGAGGAGCGGCGCAAGCGGAAGGGCAAGGGCATTTTAGCCGAGGACTCCGAGGACGATGTTGTCGAGGTTCCGCCAGGTTTGTTTCCGGACAAAGTGTACTTCCTTTGTTTTTTCTGGATTGGCTTCTTTGTCTTTAATCTCCTTCTCATTCTTATCACGCAGGGGAGTTGACTACCCCTGGCTGGGTGGCCGATCATGCTCGGAAACGAGCTCTTCGGGATGCCAAAATCCCGCAAGGGAAGATACCCAAGGAGCCTTTTTGGACGTTCACGGAGGACATGAATATGTACTCCGAGGACGTTCCTCAAATGGCTAAGGAAATTTTGAAGGGGGTGCTCACCGAGGCCTCCTTCAAGGCTATAGCGGCGGCCCACCCGGGGGATAACACCCTCGTCGCAAAGATCACCGAGCATGCTGGTCAGGTATATCCTTCACAGCTCTTTCCCTTAAATTTTTTCCTAAGTGTTTGGCTCTTACTGACCTTGCGTTTAATTTTTTGCAGCTGATGGGGTACACCGCCTTTCTCCAAGTTCGGGTGGCCAGGGAGGTTGCTTTTCGAACTTTGGCCACTCGAACCATGAATGAGACGAGGACCGCACTCGCGGAGTCGGTCGCCAAAAACCAGCAGCTGAAAGAGGTTGCTGATAAAGAAGTAGCTGCCCTTTGGGAGCAGTTCCGGAAGGAAAAAGAAGAACTTCAAAAAGACTCCTCCAGGAAGATCGCTGACCTCGGTGACCAAATAAAGGGGATGCTCACAGCCAACGAGGATCTTCTCCAGCACAAGGCTGGTTCTGACGGCCGTATAGTGTCGTTGACGTGTGAGAATAACGCTCTCCGAGCCGAGGTCGAGTCGTTGAAGAAGGAGACGAAGGGGGAGGAGCAGATAAAGGCGCTGGAGGAGGAGGTCGAGGATCTGAAGGACGACCTTGACGACCTCGAGCTTGAGAAGAACAAGTCTGATCAGATGAGCAAGGTCGCGTTCCAGGACGGCTTCTGCCTTGCTCGGCACCAGGTTCTCCAGAGGTTCCCAGATCTGGACCTCTCTTTTCTAGAGGGTCTAAACATTCCTGGGGGACCTCGGTGGAAATGGTCCAAGGTCGAACATCTAAAACTTCCTCCTTCAATTCCAGCGCCGAAGGTGATGGAAAAGGGCGGGCAGACGAGTGGCTCTCGGGACGCCACGAACCCTTAGCCAATTTTAGGGCCCCTTTTCCTTCCCTTATATTTTGTAATCCTTCTTCGGGCAGTTCTTTATTTTAAAGCAGCTTTGCTCTTAATGAGGATTTTTTGGCTAAGTCTTTTCTTGCAAGTTTCTTCATTTCCATTGTCCCGAACACGTTCGCTCAAGAGACTTCGGAAAACCTACCATTAAAGAAACTTTTTTTTACCTTCCTTTGTCCCGAGTGCGCTTGCTCGTAAGACTTTCTGGAAGGCCTGAAAAAAAAAATTTGACTAAGTCTTTTTGCAGGCTTTTGCATTTCCAATTTACCCTGAACATCATTGCTCAAGGGAGTTCGGAAACCTTCAGTCAAATTTTTTGTTTTTCCAGTTGTCCCGAGCATGTTTGCTCAAGGGACTTCGGAAAACCTTTCGCGAGATTTTTCACTTCCCATTTTCCCGAGCATGTTCGCTCAAGGGAGTTCGGAAAATTATCTCTGTGCTGGCTATGGCGAGTACTTCTGCGAGATTTTTGTTTTCCATCTTTCCCGAGCATAATGGCTCAAGGGACTTCGGAAAGTCATATCTACGCTTTATCATGGCGAGCACCTTTGTGGAATTCTATTTTGCATAATTTCTGTACACTTAAGAATTTTTCTCAAGGCCATTCTGTACAACATAACTCCTCCGCTCAACCTTAAGCGTAGAATTTTTTCAAGGCGTCTGAGTCCCAAGTGTTCTTCAATTCTACGCCTTCGGTGTCGCCAAGCTTGTACACGCCTTTTCATACTTCGTCGAGAACCAGATAGGGTCCTTCCCAGTTTGGGCAAAGTACGCCATGGGATGGCCTTCGGGGTGCGAAGTCGGCCTTTCGGAGAACGAGGTCTCCCTTCTTCATTTCTTTTGGCCTGGCCCGTAAGTTTACAGCCACGGCCATTCTTTGCTGCAAAGCTTTTCTTCTCAGCTCGGCTATTTCTCTGTGTTCGGCCACAAGATCGAGATTGGTTCTCAGGCCGAGGTCATTACCACCTTCATCAAATACTTGCACCCGTACTGAAGGTTGAACTACCTCTCGTGGGATAATGGCCTCTGTTCCGAAGCCCAGTGAGAAAGGAGTCTCCCCTGTGGCTCTTCGGGGCGTCGTTCGGTAGCTCCATAATACACTTTGGAGTTCTCCTGGCCATTTCCCTTTGGCTTCCCTTAGTCTCTTTTTCAAGCCATCTTTTATGGTTGATAGCCAAAAGCTATCGCCTCAATCTGGCCGAATACCCTGCCACAACAATGGCCAGAAGAACTGGCGCTTCCCGGGAATAGCTGGAATCATGCACCTCGGGAGATAGCCTGAGAGCTCCGAGCCTCGGCACGCCAGTAAAACTTGAGGACTCCATTCGCCCCCCAAGGTTGTGAACAGCACGCCTTCGGAAAAGTGGCACCAGACATTGCTGCCCGAATATGATATCCCCGAAGGTGGAACCCCCTGGAACTGGGAACCCCGAACTGAGGGTATGCTTCCCGAAGAGGCTCTGTCCGAACTAGAGGACGACCTCGCCCAGGGACCTCGGGAGTACGGCAGGCGCATTTAAGGAAGCATTTAAGGAAGCCTCTGACACGTCCCACCACAGACGTAAAAAGTCGCCCTGACGGGCAGACGCCATCAGAATCATATCATGGCCCGTCTCAGCACAAGGCTCGAGGCCATCTAGTTACCAACTATCTGTCCCCTACGCCCAGACGTTCAGGAGCATCCGACCGCACACGTGTCATGATCTGAACGGGCTAGGTATTCCTATATATACAGGAAATAAATACTTGATAGGGGGTTGGCAGGCCGGATATACAGCTCCCACACTCTGAGAAAATACGAGGCGAGACTTTTCTGCCTTTCTCTTTGAGCTAGTGACTTTCTCCTTCTTCCGGCCACCACTGACTTGGGCGTCGGAGGCTCCCCCCCCGGAAAAACACTCCGGGGGCCTCCTAACCCTGTTTACCAGCTTTTCAGGTACTCTCCTTGGGGCGATCCACCTTCCAGGCGTTCTTCCTCCTAGAAGTCTCCTCAACAGTCATCATGACTCACAACGATGAGGCCTTAGGCCATCATTTGGCGCCGTCTGTGGGAACCCGCTCGCAGATTGCCGTCGTTGAGACTCGGCGTTCTAAGGACAAGGGACTCCCAAGGTCCTCGTCCGCGCTTGAGATACAACCGGCTGCTGAGCAGACACTCCCAGAGACTTCTACGACCGAGGAGGACCGCCCTCCGGTAATCACCATGAGCTTCTTGAGGGACTTTCAGCGCTCGGTCGTTGCTGAAATGACTCAGCAGATCGACCGAAGATGGCCACAGCAGTCACGGGCCCAGAAACCCTCCTCATCAGCACGCCCTCGGGAGAGAAGCCCCAAGTCTACACACCGCAGTTCAGGAAGTGGAGAGCCTCGCGGAGAATCATCCACAGAAGATATAGCCCTCGGGAAACGGCCTGTGGGACAAACCGGGTCCAAGCGACCGAGAGTCTCACAGCGAAGCAGTTCGTCGCCCGAGGCGAGGTCCCTGACCCCTCCGCGCCAAACTCGCTCCTCGAAAAGGCGCCGTCGATCTCCCTCCCGCGAAAATGGTCCTAGCGCCACTGTGCTTATGGAAAGGATATTGGCACGGCTGGACAGAGTGGAGAAGCAAGTGACCAGAAAACCCGTTTGGGACAGGCTGTCGGGGGCATTATGCGAAGATGGCTCCCCGTTTATTCGCACCGTCGTTGAGGCAGCTATGCCAGGCGACTTCAGAGTGCCTAGGCTGGAGATCTATGATGGCCGGACTGATCCACAGGCCCATCTGACGAAGTACAGGCGGAGCATGATAATGCACGGAGCTGATGACGCTACCATGTGCAAATGCTTTGAAGTCACCCTCACGGGCCCAGCAACAGCATGGTACAATTCTTTGCCCCCAGGGACTATCACTGAGTTTCAGGAGTTGTCCACAGCCTTTACCCAGCAGTTCATTGGGAGCAGGCCGACGGCCAAAATGCCTGTGCAGATGTTCGACATAGAGCAGAGAAACGGAGAGACGATCCGAGACTATGTCGAACGATTCAACAGGGAAGCACTCAGCGTCCCGGACTTCCGGCCCGAAATCCGCATCCTCGCTATGACACGGGGCCTTCGGCGTGACTCACAGCTGTTCTACGAGTTCTCAAAGGACCCCCCGGAGACCCTCGGAGAATTTTACCGAAGGGCAGAGCAGCACATGACAGCCGAGGAATTGAGGATGGCGGGGCCAAAGTCTGATCATCACCGCGCCGAAGGGTCCAGCCAGCAAGCTTGGCATCTTTCTGAACACACAGGTCGACCACGGCGAATGCGAGGAAAGAAACCTCAAAGTTTCACACCCTTGAGCACGACACGGACCAACATTCTCATGGCGCTGGAAAGGCAAGGGACGCAGATTCGGCGGCCAAAGGCCATGGCCGCCGATAATAAGAAGAATGCCAAGAAGTTCTGCCAGTTTCATCGCGACCACGGTCATGACACCGAAGACTACTTCCAGCTGAAGAAGTACATAGAGTCGCTGATCAAACAGGGCCAGCTTCGCAAATACCTGCGGATGCCCTCCCCAAAAGGCAGAAAAGAGGAGGAAGAGAGGGCCGAAAACGAGGACTATGATTCAGACAGGCGGAGAAACAGAAGTCCAAAAAGGCGCCTTCCACCTCCAGTAGGGGTCATCCAAACCATTACCACGGGGCTCCCATCCTCGGAAAGAAAGCGGAAGGCCAGAGAAATTGCGGTTATGGAGTATCAAAGTCCATCAAAGAAATTGGCCCACAAAGATGGCTCCACCGTCGTCTTCCCCCACGACGACCCGCTGCTGATAATGGCGAGAATAGGGAACTGGGACGTCAAAAGAGTGTTGCTCGATGATGGCTCAAATACTGACGTCCCGTTCTCGCACTTACTGCCGAGCTTGGGCACCTCCAGCAACGAACTTAAACCTGTCACCACGCCCACCTTCGGCGTTGGACCATCGGAACTACCCGTCCTCGGATGGATCGACCTCCCCTTAATGATAAAAGGCACTTCGGTAGACGGAGCGGCTGAGTTGTACGCGTCCACAATGGCGAGATTCATCATCATGGAGGTCCCGTCTTCGTACAACGCCATCCTTGGAAGGAAGACTCAGGGGAACCTGCACATTCGCCCCGATGTGAAGTACTTGACTGTCACATTCGCCACCAAGGATGGAGATGCAGAGGTCTTTATCGACCAAGCCGAGGTAAGAAAAGTGTTTGTAAAAGCACGAAAGGCTCCGGCAGACAACTCTACACAAATAGTGGAGGCAAAGGCGCAGGAGAAAGGCAAAGAAAGAGATCCCGCAGAAGTAGAAATGGAAGCAGTAGATCTTGTCCCAGGACAATCTACCCGAATAGGGAAGAGCTTGGCCAAAGGTGATAAGGAAATTCTTGTATCCTTTCTGCTGAAAAATAAAGATCTGTTTGCCTACTCGCCGAAAGACATGCCAGGAGTGAACCCTGGCATAATACAGCACAGCCTCAAAGTAAGCCCGGAAGCAAAACCTATCAGGCAAAAGAAACGAAGCATCTCAGCCCACAAAAGCAACTTCGTGAGAACCGAAGTCCAGCGCCTATTGGATGCTGAAGTTATCAGGGAGGTCAAATACCCCGAATGGTTAAGCAACGTGGTCATTGCCACAAAAGAAGGTAGCAGCAAACTCCGGATGTGCATTGATTTCAGAAACTTGAACGATGCTTGCCCGAAAGACTCATTTCCCCTCCCGCCAATAGATCAACTGGTAGATTCAACGGCCGAATACGGGCTCCTGAGCTTCCTAGATGCCTTCAGCGGCTACCATCAGATAAGGATGGACCCCGAAGATGAAGAGAAAACTGCCTTCATCACCGAGGGAGGAACGTACTGCTATATCAGAATGCCCTTCGGGCTGAAAAATGCAGGAGCCACCTACCAGAGACTGATGAACAAGGTCTTTAAGGACCAAATGGGGAGAAACATGGAAGTATATGTTGATGATATGATAGTAAAAAGCAAGCTGCCCGGCTACCACGTTGCAGATTTGGAGGAAACCTTCAAAAAGCTCAGAGCCTTCGGGATTCGCCTTAACCCCGAGAAGTGTATCTTCGGGGTGACGTCGGGAAAATTCCTTGGGTACATGGTATCCGAAAGAGGCATCGACGCCAATCCTGAGAAGATTAAGGCTCTGCTTGAGTTCCGAACTCCTGCCACAGTCAAAGACGTGCAGAGACTAACCGGAAGAATAACCTCTCTGAGCAGGTTTATTTCCAGGTACGGAGATAGGTGTAGACCTTTCTTCAAAGTCCTCACAAAGGCAGCAAAGATGGAAGGCGACCTCGGAAGAAACAATCATCCCTGGGATGAAGATTGCCAAAAGGCCTGGGAAGAACTCAAAGTCTACCTGGCCAGCCTGCCGACTCTGCGACAACCTCGGGAGGGAGAACCCCTCGTACTGTACCTCGCCGTCACAGAAAAGGCCGTGAGCTCGGTCCTGATAAAAGAAGAAGGGCCGAAACAATGGCCGGTCTACTACGTCAGCAAGTCCCTGCATGGCGTCGAAGTCAGGTACCCTTTGCTTCAAAAAGCTATATACGCCTTGGTGCTTGCAGGAAGAAGACTGCGACCATATTTCCAGGCTCACCCCATCATCGTCCGAAGTAATCTACCACTACGGGATGTTATGAAAAGAGTTGATCATTCGGGAAGGCTCTCCAAGTGGTGCATAGAGCTTGGCGAACACGACATCACGTATGAGCCTCGGAAGGCCATAAAAGCCCAAGCATTGGCAGATTTTATCGCCGAAATACCCACCACTGAGGAGAACCACTCAGATCCGAAAGAAGGTGAGCCAGAATGGACCTTGCATGTTGACGGAGCCTCGGGGTCCGTACACCAGGGAGCTGGAATAGTTATCAGAGGACCCGAAGGCCTAGAGGTGATGAAGGCTATCAAGTTCAGCTTCAACGTCACCAATAATGTGGCTGAGTATGAAGCCCTCATAGCGGGATTACGCTTGGCCAGAAAGATTGGCGTGAGAAACTTAAGGGCTCACAGCGATTCCCAGCTGGTAGTTCGGCAGACGGCAGGAGATTATGGGGCGAAGGACCCAATCTTGGCAAAATACCACGAGCTGGTAACAAAACTCATCCAAGAGTTTGACGCCGTGCGGATCGAAAATGTACCCCGGCGGAATAACACTGAGGCAGATTGCTTAGCGAAGTCCAAAACATACACCAAGGTGCTAGACCATCCAAGCATCTCCGTGCTAAGCGTAACGTCCTCGGGAACAGGGTGGAAGGACCACATAAAGAAATACCTCACAGAGAATGAGCTTCCCGAAGACGCTGGCAATGCTGCAAGACTGCGAAGACGTGCCGGAAGATTCTTCCTGATTGGCGAAGAGTTATATCGGCAAGGATATGCAAATCCGCTGCAGAGATGTGTGGGCGAAGAGGATACTGAGACGGTTCTCGAAGAAGTTCACGAAGGCATGTGCGGCTCGCACATTGGAACTGATGCCCTTGCAGCAGTGATACTCCGCCAAGGATACTTCTGGCCTACCCTGAGAAAGGACGCAAGGCAGTTCGTCCAGAAGTGCGGTAGTTGCCAGAGACATGCAAAAATCCAGAGGATACCCTCAGAAATGGTAACGTCGGCAGACTATCCTTGGCCCTTCGCAGTCTGGGGTATAGACCTCATTGGGCCACTCCCCACAGCACCGGGAGGCGTGAAATTCTGCGTGGTAGCAGTGGACTATTTCTCAAAGTGGGTAGAGGCAGAACCACTAGCAACTATCTCGGCAAAAGAAGTGCAGAAGTTCGTATGGAAAAACATCGTATGCAGATTTGGCATACCGAGGGTACTAGTAGCTGATAATGGATCCCAGTTCATAGACAAAGGATTCCAGGAATTCATCAGCGACCTCGGAATAAAGATGCACTTCGCCCCAGTAGCTCACCCCCAAAGCAATGGGCAGGTGGAAGTATCAAACAGGACCATAAAAAATGGCCTGAAAAAGAGACTTGGGGAAGCCAAGGGGAAATGGCCAGGAGAACTCCAAAGTGTATTGTGGAGCTTGAAGATTTTCAGGATCTCAATAATAACATACTCTTATGTTATTCATTTGTGTATATGCCACATGCATATAAGTTTTCCATACATATTGTCTCAAAAAACAATATCTAGCATGCTATTTGAGTTCAACATGAATATAGACATACTTATCCAGTCAAACTAACTTAGCATGCCACTAAGATCATTCATAAAACTTAAATCCTTAGCATGCTACTAAAGCAAGAAAGGATGCGTACCTTCCTTTTTGATAGTCTTGTGCCGAAAAGGAAAAGGAAGGACTTGATCTTAGAGATACGCCTTGAGGCTTGAATTGAGATGAAGAATCTCAATGTAATTCCACCCACAATGCTATAAGAAAGTGTCTAATATTTCGGCTCTTTAAAGGAATGAAAGGAGGAATTTTTCTCTCAAGAAAAATGGTGCAAATTGAGTGTAAAATTCGTACACCCAATGGCCAGCCACTAAAGGCTATTTATAGATGACCAAAAGGCACACCTTTAGACCAAGAAAGGTGTCCTTTAAGCCAAAGAACACTTCCTTTGGCTAAGGGTCATGTATGGTGGCGAAAATACATGTCTTTTAGCCAAGGAACACTTCCTTTGGCCTATAACCACCCATAACTACCTTATGGGCGAAAATACATGTCTTTTAAGTCAAGGAACACTTCCTTTGGCCTATAACCACCCATAACTACCTTATGGGCGAAAATACATGTCTTTTAAGTCTAAAGGACATCACATTTGGTGCAATAACCACCTCAACCACCTCCATGGCCGAACATACATGTCCTTTAAAGTCAAAGGTCATCACTCTTGGTGCTATAAGCACCCTATGGCCGAATATACATGTCCATTCACCCAAGGAACACTTCCTTTGGATGAAAGGACATGTTCTTTTAGCCAAGAGTTATTTCTTTTGATGAAGAGACATACCTTTACACAAAAGATGTGTCTCTTGGTGGTTTTGAGCTAAAAACAAGGTGAGCTGGCACAAAGCTAGCTCAATATGCTACTTATGCACCATTGAGCTCCTTTGAGCTCCAACCTAGCACCATGAACTAAGGTCCAGCTCCAAGAACTGACCTTGAGCTGGAGTTAGCTGCTTTCAGCTGAAGTAAACTGAAGTCTAGCTACACTCAGCTACCAAAAGCTGAAGTGAGCTGACTTGAGCTGAAGTCTAGCTACATTCAGCTACCATAAGCTGAAGTGAGCTGACTTGAGCTTACTTGAGCTAACTTGAGCTGAAGTCCAGCTACATTCAGCTACCATAAGCTGAAGTGAGCTGACTTGAGCTGAAGTCCAGCTACATTCAGCTACCATAAGCTGAAGTGAGCTGACTTGAGCTGACTTGAGCTAACTTGAGCTGAAGTCCAGCTACATTCAGCTACCATAAGCTGAAGTGAGCTGACTTGAGCTGAGTTGAGCTAACTTGAGCTGAAGTCCAGCTACTTTGAGCTACTTATAGCTGAAGTGAGCTGACTTGAGCTAAGGGGAGCTACTTCTAGCTGCCTTAGATACCTTTTCAAGCTATAGTTAGCTCAACGAGCTCAAATCCTATCTTAAAAGGATCTTGGTGCGCCAAGAATTCCAACAAACTCCCACTCGCACTAAGATGCTTTTAAAACTCCCAGCTCCCACTCAAAACAAAACTCCTTAATCCTTATAGCCGAAATAATCTAGACACTTCTACATATATAGAGTTGTGGGTGCGACCTCAAGGCACACACACTAAGTCTCTTCTATTGAGGTTGTTAGACTCTCAATAGAAGATTGTCCTCTCCTCATAGTTTGAACTTCTTCAAACTTTCCTTGAACACATCAAGTACAAGTGTGTTGCTTAAACACATCAAGCTTTCTTGAACACATCAAGTTTTTTCTTGAACACATCAAGTTTTGCCTTTCAGACCCCAGACATATGATACACTTCTTAATCACAATCAGTCTCTTTCTCTGAATTTCAACTCCTTGAAATCCATGATTGTATTAAGCATTGTGTACTCATTTAAATCACAATTCAATCTATCATACTACTCACAGTAATATGTGGGCCCAAGATTGAATTTAGTGAACGTGTACCATCTTAATGTCTTTCCTTTGAGCTTCAACTACTTAGGTCAATGAATTAACATGATCACCCAAAAGGAGGATACTCCAGTCTCATTTCTCTAAGACCTTCGACAACCAATCAAAGTGATCATAATTAACTCAACTTCCTAATAGCAAGCTATAGTCACTAAGAGTCTGATTTGAAGAATCTCACACTAAGCAAGAACAGAGACAACTTGCTTAAATTCTTCTATGGTCGTATTTCATGGTCATGGAACACTTGGAAACACATCCATTAAAGTTCCAGAATACACTTCTAAGGTGTTTTACTCATGTCACTCCCACTTGGAGTGATCTCCATTCCAATTGAGGAGTGTGTCATTTCTCCCTCTTAAAACACCATTAAGTGTACTCCTCTTAACATATAAAAGGAGGACATGTCAATAACCATGAAATTTCTCCATGTAAGCCCTTGCTTACATCTAACATAGGCTAGGATGTATGAATGGTCATACAAACTGAATGCACCAAAGCATTGAACCTTGATTACTCATAATCTAGGCGACCATGAAAGGCTAAAGTGTCATGTGTTGGAGCATGACTCCCACTTAAATGTACCATTCATTTAAGTCTTTAGCCAGTCTCATCCTTAATCTTACACAAAGATCAAGGGTGAATGACTCGTGTGAGAAAGTCATTCTCTACCTATGTTTGACATGTTCATTTGTTCGTTGTGTTTTCTAAAATTGAACTGATTATTTCATAAAATAATCTATATTATCACAAAAATAATACTTAACATGTGTGACACCAAAGAGGTGAAGTACATCCAACATTTACATTCTTCTAAGACCCATTGCTCTAACATGTCGAGCAAACACAAGTGGTGGCAATGGCTTAATGAGAGGATCTGCCACCATCAGGTCTGTAGAAATGTACTCAATCCTAACTTCACCCTCTTCAATTGCATCCCTTACAAAGTTATATTTCATGCTAATGTGCTTGGTTTTTCCATGGTATTTGGGGTCCTTAGTATAAGCCATGGCTGCCATACTATCACTGTAGATAGTAATAGGTCTCTCAATAGAAACCTTGGACTCCAAATTCTTAAGGAAATAACCTAGCCAAAGGGCTTCTTGTACAGCTGAGGCACATGAAACAAATTCAGCCTCCATTGTGGACAATGCTGTACAAGTTTGCTTCTTACTACACCAAGTAGTAGCACCACCATTTAGCATGAAAAGATAACCAGATGTAGACTTGCTGGAGTCTCTATCCCCACCCCAATCAGCATCAGAATAGCCACGTAAACCAAGGTCTTTACCTTGGTAACAAAGCCAATAATCCTTAGTACCCTTGAGGTACCTTAGGATCCTCTTGACATTCTTCCAATGCTCCAGACCAGGGTTGGAAGAATATCGTGCTAAAAGACCAACCGCTTGGCTGATGTCTGGCCTTGTACATAACATGGCGTACATCAAGCTACCAATGGCACTTAGGTAGGGAATCTGAGCCATCTCTTCCTTCTCCTTTGGAGTCTTAGGACATAAGTCCTCTCCAATCTTGCAACCATATGCAAGAGGTGTACTCATGGGCTTTGCATTTGTTAAGTTGAACCTTGCAAGAATCTTATCAATATAAGATTCTTGAGAAAGGGCCAATAGCCTTGCCTTTCTATTCCTCAGGATCTTCACCCCTAGAATAAAGGCAGCCTCTCCCATATCCTTCATGTCAAAGGTGGAAGACAACCATCCCTTGATGGTACTTAACAATGCAAGCCTATTACTTGCAATCAGTATATCATCTACATATAGAGTCAATACTGCAAAACTAGACCCAGAAGAGTACAAGTATACACAATGGTCTTCATGCATCATCACAAAGCCATAGTTTGTGATTGCATGGTGAAACTTCAAGTACCACTGTCTTGAAGCTTGCTTAAGACCATAGATAGACTTCTTTAGTCTACATACCTTGTCCTCTTGACCCTTTTGGACAAACCCCTCAGGTTGTCTCATATATATCTCCTCACTCAATTCACCATTGAGAAAGGCGGTCTTTACATCCATCTGATGTAACTCTAAGTCTAGATTTGCCACAATGGCAAGTAATATCCTGATGGAAGTGAATTTCACAACAGGAGAGAAGGTGTCTTTGAAATCAACACCCTCCTTCTGTGTGAAACCCTTGGCCACCAACCGGGCCTTGTATCTTTCGATACTTCCATCAGAGTTCACCTTGATCTTGAGAACCCACTTGTTCCCAATTGCCTTACGGCCTAGAGGAAGATCACTTAACTCCCAAACCCCATTGAGGTGCATCGAATGCAACTCATCCTTCATTGCATTTAGCCACTCTTCCCTTTGTTCACCCTCAAGAGCCTCCTCAATGTTACTTGGCTCATCTATCTCAGATGCAACCAAGTTTGCCTCACTATCCAGGATCCACCATTCTTTAGGTGGTCCAAATTTCCTCATTGATCTTCTCAATATAGGCTGAGATGGAGGCAACTCATGCTCCATCTCTTGAGGCTCAACATTTTGCCCTTGAGTATCCTCAACTCCCTCTTGAACAAAACCTTCCTCTTGGAAGTCTTGCTCATGTTGGTCCACAACAACAGGGATTTCTAGAGCCATTGCTCCACGTGGTTGAGGTACTCCCTCTAGAGTAGGTGCATGTGTCCCAAGTGTCCTTATGACACTTGGTTGACCCTCATCTAGGATCTGGCTTAATGAGGTTAAGTCACCACACTCACCAACTTTGGGGAACTCATCCTCCACAAAGTTAGCATTCCTTGCATCAAAGATGTTCCCAATTTTGTGACTTACATCCAAGAACACATAACCCCTAGATTGTTCAGCATAACCAAGGAAGGCACACTTCCTCCCTCTTGGACCCAACTTTCCCAAAGGGTGGTCCGTTATGTGAACATAAGCTAAACAACCCCAAGGGCGTAAATAGCTTAGGTTAGGAGTTTTCTTCTTCCATAACTCATATGGAGAAGAATTCACATTCTTGGTGGGTACTCTATTAAGGACATGAACTGCACACAGCAGTGCATCACTCCAATAAGTGATGTCTAAATTGGCCTTTGCCATCATGGAACGTACCATGTCCATAAGAGTTCTATTCTTCCTCTCAGACACTCCATTCTGTTGGGGTGTCCAAGGAAGGGTGAACTCCCTCTCAATACCTTTCAAGTCACAAAATGCTTTGAATGCATTAGATGTATACTCTCCACCCCTATCTGTCCTCAAGGACTTAATCTTCTTACCTACTTGGTTCTCAACCAAGTACACATACTTCTCAAAGCATGCCAAGGCCTCTGCCTTGTTTCTGAGTAAGTAGATATGGGTGAATCGAGTATAATCATCTGTGAATGTGATGAAATACTTAAATCCATTTCTAGATTCAACCCTCATTGGCCCACACAGGTCAGAGTGAACTAAACTAAGTGCCTCACCTCTCCTAGTTGCTTTGCCAAAAGGCTTTCTTGTGGCTTTGCCTTCTAGGCATGATTGACAACTTGGAAGGACAACCTTGGTCAAGGAACCTAGCAAGCCACCCTTGGCTAGCTTGTTCATTCTATCTTGACCAATATGACCTAACCTTTCATGCCATCTCATTTCATTTGTGACCTCTGTCACATAGCAACTAGGACTTGCAACAGAATGGTCAGTTGGCTTTAACTCATAAAGCCCATTATTAACTGAACAAGTGCACACTATCTGATTATCTTTAATAATAGACACACTATTATTAAAGAAATTAAAGCAATAATTGTACTTCAACATACAACTTATAGAAATCAAATTTCTACAAATGTTTGGTACATACAATACATCTATTAGATACAAATATCCAATATCTATAGGAATTCTACATGTTCCTATGCCTTCCACTTCCAGCCTGGCATCATTTCCTACTGAAATGTGCTTAGCTCCTTTTGAGAGCTTCCTGTAGGCCACAAACCAGGACTTCTCCCGTGCTATGTGGTCTGTTGCTCCCGAGTCTACAATCCACAAAGAATTGCACTCAGTTAGTAATGTACATGACACAACATGTGCAATGGAAGTAGAAGGGTATGTATGTACCTTGGGTGGACCTTTGCAATCCTTTGCAAAGTGTTCTTTATACCCACAGTTGAAGCACTTTAGCTTGCTTATGTCCCGTTTCTTCTTGAACCTTTTCTTAGAAGCAGGAACTTTTCCCTTGCCCTTCCTTGGCCCTCCTTTTCCACCATTCTTCTTTCATCCCTTCTGGATAGAAGATGAGGCAACATATGCCTTAGAATGGTCCTTGAGGGCCATTACCTCAGCCTCAAGGAGGAGGTGACGGGCAATGTCATCAAATGACATTATTTGAGGGTTATGGCGTAAGTTGACCTTCATCAACTGCCATTCCTCATCAGGCAAGGAACGAATTATTGCTTGCACTTGTTGCTCATCAGTGAGCACATGCCCTGCCGTCTTGAGTTGGTGGATCATGCGTGACATCTCACGCAAGTGAGCACTCATAGAGTGATCAGCACGCTTCACATAATTCTCAAACCTGAGAATCATCGAGCGTTGTTTCTCTACAGAAACATCTCCATACTTGGCCTTGACAGAGTCCCATATGGCCCTGGCCCCCTCAAGCATGGAGAATTCCACCATAATCTCATCCACCATAGTGGAAAGGAGAGTGACTCTACACATAGAGTTCTTCTTTAGGAATGCCTCATAGGCAGTCTTATCCTCTCCCTCAGCAGGAGGCATGATATCTTGAGTGAGTACATTAAGAGTATCTTGCTCAGTTAAAATGAATTTGACTTTCTGTTGCCAAATTGAATAGTTTTCACCATCCAATTTGAGGTCACGGTTTAATTCAGCAACAATATTCTTACAAGCCATCTACATTGATGCAATTCACATGTTTTAGTTCAATTTACACAACAAGACTCAACAAAGCAACATGTGTATGAAAACAACTTCTAACATGCTCATATATGGCAAAAGAGATGCATATAACATTCGATCAGAAATATATAAACATGCCTTTATTGTTTCATACACATATCCTTTATTAACCTTCATCGAAATCATACACATATGTATGATCCTAAATCATGCTCACAACATGTAACATATACATATTCATGACCTAGGCTCTGATACCAATTGAAGATTTTCAGGATCTCAATAATAACATACTCTTATGTTATTCATTTGTGTATATGCCACATGCATATAAGTTTTCCATACATATTGTCTCAAAAAACAATATCTAGCATGCTATTTGAGTTCAACATGAATATAGACATACTTATCCAGTCAAACAAACTTAGCATGCCACTAAGATCATTCATAAAACTTAAATCCTTAGCATGCTACTAAAGCAAGAAAGGATGCGTACCTTCCTTTTTGATAGTCTTGTGCCGAAAAAGAAAAGGAAGGACTTGATCTTAGAGATACGCCTTGAGGCTTGAATTGAGATGAAGAATCTCAATGTAATTCCACCCACAATGCTATAAGAAAGTGTCTAATATTTCGGCTCTTTAAAGGAATGAAAGGAGGAATTTTTCTCTCAAGAAAAATGGTGCAAATTGAGTGTAAAATTCGTACACCCAATGGCCAGCCACTAAAGGCTATTTATAGATGACCAAAAGGCACACCTTTAGACCAAGAAAGGTGTCCTTTAAGCCAAAGAACACTTCCTTTGGCTAAGGGTCATGTATGGTGGCGAAAATACATGTCTTTTAGCCAAGGAACACTTCCTTTGGCCTATAACAACCCATAACTACCTTATGGGCGAAAATACATGTCTTTTAAGTCAAGGAACACTTCCTTTGGCCTATAACCACCCATAACTACCTTATGGGCGAAAATACATGTCTTTTAAGTCTAAAGGACATCACATTTGGTGCAATAACCACCTCAACCACCTCCATGGCCGAACATACATGTCCTTTAAAGTCAAAGGACATCACTCTTGGTGCTATAAGCACCCTATGGCCGAATATACATGTCCATTCACCCAAGGAACACTTCCTTTGGATGAAAGGACATGTTCTTTTAGCCAAGAGTTATTTCTTTTGATGAAGAGACATACCTTTACACAAAAGATGTGTCTCTTGGTGGTTTTGAGCTAAAAACAAGGTGAGCTGGCACAAAGCTAGCTCAATATGCTACTTATGCACCATTGAGCTCCTTTGAGCTCCAACCTAGCACCATGAACTAAGGTCCAGCTCCAAGAACTGACCTTGAGCTGGAGTTAGCTGCTTTCAGCTGAAGTAAACTGAAGTCCAGCTACACTCAGCTACCAAAAGCTGAAGTGAGCTGACTTGAGCTGAAGTCCAGCTACATTCAGCTACCATAAGCTGAAGTGAGCTGACTTGAGCTTACTTGAGCTAACTTGAGCTGAAGTCCAGCTACATTCAGCTACCATAAGCTGAAGTGAGCTGACTTGAGCTGAAGTCCAGCTACATTCAGCTACCATAAGCTGAAGTGAGCTGACTTGAGCTGACTTGAGCTAACTTGAGCTGAAGTCCAGCTACATTCAGCTACCATAAGCTGAAGTGAGCTGGCTTGAGCTGACTTGAGCTAACTTGAGCTGAAGTCCAGCTACTTTGAGCTGCTTATAGCTGAAGTGAGCTGACTTGAGCTAAGGGGAGCTACTTCTAGCTGCCTTAGATACATTTTCAAGCTATAGTTAGCTCAACGAGCTCAAATCCTATCTTAAAAGGATCTTGGTGCGCCAAGAATTCCAACAGAGCTACCGAACGACGCCACGAAGAGCCACAGGGGAAACTCCCTTCTCACTCCTCTTCGGAACAGAGGCCATTATCCCAATAGAGGTAGTTCAGCCTTCAATACGGGTGCAAGTATTTGATGAAGGCGGAAACGACCTCGGTCTGAGAACTAAGCTCGACCTTGTGACCGAACACAGAGAAATAGCCGGGCTGAGAAGAAAAGCTTTCCAGCAAAGAGTGGCCGCGGCTATCAACCTAAAAGCCAGGCCAAAAGAAATCAAAAAAGGAGACCTCGTTCTCCGAAAGGCCGACTTTGCACCCCGAAGGCCATCTCACGGCGTACTTCGTGCAAATTGGGAAGGACCTTATCTGGTTCTCGCCGAAGTACGGAAAGGTGTGTATAGGCTTGGCGACGCCGAAGGCGTAGAATTGAAAAACACTTGGCATTCAGATGCCTTGAAAAAATTCTACGCCTAAGGTTGAGCGGAAGAGATATATTGTACAAGAAATATTCTAAGTACAGAATGGTCTTGAGAAAAATTCTTAAGTATACCAAATTGTCCAAGACAGAATTCCGCGAAGGTGCTCGCCACGAAAAAAGCAGATGTGACTTCCCGAAGGCCCTTGAGCCACTATGCTCGGAAAAAAGGGAAAGCAAGAATCTCGTAATAGTGCACGCCAAAACAAAAGCAGAGATAATTTCGAAACACCCTTGAGCGTACATGCTCGGGAAAGAGGGAAATGAGCAATCTCGTGAGAATTTTCCTAAGTCCCTTGAGCAAATATGCTCGGGACAATAGGAAGACAGAAAAATTTGGCTGAAACTTTTCCGAAGTCCCTTGAGCAAACATGTTCGGGATAAAAGGAAACAAAAAGCATGCAAAAGACTTAGCCAAATTTTTGCAAACTTTCCAGAAAGTCTCTTGAGCGAGCACACTTGGGACAAAGGAAGGTAAAAAGTTTCTTTGGTCGCAGGTTTTCCGAAGTCCCTTGAGCAAACATGTTCGGGATAAAAGGAAACAAAAGGCATGCAAAAGACTTAGCCAAATTTTTGCAAACTTTCCAGAAAGTCTCTTGAGCGAGCACACTCGGGATAAAGGAAGGTAAAAAGTTTCTTTGGTTACAGGTTTTCTGAAAGTCTCTTGAGCAAACGTGTTCGGGACAGTGGAAATAAAGAAACTTGCAAGAAAGGACTTAGCCGAAAAGATTGTTCATTTAGAGCAAACGCTGCCTTACAAAAGAAGTGTCCAAAGAAGGAGCACGAAGGAGAAAAATAAGAGGAGCCCTAAAACAAACTAGGCAGAGCCGGGCGGACGAAGACCAGGAAGCTTCAGATGCCCGACCTTGGACCACTGCCACCGAGGTCCCTCAGGAATATTTAGGCCCTCCAGAAAAGAGAGGTCCAAATCTGGGAACCTCTGCAGCACCTGGTGCAGAGCGAGGCAGAAGCCGTCCTGAAAGGCGACCTTGGCCATGTTATCAGAAGTACGTTTTTGAACGCCAAGGACATTGACCTCGTCCCTCAGCTCAGCAACCTCCTCTTCGAGCTCGCTTATCCCCAGCGTCTCTCCGGACTCCTTCTTCAGAGCCTCGACCTCGGCTTGAAGAGCATTGTTCTCGTCCGTCAACCTCAACGCAAGACTGTCAGAAATAGCCTTGTCCTTGAAAAGATCTTCGTTGGCGGCGAGCAGCCCCTTTACTTGGTCGCCGAGGTCGGCAATCTTCCGGGAGGAGTCCTTTTCAAGTTCTTCTCTTTTCTTCGAGAACTCCTCCCGAACGGCAGCAAGTTGCTGAGAACAATCCGCTGTCAGCTGCTGGTTGCTGGCGATCACCTTCGCAAGCGAAGCCTTCGCTTCACTGAGTTCCCGCGAAGTCGCATCCTTGGAGGCAGCCTGTCTGGCCACCCGAACTCGGAGATAACCAGCGTACTCCAGCAGCTACGGCAAGGCAAAAGTCCAGGTTAGTACAAGTCTAAACACTTAGAAAATTGAGGAAAAAAGTGTAAAGATTGTACCTGAGCAGCATGCTCGGTGACTTTTGCGGCGAGGGTGTTATCCCCCGGGTGAGCCGCCGCAATGGCCCGGAAGGAGGCGTCAGTGGTGATCCCCTTCCAAATCTCCTTTGTCGTTTTTGGACAATCGTCGGAGAGCAAATTCATATCCTCCGTGATTGTCCAGAAGGGCTCCAAGGGGATCTTCCCCTCAGGGATTATGGCATCGCGGAGGGCTCGTTTCCTCTCATGAATGGCCCTCCAGCCAGCAGCAAGGGGCTCCTCTGAAAGTAAGAAGGAAGTTAGGAGCAGAAGAAAAATTCGCGAAAGGAAAAGGAGCTGAACTTCGCCTAAAGGCATACCTGGAAGAACCTCGGAGACAGTGTCCTCGGGATCCTCGGGCCCCTCGGAAGGAAGACCCTTACCCTTCTGCCGGTACCGCTCCTCGGCGGTGGGTACTTCTACCACTACAGTGTTTCTGGGGGCCTCGAGGTCGGGAGGAGGCACCTCGGCCGGTGGAATTTCAACAAGACCAGCATCTTCGCCAGCTTCTTCTTCCAAAAGCTCTGGCTGAGAAGGCTGGAGAGCCTTCCTAGCTCACTTCGCCGAGGGTCCCGCCCCTGTCGTCTTCCTTCTTCGGGAAGCGGCCTTCTTTGTCTGCTCCCCCTTCTCCACTTGGCCAAAAAAGAGGGCCTTGTAATAAGCGGCAGCCCCATCGCCCATCTCTGAAAAAGAGAAGAAATATCAGCGTAAGTCCGAGGAAAAAGTATAAAGGGATGGAAGATTACTCACTTTCGGCAAAAGTTTCGAAAGAAGTCTCCCCCTTAAGGAGCTTGACCAGCCAGGAGTCTTTCCCGGCGATGGCGGGAGCGGGCATATTGAGGTCAGTCACGTGCTCCTTAACCACTTTCAGCTCCCGAAGGACTTCTTCGGTCATCAACCTCCAGTTGATAGGAAAGGGGTAAAGAGCACGAGGAGAGACCTCGGGAGCCCAGTCAGCGACTGCCCGAATGCGGGCGTCGAAATCCGCGAACACGGAAGCCAACGGTGGGGTCAGCAGCATCCTCGGATCAATGACGTCTGCGTTCAGCACTCCCTGAGCCCACCTGGTCGGGACATCAGACCAGTTCTTATCAACCTTGAGGAAAAAGAACTTAGGCTGCCACCCCCGCCAGCTATCCTTCGTGTCGAAGGTGAAGGTGAATTTTTTGCTCCCGGATCCCCGAGGCAGCAGGAAATAGAAGCCACCCTTCGGGACCACATAGAGCTTGTAGTACTGCATGAAAATGATGAAGTGGGGTTCTATCCCGAACACGCCACACATGCAGAGGTAGGCGTTAAAATAGCAGTACGCGTTCGGGGGAAGCTGGTTCACAGCAATGCCATGGAATTGGCAGAACTCGCAAACCACCTTCGGGGGAGGATACCGAAGTCCGGCCTTCAGTTGGGCTCGGAAGACGGTAACCTCGTCGCCACGGTTTGAAAAAGCAAAATGGCTAGAACGAGGCAGTCTGGTCACAGCGTAAGATGGAAGAAAGAATTTTTTCTTCCACCTCTCTAGTTTTTCGGGGGTGGTACAGCAAGGATGGGCCAGAAGAGGTTTCCAGCTCTCGGGAACAGGCATCGCAGACATGAAAAAGAGTTTGAGATGGAAAAGAAAATAGTTTCCAGAAAAAACTCAGAAGACGAGTTTGGAAAAAACAACAGTTTTCCAGAAAAACTCAGAAAAATAGAGGAATCAGAGTTGATGGCCTAAGGCCTCATCTTTATGAGTCATGATGACTGTTGAGGAGACTTCTAGGAGGAAGAACGCCTGGAAGGTGGATCGCCCCAAGGAGAGTACCTGAAAAGCTAGTAAACAGGGTTAGGAGGCCCCCGGAGTGTTTTTCCGGGGGGGGAGCCTCCGACGCCCAAGTCAGTGGTGGCCGGAAGAAGGAGAAAGTCACTAGCTCAAAGAGAAAGGCAGAAAAGTCTCGCCTGGTATTTTCTCAGGGTGTGGGAGCTGTATATCCGGCCTGCCAACCTCCTGTCAAGTATTTATTTCTTGTATATATAGGAATACCTAGCCCGTTCAGATCATGACACGTGTGCGGTCGGATGCTCCTGAACGTCTGGGCGTAGGGGACAGATAGTTGGTAACTAGATGGCCTCGAGCCTTGTGCTGAGACGGGCCATGATATGATTCTGATGGCGTCTGCGTGTCAGGGCGACTTTTTACGTCTGTGGTGGGACGTGTCAGAGGCTTCCTTAAATGCTTCCTTAAATGCGCCTGCCGTACTCCCGAGGTCCCTGGGCGAGGTCGTCCTCTAGTTCGGACAGAGCCTCTTCGGGAAGCCTACCCTCAGTTCGGGAGTTCCCAGTTCCAGGGGGTTCCGCCTTCGGGGATATCATATTTGGGCAGCAATATCTGGTGCCACTTTTCCGAAGGCGCGCTGTTCACAACCTTGGGGGGCGAATGGAGTCCTCAAGTTTTACTGGCGTGCCGAGGCTCGGAGCTCTCAGGCTATCTCCCGAAGTGCATGATTCCACCTATTCCCGGGAAGCGCCAGTTCTTCTGGCCATTGTTGTGGCAGGGTATTCGGCCAGATTGAGGCGATAGCCTTTGGCTATCACATGCCCCCCTCTGGAAAGCCGAAGTGAAGACTTCGGTTTGCATCTCTTTCCGAGGTTGCCGTTGGGAGTCTTGTTGGGAAGCATAACCTGTTTCGAGGTCGCACCTTTTGCCCGAGGGTCTGGGCTGTTCGGCCTTGGCCTATTCTTTGGTGTCTCCGAGGCAAAGCCTGTACCGAAGATACACCTCTTGCCCAAAAGTCATGGGCTGTTCAGCCATAGCCTGTCTCTTGGTGTCCTCGAGGTGGCCTGCTTTTTATTTCTGCAGGTCTGATGGCCAAGCGTGTCAGACTGAGCGGCGCGTCTCCATTTCTCAGGGATGTCAAACGACGTGTCCCAATTAGGAGGCGTGTCCCAGTTTTCCAGGCACGTTTGGGGAGGCACGTCCCCCATTTCTGCGCAGCGGTTGACACGTGGCTTCTTGCCATTGGAGGAGAGGCGCGTCATTTACAGAGGGCGTGCCTTTTTGGGTGCAACGGGCAGTTACGGCGACGGTTCGCCTCCAATGGGTACTTATGATGTTCTTTCGGTTACCCACCTTTGGCCTATAAATAGCCCATTCCATCATAAGTCCCACTTACTGTTTTTCTGCTCTTTTTCTGCTCTCTCTCTGCTTTGCCCTCTGTTCTTGCATTTTATCTTGCTTTCTGTGGCGGAGCTTCTTTAATCAGAGCTTTTCCTACCAACTTTCACGACGGCGTCCTCAGGCAAATCTTTTGGTGGGTTTTGATTTTCAGAGTACTCTAATTCCTCTATTTTTCTGAGTTTTTCTGGAAAACTGTTGTTTTTTCCAAACTCGTCTTCTGAGTTTTTTCTGGAAACTATTTTCTTTTCCATCTCAAACTCTTTTTCATGTCTGCGATGCCTGTTCCCGAGAGCTGGAAACCTCTTCTGGCCCATCCTTGCTGTACCACCCCCGAAAAACTAGAGAGGTGGAAGAAAAAATTCTTTCTTCCGTCTTACACTGTGACCAGACTGCCTCGTTCTAGCCATTTTGCTTTTTCAAACCGTGGCGACGAGATTACCGTCTTCCGAGCCCAACTGAAGGCCGGACTTCGGTATCCTCCCCCGAAGGTGGTTTGCGAGTTCTGCCAATTCCATGGCATTGCTGTGAACCAGCTTCCCCCGAACGCGTACTGCTATTTTAACGCCTACCTCTGCATGTGTGGCGTGTTCGGGATAGAGCCCCACTTCATCATTTTCATGCAGTACTACAAGCTCTATGTGGTCCCGAAGGGTGGCTTCTATTTCCTGCTGCCTCGGGGATCCGGGAGCAAAAAATTCACCTTCACCTTCGACACGAAGGATAGCTGGCGGGGGTGGCAGCCTAAGTTCTTTTTCCTCAAGGTGGATAAGAACTGGTCTGATGTCCCGACCAGGTGGGCTCAGGGAGTGCTGAACGCAGACGTCGTTGATCCGAGGATGCTGCTGACCCCACCGTTGGCTTCCGTGTTCGCGGATTTCGACGCCCGCATTCGGGCAGTCGCTGACTGGGGTCCCGAGGTCTCTCCTCGTGCTCTTTACCCCTTTCCTATCAACTGGAGGTTGATGACCGAAGAAGTCCTTCGGGAGCTGAAAGTGGTTAAAGAGCACGTGACTGACCTCAATATGCCCGCTCCCGCCATCGCTGGGAAAGACTCTTGGCTGGTCAAGCTCCTTAAGGGGGAGACTTCTTTCGAAACTTTTGCCGAAAGTGAGTAATCTTCCATCCCTTTATACTTTTTCCTCGGACTTACGCTGATATTTCTTCTCTTTTTCAGAGATGGGCGATGGGGCTGCCGCTTATTACAAGGCCCTCTTTTCTGGCCAAGTGGAGAAGGGGGAGTAGACAAAGAAGGCGGCTTCCCGAAGAAGGAAGATGACAGGGGCGGGACCCTCGGCGAAGCGAGCTAGGAAGGCTCTCCAGCCTTCTCAGCCAGAGCTTTTGGAAGAAGAAGCTGGCGAAGACGCTGGTCTTGTTGAAATTCCACCGGCGGAGGTCCCCGCTACTTCCGCTGAGGTGCCTCCTCTCGACCTCGAGGCCCCCAGAAACACTGTAGTGGTAGAAGTACCCACCGCCGAGGAGCGGTACTGGCAGAAGGGTAAGGGTCTTTCTGCCGAGGGGCCCGAGGATCCCGAGGACACTGTCTCCGAGGTTCTTCCAGGTATGCCTTTAGGCGAAGTTCAGCTCCTTTTCCTTTCGCGAATTTTTCTTCTGCTCCTAACTTCCTTCCTACTTTCAGAGGAGCCCCTTACTGCTGGCTGGAGGGCCATTCATGAGAGGAAACGAGCCCTCCGCGATGCCATAATCCCTGAGGGGAAGATCCCCTTGGAGCCCTTTTGGACAATCACGGAGGATATGAATTTGCTCTCCGACGATTGTCCAAAAATGACAAAGGAGATTTGGAAGGGGATCACCACTGACGCCTCATTCCGGGCCATTGCGGCGGCTCACCCGGGGGATAATACCCTCGCCGCAAAAGTCACCGAGCATGCTGCTCAGGTACAGTCTTTACACTTTTTTCCTCAATTTTCTAAGTGTTTAGACTTGTACTAACCTGGACTTTTGCCTTGCCGTAGCTGCTGGAGTACGCTGGTTATCTCCGAGTTCGGGTGGCCAGACAGGCTGCCTCCAAGGATGCGACTTCGCGGGAACTCAGTGAAGCGAAGGCTTCACTTGCGAAGGTGATCGCCAGCAACCAGCAGCTGACAGCGGATTGTTCTCAGCAACTTGCTGCCGTTCGGGAGGAGTTCTCGAAGAAAAGAGAAGAACTTGAAAAGGACTCCTCCCGGAAGATTGCCGACCTCGGCGACCAAGTAAAGGGGCTGCTCGCCGCCAACGAAGATCTTGTCAAGGACAAGGCTGTTTCTGACAGTCTTGCGTCGAGGTTGACGGACGAGAACAATGCTCTTCAAGCCGAGGTCAAGGCTCTGAAGAAGGAGTCCAGAGAGATGCTGGGGATAAGCGAGCTCGAAGAGGAGGTTGCTGAGCTGGGGGACGAGGTCAATGTCCTTGGTGTTCAAAAACGTACTTCTGATAACATGGCCAAGGTCGCCTTTCAGGACGGCTTCTGCCTCGCTCTGCACCAGGTGCTGCAGAGGTTCCCAGATTTGGACCTCTCTTTTCTGGAGGGCCTAAATATTCCTGAGGGACCTCGGTGGCAGTGGTCCAAGGTCGAGCATCTAAAGCTTCCTGGTCTTCGTCCGCCCGGCTCTCCCTAGTTTGTTTTAGGGCTCCTCTTATTTTTCTCCTTCGTGCTCCTTCTTTGGACACTTCTTTTGTAAGGCAGCGTTTGCTCTAAATGAACAATCTTTTTGGCTAAGTCCTTTCTTGCAAGTTTCTTTATTTCCACTGTCCCGAACACGTTTGCTCAAGAGACTTTCGGAAAACCTGTAACCAAAGAAACTTTTTACCTTCCTTTATCCCGAGTGTGCTCGCTCAAGAGACTTTCTGGAAAGTTTGCAAAAAATTTGGCTAAGTCTTTTGCATGCTTTTTGTTTCCTTTTATCCCGAACATGTTTGCTCAAGGGACTTCGGAAAAGTTTCAGCCAAATTTTTCTGTCTTCCTATTGTCCCGAGCATATTTGCTCAAGGGACTTAGGAAAATTCTCACGAGATTGCTCATTTCCCTCTTTCCCGAGCATGTACACTCAAGGGTGTTTGGAAATTATCTCTGCTTTTGTTTTGGCGTGCACTATTACGAGATTCTTGCTTTCCCTTTTTTCCGAGCATGTACGCTCAAGGGTGTTCGGAAAATTTTCTCTGCACTGATTATGCCGAGTACCTTTGCAAGATTCTTGTTTCCCATTTTTCCCGAGAATAGTGGCTCAAGGGCCTTCGGGAAGTCACATCTGCTTTTTTCGTGGCGAGCACCTTCGCGGAATTCTGTCTTGGACAATTTGGTATACTTAAGAATTTTTCTCAAGACCATTCTGTACTTAGAATATTTCTTGTACAATATATCTCTTCCGCCCAACCTTAGGCGTAGAATTTTTTCAAGGCGTCTGAATGCCAAGTGTTTTTCAATTCTACGCCTTCGGCATCGCCAAGCCTATACACGCCTTTCCGTACTTCGGCGAGAACCAGATAAGGTCCTTCCCAATTTGCGCGAAGTACGCCGTGAGATGGCCTTCGGGGTGCAAAGTCGGCCTTTCGGAGAACGAGGTCTCCTTTTTTGATTTCTTTTGGCCTGGCTTTTAGGTTGATAGCCGCGGCCACTCTTTGCTGGAAAGCTTTTCTTCTCAGCCCGGCTATTTCTCTGTGTTCGGTCACAAGGTCGAGCTTAGTTCTCAGACCGAGGTCGTTTCCGCCTTCATCAAATACTTGCACCCGTATTGAAGGCTGAACTATCTCTATTGGGATAATGGCCTCTGTTCCGAAGACGAGTGAGAAGGGAGTTTCCCCTGTGGCTTTTCGTGGCGTCGTTCGGTAGCTCCACAATACACTTTGGAGTTCTCCTGGCCATTTCCCCTTGGCTTCCCCAAGTCTCTTTTTCAGGCCATCTTTTATGGTCCTGTTTGATACTTCCACCTGCCCATTGCTTTGGGGGTGAGCTACTTGGGCGAAGTGCATCTTTATTCCGAGGTCGCCGATGAATTCCTGGAATCCTTTGTCTATGAACTGGGATCCATTATCAGCTACTAGTACCCTCGGTATGCCAAATCTGCATACGATGTTTTTCCATACGAACTTCTGCACTTCTTTTGCCGAGATAGTTGCTAGTGGTTCTGCCTCTACCCACTTTGAGAAATAGTCCACTGCTACCACGCAGAATTTCACGCCTCCCGGTGCTGTGGGGAGTGGCCCAATGAGGTCTATACCCCAGACTGCGAAGGGCCAAGGATAGTCTGCCGACGTTACCATTTCCGAGGGTATCCTCTGGATTTTTGCATGTCTCTGGCAACTACCGCACTTCTGGACGAACTGCCTTGCGTCCTTTCTCAGGGTAGGCCAGAAGTATCCTTGGCGGAGTATCACTGCTGCAAGGGCATCAGTTCCAATGTGCGAGCCGCACATGCCTTCATGAACTTCTTCGAGAACCATCTCAGTATCCTCTTCGCCCACACATCTCTGCAGCGGATTTGCATATCCTTGCCGATATAACTCTTCACCAATCAGGAAGAATCTTCCGGCACGTCTTCGCAGTCTTGCAGCATTGCCAGCGTCTTCGGGAAGCTCATTCTCTATGAGGTATTTCTTTATGGGGTCCTTCCACCCTGTTCCTGAGGACGTTACGCTTAGCACGGAGATGCTTGGATGGTCTAGCACCTCGGTGTATGTTTTGGACTTCGCTAAGCAATCTGCCTCAGTGTTATTCCGCCGGGGTACATTTTCGATCCGCACGGCGTCAAATTCTTGGATGAGTTTTGTTACCAGCTCGTGGTATTTTGCCAAGATTGGGTCCTTCGCCCCATAATCTCCTGCCGTCTGCCGAACTACCAGCTGGGAATCGCTGTGAGCCCTTAAGTTTCTCACGCCAATCTTTCTGGCCAAGCGTAATCCCGCTATGAGGGCTTCATACTCAGCCACATTATTGGTGACGTTGAAGCTGAACTTGATAGCCTTCATCACCTCTAGGCCTTCGGGTCCTCTGATAACTATTCCAGCTCCCTGGTGTACGGACCCCGAGGCTCCGTCAACTTGCAAGGTCCATTCTGGCTCACCTTCTTTCGGATCTGAGTGGTTCTCCTCAGTGGTGGGTATTTCGGCGATAAAATCTGCCAATGCTTGGGCTTTTATGGCCTTCCGAGGCTCATACGTGATTTCGTGTTCGCCAAGCTCTACGCACCACTTGGAGAGCCTTCCCGAATGATCAACTCTTTTCATAACATCCCGTAGTGGTAGACTACTTCGGACGATGATGGGGTGAGCCTGGAAATATGGTCGCAGTCTTCTTCCTGCAAGCACCAAGGCGTATATAGCTTTTTGAAGCAAAGGGTACCTGACTTCGGCGCCATGCAGGGACTTGCTGACGTAGTAGACCGGCCATTGTTTCGGCCCTTCTTCTTTTATCAGGACCGAGCTCACGGCCTTTTCTGTGACGGCGAGGTACAGTACGAGGGGTTCTCCCTCCCGAGGTTGTCGCAGAGTCGGCAGGCTGGCCAGGTAGACTTTGAGTTCTTCCCAGGCCTTTTGGCAATCTTCATCCCAGGGATGATTGTTTCTTCCGAGGTCGCCTTCCATCTTTGCTGCCTTTGTGAGGACTTTGAAGAAAGGTCTACACCTATCTCCGTACCTGGAAATAAACCTGCTCAGAGAGGTTATTCTTCCGGTTAGTCTCTGCACGTCTTTGACTGTGGCAGGAGTTCGGAACTCAAGCAGAGCCTTAATCTTTTCAGGATTGGCGTCGATGCCTCTTTCGGATACCATGTACCCAAGGAATTTTCCCAACGTCACCCCGAAGATACACTTCTCGGGGTTAAGGCGAATCCCGAAGGCTCTGAGCTTTTGGAAGGTTTCCTCCAAATCTGCAACGTGGTAGCCGGGCAGCTTGCTTTTTACTATCATATCATCAACATATACTTCCATGTTTCTCCCCATTTGGTCCTTAAAGACCTTGTTCATCAGTCTCTGGTAGGTGGCTCCTGCATTTTTCAGCCCGAAGAGCATTCTGATATAGCAGTACGTTCCTCCCTCGGTGATGAAGGCAGTTTTCACTTCATCTTCGGGGTCCATCCTTATCTGATGGTAGCCGCTGAAGGCATCTAGGAAGCTCAGGAGCCCGTATTCGGCCGTTGAATCTACCAGTTGATCTATTGGCGGGAGGGGAAATGAGTCTTTCGGGCAAGCATCGTTCAAGTTTCTGAAATCAATGCACATCCGGAGTTTTCTGCTACCTTCTTTTGTGGCAATGACCACGTTGCTTAACCATTCGGGGTATTTGACCTCCCTGATAACTTCAGCATCCAATAGGCGCTGGACTTCGGTTCTCACGAAGTTGCTTTTGTGGGCTGAGATGCTTCGTTTCTTTTGCCTGATAGGTTTTGCTTCCGGGCTTACTTTGAGGCTGTGCTGTATTATGCCAGGGTTCACTCCTGGCATGTCTTTCGGCGAGTAGGCGAACAGATCTTTATTTTTCAGTAGAAAGGATACAAGAATTTCCTTATCACCTTTGGCCAAGCTCTTCCCTATTCGGGTAGATTGTCCTGGGACAAGATCTACTGCTTCCATTTCTGCTTCTGCGGGATCTCTTTCTTTGCCTTTCTCTTGCGCCTTTGCCTCCACTATTTGTGTAGAGTTGTCTGCCGGAGCCTTTCGTGCTTTTACAAACACCTTTCTTTCCTCGGCTTGGTCGATAAAGACCTCTGCATCTCCATCCTTGGTGGCGAATGTGACAGTCAAGTACTTCACATCGGGGCGAATGTGCAAGTTCCCCTGAGTCTTCCTTCCAAGGATGGCGTTGTACGAAGACGGGACCTCCATGACGATGAATCTTGCCATTGTGGACGCGTACAACTCAGCCGCTCCATTTACCGAAGTGCCTTTTATCATTAAAGGGAGGTCGATCCATCCGAGGACGGGTAGTTCCGATGGTCCAACGCCGAAGGTGGGCGTGGTGACAGGTTTAAGTTCGCTGCTGGAGATGCCCAAGCTCGGCAGTAAGTGCGAGAACAGGACGTCAGTATTTGAGCCATCATCGAGCAACACTCTTTTGACATCCCAGTTCCCTATTCTCGCCATTATCAGCAGCGGGTCGTCGTGGGGGAAGACGACGGTGGAGCCATCTTTGCGAGCCAATTTCTTTGATGGACTTTGATACTCCATAACCGCAATTTCTCTGGCCTTCCGCTTTCTTTCCGAGGATGGGAGCCCCGTGGTAATGGTTTGGATGACCCCTACTGGAGGTGGAAGGCGCCTTTTTGGACTTCTGTTTCTCCGCCTGTCTGAGTCATAGTCCTCATTTTCGGCCCTCTCTTCCTCCTCTTTTCTGCCTTTTGGGGAGGGCATCCGCAGGTATTTGCGAAGCTGGCCCTGTTTGATCAGCGACTCTATGTACTTCTTCAGCTGGAAGCAGTCTTCGGTGTCATGACCGTGGTCGCGATGAAAGTGGCAGAACTTCTTGGCATTCTTCTTATTATCGGTGGCCATGGCCTTTGGCCGCCGAATCTGCGTCCCTTGCCTTTCCAGCGCCATGAGAATGTTGGTCCGTGTCGTGCTCAAGGGTGTGAAACTTTGAGGTTTCTTTCCTCGCATTCGCCGTGGTCGACCTGTGTGTTCAGAAAGATGCCGAGCTTGCTGGCTGGACCCTTCGGCGCGGTGGTGATCAGACTTCGGCCCCGCCATCCTCAATTCCTCGGCTGTCATGTGCTGCTCTGCCCTTCGGTAAAATTCTCCGAGGGTCTCCGGGGGGTCCTTTGAAAACTCGTAGAACAGCTGTGAGTCACACCGAAGGCCCCGTGTCATAGCGAGGATGCGGATTTCGGGCCGGAAGTCCGGGACGCTGAGTGCTTCCCTGTTGAATCGTTCGACATTGTCTCGGATCGTCTCTCCGTTTCTCTGCTCTATGTCGAACATCTGCACAGGCATTTTGGCCGTCGGCCTGCTCCCAATAAACTGCTGGGTAAAGGCTGTGGACAACTCCTGAAACTCAGTGATAGTCCCTGGGGGCAAAGAATTGTACCATGCTGTTGCTGGGCCCGTGAGGGTGACTTCAAAGCATTTGCACATGGTAGTGTCATCAGCTCCGTGCATTATCATGCTCCGCCTGTACTTCGTCAGATGGGCCTGTGGATCAGTCCGGCCATCATAGATCTCCAGCCTAGGCACTCTGAAGTCACCTGGCATAGCTGCCTCAACTACGGTGCGAATAAACGGGGAGCCATCTTCGCATAATGCCCCCGACAGCCTGTCCCAAACGGGTTTTCTGGTCACTTGCTTCTCCACTCTGTCCAGCCGTGCCAATATCCTTTCCATAAGCGCAGTGGCGCTAGGACCATTTTCACGGGAGGGAGATCGACGGCGCCTTTTCGGGGAGCGAGTTCGGCGCGGAAGGGTCAGGGACCTCACCTCGGGCGACGAACTGCTTCGCTGTGAGACTCTCGGTCACTTGGACCCGGTTTGTCCCACAGGCCGTTTCCCGAGGGCTATATCTTCTGTGGATGATTCTCCGCGAGGCTCTCCACTTCCTGAACTGCGGTGTGTAGACTTGGGGCTTCTCTCCCGAGGGCGTGCTGATGAGGAGGGTTTCTGGGCCCGTGACTGCTGTGGCCATCTTCGGTCGATCTGCTGAGTCATTTCAGCAACGACCGAGCGCTGAAAGTCCCTCAAGAAGCTCATGGTGATTACCAGAGGGCGGTCCTCCTCGGGCGTAGAAGTCTCTGGGAGTGTCTGCTCAGCAGCCGGTTGTATCTCAGGCGCGGACGAGGACCTTGGGAGTCCCTTGTCCTTAGAACGCCGAGTCTCAACGACGGCAATCTGCGAGCGGGTTCCCACAGACGGCGCCAAATGATGGCCTAAGGCCTCATCGTTGTGAGTCATGATGACTGTTGAGGAGACTTCTAGGAGGAAGAACGCCTGGAAGGTGGATCGCCCCAAGGAGAGTACCTGAAAAGCTGGTAAACAGGGTTAGGAGGCCCCCGGAGTGTTTTTCCGGGGGGGAAGCCTCCGACGCCCAAGTCAGTGGTGGCCGGAAGAAGGAGAAAGTCACTAGCTCAAAGAGAAAGGCAGAAAAGTCTCGCCTGGTATTTTCTCAGGGTGTGGGAGCTGTATATCCGGCCTGCCAACCTCCTGTCAAGTATTTATTTCCTGTATATATAGGAATACCTAGCCCGTTCAGATCATGACACGTGTGCGGTCGGATGCTCCTGAACGTCTGGGCATAGGGGACAGATAGTTGGTAACTAGATGGCCTCGAGCCTTGTGCTGAGACGAGCCATGATATGATTCTGATGGCGTCTGCGCGTCAGGGCGACTTTTTACGTCTGTGGTGGGACGTGTCAGAGGCTTCCTTAAATGCTTCCTTAAATGCGCCTGCCGTACTCCCGAGGTCCCTGGGCGAGGTCGTCCTCTAGTTCGGACAGAGCCTCTTCGGGAAGCCTACCCTCAATTCGGGAGTTCCCAGTTCCAGGGGGTTCCGCCTTTGGGGATATCATATTCGGGCAGCAATGTCTGGTGCCACTTTTCCGAAGGCGCGCTGTTCACAACCTTGGGGGGCGAATGGAGTCCTCAAGTTTTACTGGCGTGCCGAGGCTCGGAGCTCTCAGGCTATCTCCCGAGGTGCATGATTCCACCTATTCCCGGGAAGCGCCAGTTCTTCTAGCCATTGTTGTGGCAGGGTATTCGGCCAGATTGAGGCAATAGCCTTTGGCTATCAAGAGTACTCTGAAAAATCAAAACCTACCAAAAGATTTGCCTGAGGACGCCGTCGTGAAAGTTGGTAGGAAAAGCTCTGATTAAAGAAGCTCCGCCACAGAAAGCAAGATAAAACGCAAGAACAGAGGGCAAAGCAGAGAGAGAGCAGAAAAAGAGCAGAAAAACAGTAAGTGGGACTTATGATGGAATGGGCTATTTATAGGCCAAAGGTGGGTAACCGAAAGAACATCATAAGTACCCATTGGAGGCGAACCGTCGCCGTAACTGCCCGCTGCACCCGAAAAGGCGCGCCCTCTGTAAATGACGCGCCTCTCCTCCAATGGCAAGAAGCCACGTGTCAACCACTGCGCAGGAATGGGGGACGTGCCTCCCCAAACGTGCCTGGAAAACCGGGACACGCCTCCTGATTGGGACACGTCGTTTGACATCCCTGAGAAATGGAGACACGCCGCTCAGTCTGACACGCTTGGCCATCAGACCTGCAGAAATAAAAAGCAGGCCACCTCGAGGACACCAAGAGACAGGCTATGGCTGAACAGCCCATGACTTTTGGGCAAGAGGTGTATCTTCGGTACAGGCTTTGCCTCGGAGACACCAAAGAATAGGCCAAGGCCGAACAGCCCAGACCCTCGGGCAAAAGGTGCGACCTCGGAACAGGTTATGCTTCCCAACGAGACTCCCAACGGTAACCTCAGAAAGAGATGCAAACCGAAGTCTTCACTTCGGCTTTCCAGAGGGGGGCATGTGATAGCCAAAGGCTATCGCCTCAATCTGGCCGAATACCCTACCACAACAATGGCCAGAAGAACTGGCGCTTCCAGGGAATAGGTGGAATCATGGACCTCGGGAGATAGCCTGAGAGCTCCGAGCCTCGGCACGCCAGTAAAACTTGAGGACTCCATTCGCCCCCCAAGGTTGTGAACAGCGCGCCTTCGGAAAAGTGGCACCAGACATTGCTGCCCGAATATGATATCCCCGAAGGCGGAACCCCCTGGAACTGGGAACCCCGAACTGAGGGTATGCTTCCCGAAGAGGCTCTGTCCGAACTAGAGGACGACCTCGCCCAGGGACCTCGGGAGTACGGCAGGCGCATTTAAGGAAGCATTTAAGGAAGCCTCTGACACGTCCCACCACAGACGTAAAAAGTCGCCCTGACGCGCAGACGCCATCAGAATCATATCATGGCCCGTCTCAGCAAAAGGCTCGAGGCCATCTAGTTACCAACTGTCTGTCCCCTACGCCCAGATGTTCAGGAGCATCCGACCGCACACGTGTCATGATCTGAACGGGCTAGGTATTCCTATATATACAGGAAATAAATACTTGACAGGGGGTTGGCAGGCCGGATATACAGCTCCCACACTCTGAGAAAATACGAGGCGAGACTTTTCTGCCTTTCTCTTTGAGCTAGTGACTTTCTCCTTCTTCCGGCCACCACTGACTTGGGCGTCGGAGGCTCCCCCCCCGGAAAAACACTCCGGGGGCCTCCTAACCCTGTTTACCAGCTTTTTAGGTACTCTCCTTGGGGCGATCCACCTTCCAGGCGTTCTTCCTCCTAGAAGTCTCCTCAACAGTCATCATGACTCACAACGATGAGGCCTTAGGCCATCAATGGTCCTGTTCGATACTCCCACCTGCCCGTTGCTTTGGGGGTGAGCTACTGGGACAAAGTGCATCTTTATTCCGAGGTCGCTGATGAATTCTTGGAATCCTTTGTCTGTGAACTGGATCCATTATCAGCTACTAGTACGCTTGGTATGCCAAATCTGCATACGATGTTCTTCCATAGGAACTTCTGCACTTCTTTTGCCGAGGTAGTTGCTAGTGGTTCTGCCTCCACCCACTTTGAGAACTAGTCCACTGCTACAACGTAGAATTTCACGCCTCTGGGTGCTGTGGGGAGTGGCCCAATAAGGTCTATACCCCAGACTACGAAGGGCCAAGGATAGTCTGCCGAAGTTACCATTTTCGAGGGTGTCCTTTAGGATTTTCGCGTGTCTCTGGCAGCTACCACATTTCCGGATGAACTGTCTTGCGTCCTTTCTCAGGGTAGGCCAGAAGTATCCTTGGCGGAGTATCACTGCTGCCAGGGCATCAGTTCCAATGTGTGAACCATACGTGCCTTCGTGAACTTCTTCAAGGACCATTTTAGTATCCTTTTCATCCACACATCTTTGCAGCGGATTCGCATATCCCTGCCGATATAACTCTTCACCAATCAGGAAGAATCTTCCGGAGCGTCTTCGCAGTCTTGCAGCATTGCCGGGGTCTTCGGGGAACAAATTCTCTGCGAGGTATCTTTTTATTGGGTCTTTCCATCCTCTTCCCGAGGTCGTCATGCTCAGCACTGAGATGCTCGGATGGTCTAGCACCTCGATATATGTTTTTGACTTCGCCAAGCAATCTGCCTCAGTGTTATTCCACCGAGGTACATTTTTGATCCGTACGGCGTCAAACTCTTGGATGAGCTTTGCTACTAGCTCATGATATTTTGCCAAAATTGGGTCCTTCACCCCATAATCTCCTGCCGTCTGCCGAACTACCAGCTGGGAATCGCTGTGAGCCTTTAAGTTTCTCACGCCGATCTTTCTGGCCAAGCGCAATCCCGCTATGAGGGCTTCATACTCAGCTACATTGTTGGTGCCGTTGAAGCTGAACTTGATAGCCTTCATTACCTCCAGGCCTTCGGGGCCCCTGATGATTATTCCAGCTCCCTGGTGTTCGGACCCCGAGGCTCCGTCTACGTGCAAGGTCCATTCTGGCTCACCCTCTTTTGGATCCGAGTGGCTCTCCTCAGTGGTGGGTATTCCGGCGATAAAATCTGCCAGTGCTCGAGCTTTCATGGCCTTCCGAGGCTCATACATAATTTCATGTTCGCCCAGCTCTATGCACCACTTGGAGAGCCTTCCCGAATGATCTATTCTCTTCATGACATCCTGTAGCGGCAGACTACTTCGGATGATGATGGGGTGAGCCTGAAAGTATGGTCGCAGCCTTCTCCATGCAAGCACCAAGGCGTATATAGCTTTTTGAAGCAAAGGGTACCTGAGTTCGGCGCCATGCAAGGACTTGCTGACATAGCAAACCGGCCATTGCTTTGACCCTTCTTCCTTCACGAGGACCGAGCTCACAGCTTTTTCTGTGACGGCGAGGTACAGTACGAGGGGCTCTCCCTTCCGAGGTTGTCGCAGAGTCGGCAGGCTGGCCAGGTAGACTTTGAGTTCTTCCCAGGCCTTTTGGCAATCTTCATCCCAAGGATGATCATTTCTTCCGAGGTCGCCTTCCATTTTTGTTGCCTTTGTGACGACTTTGAAGAAAGGTCTACACCTACCTCCGTACCTAGAAATAAACCTGCTCAGAGAGGTTATTCTTCCGGTGAGTCTCTGCACATCTTTGACTGTGGCAGGAGTTCGGAACTCAAGCAGAGTCTTAATCTTCTCGGGGTTAGCGTCGATGCCTCTTTCGGATACCATGTACCCAAGGAATTTTCCCGAGGTCACCCCGAAGGCGCACTTCTCAGGATTAAGGCGGATCCCAAAGGCTCTGAGCTTTTGGAAGGTTTCCTCTAAATCTGCAACGTGGTAGCCAGGCAGCTTGCTCTTGACTATCATATCATCAACATACACCTCCATGTTTCTCCCCATTTGGTCTTTGAAGACCTTGTTCATGAGCCTCTGGTAGGTGGCTCCTGCATTTTTTGAGCCCGAATGGCATCCTGATATAGCAGTATGTTCCTCCCTCGGTGATGAAGGCAGTCTTCTCTTCATCTTCGGGGTCCATCCTTATCTGATGGTAGCCACTGAAGGCGTCTAGGAAACTTAGGAGCACATATTCAGCAGTTGAATCTACCAGTTGATCTATTGGCGGCAGAGGGTATGAGTCTTTCGGGCAAGCATCGTTCAAGTTTCTGAAGTCGATGCACATCCGGAGTTTGCTGCTACCTTCTTTTGTGGCGATGACCACGTTGCTTAACCACTCGGGGTACTTGACCTCCCTGATAACTTCAGCATCTAGGAGACGCTGGACTTCGGTTTTGACAAAGTTGCTTTTGTGGGCTAAGATGCTTCGTTTCTTTTGCCGGACAGGCCTTGCTTCCGGACTTACTTTGAGGCTATGCTGTATTATGCCAGGGTTCACCCCCGGCATATCTTTTGGCGAGTAAGCAAACAGATCTTTATTTTCCAGTAGAAAGGATACAAGTTTTTCCTTGTCACCTTCGACCAAGCTCTTCCCTATTCGGGTAGATTGACCTGGGACAAGCTCTATTGCTTCCGTTTCTATTTTGGCGAGATCTTCTTCTTCGCCTTTTTCTGGTGCCCTTGCCTCCATCGTTTGCGCGAAGTTGCTTGCCGTAGCTTTTCGCGCTTTTACAAATACCTTTCTTACCTCAGCTTGGTCTATGAATACCTCTGCATCTCCATCCTTGGTGGCGAATGTGACAGTCAAGTACTTCACATCAGGGCGAATATGCAGATTCCCCATTGTCTGCCTTCCAAGGATGGCGTTGTACGAGGACGGGATGTTCATGACGATGAATCTCGCCATTGTGGAGGCGTTCAACTCAGCTGCTCCGTTCACCGAAGTCCCTTTCATCATCAGCGGGAGGTCGATACATCCGAGGACGGGGAGTTCGAGTGGCCAAGCCAATAGTGGCCGAGGTGACAGGCTTCAGTTCGCTGCCGGAGATGCCCAAGCTCGGCAGCGGGTGCGAGAATAGGACGTCAGCATTTGAGCCATCATCAAGTAACACTCTTTTGACGTCCTAGTTCCCTACTCTCGCCATAATCAGTAGCGGATCGTCGTGGGGGAGGACGACGGTGGAGCCATCTTTGCGAGCCAGCTTCTTTGATGGACTTTGATACTCCATGACTGCAATTTCTTTGGCTTTCCGCTTTCTTTCCGAGGATGGGAGCCCCGTGGTGATGGTTTAGATAACCCCTGCTGGAGGTGGAGGGCACTTTTTTGGACTTCTATTTCTCCGCCTGTCGGAGTCATAGTCCTCATCTTCGGCCCTTTCTTCCTCCATTTTTCTGCCTTTCGGGGATGGCATCCTCAGGTATTTCCGTAGTTGGCCATTTTTTATCAGTGACTCTATGTACTTCTTCAGCTGGAAGCAGTCTTCGGTGTCATGACCGTGGTCGCGATGAAACTGGCAGAACTTCTTTGCATTCCTCTTATTATCGGCGGTCATGGCCCTTGGTCGCCGAATCTGCGTCCCTTGCCTTTCCAACGCCATGAGAATGTTGGTCCGTGAAGTGCTCAATGGTGTGAAACTTTGAGGTTTCCTTCCTCGCATCCTCCGAGGTCGTCCTGCGTATTCGGTAGGATGCCGAGCTTGTTGACTGGACTCTTCGGGGCTGATGGCAGAGGGTTAGGCCTCCGCCGACCACTAGGGCGGACCATGGTGGTAGTATTGTCCCTTTGAACGGCGCATTAACGGGCGGCGCGGAGCCTTGAACCCGAGACCGCAGGGATTTACACCCCCTCAGGGGGGGTCGCGTCTAACCACTAGGACGAATGATGGCCCAAGGCCTCATCGTTGTGAGTCATGATGACTGTTGAGGAGACTTCTAGGAGGAAGAACGCCTGGAAGGTGGATCGCCCCAAGGAGAGTACCTGAAAAGCTGGTAAACAGGGTTAGGAGGCCCCCGGAGTGTTTTTCCGGGGGGGGAGCCTCCGACGCCCAAGTCAGTGGTGGCCGGAAGAAGGGGAAAGTCACTAGCTCAAAGAGAAAGGCAGAAAAGTCTCGCCTGGTATTTTCTCAGAGTGTGGGAGCTATATATCCGGCCTGCCAACCTCCTGTTAAGTATTTATTTCCTGTATATATAGGAATACCTAGCCCGTTCAGATCATGACACGTGTGCGGTCGGATGCTCCTGAACGTCTGGGCGTAGGGGACAGATAGTTGGTAACTAGATGGCCTCGAGCCTTGTGCTGAGACGGGCCATGATATGATTCTGATGGCGTCTGCGCGTCAGGGCGACTTTTTACGTCTGTGGTGGGACGTGTCAGAGGCTTCCTTAAATGCTTCCTTAAATGCGCCTGCCGTACTCCCGAGGTCCCTGGGCGAGGTCGTCCTCTAGTTCGGACAGAGCCTCTTCGGGAAGCCTACCCTCAGTTCGGGGGTTCCCAGTTCCAGGGGGTTCCGCCTTCGGGGATATCATATTCGGGCAGCAATGTCTGGTGCCACTTTTCCGAAGGCGCGTTGTTCACAACCTTGGGGGGCGAATGGAGTCCTCAAGTTTTACTGGCGTGCCGAGGCTCGGAGCTCTCAGGCTATCTCCCGAGGTGCATGATTCCACCTATTCCCGGGAAGCACCAGTTCTTCTGGCCGTTGTTGTGGCAGGGTATTCGGCCAGATTGAGGCGACAGCCTTTGGCTATCACATGCCCCCCTTTGGAAAGCCGAAGTGAAGACTTCGGTTTGCATCTCTTTCCGAGGTTGCCGTTGAGAGTCTTGTTGGGAAGCATAACCTGTTCCGAGGTCGCACCTTTTGCCCGAGGGTCTGGGCTGTTCGGCCTTGGCCTATTCTTTGGTGTCTCCGAGGCAAAGCCTGTACCGAAGATACACCTCTTGCCCAAAAGTCATGGGCTGTTCAGCCATAGCCTGTCTCTTGGTGTCCTCGAGGTGGCCTGCTTTTTATTTCTGCAGGTCTGATGGCCAAGCGTGTCAGACTGAGCGGCGCGTCTCCATTTCTCAGGGATGTCAAACGACGTGTCCCAATCAGGAGGCGTGTCCCGGTTTTCCAGGCACGTTTGGGGAGGCACGTCCCCCATTTCTGCGCAGCGGTTGACACGTGGCTTCTTGCCATTGGAGGAGAGGCGCGTCATTTACAGAGGGCGCGCCTTTTCGGGTGCAGCGGGCAGTTACGGCGACGGTTCGCCTCCAATGGGTACTTATGATGTTCTTTCAGTTACCCACCTTTGGCCTATAAATAGCCCATTCCATCATAAGTCCCACTTACTGTTTTTCTGCTCTTTTTCTGCTCTGCCCTCTGTTCTTGCGTTTTATCTTGCTTTCTGTGGCGGAGCTTCTTTAATCAGAGCTTTTTCCTACCAACTTTCACGACGGCGTCCTCAGGCAAATCTTTTGGTGGGTTTTGATTTCCAGAGTACTTGATTCCTCTGTTTTTCTGAGTTTTTCTGGAAAACTGTTATTTTTTCCAAACTCGTCTTCTGAGTTTTTTCTGGAAACTATTTTCTTTTCCATCTCAAACTCTTTTTCATGTCTGCGATGCCTGTTCCCGAGAGCTGGAAACCTCTTCTGGCCCATCCTTGCTGTACCACCCCCAAAAAACTAGAGTGGTGGAAGAAAAAATTCTTTCTTCCGTCTTACGCTGTGACCAGACTGCCTCGTTCTAGCCATTTTGCTTTTTCAAACCGTGGCGACGAGGTTACCGTCTTCCGAGCCCAACTGAAGGCCGGTCTTCGGTATCCTCCCCCGAAGGTGGTTTGCGAGTTCTGCCAATTCCATGGCATTGCTGTGAACCAGCTTCCCCCGAACGCGTACTGCTATTTTAACGCCTACCTCTGCATGTGTGGCGTGTTCGGGATAGAGCCCCACTTCATCATTTTCATGCAGTACTACAAGCTCTATGTGGTCCCGAAGGGTGGCTTCTATTTCCTGCTGCCTCGGGGATCCGGGAGCAAAAAATTCACCTTCACCTTCGACACGAAGGATAGCTGGCGGGGGTTGCAACCTAAGTTCTTTTTCCTCAAGGTGGATAAGAACTGGTCTGATGTCCCGACCAGGTGGGCTCAGGGAGTGCTGAACGCAGACGTCGTTGATCCGAGGATGCTGCTGACCCCACCGTTGGCTTCTGTGTTCGCGGATTTCGACGCCCGCATTCGGGCAGTCGCTGACTGGGCTCCCGAGGTCTCTCCTCGTGCTCTTTACCCCTTTCCTATCAACTGGAGGTTGATGACCGAAGAAGTCCTTCGGGAACTGAAAGTGGTTAAGGAGCACGTGACCGACCTCAATATGCCCGCTCCCGCCATCGCCGGGAAGGACTCCTGGCTGGTCAAGCTCCTTAAGGGGGAGACTTCTTTCGAAACTTTTGCCGAAAGTGAGTAATCTTCCATCCCTTTATGCTTTTTCCTTGGACTTACGCTGATATTTCTTCTCTTTTTCAGAGATGGGCGATGGGGCTACTGCTTATTACAAGGCCCTTTTTTCTGGCCAAGTGGAGAAGGGGGAGCAGACAAAGAAGGCGGCTTCCCGAAGAAGGAAGACGACAGGGGCGGGACCCTCGGCGAAACGAGCTAGGAAGGCTCTCCAGCCTTCTCAGCCAGAGCTTTTGGAAGAAGAAGCTGGCGAAGACGCTGGTCTTGTTGAAATTCCACCGGCCGAGGTCCCCGCTACTTCCGCCGAGGTGCCTCCTCCCGACCTCGAGGCCCCCAGAAACACTGTAGTGGTAGAAGTACCCACCGCCGAGGAGCGGTACCGGCAGAAGGGTAAGGGTCTTTCTTCCGAGGGGCCCGAGGATCCCGAGGACACTGTCTCCGAGGTTCCTCCAGGTATGTCTTTAGGCGAAGTTCAGCTCCTTTTCCTTTCGCGAATTTTTCTTCTGCTCCTAACTTCCTTCTCACTTTCAAGGGAGCCTCTTACTGCTGGCTGGAGGGCCATTCATGAGAGGAAACGGGCCCTGCGCGATGCCACAATCCCTGAGGGGAAGATCCCCTTGGAGCCCTTTTGGACAATCACGGAGGATATGAATTTGTTCTCCGACGATTGTCCGAAGATGACCAAAGAGATTTGGAAGGGGATGACCACTGACGCCTCCTTCCGGGCCATTGCGGCGGCTCACCCGGGGGATAATACCCTCGCCGCAAAAGTCACCGAGCATGCTGCTCAGGTATAGTCTTTACACTTTTTTCCTCAATTTTCTAAGTGTTTAGACTTCTACTAACCTGGACTTTTGCCTTGCCGTAGCTGCTGGAGTACGCTGGTTATCTCTGAGTTCGGGTGGCCAGACAGGCTGCCTCCAAGGATGCGACTTCGCGGGAACTCAGTGAAGCGAAGGTGATCGCCAGCAACCAGCAGCTGACAGCGGATTGTTCTCAGCAACTTGCTGCCGTTCGGGAGGAGTTCTCGAAGAAAAGAGAAGAACTTGAAAAGGACTCCTCCCGGAAGATTGCCGACCTCGGCGACCAAGTAAAGGGGCTGCTCGCCGCCAACGAAGATCTTGTCAAGGACAAGGCTGTTTCCGACAGTCTTGCGTCGAGGTTGACGGACGAGAACACTGCTCTTCAAGCCGAGGTCGAGGCTCTGAAGAAGGAGTCCGGAGAGACGCTGGGGATAAGCGAGCTCGAAGAGGAGGTTGCTGAGCTGAGGGACGAGGTCAATGTCCTTGGCATTCAAAAATGTACTTCTGATGACATGGCCAAGGTCGCCTTTCAGGACGGCTTCTGCCTCGCTCGACACCAGGTGCTGCAGAGGTTCCCAGATTTGGACCTCTCTTTTCTGGAGGGCCTAAATATTCCTGAGGGACCTCGGTGGCAGTGGTCCAGGGTCGAGCATCTGAAGCTTCCTGGTCTTCGTCCACCCGGCTCTCCCTAGTTTGTTTTAGGGCTCCTCTTATTTTTCTCCTTCGTGCTCCTTCTTTGGACACTTCTTTTGTAAGGCAGCGTTTGCTCTAAATGAACAATTTTTTCGGCTAAGTCCTTTCTTGCAAGTTTCTTCATTTCCACTGTCCCGAACACGTTTGCTTCAAGAGACTTTCGGAAAACCTGCAACCAAAGAAACTTTTTACCTTCCTTTGTCCCGAGCGTGCTCGCTCAAGAGACTTTCTGGAAAGTTTGTAAAAATTTGGCTAAGTCTTTTGCAGGCTTTTTGTTTCCTTTTAACCCGAACATGTTCGCTCAAGGGCCTTCGGAAAACCTTCAGAAAAATTTTTCTGTCTTCCTATTGTCCCGAGCATATTTGCTCAAGGGACTTAGGAAAATTTTCACGAGATTGCTCATTCCCTTTTTCCCGAGCACGTTCGCTCAAGGGTGTTCGGAAATTACCTCTGCTTTTGTTTTGGCGTGTACTTTTGCGAGATTCTTGCTTTCCCTTTTTCCCGAGCATGTTCGCTCAAGGGTGTTCGGAAAATTTTCTCTGCACTGATTATGCCGAGTACCTTTGCAAGATTCTTGTTTCCCATTTTTCCCGAGCATAGTGGCTCAAGGGACTTCGGGAAGTCACATCTGCTTTTTTCGTGGCGAGCACCTTCGCGGAATTCTGTCTTGGACAATTTGGTATACTTGAAAATTATTCTCAAGACCATTCTTCTCTAGACCATTCTGTACTTAGAATATTTCTTGTACAATATATTTCTTCCGCTCAACCTTAGGCGTAGAATTTTTTCAGGGCGTCTGAATGCCAAGTGTTTTTCAATTCTACGCCTTCGGCGTCGCCAAGCTTGTACACGCCTTTTCGTACTTCGGCGAGAACCAGATAAGGTCCTTCCCAATTTGCGCGAAGTACTCCGTGAGATGGCCTTCGGGGTGCAAAGTCGGCCTTTCGGAGAACGAGGTCTCCTTTTTTGATTTCTTTTGGCCTGGCTTTTAAGTTGATAGCCGCGGCCACTCTTTGCTGGAAAGCTTTTCTTCTCAGCTCGGCTATTTCTCTGTGTTCGGCCACAAGGTCGAGCTTAGTTCTCAGACCGAGGTCATTTCCGCCTTCATCAAATACTTGCACCCGTATTGAAGGCTGAACTATCTCTATTGGGATAATGGCCTCTGTTCCGAAGACGAGTGAGAAGGGAGTTTCCCCTGTGGCTCTTCGTGGCGTCGTTCGGTAGCTCCACAATACACTTTGGAGTTCTCCTGGCCATTTCCCCTTGGCTTCCCCAAGTCTCTTTTTCAGGCCATCTTTTATGGTCCTGTTTGATACTTCCACCTGCCCATTGCTTTGGGGGTGAGCTACTGGGGCAAAGTGCATCTTTATTCCGAGGTCGCTGATGAATTCCTGGAATCCTTTGTCTATGAACTGGGATCCATTATCAGCTACTAGTACCCTCGGTATGCCAAATCTGCATACGATGTTTTTCCATACGAACTTCTGCACTTCTTTTGCCGAGATAGTTGCTAGTGGTTCTGCCTCTACCCACTTTGAGAAATAGTCCACTGCTACCACGCAAAATTTCACGCCTCCGGGCGCTGTGGGGAGTGGCCCAATGAGGTCTATACCCCAGACTGCGAAGGGCCAAGGATAGTCTGCCGACGTTACCATTTCCGAGGGTATCCTCTGGATTTTTGCATGTCTCTGGCAACTACCGCACTTCTGGACGAACTGCCTTGCGTCCTTTCTCAGGGTAGGCCAGAAGTATCCTTGGCGGAGTATCACTGCTGCAAGGGCATCAGTTCCAATGTGCGAGCCGCACATGCCTTCGTGAACTTCTTCGAGGACCATCTCAGTATCCTCTTCGCCCACACATCTCTGCAGCGGGTTTGCATATCCTTGCCGATATAACTCTTCACCAATCAGGAAGAATCTTCCGGCGCGTCTTCGCAGTCTTGCAGCATTGCCGGCGTCTTCGGGAAGCTCATTCTCTGCGAGGTATCTCTTTATGGGGTCCTTCCACCCCATTCCCGAGGTCGTTACGCTTAGCACGGAGATGCTTGGATGGTCTAGCACCTCGGTGTATGTTTTGGACTTCGCTAAGCAATCTACCTCAGTGTTATTCCGCCGGGGTACATTTTCGATCCGCACGGCGTCAAACTCTTGGATGAGTTTTGTTACCAGCTCGTGGTATCTTGCCAAGATTGGGTCCTTCGCCCCATAATCTCCTGCCGTCTGCCGAACTACCAGCTGGGAATCGCTGTGAGCCCTTAAGTTTCTCACGCCAATCTTTCTGGCCAAGCGTAATCCCGCTATGAGGGCTTCATACTCAGCCACATTATTGGTGACGTTGAAGCTGAACTTGATAGCCTTCATCACCTCTAGGCCTTCGGGTCCTCTGATAACTATTCCAGCTCCCTGGTGTTCGGACCTCGAGGCTCCGTCAACATGCAAGGTCCATTCTGGCTCACCTTCTTTCGGATCTGAGTGGTTCTCCTCAGTGGTGGGTATTTTGGCGATAAAATCTGCCAATGCTTGGGCTTTTATGGCCTTCCGAGGCTCATACGTGATTTCGTGTTCGCCAAGCTCTATGCACCACTTGGAGAGCCTTCCCGAATGATCAACTCTCTTCATAACATCCCGTAGTGGTAGACTACTTCGGACGATGATGGGGTGAGCCTGGAAATATGGTCGCAGTCTTCTTCCTGCAAGCACCAAGGCGTATATAGCTTTTTGAAGCAAAGGGTACCTGACTTCGGCGCCATGCAGGGACTTGCTGACGTAGTAGACCGGCCATTGTTTCGGCCCTTCTTCTTTTATCAGGACCGAGCTCACGGCCTTTTCTGTGACGGTGAGGTACAGTACGAGGGGTTCTCCCAGCCGAGGTTGTCGCAGAGTCGGCAGGCTGGCCAGGTAGACTTTGAGTTCTTCCCAGGCCTTTTGGCAATCTTCATCCCAGGGATGATTGTTTCTTCCGAGGTCGCCTTCCATCTTTGCTGCCTTTGTGAGGACTTTGAAGAAAGGTCTACACCTATCTCCGTACCTGGAAATAAACCTGCTCAGAGAGGTTATTCTTCCGGTTAGTCTCTGCACGTCTTTAACTGTGGCAGGAGTTCGGAACTCAAGCAGAGCCTTAATCTTTTCAGGATTGGCGTCGATGCCTCTTTCGGATACCATGTACCCAAGGAATTTTCCCGACGTCACCCCGAAGATACACTTCTCGGGGTTAAGGCGAATCCCGAAGGCTCTGAGCTTTTGGAAGGTTTCCTCCAAATCTGCAACGTGGTAGCCGGGCAGCTTGCTTTTTACTATCATATCATCAACATATACTTCCATGTTTCTCCCCATTTGGTCTTTAAAGACCTTGTTCATCAGTGTCTGGTAGGTGGCTCCTGCATTTTTCAGCCCGAAGGGCATTCTGATGTAGCAGTACGTTCCTCCCTCAGTGATGAAGGTAGTTTTTTCTTCATCTTCGGGGTCCATCCTTATCTGATGGTAGCCGCTAAAGGCATCTAGGAAGCTCAGGAGCCCGTATTCGGCCGTTGAATCTACCAGTTGATCTATTGGCGGGAGGGGAAATGAGTCTTTTGGGCAAGCATCGTTCAAGTTTCTGAAATCAATGCACATCTGGAGTTTGCTGCTACCTTCTTTTGTGGCAATGACCACGTTGCTTAACCATTCGGGGTATTTTACCTCCCTGATAACTTCAGCATCCAATAGGCGCTGGACTTCGGTTTTCATGAAGTTGCTTTTGTGGGCTGAGATGCTTCGTTTCTTTTGCCTGATAGGTTTTGCTTCCGGGCTTACTTTGAGGCTGTGCTGTATTATGCCAGGGTTCACTCCTGGCATGTCTTTCGGCGAGTAGGCAAACAGATCTTTATTTTTTAGCAGAAAGGATACAAGATTTTCCTTATCACCTTTGGCCAAGCTCTTCCCTATTCGGGTAGATTGTCCTGGGACAAGATCTACTGCTTCCGTTTCTGCTTCTGTGGGATCTCCTTTTTTGCCTTTCTCCTGCGCCTTTGCCTCCACCGTTTGTGTAGAGCTGTTTGCCGGAGCCTTTCGTGTTTTTACAAACACCTTTCTTACCTCGGCTTGGTCGATGAAGACCTCTGCATCTCCATCCTTGGTGGCGAATGTGACAGTCAAGTACTTCACATCGGGGCGAATGTGCAGGTTTCCCTGAGTCTGCCTTCCAAGGATGGCGTTGTACGAAGACGGGACGTCCATGACGATGAATCTTGCCATTGTGGACGCGTACAACTCAGCTGCTCCGTCTACCGAAGTGCCTTTCATCATCAAAGGGACGTCGATCCATCCAAGGACGGGTAGTTCGGATGGCCCAACGCCGAAGGTGGGCGTGGTGACAGGTTTCAGCTCGCTGCTGGAGATGCCCAAGCTCGGCAGTAAGTGCGAGAATAGGACGTCAGCATTTGAGCCATCATCAAGCAACACTCTCTTGACGTCCCAGTTCCCTATTCTCGCCATTATCAGCAGCGGGTCATCGTGGGGGAAGACGACAGTGGAGCCATCTTTGCGAGCCAATTTCTTTGATGGACTTTGATACTCCATAACCGCAATTTCTCTGGCCTTCCGCTTTCTTTCCGAGGATGGGAGCCCCGTGGTGATGGTTTGGATGACCCCCACTGGAGGTGGAAGGCGCCTTTTTGGACTTCTGTTTCTCCGCCTGTCGGAGTCATAGTCCTCATTTTCGGCCCTCTCTTCCTCCTCTTTTCTGCCTTTTGGGGAGGGCATCCGCAGGTACTTGCGAAGTTGGCCCTGTTTGATCAGCGACTCTATGTACTTCTTCAGCTGGAAGCAGTCTTCGGTGTCATGACCGTGGTCGCGATGAAACTGGCAGAACTTCTTGGCATTCTTCTTATTATCGGCGGCCATGGCCTTTGGCCGCCGAATCTGCGTCCCTTGCCTTTCCAGCGCCATGAGAATGTTGGTCCGTGTCGTGCTCAAGGGTGTGAAACTTTGAGGTTTCTTTCCTCGCATTCGCCGTGGTCGACCTGTATGTTCAGAAAGATGCCGAGCTTGCTGGCTGGACCCTTCGGCGCGGTGATGATCAGACTTCGGCCCCGCCATCCTCAATTCCTCGGCTGTCATGTGCTGCTCTGCCCTTCGGTAAAATTCTCCGAGGGTCTCCGGGGGGTCCTTTGAGAACTCGTAGAACAGCTGTGAGTCACGCCGAAGGCCCCGTGTCATAGCGAGGATGCGGATTTCGGGCCGGAAGTCCGGGACGCTGAGTGCTTCCCTGTTGAATCGTTCGACATAGTCTCGGATCGTCTCTCCGTTTCTCTGCTCTATGTCGAACATCTGTACAGGCATTTTGGCCGTCGGCCTGCTCCCAATGAACTGCTGGGTAAAGGCTGTGGACAACTCCTGAAACTCAGTGATAGTCCCTGGGGGCAACGAATTGTACCATGCTGTTGCTGGGCCCGTGAGGGTGACTTCAAAGCATTTGCACATGGTAGCGTCATCAGCTCCGTGCATTATCATGCTCCGCCTGTACTTCGTCAGATGGGCCTGTGGATCAGTCCGGCCATCATAGATCTCCAGCCTAGGCACTCTGAAGTCGCCTGGCATAGCTGCCTCAACGACGGTGCGAATAAACGGGGAGCCATCTTCGCATAACGCCCCCGACAGCCTGTCCCAAATGGGTTTTCTGGTCACTTGTTTCTCCACTCTGTCCAGCCGTGCCAATATCCTTTCCATAAGCGCAGTGGCGCTAGGACCATTTTCGCGGGAGGGAGATCGCCGGCGCCTTTTCGGGGAGCGAGTTCGGCGCAGAGGGGTCAGGGCCCTCGCCTCGGGCGATGAACTGCTTCGCTGTGAGACTCTCGGTCGCTTGGACCCGGTTTGTCCCACAGGCCGTTTCCCGAGGGCTATATCTTCTGTGGATGATTCTCCGCGAGGATCTCCACTTTCTGAACTGCGGTGTGTAGACTTGGGGCTTCTCTCCCGAGGGCGTGTTGATGAGGAGGGTTTCTGGGCCTGTGACTGTTGTGGCCATCTTCGGTCGATCTGCTGAGTCATTTCAGCAACGACCGAGCGCTGAAAGTCCCTCAAGAAGCTCATGGTGATTACCAGAGGGCGGTCCTCCTCGGGCGTAGAAGTCTCTGGGAGTGTCTGCTCAGCAGCCGGTTGTATCTCAGGCGCGGACGAGGACCTTGGGAGTCCCTTGTGCTTAGAACGCCGAGTCTCAACGACGGCAATCTGCGAGCGGGTTCCCACAGACGGCGCCAAATGATGGCCCAAGGCCTCATCGTTGTGAGTCATGATGACTGTTGAGGAGACTTCTAGGAGGAAGAACGCCTGGAAGGTGGATCGCCCCAAGGAGAGTACCTGAAAAGCTGGTAAACAGGGTTAGGAGGCCCCCGGAGTGTTTTTCCGGGGGGGGAGCCTCCGACGCCCAAGTCAGTGGTGGCCGGAAGAAGGGGAAAGTCACTAGCTCAAAGAGAAAGGCAGAAAAGTCTCGCCTGGTATTTTCTCAGAGTGTGGGAGCTGTATATCCGGCCTGCCAACCTCCTGTCAAGTATTTATTTCCTGTATATATAGGAATACCTAGCCCGTTCAGATCATGACACGTGTGCGGTCGGATGCTCCTGAACGTCTGGGCGTAGGGGACAGATAGTTGGTAACTAGATGGCCTCGAGCCTTGTGCTGAGACGGGCCATGATATGATTCTGATGGCGTCTGCGCGTCAGGGCGACTTTTTACGTCTGTGGTGGGACGTGTCAGAGGCTTCCTTAAATGCTTCCTTAAATGCGCCTGCCGTACTCCCGAGGTCCCTGGGCGAGGTCGTCCTCTAGTTCGGACAGAGCCTCTTCGGGAAGCCTACCCTCAGTTCGGGGGTTCCCTGTTCCAGGGGGTTCTGCCTTCGGGGATATCATATTCGGCCAGCAATGTCTGGTGCCACTTTTCCGAAGGCGCGTTGTTCACAACCTTGGGGGGCGAATGGAGTCCTCAAGTTTTACTGGCGTGCCGAGGCTCGGAGCTCTCAGGCTATCTCCCGAGGTGCATGATTCCACCTATTCCCGGGAAGCACCAGTTCTTCTGGCCGTTGTTGTGGCAGGGTATTCGGCCAGATTGAGGCGACAGCCTTTGGCTATCAGGGGCGGTGGTGATTAGACTTCGGCCCAGCCATTCTTAGTTCTTCGGCGGTCATGTGCTATTCTGCTCTTCGGTAAAATTCTCCGAGGGTCTCCGGGGGGTCCTTTGAGAACTCGTAGAACAGCTATGAGTCTCGCCGAAAGCCTCGTGTCATGGCAAGAATGCGGATTTCAGGCCTGAAGTCTGGGACACTTAGAGCTTCCCCGTTGAATCTTTCGACATAGTCTCGGATGGTCTCCCCATTCCTCTGCTCTATGTCGAACATCTGCACAGGCATCTTCGCCGTAGGTCTGCTCCCAATGAATTGCTGTGTGAAGGCCGTGGACAACTCCTGGAACTCAGTGATGGTTCCTGAAGGCAAGGAATTGTACCACGCCGTGGCTGGCCCTGTGAGGGTGACTTCGAAGCACTTGCACATGGTAGCGTCGTCAGCACCGTGTATTATCATGCTGCGTCTGTACTTCGTCAGATGGGCCTGTGGATCAGTACGGCCATCATAAATCTCCAACCGAGGTACTCTGAAGTCACCTGGCATGGTTGCCTCAACAACGGCCAGAATAAATGGCGAGTCATCTTCACAGCATGTTCCCGAGAGTTTGGCCCAAACGGGCTTCCTGGCCACTTGTTTCTCCACTCTATCTAGCCGTGCTAGTATCCTCTCCATCAGCACTGTGGCGCTAGGGCCTTCTTCAGGGAATGGAGATCTCCGGCGCCTCTTCGGGGGGTGAGTTCGGGGCTGAGGGGTCAAGGACCTCGCCTCAGGCGACGAACTGCTTCGCTGTGAGACTCTCGGTCGCTTGGACCCGGTTTGTCCCACAGGCCGTTTCCCGAGGGCTATATTTTCTGTGGATGATTCTTCGCGAGGGTCTCCACTCCCCGAACTGCGATGTGTAGACTTGGGGCTTTTCTCCCGAGGGCGTGTTGGTGAGGGGGGTCTCTGGGCCTGTGCTTGCTGTGGCCACCTTCGGTCGATCTGCTGGGTCATTTCAGACACGACCGAACGCTGAAAGTCCCTCAAAAAGCTCATGGTGATTACCAGAGGGCGGTCTTCCTCAGGCGCAGAAGTCCCTGGGAGTGTTTGCTCAGCAGCCGGTTGTATCTCAGGTGCGGACGGGGACTTCGGGAGCCCCTTGTCCTTAGAACGCCGAGTCTCAATGACGGCGATCTCAGAGCGGGTTCCCACAGACGGCGCCAAATGATGGCCAAGGGCCTCATCGTTTATAGTCATGGTGACTGGTGGAGAGACTTCTGGGAGGAAGAACGCTTGGTGGAATGGATAGCCCAAAGGAGAGTGCCTGAAAGCTCAGAAACAAAGGGTTAGGAGGTCCCCGGAGTGTTTTTCCGGGGGGGGAGCCTCCGACGCCCAAGTCAGTGGTGGCTGAGAAAAGGTAGAGGAAATAGCACAAAGGGCTGAAGAGTCTTGCCTGGTAGTTTTCTCAGAGTGTGGGAGCAGTGTTTGGCCAACCAACCAGCCTCCTGCCCAGTATTAATTCCTGGTATTTATAGGAGCGCCTAGCCCGTTCAGATCATGACACGTGTTCGGTCGGATGTTCCCTGAGTTTCTGGGCGTAGGAGACAGATAACTGGTCGCAGGTTGTCCTGAGCCACGTGCTGAGATGGGCCATGATGTGATTCTGATGGCGTCCGTATGTCAGAACGCCTATTCAAGCGACTTTATGACGTCTGTGAAAGGACGTTTCAGAGGCTTCCTTAAATGCTTCCATAAATGCTCCTGCCGTACTCCCGAGGTCCCTGGGCGAGGTCGTCCTCTAGTTCGGACATAGCCTCTTCGGGAAACAAGCCCTCAGTTCGGGGGTTCCCAATTTCAGGGAGTTCCGCCTTCGGGGATATCATGTTCGGCTCGCTATGTCTGGTGCCGCTTTTCCGAAGGCGATATGTTCACAACCTTGGGGGGCGAGTAATGTCCTCGGGGTTTCCTGGTGTGCCGGGCTCGGAGCTCTTCGGCTATCTCCCGAGGTGCCTGATCGCACCTTTTCTCGGGTAGCGCCAGCTTCTTCTGGCCATCATTGTGGCAGGGAGTTCGGCCAGATAGAGGCGATAGCGTTTGGCTATCAGATGGGTTCACCATCTGTTGAATATGTGTCAAGGGAGTCTCCACTCCCTGAACTCCGGTGAGTAGATCGCGAGCTTCTTTCTCGACGAATGGTCGGTGGTGAGGCTCTTTGAGTGGGTGGAGGTTGGGGCAACCTCTGGTCAAGCTGCTGAGTGATTTCGGCAATGATAGAACGCTGGAAATCCCGTAGGAAAGTCATCATTACCATCACAGGACGATCATCCTCCATCATAGAAGTTTCTGACCCAGGCAGAGTAGTCGCCTGTTGAGTCTCAGCTGCGAGGGGGATCTTGAAATCCCTTTGTCCTTCGAGCGCCGAGTCTCCACGATGGCGACATGGGATAGAGTTCCCATAGATGGCGCCAAATGGTGGCCTGTGGAGGCTTCATCATGTGTCATTATACGGGTAGGGAAGACTTCTGATGGAGGAGAGCACTTTTGGAGGAGATTTCCCAGTGGAATGTACCTGAAATACTCCAGAAAACGCAGGTCAGGAGGTCCCCGGTGTGTATTCCCAGGGAGGAGCCTCCGACGCCCAAGTCAGTATTTTCAGATAATTGGATTATGTGCTCTTTTGTATATTCAAAGAGAACTCTTTTCCTTTTTCTCCTTCTTACCCCGCTAGGACGCTTTCTGGGCGTTTTATAAAGGAGGCGTACAGAAGCCATTTTCCTCTTGTGGTCGCTCCAGATCACGACACGTGTCCGGTGGGATTCGATCCCTGCTTTTCCGGGAGCGAAGGGACGTTTATCTCAGCAAAGGTCATCTGGTTGACAGCCTAGGCATTCCGAGAGTGTCGTATCGAGACATCCCTCTGATGGCGTGCTCCAATGATAGCGTGTCAGAATGTACTTGGGGGACGACTTTTATGGGGAGGTGTCAGAGGCTCCTTAAATGCTTTGTTCGTACTTTTCGAGGTTACTCTGACGTCTCAGGGAATGTATTCCCCGAGGATGGGTCCTCCGAAGCACACCTCTGTTTCCGAAGGGGCTCTGATTTCTCTACCGAGGTTGGTCTTACCGTTTCCCAAGGAAGCGAATTCCCCACATTAGGCCAGGGGGATCGTTCATCCTTCCGACCTCGGCTGGCTGTTTCCCTTTGGTGAAGTTGATACTCCGTCAGGTCTGGGAGCTCAGCCAGTGATGGGCACCTCGGCTATCACTTTTCGTGTAAACAGATAGTTCAAACTCTTATGATCAGTGAAGATCCTAAATGACCTTCCCATCAAGTAATGTCTCCTGAGCTTAAGTGCAAAAATCACTGCTACTAGCTCAAGATCATGAATAGGATAGTTCAATTCATTAGGTCTCAACTGTCTTGAACCTTAGGCTATTACCTAACTGTCCTGTATCAACACACACCCTAGACCAGAACCTGATGCATCAGTATGTATTGTAAAAGCTCTACTCGAATCTGGTAGAATAAGTAAGGTGCACTAGTTAATCTTTTCTTCAACTCCATATAAGCTTCTTCACACTTCGGTGTCCATTCAAATTTCTGACTTTTCTTGGTCAATGCCATTAACAATGTAGCTATCACAGAGAATTTCTCTATGAATCGCCTGTAATAGCCTGCCAAGCCCAGGAAACTCCTCCCTTCTATAACTATAGTTAGTTTCTTCCACTCAACTACCACCTGAACTTTTTCAGGATCAACTGATAGACCTTGAGCACCGATGATGTGCCCCAAAAATTGAATCCTTTCAGACCAAAACTGACACTTAGACAACTTTGCATGGTACTGATTATCATTCTGATGCCCCAAAGCATCTTCGTTTGCTGTCATGTTGACAGGTGGAAAGACTTCCTGAGGAGGCGAGCGCCTGGGGCTCTAAATGATGCCCCAAAGCATCTTCGTTTGCTGTCATGTTGACAGGTGGAGAGACTTCCTGAGGAGGCGAGCGCCTGGGGCTCTGGTTTCCCAGCTGAGTGTGCCTGAAAAGCTCAAAGAAGAGGTTAGGAGGTCCCCGGTTTGCTTTTCCGGGGAGGACCCTCCGACGCCCAAGTCAGTTTTCTGAGTGAAAGTGGAGGAAGAACACTAAGAGATCAAGTGTCTTGCCTGTTTTGTGTTTTCTCAGAGAGAGGAAAATGCCCCATCCTTTGCCCAGTCCCATTTCCTAGTATTTATAGGAGTAGCTGGTCCGTTCAGATCATGACACGTGTTCGGTCGGATTTGATCTATATTTTTGGACCTAGGGGACAGGCAGCCATTTGCAGCCTCCTTTAGCCCTGGACCTGGACAAGTTGTGTCAAGACTGGGGCGGCTGCGGCGTGTCAGTTCGCCGTTCAGATGTGACGTGTAGGGCTTGTGGGCGACATGTCAGAGGCTCCTTAAATGCTCATACCGTACTCCCGAGGTCCCCTGGGCGAGGTCGCCCTTCGGTGCGTGCACCCTCTTCGGATTCTATCCGTCCTTCGGTGCGAGCACCTCCTTCGGGATCTATCCCATAGTTCTGGGAGCGCCCTTGATGAACACCTTTTTCGGGACTCACACCCATAGTTAGGGGATTCCCTTGTTCAGGTGTTTCTTGTTCAGGGAAGATCCTCTTCGGGGCCTCTACCTTCGGGGAGATTCTTCCTTGCTTCAGAGAGATGGCTCTCTTACCCAAAGACGGTCAGTTTGGCCCCTCGATGGATACGGTGTTGTCCTCGGAATTCCTGATGAGCTAACCGAAGTCTCGAGCTCATAGTGTTTGACTTCGCACCTTCCGAGGTCAGTAAAAAGATCCTCTTTTGGGTGACGTCAGACTCCTCGGCCAATATTCTGGCAGGGAGTTACTACCGAGGAGGTAATAGCCTTTGGCTATCACAGGCCCCCCTCCGAAAAGCCGAAGTGAGAAACTTCGGTTCATCGGTTTTCGGGTCCTGTGGTTGTGATATCTACGCCGAAGACGCCTTCTTCTGCCTGGAGCGATGGGCAGCCCTTTTTGCATCCTCGAGGCGCGAGAAGATAGGCTGTCCCTGTGCCGAAGATACACCTTCTGCCCGAAGTCACAGGTTGTCTCTTGGTGTCCTCGTGGCGAGGGGAAATAGGATAACCTTGTACCGAAGATAGACCTTTTCCCCGAAGTCACAGGCTGTCTTTTGGTGTCTTCGACGTAACCTACTTTTTTGCCTTTATAGGTCTGCTTATGCGTTGCGTCCTGTATCCAGCAGAGTCAGTCTAGGGCGGCGCCTTTAGACCAAATAGTGTCAGAGGGCGTGGTCTACGTGATGGACGACACGTGGCACGTTTGCTGCGCGATGACCGACACATGGCACACTTTTATTGGGTAAGAATGCACTGAGTACGGCTGGCGCGACTTTTCAGGCGCTCTTGGCAGTTATGGCGACGGTTCGCCTTCCGAGGGGTACTAATGACGACGGTTCTCCTGGCCTTCTCGGCCGTTATATATCAGTCCTGTCATAACCCTCTTTCTTCTTCTGCTTTTGCTTTCTTTTGCCTTATAATTCTCTCCCGATTTTCCGCGGCGGTTCTCCTTTTTCAGGCGTTTTTCCGACCACTTTTCAGGACGGCTTCCAGAAATCCAGATTCCGGCAAGACCTTTGGTGGGTTTTAGTCCTTTTGCTTTTTTCAAAGCTTCTTCTTTGTTTTTCCCGAACTCGTTTTCCTTGTTTTTTTCCGAACTCGTTTTCATCATGCCTGTTCCCGAGAGTTGGCAACCTCCTCTTTCTCACCCCTGCTGCACTACTCCGGCAAAACTAGCGCGGTGGAAGAAAAAGTTTTTCTTACCCTCTTACTCTGTGACGAGGTTGCCCTGTCCTGACCAATTTCCATTCTCCAACCGAAGTGATGAAATCACCGTTTTTCGAGCCCAACTGAAGGCCGGACTTCGGTATCCCCCCCCGGAGATGGTTAGCGCGTTCTGCAACTTCCATGGCATTGCCGTTAACCAACTCCCACCGAACTCGTACTGCTATTTCAACGCCTTCCTCTGTATGTGCGGCGTTTTCAAAATAAAACCTCACTTTGTAGTTTTTCTTCAATACTACAAGCTCTTCGTGGTCCCGAAGGGTGGCTTCTACTTTATGCTACCTCGGGGATCCGGGAGCAAAAAGTATACGTTCACCTTCGCCACCAAAGACAGCTGGCGAGGGTGGCAACAAAAATTCTTTTTCCTGAAGAAGTCGGAGGCTTGGTCGCACGTCCCGACCAAGTGGGCTCAGGGGAGGCTCAAGATGGATGTTGTTGACCCGAAGATACTGCTAGACGCCGACGTAGCACCTATCTTTGAGGACTTCGACAGTGCATCCGGGCCGTCTCTGACTGGACTGCTGAGGTGTCTCCTCGTGCCCTTTACCCCTCTCCGATCAACTGGAGGCTCATGACCGAAGAGGTCCTTCGGGAACTCATGGTGGTAAAGGAGCATGTGACAGACCTCAATATGCCGAAATCGGCTTCTTCGGGGAAGGACTCCTGGCTCGTAAAACTCCTTCGGGGGAAAGAGACTTATGAGTCTTTTTACGAGAGTAAGTTACTTTCTCATTTTTTCCTTCATAACTTCATCCTGGACTTACACTGATCTTCTTTTTCTTTTTTTAGAGATGGGCGACGACACGACTGCCTTCTACAAGGCTCTTTTTATGGGGCAGGCCGAGAGGGGCGAACAGACAAAGAAGGCTGCCTCTCGGAGGCGGAAGCAGACTTCGGGTGGCCCTCCTTCCAAACGGGCCAAGAAAGCTGCTCCTTCCTCTCTTCCGCAAATTTTGGAGGAGGTAGGCGAGGAGCCCGAAGACCCTGCTGCCCCTTTGCCCGAGGTTCCTTCTGTCGACGTCCTTCCTCAAAGCCCCACGCCTTCGCATGCTCTTCTCGAGGGCGATGGGGAGGAGACCCCTTCTGCCGAGGAACGACGCCAAATAAAAGGCAAGGGGATCTCTATTGAGGCGACGTCGATTCTTGACGACGACGTTACCGAGGTGCCAGCAGGTTTGTACTTTGTCGAAGAACCTTGTTGTGCACGCTCTTGTAAATCCTTAAGGGTTTTCTGGCCTTAACCAATTTTCCTGCCTTGTTGTGCAGCGGAGGTGGCCGCTCCTGACTGGGTTGCCGAACACGCCCGCAAGAGGGCCCTTCGGGATGCCCAAGTCCCAGCAGGGAAAGTTCCGAAGGAGCCCTTCTGGACGTTCACAGAGGACATGAATATGTACTCCGAGGACTGTCCCGAGATGGCCAGGCAGATGTGCAAAGGGGTGTTTACTGAGGCCTCTTACAAGGCCCTTACGGATGCTTACCCAGGCAACATCTCTTTGGCCGCCAAACTCACTGAACATGCCGCCCAGGTTTGCTTCACTGTTTCCTTAGTGCCAATTTCACCTTTGCTTTTTACTTAGCGTCATTTTCCCTTTGTTTTGCCTTTTTTGCAGCTGATGGGGTATGCCGGGTTGCTCCGTGTTCGGGTGGCGCGAGAGACAGAAAGGAGGGCGTCACTCTGGGACCTTTACACCAAGACGAAGGCCCAGTGTTCGGCGTTGGTTGCCGACAATGCTCAGCTTAAGCAGTCTTCAGAGAAGGAAATTGCTGAACTTCGGGAGGGGTTCATAAAAGAGAAAGAGGAACTTGAGAAAGGCACCTCCCAGAAACTTTCCGACATCGGCTCTCGGATGGTGGAGCTGACTTTGATCGTAGAAACGATTCAAAAGGATAAGTCAGAAAGTGACGCAATCCTTACGAAGACGCTCGAGGAAAAGGCCCAGCTTGAAGCCGAGGTCGCATCTCTGACGAAGCCTTCAGAAGAGAAGAAGAAGATGAAGGCATTGAATAGAAAGCTCAAGGATCTGGAGAAGGATTACGCGAATCTGGAGAAGGACTATGCAGATTTGGCGGTCAAGAAGCGGGAGTCCGATGATATGACGAAGTTGGGCTTTCAAGACTGCTTCTGTCTTGTTCGGCACCAAATTCTGCAGAGGTTCCCAGATTTTGACCTCTCCTTCCTGGAAGGCATGAACATGCCCAAGGAGCCTCGGTGGACTTGGTCCAAGCTCGAGCACTTGAAACTGCCTCTTTCTCTCCCGGTGCCTAAGGCTACTGGCAAGAGCACAAAGGCTGGTAGTTCTCAAGACGCGGAGGTTCCTTAGCACTAGGGCCTTTTGTCTTCATTTTCTTCTTCTTTTTTGTAGTCTTTCAGCAACTTTCTTCTCTGTAAGCACTCTTTGGCTCAATAGATAAAAATTTGGCTAAGTATTTTTGCCAGATTCCTTTGTTTCCTACTTTTGCTTTCTTTTGTCCCGAACATATTCGCTCAAGAGACTTCGGAAAACCATACTTTTGCTTTCTTTTGTCCCGAACATATTCGCTCAAGAGACTTCGGAAAACCATACTCTTGCTTTCTTTTGTCCCGAACATATTCGCTCAAGAGACTTCAAAAAACCATACTTTTGCTTTCCTCGGCAATTGCTTCCGTGAGACTCTTGTTTTGTACTTCTTCAGAACTTGTGCAATACAACGTTCCCACCAAACTTTTTAGGCATAGAATTTTTTCAAGGCCTCTGAGTGCCAAGTGTTTTTTAATTCTATGCCTTCGGCATCGCCGAGCTTATAAACTCCATTTCGTACTTCGGCAAGTACCAGGTAGGGTCCGTCCCAATTTGCGCGAAGTACCCCGTGGGATGGCTTTCGGGGTGCAAATTCAGCCTTTCGGAGAACGAGGTCTCCCTGTTTTATTCCCTTTGGCCTGGCGCGTAGGTTTATGGCTGCTGCTACTCTTTCCTGGAAAGCTTTTCTTCTCAGCTCGGCTACTTCTCTGTGTTCGCCGACGAGGTCGAGCTTGGTTCTCAGGCCGAGGTCATTTCCATTTTCATCGAACACTTGGACTCATATTGACGGTTGTACTACCTCGACAGGGATGATGGCCTCTGTGCCGAAGACGAGTGAAAAGGGCGTTTCCCCTATGGCTCTTCGGGGTGTTGTTCGGTAACTCCATAACACGCTCTGGAGTTCTCCTTGCCATTTCCCTTTTGCTTTCCTCAGTCTCTTTTTTAGACCATCTTTTATGGTCCTGTTAGATACTTCCACCTGCCCATTACTTTGGGGGTGAACTACTGGGGCGAAGTGCATTTTTGTCCCGAGGTCGCTAATGAACTCTTGGAATCCTTTGTCTGTGAACTGGGATCCATTGTCCGCTACGAGTACCCTCGGTATGCCAAATCTGCATATGATGTTTTTCCATACGAACTTCTGCACTTCTTTTGCTGAGATAGTTGTCAGAGGTTCTGCCTCGACCCACTTAGAGAAATAGTCTGCTGCTACTACGCAGAACTTTACGCCTCCAGGCGCCGTTGGAAGTGGCCCAATGAGATCTATGCCCCAAACTGCGAAGGGCCAAGGATAGTCTGCCGAAGTCACGAACTCCGAGGGTGTTCTTTGGATGTTCGCCTGTCTCTGGCAACTACCACATTTCCGGACGAACTGCTTGGCGTCCTTTCTCAGGGTAGGCCAGAAGTATCCTTGACGAAGTATCACTGCTGCCAGGGCGTCGGTTCCGATGTGCGAACCACAGGGACCTTCGTGAACTTCTTCGAGGATCATTTCAGTATCCTCTTCACTAACACACCTCTGTAGTGGATTTGCATATCCTTGCCGATATAGTTCTTCTCCAATTAAGAAGAAACGTCCCGAGCGCCTTTGCACTTTTGCGACTTCGCTGGGGTCTTTGGGGAGTCTGTTGGTTGCGAGATACGTTTTGATTGGTTCTTTCCATCCTTTCCCCGAGGTCGCTATGCTTAATACCGTGATGCTGGGGTGGCTTAGCACCTCGGTGCAAGTTCTGGACTTCACCAAACAGCCTGCCTCAGCATTTTCTCGTCGGGGTACGTTCTCGATTTTCACGACGTTGAACTCCCGAATAAGCTTTGTTACCAACTCATGGTATTTCGCCAAGGTCGGGTCTTTCACGCCATAGTCCCCTGCGATTTGCCGGACCACCAGCTGGGAATCACTATGGGCTTTCAAGTTCCTTACGCCAATTTTTCTGGCCAGGCGTAATCCTGCTATGAGGGCCTCATACTCGGCCATATTGTTGCTGGCGTTGAATCTGAACTTGATGGCCTTCATTACTTCTAGGCCTTCGGGGCCTCTGATAATCACTCCAGCTCCCTGGTGTTCGGATCCTGAGGCCCCGTCAACATATAACGTCCATTCTGGCTCGTCTTCGCCCGAAAATGAATGTCCCTCCTCGGTGTTTGGTACTTCGGCGATGAAGTCTGCCAAAGCTTGAGCATTTATAGCTTTCCGGGGTTCATATGTGATGTCGTGTTCGCCAAGCTCTATACACCACTTGGAAAGCCTTCCCGAGTGATTAACTTTCCTCATAACATCCCGTAGAGGCAGGGTACTTCGGACAAGAATGGGGTGAGCCTGAAAGTATGGCTGCAGCCTTCTCCCTGCAAGCACTAAGGCATATATAGCTTTTTGAAGCAAAGGGTACCTGACTTCGGCGCCATGCAGGGATTTGCTGACATAGTAGACTGGCCATTGCTTTGGCCCTTCTTCTTTCACGAGGACCGAGCTCACAGCTTTTTTTGTGATGGCGAGGTATAATACGAGGGGCTCTCCCTCCCGAGGTTGCCGCAGAGTCGGCAGGCTGGCCAAGTAGACTTTGAGTTCTTCCCAGGCTTTTTGGCAATCTTCATCCCAAGGATGACCATTCCTTCTGAGGTCGCCTTCCATCTTTGCTGCCTTTGTGAGCACTTTGAAGAAGGGTCGACACCTATCACCGTACCTAGAAATAAACCTGCTCAGAGAGGTTATTCTTCCGGTGAGTCTTTGCACGTCTTTGACTGTGGCAGGAGTTAGGAATTCAAGTAGAGCCTTAGTCTTCTCGGGGTTAGTATCGATGTCGCTTTCGGATACCATGTACCCAAGGAACTTTCCCGAGGTCACCCCGAAGATGCATTTCTCAGGATTAAGGCGGATCCCGAAGGCTCTGAGTTTTTGGAAGGTTTCCTCTAAATCTGCAACATGGTAGCCAGGCAGTTTGCTTTTGACTATCATATCATCAACATACACCTCCATGTTCCTCCCCATTTGGTCTTTGAAGACCTTGTTCATCAGCCTCTGGTAGGTGGCTCCTGCATTTTTGAGTCCGAAGGGCATCCTGATATAGCAATATGTTCCTCCCTCAGTGATGAAGGCAGTCTTCTCTTCATCTTCGGGGTCCATCCTTATCTGATGATACCCACTAAAAGCATCCAGGAAACTTAGGAGCCCGTACTCGGCAGTTGAGTCTACCAGTTGGTCTATTGGCGGAAGAGGATACGAATCTTTCGGGCAAGCATCGTTCAAATTTCTGAACTCGATGCACATCCGGAGCTTACTACTTCCTTCTTTTGTGGCAATTACCACGTTGCTTAGCCATTCGGGGTAGTTTACCTCCCGGATAATGCTAGCGTCTATCAGACTCTGGACTTTGGTCTTGACGAAGTAACTTTTGTGAGCTGAGATGCTCCGTTTCTTTTGCCGGACAGGTTTTATTTCCAGACTCGCTTTGAGGCTATGCTGGATTACGCGAGGGTTTACCCCTGGCATGTCCTTCGGCGAGTAGGCGAACAGATCTTTATTTGCAAGCAGAAAAGATACAAGTTTTTCCTTGTCTCCTTCGGCCATGCTTTTCCCTATTCGGGTATTATGGCCTGGGACAAGCTCTACTTCTTCTGTTTCCGCTTTTGTGGGGTCTTCTGCCTCGCCCCTTTCCAGCTCTTTTGCTTCTACAGCATGTGCTAAGTTGCTTGCTGGAGCCTTTCGTGCTCTGACGAACACCTTTCTCACCTCGCCTTGATCAATGAAGATCTTTGCATCTCCTTCCTTGGTGGCGAAGGTGATGGTCAAGTACTTTACATCTGCGCGAATGTGCAGATTTCCCTGTGTCTGTCTGCCGAGGATGGCGTTGTATGACGAAGGAACGTCCATGACTATGAATCTTGCCATGGTAGAGGCGAACAACTCAGCAGTTCCTTTCTCCGAAGTTCCTTTCAGCATCAAGGGGAGGTCGATCCACCCGAGGACAGGTAGCTCAGATGGTCCTACGCCGAACGTGGGTGAAGTAACAGCCTTGAGGTCACTCCTGGATACGCCCAAGCTTGGCAGTAAATTTGAGAACAGGACGTCTGCGTTTGACCCATCGTCCAGCAGTACCCTCTTGACGTCCCAGTTTCCTATCCTCGCCATTATTAGCAATGGATCGTCATGGGGAAATACGATGGTGGAGCCATCCTCGTGGGCCAATTATTTCGTTGGGCTCTGATATTCCATCACCGCTATCTCTCTAGCCCTTCTTTTTCTTTCCGAGGATGGAAGTCCAGTTGTGATCGTCTGTATTACTCCTGCCGAAGGTGGAGGACGCCTTCTCGGACTTCGGTTCCTTCACCTGTCTGAATCGTAATCCTCGTCATCGGGCTTTCCTTCTTCCTCTTTTTTCCCCTTCGGGGAAGGCATTCTCAAATAACGCTGAAGCTGGCCCTGCTTTATCAGTGATTCGATGTACTTTTTCAACTGAAAGCAGTCTTCGGTGTCATGACCGTGATCACGGTGGAACTGACAGAATTTCTTCATGTTCCTTCTGTTGTCAGCAGTCATGCCCCTCGGTCGTTGGATTTGAGCCCCCTGTTTTACCAATGCCATGAGGACGTTAGCCCTCGTGGTGCTCAGAGGTGTAAAGTTTTGGGGCTTCCTTCCTCCTACTCGCGTTCTCCGAGGTCGGCCTAACTGTTCCGTTGGACACCGGGCTTGCTGGCTGGACCCTTCGCCACGAGCGTGAATATGGTCAGCCTTCGGTCCCGTCATTCTCAGCTCTTCGGCTGTCATATGTTGTTCAGCCCTCCGGAAGAATTCTCCCAGCGTGTCCGGGGGATCTTTGGAGAATTCATAAAACAAGTGCGAATCCCTCCAGAGGCCCCTCGTCATGGCGAGGATGCGGATTTCGGGATGAAAGTCCGGAACACAGAGAGCCTCTCTGTTGAACCTCTCGACATAGTCACGGATGGTCTCCCCGTTTCTTTGTGCTATGTCGAACATCTGGACGGGCATCTTCGCCGTCGGCTTACTCCCAATGAACTGTTGGGTGAACGCTGTGGACAGCTCCTGGAACCCCCTGATGTTTCCGGGAGGCAGGGAATTGTACCAGGCAGTTGCTGGTCCTGCGAGGGTGACTTCGAAGCACTTGCAGAGTGTAGCATCATCAGCCCCGTGTAGCACCATGCTCCGTTTGTACTTTGTTAGGTGGGCCTGGGGATCAGTCCAACCCTCATAGGTCTCTAGCCGAGGTAGCCTGAAGTCACTTGGCATGGCTGCCTCGACCACTGTTCGGGCGAAAGGAGTTTCATCTCCAGAGACGGTTTCAGTTAGCCTGGCCCAAACAGGCTTTCGTGCCACCTGCTGTTCCACTCTCTCCAGTCTTGCCAAGACTTTCTCCAGCAGGAGCGTAGCACTGGGCTCCTCTTCCTGGTGCTTGGAGGTTCTTCGGTAAAAGGACTGTTGCCGTCTCTTTGGGGAGCGACTTCGGTACCGAGTTGAGGGGGACCTTGCCTCTGGCGACAAAGTTCTTCTGGACGGGACTGCGGGTCGTTCAGACCTCGCTATTTCCGCCAGCCGTGCTCCGAGGGGCAAGTTATCTGTCGAGGACTCTTCCCGTGGCTCCCCACTTCCCGAGCTATGATGGGTTGCCCTTGGGCTTTTCTGCCGAGGTCGTGCTGGCAAAGTGGGTTTTTGCGCCTGGGCTGGTTGCGGCCACCTTCGGTCTATCTATTGTGTCAATTCAGGCACAACAGACCTCTGAAAGTCTCGCAAAAAACCCATGGTGATGACAAGAGGGCGTTCCTCTTCAGGCAAGGAAGTCTCTGGGGGACTTTGTTCGGTAGCTGGTTGGGTCTCAGGCGCGGACGGGGACTTCGGGAGTCCTTTGTCCTTCGAACGCCGAGTTTCGACAACATCTACCTGGGAGTAGGTTCCCATAGACGGCGCCAAATGATGCCCCAAAGCATCTTCGTTTGCTGTCATGTTGAAAGGTGGAGAGACTTCCTGAGGAGGCGAACGCCTGGAGCTCTGGTTTCCCAGCTGAGTGTGCCTGAAAAGCTCAAAGAAGAGGTTAGGAGGTCCCCGGTGTGCTTTTCCGGGGAGGACCCTCCGACGCGCAAGTCAGTTTTCTGAGTGAAAGTGGAGGAAGAACACTAAGGGATCAAGTGTCTTGCCTGTTTTGTGTTCTTTCAGAGGGAGGGAAAAATGCCCACCCTTTGCCCAGTCCCATTTCCTAGTATTTATAGGAGTAGCTGGTCCGTTCAGATCATGACATGTGTTCGGTCGGATTTGATCTGTATTTTTGGACCTAGGGGACAGGCAGCCGTTTGCAGCCTCCTTTAGCCCTAGACCCGGACAGGTTGTGTCAGGACTGGGGCGGCTGCGGCATGTCAATTCGCCGTTCAGATGTGACGTATAGGGCTTGTGGGCGACATGTCAGAGGCTCCTTAAATGCTCATACCGTACTCCCGAGGTCCCCTGGGCGTGGTCGCCCTTTGGTGCGTGCACCCTCTTCGGATTCTATCCGTCCTTCAGCGCGAGCACCTCCTTCGGGATCTATCCCATAGTTCTGGGAGCGCCCTTGATGAACACCTTGTTCGGGACTCACACCCATAGTTAGGGGATTCCCTTGTTCAGGTGTTTCTTGTTCGGGGAAGATCCTCTTCGGGGCCTCTGCCTTCGGGGAGATTCTTCCTTGCTTCAGAGAGATGGCTCTCTTACCCGAAGACGGTCAGTTTGGCCCCTCGATGGAGACGGTGTTGTCCTCGGAATTCCTGACGAGCTAACCGAAGTCTCGAGCTCATAGTGTTTGACTTCGCACCTTCCGAGGTCAGTAAAAAGATATTCTCTTGGGTGACGTCAGACTCCTCGGCCAATATTCTGGCAGGGAGTTACTACCGAGGAGGCAATAGCCTTTGGCTATCAGAACCGTTTACCAGGGTCTGTTCCCTAGTATTTATAGGAGTGCCCAGCCCGTTCAGATGGCGACACGTGTTCGATCGGATTTTCTCTGAGTTTCTGGGCATAGGGGACAAGTAGCCGGCGGCAGGCTCCTTAAGCCTTGAACCGAGACAAGACCTGGATTGCATCGGCGTGTCAGACTGCCATTTGGGGTGGCATGTAACGTCTATGGGTGACATGTCAGAGGCTCCTTAAATGCTCATGCCGTACTCCCGAAGTCCTCTGGGCGAGGTCGTCCTTTGGTATGGATGCCCTTCTTCAGGAGTTATGCTCGTAGTTCGGGGAGTATTTTAGTTCGGTGGTTCTACCTTCGGAGGATTCTCTGCTGCTTGTAAGGGCTAGGCCTCTGTCCCCAAGACGATCCGTTTGGTCCCCCGAAAGAGCCGGCCATACCTTTGGATTTCCTAGCGTATTAGCCGAAGTCCTGACTTCGTGGTGCTCGACTTCGCTGCTGCCGAGGTCAATGACAGTGCTTTTCGAGCTACGCTAGGCTTTCCGAACACATCTTCGGCAGGAAGTACGTACTGGGAGAGGCGAAAGCCCTTCGGCTATCAAAATCTTTGACTCTTCTTGGTCAGATGAGTAAGAACTGAGGCAATCATGGAGAAGCCTGATACAAATCTCCTGTAGTATCCAGCTAATCCTAGGAAACTTCTGATTTCCTTCACAGTCTTTGGTCTTTCCCACTCTTGCACTGCCTTGACCTTTTCAGGGTCTGCCTTAAGGCCTTGCGCATCAATGATGTGCCCTAGGAAAGACACTTCCCTTATCCAGAATTCACACTTGGATAACGTGGCATAAAGCTGATGCTGCAACATAGTCTTTAAGACAATCTTCAAATGATGTTCATGTTCATTTTTGTCCTTGGTATACACTAGGATGTCATCAATGGACACAACCATAAATTTGTCCAGATGTTGTCTGAACACCCTATTCATCAAGTCCATAAAGCAGCTGGGGCATTAGTCAAACCAAATGGCATGACTGTGTGCTCATAATGCCCATATCTGGTCCTGAATGCAGTCTTAGGAATATCTTCTTCCTTTACTCTCAACTGGAAGTATCCAGATCTCAAATCTATCTTGGAAAAGATCTTTGCTCCCTTGAGTTGATCAAACAGATCCTCAATCCTAGGGAGTGGATACTTGTTCTTGATAGTCACTGCATTAAGCTTCCTGTAGTCAATGCATAGTCTCAAAGATCCATCCTTCCTTTTCACAAAGAGAACAGGAGCTCCCCATGGTGAAACACTTGGCCTTATGAACCCGTTTTCAAGAAGTTCATCAAGTTGTTTCTTGAGCTCATTCATCTCTGTGATTGGCATTCTGTAAGGAGGTATGGATATTGGACTAGCTTCTAGTTGCAGCTTGATTTCAAATTCAATCTCCTTTAGTGGAGGAATACCTGGCAGGTCTTTAGGAAAGACTAGTGGAAAGTCTCTCACTATAGGTATTCTGTCCATTTCTTTATCACAGTGCAATTCATTGAATGCATAACCATAATCATGCTTAGAAATCACAGGTATCTCATCTAATACCTCTAGCTCCATGCCATCCATTTCATACACTAATTCTTTAGAATTCACTAATGCATGCACTTCACCATCAGGCAATGTCATTTCCCTCTTAGCATAATCAATTCTTATGTTATGCATAGCAAGCCAATTCATACCCAGCACTAAATCATACTTAGGAATGTCCAATGCTAGCAGATTAGTCATAACCTTAGTCTTTCCAACTACTAGCTCACAATCCTTAGCTAGGTCATTAGTGAAAAGACATTGACTACCTGCTGTTTTCACTAAGGATATCCTAGGCATGATTTCAGTAGGCAATTTCATGGCATCACATACTCCTCTTACTCTATTAATAGAGCTTTCTGCACTGCTTCATAGTATGTAACTGCTCCAAAAGGTCTAACAGCCTTTCTAATGTCTGACTTTAGGCCTCTGACAAATCTTTTGGCCTTCAATTCCTCCAATCCATGATACTGAGGAGCATACCTCACCAATTGATTGAATTTGTGCTCATACTCTAGGACACTAAGGTTGTCCTGCCTTAGAGCATCAAATTCAACTTGCTTCATATCCTTGATGGCATCACTGATGTACTGTTCCTGGAACAGCTATGTGAACTCTGGCCAGCTCATCTCAATATCTCTTCCTGGCCTTCTGCCCTTCTGGAAAGCATACCTGTCTCTGGTGTTTCTCCACCATATCTCTACACTGCCTGCCAAGTTGTAAGTAGCCAATGACACCTTCTTGGTGGAGCTGAGTGGCATCCTCTCAAACATCTTTTCTATGAAGATATGAAGATTAACCACTCCTCAGCTCTCTCTGGCCCAGATCTTCCATCAAACTGTGGAGGTCTTAGGCCTTGGAACCTCTCCAACAATCTGACCTCATCTCGGCCCTCTAGATCCTCTGATCTATGTCTCCTGGATCTATGAGAGTCCTCTGTATGGTGATGCTCTCTATGATCTCTCTGCCTTCTCCTGGATCTTCTCTCATGGCCTTCCTCAATCTCATTCCTAGTGCAGGAATGGTCATAGACTGAGGGAGAATCGTCCTGGACACCTAACCAATCTCAGATCTTACTCTTCTGCCTCTAGGATTTCTCCTATCCTCATCTTCCACCTCAATGGTCTCATCATTTGTGTCTTCTAAGCTTCCAGAAGGAACATATTCAGATGTGTTCCTAGTATCCTCTTCTAGTTGTAGCCGTGCATCCCGAACTAGTTCTGGTGGAGCTACTTGGACACCCTGCTGTTGTCCTTGAATCAGCCTCATTAAGTTTTCATTGATTAGAGCTAAGTTCCTCTGAAGCTCTAACCAAACCTGAGGCACTTCAGGGTTTGGTACCCCCTGTTGCCCCTGATTCCCTCTATTCTGTTCATTTCTTTGTTGCCTAGAATCAGTAGGAGGCCTTCGGGGTGGATCCCCTCTCCTTGTGGCAACCATGTTTACTTCCTGCATTGATGATCCATCATAGAGCACATATAAAGATCATAGGTATTTCAATGGTACTTAACACTAGCTGCTGACCAAACTGAGTTCATATATGTAGATGCATGCAATGCCAACTATATGCAATGTACATGAATAAAACATGCTCTGATACCAACTTCTGTTACCCACTCCGGGGTACTCCAGTTATGGTGACAAAATTCTGCATTTAAACTCCCAGGATTGGTAATGTTCTGTAGGCCATCAGAACACTACCCTTAGTGTGCATACCCTAGTGGCCCTCTTGGGCACTATGTAAATACATGCATATTGCTCAAACCATCACACACATATTCACATTTCATGCACACCATGGTAGCAAAGAAGGAAAACACTAGCACAAGTCTTCGTTTTGGCTTCCACACATTAGGCAATCTTGTTAAGTTCTAGTGGCCAGCTACTGTACGTGTAACTTCCACTAATAAACTGTATCATTCTAGCCTCATACCCCCCTGTTTTATTTGCTCCATTATGAAGTAGAGACTTATATCAAACCATGGAATTTTTTTTTACATCAATAGCCCACCTATGGACCAAGTTATGGATTTTTTAAATTGGTTACAAAATTCTGACCAAAAGAACAGTAAATCATCCAATTTTGAAACGTCATATCTTTGGCTACAAGGATCCAAATCCAGAAATTCAAAATTCCAGTTCAGCCTCTAGACATTCTCTAGCTGTGGTCAAAATTTCATACCAAGATTCATTGTACACAGGGAGCCATTAAAGTTTAGGTACATGGTCGAAATTCTGGCAACTTTGGGACCATTTTTTCCATACAATTTTTCCAAACCATGCAAACACTTCATTCACAAGGGTAAAGCACTCCAAGGCTATCCTATACATGTCTAATACAAATATTAATTACATTCTCTTGCATCTAGCAACCTTATGTGGCCAAAACAGAGTTTACAAGTAAGCAGCCTCTCATTCACACTTAGGCAGCTTTGCACCACATCACTTACATAGCCAAAACATTACTCAAATGTTCACATACTTGTCTCATTTTACATACACTACATGTGCATGCATACATTCACTACAATATGGTCTTAACTCAGCTAAATATGGACCCTAGGTTACAGGAGGTCCTGAGACACAATGGACTCCAAAAACAGGATGCTGGACACCTGCTGCACAACAGAATAAGTACCATCATTAAAAATACCAAATGTACTCCTAAAATCACCAAACTTTCCAGATCATAACTAGACATATGGAAGTTCATGAACCTAAAATTTCAGATCAAAACTCAAGCCACAAAGGTTATTTTGAAGGTGATCTTTCTGCTGGACCTGAAATGACAGAATTGAGGGGAGTAAGTTTCATTGAGAAACTTAGTAAGGGTAGCACTTGGATTCAATAGGTGATGCCTAGGGGCTTCATCATTGGTAGTCATGGTGACTGATGGAGGGACTCCCGGAGAGGAAGAACGCCTGGTGGCCGGTTTGCCCAAGGGAGAGTGCCTGAGATGTTCAGAAAAAGTGGGTTAGGAGGTCCCCGGGGTGTTTTTCCGGGGAGGAGCCTCCGACGCCCAAGTCAGTGGTGCTGAGAGAAGGCAGAGGGAATAGCACTGAGGGGTTCAGTGAACTCGTCTGGTCATATTTTCTCAGAGTGAGGAGTCAGGAAATTTGCCAGCCCTTTGCCAGGGTGTATTCCCTGGTATTTATAGAGGTGTCCAGCCCGTTCAGATCGTGACACATGTTCGGTCGGATGTTCTCTGAATGTCTGGGCGTAGAGGACAAGTAGCTGGTGGCAGGCTTCCTTGAGCCTTGAGCCGAGACGGGCCATGATGTGACTTTGATGGCGTCGGCGTGTCAGAGCGCCGTTTGAGGCGGCTTGTGACGTCTGTGGGCGACATGTCAGAGGCTTCCTCAAATGCTCCTGCCGTACTCCCGAGGTCCCTGGGTGAGGTCGTCCTCAAGTACGGACCGTGCCACTTCGGGAAACATGCCCCCAGTTCGGGGGTTCCTAGATTTAGGGAGTTCCGCCTTCGGGAAGGTCATGTTCGGCCAGCACTAGCTGGTGCCACTTTTCCGAAGGTGGTCTATTTACTACCTCGGGGGGGCTAATAGTATCCTCAGGTTCCCTGGCGTGCCGAGCTTGGGCTCTTCAGCTTTTCTCCGAGGTGTGTGATCCCACCTTTTTCCGGGTAGCGCCAGATCTCCTGGCCATTCTGGTGGCAGGGAGTTCGGCCAGGTAGAGGCGATAGTCCTTCGGCTATCACATGCCCCCCTTCAGAAAGCCGAAGTGAAGACTTCGGTTTTGTTTTCTTTCCGAGGATGTTCTTTGGGAGTCTATAGAGAGTAACACCTGTGTCGAAGGTACACCTCTTGCCCAAAGGTGTGGGCTGCTCGGCCTTGGCCTATTTTTTGGTGTCTCCGAGGCAAAGCCTGTGCTGAAGATACACCTCTTGCCCGAAGGTATGTGCTGTTCGGCCATAGCCATCTTTTGGTGTCTTCGAGGCAACCTGCTTCTTTGCTTTTGCAGGTCTGCGCAGCGTCGCGTCTGATGGCCAAGCGCGTTAGTCTGAGCGACGCGTCCCAATCTTTTAGGGATGTCAGGAGATGTGTCTCCTATTTTGGCGCGATGGTTGACACGTGGCGCACTATCATTGGAGGAGAGTCACATCGTTTACAGAGAGCGCGTCTTTTCAGGCGCAGAGTGTAGTTACGGCGATGGTTCACCTTCAAAGGGCACTTATAACGTCGTTTCAGTTACCCACCCTTGGCCTATAAGTAGCCCATTCCGTCATAGCCCCTTTTGCTTTTGCTTCTACTCTTTCCCTGCTTGCCCTTTTCTGTGCGCTTTCTCTTGCTTTTGCGGCGGAGCTGTTTTCACAGAGCTTTTTTCGGCAACCTTTTACGACGGCGACCTCCGATTTTGGTAAGTCTTTTGGTGGGTTTTTTCTTTCCAGAGTCTTTTGATACCTCTGTTTTTTCGAGTTTTTTCCAGAAGTTGTTTTCTTGCCTTTTTTTGAACTCATTTTTTTGTCCAAAATGCCTATCCCTAAGAGCTGGTAGCCTCTTTTATCTCATCCTTGTTGCACCACCCTTAAAAAATTAGAGAGGTGGAAGAAGAAGTTCTTTCTTCCCTCTTACGCCATTACCCGGCTGCCACGACCTGACCACTACGCTTTTTCAAACCATAGTACCGAGGTTACCATTTTTCGATCCCAGCTGAAGGCCGGACTTCGGTATCCTCCCCTGAAGATGGTTTGCGAGTTCTGCCAATTTCATGGCATTGCTGTGAATCAGCTTCCTCCGAACTCGTACTGCTATTTTAACGCCTTCCCCTGTATGTGTGGCGTCTTCGGGATAAAACCCCATTTTGTAATTTTCATGCAGTACTACAAGCTCTTCTTGGTTCCGAAGGGTGGCTTCTATTTCATGCTACCTCGGGGATCCGGGAGCAAAAAATTCATGTTCACTTTTGCCACTAAGGACAGTTGGCGAGGGTGGCAACAAAAATTCTTCTTCCTGAAGATAGATGAGGCCTGGTCGTATGTTCCGAACAAATGGGCTCGGGTAAAGCTGGATGTGGACGTCGTTGATCCGAGGATACTGCTGACTCCAGAGTTGGCTCCCGTGTTCGAGGACTTCGACGGACATATTCGCGCCGTCTCCGACTGGGCTCCCGAGGTCGCTCCGCGCTCCCTGTACCCTTTCCCCATTAACTGGAGGTTGATGACCGAAGAGGTCCTTCGGGAGTTAGGGGTGGTCAAGGAGCATGAGACTGACCTCGAGATGCCAGCTCCTGCTATCGCAGGGAAGGATTCCTGGTTGGTGCAGCTCCTTCAGGAGGAAGTTTCTTTCGAAACGCTTTCTGAAAGTAAGTTATCTTCTACTCCCTTGCAGTTTTTCCCTCGGACTTACGTTGATGTCTTTTTTCTATTTCAGAGATGGGCAACGGGACTGCTGTATTCTACAAGTCCCTTTTCTCCGACCAGGTGGAGAAGGGTGATTAGACAAAGAAGGCGGCTTCCCGAAGGCGGAAGTCTACTGGCGCTGGTCCTTCGGCGAAACGGGCAAAGAAAACTGCCCAGCTTCCTCAGCAAGAAATTTCCAAGGAGGCTGCAGAGGAGCCTTGGGCAGCCGAGATTCCGCCGCCCGAGGCCGCTGCCGATGTCCCTGCCGCTGTCGAGGTTCCTTCCGCCGACGTCCCTCCCCAAAGGCCTTCCGCACCGCAGGCCCTTCTGAAGGCCGTGGTAGAGGCTCATTCTACCGAGGAGCGGCGCAGGAAGAAAGGCAAGGGGATTTCGACCGAGGAGTCTTAGGACTTCGAGGACATCGTGATCAAAGTGCCGCCAGGTTTGTTGTTTTCAGAACAAGTATGGCTCTTTTGTTTTTCTGAAATTTCCTTTGTCTCTGACCTGCTTTTCATTTTCGCCATGCAGGGGAGTTGCTTACTCCGAACTGGGCGGTCGAACACGCGAAGATGCGGGCCCTTCGCGTTGCCAAAGTCCCGCAAGGGAAGATACCCAAAGAGCCTGTCTGGACGTTCACAGAGGACATGAACTTGTACTCCGAGGACTGTCCTGAAATGGCGAAGCAGATTTCAAAGGGGGTACTTATAGAGGCCTCCTTCAAGGCTATTACGGCAGCCCATCCAGGCGATGACACCCTCGCCGCGAAAGTTACCAAGCATGCTGCTCAGGTATGCTCTTCACACCTTTTTCCCTTCACTTTTTCCTAAGTTCTTGGCTCTTACTGACCTTGCGTTCATCTTTTTGCAACTGCTGGGGTATGCCGGCTTTCTCCGAGTTTGGGTAGCCAGGCAGACAGCGTTCCGAGCTTCGGCCTTAGAGGCCTTAGAAAAAGTAAAAGTCACGTGCTCGGATTAACCGCCAAGAACCAGCAGCTGGCAGATGCTGCAAAGAAAGAAGTTGCTGCCCTTCGGGAGGAGTTCCGGAAGGAAAAGGAAGACCTTGAGAAGGACTCCTCCCTGAAGATTGCTGACCTCAGCGATCAGGTGGCGGGGATGCTCGCTGCCAACCAAGACCTTCTCAAGGATAAGTCAGATTCTGACAATCTTATACGGTCATTGGTGACTGAGAAAAAGGCTCTTGAAGCTGAGGTCAAGTCTTTGAAGAAGGAGCCCGACGTGAAGAAGAGGATGAAGGCGCTGAAGAAGGAGGTTGCAGATTTGAAGGACGAGCTCGAGGACCTTGAGGTTGAGAAGGACAAATCCGACCAAATGACTAAGGTCACCTTCCAGGACGGGTTCTGCCTTGCTTGGCATCAAGTCCTTCAGAGGTTCCCAGGTCTGGACCTCTCTTTTTTAGAAGCTCTAAACATTCCCGAGGGGCCTCGGTGGTCTTGCTCAAAAATCGAGCACCTGAACCTGCCTTCCATAATTCCGGCGCCAAAGGTGGTGGAAAAGGGCACAGAGGCTGGTGGATCCTGGGACGCCGAGAACCCTTAGGCTGTTTTAGTGGCCTTTTCCTTTTTTTCCTCTTCGTTTTTGTGCTCCTTCTTCGGGCACTTCTTCTTTGTAAGCCTGATCATTCTCAATGAATATTTTTTGGCTAAGTCTTTTTGCAAGATTTTGCATTTCCATTCATCCCGAACGCGTTCGCTCACGAGACTTCAGAAAACTATTCTGCGCTTGTTGCGGCGTGTACTTTCACGAGATTTTTTCCATTTTTCCGAGCATGATGGCTCAAAGGACTTCGGAAAATCACATCTGCGCTTTTTGCGGCGAGTACTTTCGCAAGATTTTTGTTTTCCATTTTTTCGAGCATGATGGCTCAAGGGACTTCGGAAAATCACATCTGCGCTTTTTCACGGTGAACACATTCGCAGAATTCTGTCTTGCACCATTTTGTACACTTAAGAATTTTTCTCAAGGACATTCTGTACTTAGGATATTTTTTGTGCAACACAATCCTTCCGCTCCATCTTAAGCGTAGAATTTCTTCAGGGCGTCTGAGTGCCAAGTGTTTTTTAATTCTACGCCTTCGGTGTCGCCAAGTTTGTACATGCCTTTTCGTACTTCGGAAAGAACCAGATAAGGTCCTTCCCAGTTCGCGTGAAGTACCCCGTGGGATGGCTTTCGGGGTGCAAAGTCAGCCTTTCGGAGAACGAGGTCCCCTTTCTTGATTTCTTTTGCCCTGGCTCGTAAATTTATAGCCGCGGCCACTCTTTGCTGGAAAACTTTTCTTCTCAGCTCAGCTATTTCTCTGTGTTCGCCGATGAGGTCGAGCTTCGTTCTTAGGCCCAGGTCGTTTCCACCTTCATCAAATACTTGCACCCGTACTGATGGTCTAACTATCTCGATAGGGATGATGGCCTCTGTTCCGAAGACGAGTGAGAAGGGAGTCTCCCCTGTGGCTCTTCGGGGCGTCGTTCGGTAACTCCATAATACGCTTTGGAGTTCTCCTGGCCATTTCCCTTTTGCTTCCCCCGGTCTCTTTTTCAGGCCATCTTTTATGGTCCTATTAGATACTTCCACCTGCCCGTTACTTTGGGGGTGAGCTACTGGGGCGAAATGCATCTTTATTCCGAGGTCACTGATAAATTCTTGGAATCCTTTGTTTGTGAATTGGGATCCATTATCAGCCACTAGTACCCTCGGTATGCCGAATCTGCATACGATGTTCTTCCATACAAACTTTTGCGCTTCTTTCGCCGAGATAGTTGCTAGTGGTTCTGCCTCGACCCATTTGCAGAAATAGTTTACTGCTACCACACAGAATTTCACGCCTCCGGGAGCTGCGTGGAGTGGCCCAAAAAGGTCTATACCCCAGACTGCGAAGGGCCAGGGATAGTCAGCCGAAGTTACCATTTCCGAGGGTGCCCTCTGGATGTCTGCGTGTCTCTGGCAACTACCACATTTCCGGACGAACTGCCTTGCGTCCTTTCTTAGGGTAGGCCAGAAGTATCCCTGGCGAAGTATCACTGCCGCCAGGGCATCGGTTCCAATGTGTGAGCCACACATGCCTTTGTGGACTTCTTCAAGGATCATTTCAGTATCCTCTTCGTTCACACATCTTTGCAGTGGATTCGCGTATCCTTGTCGGTATAGTTCTTCACCGATTAGGAAGAAACGGCCGGAGCGCCTTCGCAGTTTTGCAGCGTCACCGGGGTGTTCGGGGAGCACATTTTCCGCGAGGTACCTTTTTATTGGATCCATCCATCCTTTTCCCAAGGTCGCTATGCTCAGTACTGAGATGCTCGGATGGTCTAGCACCTCGGTATAGGTCTTTGACTTCACCAAGTAGTCTGCTTCGGTGTTTTTCCACTGAGGTACGTTTTCGATCCGTACGGCGTCAAACTCTTGAATGAATTTTGCTACCAGCTCGTGGTATTTTGCCAAGGTTGGGTCCTTCGCCCCTTAGTCTCCTGCCGTCTGCCGAACTATTAGCTGGGAATCGCTGTGAGCCTTTAAGTTTCTCACGCCAATTTTTCTGGCCAGTCGTAATCCCGCTATGAGGGCCTCATACTCAGCCACGTTGTTAGTGACGTTGAAGCTAAACTTGATAGCCTTCATTACTTCCAGGACTTGGGGCCTCTGATAATTACCCTAGCTCCCTGGTGTTCGGACCCCGAGGCTCCGTCAACAGGTAAGGTCCATTCTGGCTCGCCTTAGTTCAGATTCGAATGACTGTCCTCAGTGGTGGGTATTTCAGAAATGAATTCTGCCAGTGCTTGAGCTTTTATAGCCTTCCGAGGTTCATAGGTGATATCGTGTTCGCCAAGCTCTATAGACCACTTGGAGAGCCTTCCCGAATGATCCACTTTCCTCATAACGTCCCGTAGTGGTAGGCTACTTCGGACGATGATGGGGTGAGCCTGAAAGTATGGTCGTAGCCTTCTCCCTGCAAGCACCAAGGCGTATATAGCTTTTTGCAGCAGAGGGTACCTGACTTCGGCGCCATGCAGGGATTTGCTTACATAGTAGACCGGCCATTGTTTTGACCCTTCTTCTTTCACGAGGACCGAGCTCACAGCTTTTTCCGTGACGGCGAGGTATAACACGAGGGGCTCTCCCTTGCGAGGTTGTCGCAGAGTCGGTAGGCTAGCTAGGTATATTTTGAGTTCTTCCCAGGCTTTTTGGCAGTCGTGATCCCAAGGATGATCATCCCTTCCGAGGTTGCCTTCCTTTTTTGCTGCCTTAGTGAGGACTGTGAAGAAAGGCCGACACCTATCTCCGTACCTGGAAATGAACTTGCTAAGAGAGGTTATTCTTTCGGTGAGTGTCTGCACATCTTTTACTATGGCAGGAGTTCGGAACTCGAGCAGAGCCTTAATTTTTTTGGGGTTATCATCGATGCCTCTTTTGGATACCATGTACCCAAGGAACTTTCCCGAGGTCACCCCGAACATGCATTTTTCAGGATTGAGATGAATCCCGATGGCTCTGAGCTTTTGGAAGGTTTCCTCTAGATCTGCAATGTGGTTGCGAGGGAGCTTGCTTTTGACTATCATATCGTCAACATACACCTCCATGTTTCTCCCCATTTGGTCCTTAAATACTTTGTTCATTAACCTTTGGTAGGTGGCTCCTGCATTTTTAAGCCCGAAGGGCATCCTGACGTAGCAGTATGTTCCTCCCTCGGTGATGAAGGCGGTTTTTTCTTCATCTTCGGGGTCCTTCCTTATTTGATGGTAGCCGCTGAAGGCGTCTAGGAAACTTAGGAGCCCGTATTCAGCAGTTGAGTCTACCAGCTGGTCTATTGGTGGAAGAGGGTATGAGTCTTTCGGGCAAGCATCGTTCAAGTTTCTGAAGTCGATGCACATCCAGAGTTTGCTGCTGCCTTCTTTCGTGGCAATCACCACGTTGCTTAGCCATTCGGGGTATTTGACCTCCCTGATGACTTTAGCGTCTAACAGGCGCTGGACTTCGGTTTTCACAAAGTTGCTTTTATGGGCTGAGATGCTTCGCTTCTTTTGCCGGACAGGCTTTGCTTCCAGGCTTATTTTGAGGCTATGCTGTATTATGCCAAGGTGCACCCCTAGCATGTCTTTCGGCGAGTAGGCAAAGAGATCTTTATTTCCCAGTAGAAAAGATACAAGGTTTTTCTTGTCACCTTCGGGCAAGCTCTTCCCTATTCGGGTAGATTGTCCTGGGACAAGTTCCACTGTTTCCATTTCCGCTCTTGTGGGATCTCCTTCTTTGTCCTTCTTTGGTGCCTTTGCCTCCATTGTTTGTGCGAGGTTATTTGCCGGAGCTTTTCGCGCTTTTACAAACACCTTCCTTACCTCGGCTTGATCTATGAAGACCTCTGCATCCCCATCCTTGGTGGCGAACGTGACAGTCAAGTACTTCACGTCAGGGCGAATGTGTAGGTTTCCCTGTGTCTGCCTTCCAAGGATGGCGTTGTACGAAGAAGGAACGTCCATGACGATAAATCTCACCATTGTGGAGGCGTACAACTCAGCTGTTCCGTTGACCGAAGTTCCTTTCATCATGAGGGGGAGATCAATCCATCCGAGGACAGGTAGTTCGGACGGTCCAACCCCGAAGGTGGGCGAGGTGACAGGCTTGAGCTCGCTGCTGGAGATGTCCAAATTCGGCAGTAAATGCGAGAATAGGATGTCAGTATTTGATCCATCATCAAGCAACACTCTTTTGATGTCCCAGTTCCCTATCCTTGCCATGATTAGCAGCGGATCGTCATGGGGGAAGATGATGGTGGATCCATCCTTGCGAGCCAGTTTCTTTGCCGGACTCTGATATTCCATGACCGCAATCTCTCTGGCCTTCCGCTTTCTTTCCGAGGATGGGAGCCCCGTAGTGATGGTTTGTATCACCCCTGCAGGAGGAGGAGGGTGCTTTTTCGGACTTCGGTTTCTCCGCCTGTCGGAGTTGTAGTCCTCATCTTCGGCCCTTTCTTCCTTATCTTTTCTTCCTTTTGTGGAAGGCATCCGCAGATATTTCTGAAGTTGGCTGAGTTTTATCAGCGACTCAATGTACTTCTTCAGTTGGAAGCAGTCTTCGATGTCATGGCCGTGGTCGCGATGAAACTGCCAGAACTTCTTGACGTTTTTCTTGTTATCAGCGGTCATGGCCCTTGGCTGCCGAATCTGCGTCCCCTGCCTTTCCAGTGCCATAAGGATGTTTGTCCGTGTGGTGCTCAGGGGTGTGAAGCTTTGCAGTTTGCTTCCCCGCATCCTCCGAGGTCGGCCTGCCTGTTCAGTTGGATGCCGGGCTTGCTGATTGGACCCTTCGGCGCGGTTGTGATCGGACTTCGGCCCAGCCATTCTCAGCTCCTCGGCGGTCATGTGCTGTTCGGCCATTCGGTAAAATTCTCCGAGGGTGTCCGGGGGGTCATTTGAGAACTCATAAAATAGCTGTGAGTCTCGCCGAAGGCCCCGTGTCATGGCGAGGATGCGTATTTCGGGCCGGATGTCCGGGACGCTTAGAGCTTCCCTGTTGAATCTTTCGACATAGTCTCAGATGGTTTCTCCGTTTCTTTGCTTTATGTCGAACATCTGAACAGGCATCTTCGCCGTTGGCCGGCTTCCAATAAATTGTTGCGCGAAGGCCGTAGACAACTCCTGGAACTCAGTGATGGCTCCTGGGGGCAATGAGTTGTACCACGCAGTTGCTGGTCCCGTGAGGGTGACCTCGAAGCATTTACACATGGTAGCGTTGTCAGCACCATGCATTATCATGCTGCATCTGTACTTGGTCAGATGGGCTTGCGGATCAGTGCGGCCATCATAAATCTCCAGCCGAGGTACCCTGAAGTCGCCTGGCATGGCTGCCTCGGCTATGACCCGGGTGAATGGGGACCCATCTTCGCAAAATGGTCCCGTCAGCCTATCCCAGACGGGTTTGCAAGCAACCTGCTTTTCCACCCTGCCTAGCCATGCTAGTATCCTTTCCATGAAAACTGTGGCGTTAGGCTCTTCCTCTGGTAAGGGAGATCGTCGGCACCTCTTCGGGGAGCGAGTTTCACGCTGAGGGGACAGGGACATCGCCTCTGGCGACGAACTCCTTCGCTGTGAGACTTTTGATCGCTTGGACCCAGTTTGTCCCACAGGCCATTTCCCGAGGGGTATATTCTCCATAGACGACTCTTCGCGCGGGTCTCCGCTTCCCTAGCTGCGATGAGTCAACCTCGGGCTTTTCTCTCGAGGGCGTGCAGGTGAGGGAGGTCTTTGGGCCTGTGCCTACTGTGACCACCTTCGGTCGATCAGCTGTGTCATTTCAGCCACGATCGAGCGCTGAAACTCCCTCATAAAGCTCATAGTGATTACTCGAGGGTGGTCTTCTTCAGGCGCAGAAGTCCCTGGGAGTGTTTGCTCAACAGCCGGTTGTGTCTCAGGCGCGGACGGAGACCTCGGAGTCCATTGTCCTTAGAACACCGAGTTTCAACGACAGCGATCTCAGAGCGGGTTCCCACAGACGGTGCCAAATGATGCCCAGGGGCTTCATCATTGGTAGTCATGGTGACTGATGGAGGGACTCCCGGAGAGGAAAAACGCCTGGTGGCCGGTTTACACAAGGGAGAGTGCCTGAGATGTTCAGAAAATGTGGGTTAGGAGGTCCCCGGGATGTTTTTCCGGGGAGGAGCCTCCGACGTCCAAGTCAGTGGTGCTGAGAGAAGGCAGCGGTAATAGCACTGAGGGGTTCAGTGAACTCGCCTGGTCATATTTTCTCAGAGTGAGGAGTCAGGATTTTTGCCAGCCCTTTGCCAGGGTGTATTCCCTGGTATTTATAGAGGTGTCCAACCCGTTCAGATCGTGACACATGTTCGGTCGGATGTTCTCTGAATGTCTGGGCATAGAGGACAAGTAGCTGGTGGCAGGCTTCCTTGAGCCTTGAGCCGAGACGGGCCATGTTGTGACTTTGATGGCGTCGGCGTGTCAGAGCGCCGTTTGAGGCGGCTTGTGACGTCTGTGGGCGACATGTCAAAGGCTTCCTTAAATGCTCCTACCATACTCCCGAGGTCCCTGGGTGTGGTCTTCCTCTAGTACGGACCGTGCGACTTCGGGAAACATGCCCCCAGTTCGGGGGTTCCTAGATTCAGGGAGTTCCGCCTTCGGGAAGGTCATGTTCGGCCAGCACTAGCTGGTGCCACTTTTTCGAAGGCGGTCTGTTTACTAACTCGGGGGGGCTAATAGTATCCTCAGGTTCCCTGGCGTGCTGAGCTCGGGCTCTTCGGCTTTTCTCCGAGGTGTGTGATCCCACCTTTTTCCGGGTAGCACCAGATCTCCTGGCCATTCTAGTGGCAGGGAGTTCGGCCAGGTGGAGGCGATAGTGCTTCGGGTATCAATAGGCAATGTAACCATCATTAAAACCTGCATCCAAAGACACTAAAACACAAAAACCACAATGCATATATACAAGATATAGCAACCAAATGCAGCAGCCATACACAAACAACAAACACATGAAATGTGGCAGCAACATATACCATAGGTTAGTCCGTAAAACATGTAATAAACTTAACCAAATCACTATGGCAGCCCTCCTCAAGCTAATGCTTGGTCTTAGGAGGATTTTAACACTATTTAGTACTAACTTTTGGGCCCTAGAAACCCAGAAATTTGCTGCCATCACTGTGCACTTCACACTAGGTCACAAAACCTTCAATAAGTGCACTCCCCTCACTAAGGTTGGTTCATCAAGCTCATGGCTCTCTTCCAAGCTTAGCCCTAGCTCCATGGTTGCTTGAAAATACAAAAAACAACCCATGAGAGCAAGAGAACCCTTACCTTGATGGGTATGCTGAAATTGGAGCTTGATCCTAGGTGCACTCAAGCAATAGCACCAAATAGCTTCCAATTGTGCTTCCTTGACTTGAATTGCAAGTAGTTTTGAGTTTGAAGGTATGGTGGCTATGGAGTAAGTGTGGAGGAGAGGGCTGGCTTTCTTTTTTCAAGTGGAGGCCGAGATTTAGAGAAGCAAAAGTGGTCTTGACTACTTAAATAGTCAAAAGTACACTAAACACACTTAAGTAGTCTTAACCTTGTCTTATGTCATTTTCCTTGCTACAAGACTATGGTTTCTTAGTCTTAATCTCTTGGCCCACATTTGACCATCCTTATCTTCCTTTAGCGGCCCTCCTTATGTGGGATAACCCCACAAAACTTCCATTTGACTTAAGTCATAGAAATACACATCTTAAGGCCTACATTAGAACACTTAGGTCCTTTATGCCTTTTTGTGTTTTCTTTGTCCTTAGTTGTCTTCCATAAGCAATTTGGTCCTCGAATAGCACTTTCATACCATTCATATCCTTTTCATAACTCTCCAAATCTCTTTTGTGAAAGTTTTACAATTGGGTACCCAAATTTCCAAAAAGTTACAAAAAAGTCCATAGGTTGCTTGACAAACAAGCAATCCTTAAGGCTTTTCTAGGGGACCAAGTTACCAACTTGGAACACTTTTAAGGAGGTGTTGATCATGCCTTTTACCCCCCACGCTTTAAACACTATGGTGAGAATTACACAATATAATGGTTTTTAGCCATTATGACACACTTGTAATTCTCCCATTTTATGAGGTGGTAACACCAGGTTCCCTAGTTCCCTTTGAAGTTCCTGACCCAGTGTCAACCATAGCAACCTAAAACCAAAGCCAGACAACATTCCCAAGATGTTGGTCAGTACTAACTTCCTAGCACAGGGACATTCCAATCTACATCTCAGTCTTAGCCTCAAATATCTGTAAAATTACCTCTAAGCTCTGATACCAAAAGCTGACACGGCCGTCCCTGGCCTTTCCCCAAGAAGCCCTGTGAGAGCTGGTCTCACGGTGGTTGCAATTGGCTAGTTGTATATGTGTGCAGATTAAAATCCCATGATACTAGTTGATTATCCTAGAATATGCAAGATGCATGCTCTTCATGCTTTGACTTGGATTAATGAAAACATAAAACATTAACTTGGCCAAATAATTTCTGCAGAAAATAAGTACAAATAGCCAAACCATACAAAATCAACATTTATGTGAATTTACGACACATAATAACTCGTGGGAGCATTCATACATTAAGTAGACTAATGTCCTCACCCAAGAGCAACCCTAGAATCTAGGACTCTTTTTAACATAGACTATGGAGGCAACTAGAGTACTCTATATATACAAGCCTCAACTGAGATCTTCTTTAACTAGAATCAAAAGGATTCTCAAGTGCAATACCTGTGCATAAAAAGTCACTATTGCAATAACCCTCAACGATTATCCAGCCCAACAACTTCTGAATCTGCACAAGATAACTAGGGAATGAGAATATAACATTCTCAGTAAGGGGTCTTCAGTGTACCTGCAAGAAAATTACTAAGGACACGACATATGATAACATATGTAACATGCTGTGAGCTCATACAGCCAGAGCGTCTAATATATGCATATATTTAGGTCCCTTGAGACCTCTCCTCATCCTTGTCCTTCAACTACAAGGCATTGCCTTGCCTACTAGAAAGCTGTGCTTGCCGGCCTAACTAGTGATAAATCACCAGTTGAACCTCTCCCATAGTATGTTATGTAGGGGAATCATGGTGGGACTATTGTAGACTAGGTCATTTAGACCTTGTAGACTAGGTGCACTAAGGTTCACCTTGCAACCTCGTGGCTAATCCTTAAGGCTTTTCTTGGGGGCCAAGTTACCAACTCGGAACACTTTTATGGATTTATTGATCATGCCTTTTACCCCCCACAGTTCAATCACTATGGTGAGAATTACACAATATAATGGTTTTTAGCCATTATGACACACTTGTAATCCTCCTTTTTTGTGAGGTGGTAACATAGTGCCCAAGAGGGCCACTTGGGCATGCACACTAAGGGTAGTGTTCTGATGGCCTATAGAACATTACCAATCCTGAGAGTTTAAATGCACAATTTTGGCACCATAATTGGACTATCCCAAAGTGGGTAACATTAGTGCCCTAAAGCTTACTTAAGAAACCTAACTTGAATTTTCTTCTCCCATATTCAACCCACATAGCCACCACCCTCCTCCATACTTCTTCCATAGCTCCTCCATAGCCACCATACCTCCAAGATTGAAATTTAGGGAAAAAGAAAGCAATTGGAAGCAAACTAGAGTTATTGCTTTGATACTTGAAGGATCAAGCTTGATTTTCAGCCTACCCACTTTGCTAAGGGTTCTATTGCTCTCATGGGTTGTTTCATATATTTTGAAGCAACCATGGAGCTAGGGCTAAGCTTGGAAGAGAGTCATGAGCTTGATGAACCAAGCCTAGTGAGGGGAGTGCACTTATTGAAGGTTTTGTGACCTAGTATGAAGTGTACAAAGATGGTTGCGAAATGAGGGTTTCGAGAGCCAAAGTTAGTACTAACTAGTGTTAAAGTTCTCCTAATACCAAGCATCAACCTGAGGAGGGCTGCCATAGTGATTTGGTTATGTTTATTATATATTTTATGGACTAATCTATGGTATATGTTGCTGCTGCATTTCATGTGTTTATTGGTTATGAATGGCTGCTCTATTTGGTGGCTATGTCTTGTATATATGCATTGCATTTTTTGTGTTTTAGTGCCTTTGGATGTAGATTTTAATGATGGTTACATTGCCTATTGAATCCAGGTGCTACCCTTGACATGTTTCTCAATGAAAATTACTCCCCTCAATTCTGCCATTTCAGGTCTAGCTAAAAGATCACCTTGAAACCAACCTTTCTGGTTTAAGTTTTGCCTTGAGTTTTGAGGTACTTGAACTTCCACATGTCTAGTTCTGATCTGAAAAGTTTGGTAGTTTTAGGAGCACATTTTGTATTTTTAATGTTGGTACTTATTATGTTATGCAGCAGCTATCCAGCATCGTATTCTGGAGTCCATTGTGTCTCAGGCACGCCTATAACTTAGGGTTTGTATTTAGCTGATTTAAGACCATTATGTAGTGTATGTATACATGTACATGTAATGTATCTAACATGAGACTATGTGAATATTTGAGTAATGTTTTGGCTATGTATGTGATGTGGTGCTAAGTTGCCTAAGTGTGAATGGCATGCTGCTTATTTGTAAATTATGTTTTGGGCACATAAAGTTGTTAGTTGCAAGATCATGTAATTCCTATGTGTATTGCACATGCATGGCATAGCCTTGGAGGGATTACCCCATCTGAAAGAATTGTTCGTACAGTTATGAAATCTTGTATGGGCAAATTGGTCATAACCTCTGTAGAATGAATCTTCGTATGAAATTTTTGTTAGTGTTGTGCCCAAAAAGCCAATAATGAGATGATTTTATTTTTGCACATTGAGTCATGATATTTTATTAAGGCATTAATCCAGCAATTATGTTTGTTGTTTTGTTTCTGCATAACGTAATAAACCTAATTGTAACCCTAGAAAAATGATATTCTCACACATCCTTGGTCTAGTATTATTGTGAACCGGGTTGCAATAATACATAATGACTAGCATATGTGGAAACTAATATGAGATATGTAGTCTACATATGGGTACAAGTTTGTGAGCTTGTGTACTGGATCGACCCACCATGAGAACACTACATGAATTGTTATATAAGTGTCATAAGTGATTCTCATAGTGATCATGGTATATGTAGTCCTTCTACCTAAGATCATCAAGGTTCCTTACATGTGAGTCACATACTTTGATACTTTCCTTTGTTGCTCGTAACTAAGTGAACTTGAAGGAGGTCATTGGGTATGTCACATATCATGCGGAGGGATTTGTATGATCAAGATGGGATATGTCCCTCCTATGTAATGTGAGTGATATCTTCGGGCCCCTTGATAGAGTGAGACTTAGAAAATGCATGGCCATCCTCGGATGAGTTAATATACTATATCAATGTCATCAGTTTAAGTTGGTCTACTCGGTAATCAAGAAACCAAAGATTGGGCTATACGAGAGTGACACATTCCATGTCTCGTGCTTAGTCTTGATATCTTGGACAAAGGGACAATAGCATGCATGAGAGGTCCCTCACACGGCAAGAGCTAGCAGAGAGTATGCATGAGTTATTTCATATCTGTCCACATTTTTACTGTTGGTACATGAGGTTACCCTTTACTAAGAATCTTGGATTCTCACCCTTACTGTTTTGTTGTGCAGATATAGAAGGAGTTGGGCTGAGTGACCGTTGAGGGTTACTTATTGTTTTGATGATTCTAGTACTTATTGTTTGGATGCTTGTTGGTCTTGCATAGTACTAACTAAATTGCTCATTGGTTACAGAGCCTAGTGCACATTGGACATAGTCAGGCATAGCTAGACCTAGTTGGATCCAGAGGAGTCTCTAAAGCTTGCCATTGGGATTCACATCCAAGGTGGGAGTTAGTATGAGAAGATCTCAGTAGAGGATTTTGTATGTGTACATAGTACTCTAGCTACCTCCTTAGTTATGAAATGAAGAGTCATGGACTCGAGGATTGCTTTCTGGGCGGGGGCATTAGCTACTATATGTATAAATGCTCACATAAGTTGCTATGTGTAGTTAACTCATATAAAGGTTGATTCGTATGCTTTGACTGCTCTACTTGTTTTATTTGAAAAATTGTGGCCACTTTAACATTTTATGGTTTTAAATAACCCGTCAAAGCATAAAGAGCATGCATCTTGCATATTCTAGGATAATCAACTAGTGACATGGATTTAATCCGTGCACATACCAATGAGTACCAACTGCAATCGCCGTGAGACCAAGTTCTCACAGGTGTCCTAGGCAGGGGCCAGGGACGGCCGTGTCACTTTCCTACAGACCTACCTGGATTACAACCCTTGAGGAAGGTGGAGTTTTAAATTAAGCTGGTACCAGGAGCAGCACCAGTATTCACTGCTCCATATAGGATGGCATTACCTGAGATGGTAGAACTCAGGAAACAGTTAGATGAACTACTTGAGAAAGGGTTCATTAGACCCAGTGTGTCTCCTTGGGGAGCACCTGTCTTGTTTGTGAAAAAGAAGGATGGCATCCTTAGACTCTGTATTGATTACAGAAAACTAAATGCATTAACCATAAAGAACAAGTATCCTCTCCCAAGGATAAAAGACCTGTTTGATCAGTTGAAGGGAGCAAAAGTGTTCTCCAAAATAGATTTGAGATCTGGATATTTCTAGTTAAGGGTAAGGGAGGAGGACATACCCAAGACTACTTTCAGGACTAGCTATGGACACTTTCAGTATATAGTAATGCCATTTGGGCTTACTAATGCACCTGCATTCTTTATGGACTTAATGCAAAGGGTGTTCAGAGCACACCTACACCACTTGGTGGTGGTGTTTATTGATGATATTTTGGTGTACTCAAACGATGAGGAAACTCATAAAGAACACCTAAAAGTAATGCTTGGCTTGCTCCAAGAACATAAACTTTATGGAAAGCTGAGTAAATACAAATTTTGGACTCAACAAATTGGATTTTTGGGTCATATAATAAATGATCAAGGGTTGGCCATGGATCCTGAAAAGGTAAGGTCAATCCTGGATTGGAAGCAGCCCCAGAGTGTGAGAAAAGTCAGAAGCTTCCTGGGGTTGGCTGGCTATTACAGAAGGTTTGTACCAAAATTTTCTGTTCTAGCAGCACCTATGACTCAATTAACCAGAAAAAACCAGAAGTTTATCTGGGAAACAAAATGTGAAGAAAGCTTTCAAGAGCTAAAGAGAAGACTGACCAGAACTCCTATACTAGTCCTGCCAGACCCTGAAAAAGAATATGAGGTGTATACTAATGCATCTCATGTAGGACTAGGATGTGTCCTAATGCAGGAGAAGCAGGCCAATGCTTTTGGGTCTGCATAACTGAGACCACATGAAAAGAAGTATCTAGTACATGACCTGGAATTGGCAGCAGTGGTCTTTGCTCTCAAGCAATAGAGACACTATCTTCTTGGTAACAGATTCCAAGTGTTTACAGACCATAAAAGTCTCAAATACCTTTTTACTCAGAAGGACTTGAATATGAGACAAAGGAGTTGGTTGGAATATTTGGAGGACTTTGACTGTGTAATTGAATACACAGCTGGGAAAGTCAATGTAGTGGTAGATGCTTTGAGTAGAAGCTACACAGGAGTGCTCAAAGGTGGTGAAATTAAGCATCAGGCCAAGAGCCTGAGCCTTACTTGCCTGTCAAGTCAATGGCTAGCTAAGGAAAGTGAGCAACTAAATGTACTCACCATTACACCAGAATGGAAAGAGCTTATCAAGGAAGCTTAAGCTGGTGATGATGAAATGGAACTAATTTCTTGTCAGAAAAAGGGAGAACTATACCAAGGTTTTTCCTTTAAACAAAGGGAGCTATACTTCCAAAATAGGTTATATGTGCCAGAAAAGGACAACCTGAGGGTTCAAATTCTGGAGGAAGCTCACTCTAGTAAGTTGAGCATGCACCCAGGGGCCACAAAGATGTACCACACTCTTAGAGTATATTTTTGGTGGCCATATATGAAGAAGGACATTAGCACACATGTAGCTAGTTGTGAACTGTGTCAGTAGGTAAAGGTGGAACACCAGAAACTAGGAAGGAAGCTACAAAGCTTGCCCATACCTGAGAGGAAATGGGGATCCATAGCAATGGATTTTGTAGTGGGAATGCCACTGACAAGACGGAAGCATAATGCCATATAGGTCATTGCGGATAGATTGACCAAGGCAGCTCACTTCCTTCCCATGAATCTTATTAATCCTCTGGACAAACTAGCTCAACTCTATATAAAGGAAATAGTGAGGTTGCATGGGGTACCTGATGACATAGTGTCAGATAGGGATCCTAGGTTTGTTTCTAGGTTCTAGAAGTCCCTACATCAGGCATTGGGCACTAAGCTCAAGTTTAGTTCTACTTACCATCCATAGACTGATGGACAGACAGAAAGAACCATACAGACTTTGAAAGATATGTTGAGTTGTTGTGTAATTCACTTCCAGGGTGAATGGGATGTACATCTCCCATTAATAGATTTTTCCTGCAATAATAGCTATCATTCAGTGATAGGAATGGCTCCTTATGACGCCTTATATGCCAGGAAATGTATTACTCCTCATTGCTGCCACCAGCCAGATGATAAATTGGAGTTGGGGCCATACATTATTAAGGAAACTACTGAGAAGATAAGACTGATCCAAGCTAGGATCAAGACTACAAATGATAGGCAGCAAGCCTATGCCAACCTGAAAAGGAGAAGAGACCTGGAATTCCAGGAAGTAGACTGGGTGTGTCTCAAAGTTTCTCCCATGAAAGGAGTAATTAGATTTGGGAGAAAGGGAAAACTAGCACCCAGATATGTTGGGCCATATCAAATACTGGCCAAAGTTGGGAATGTGGCTTATCAGTTGGATTTGCCACCAGAACTTGGTAACATACATAATGTGTTTCATGTGAGCTTACTCAAGAAGTATGTTCCAAGCTTCAAGCAGATAGAGATACCTGCTACTGTAACTGTGGCACCAAACCTTTCTTATGAAGAGGTGCTAACCCAGTTCCTGGCAAGAGATATCAGGAAGTTGAGAAGCAGATGGATTTCTATGATTAAGGTACAGTGGAGTAATCACACTCCTTAAGAGGCAACCTGGGAAGTGGAACAGGAAATTGCCAACAAGTACCCTCAGTTGTACCCTAGATTAGTGAAGAATTTGGAGGACCAACTTCTTTAAGGAGGGAGGAATTGTTAGGTTCATTTCCTAATACTTGGCCCAAGCCAAGGAAATAAGGAGAAACACCATGAAAACATGGAAGAACTGTGAAAGGAAAGCATAGTGGTGTATGTGCTAAGTTGAGGAATTTCGGGTCCTAAATGCACAAAGAAAATGGCCATAGGAAGATTGCAAGAAAATAAAGTGGGAGGACTAAAATGCACATTTGAACTAGTGGTGCTAGTGAAACTACAAACTAGGAATGGGAACTTTCGGCCATGCAAAGCTGTAAGGGGACTAGTGGGATACTAGGCCAAATTTGGTAAATTCCAATGATGACTAGTCAAATCATGTTCCCCACTAAGGAAATAAGGCATCATTGCCTTGATTTGCCTAATTAGTACTTGTACAAGTACTTGGCCGGAATATACATGGGATTAATGGTCATTTTGGATTCTTTTGATTTGTGCTTGGCAATGTGAGCCATGAAGTGATGTTAGTACCGAAATGTACTTATGTTTTAGTGGTGAAAATGATGTAATGAAGCCATGGGGGGTTAAATGAGCCATGAATGATTAGTAAGGCCGAAAGCTAGCTTTATGCCACTTTAGTCACATGAGGCTTATAACCGAAAATGCATGCTTCCACTAACCCATATGCCTTCATTTCGGGCTTACTTCTCCAAGGGCGAAAGCTAGCCTTTGTGGTGTTCTTGAGCTTCCACCGAAAGGGTTTCTAATTAGAGCACAAAGGAGGCAAATTGGAGCTTTAGTGAAGAATCAAGCTTGGAGTTTCCATTTTCGGCACTAGGCAAATCAAGATTGAGTTTTGATTTGATGAAACAAGGGAGGCCGAGACATTCAAGCTTGAGATTGAGGTAATTACTTGTGATTTCCTTGAATACATGGTATAGATTCCATGAACAATGGGTATTGACGCCTAATTGGTAATGTGTTAGGCCATTTGGTTGAGGAGCATTTCGGTTTGGATGTTTGAGCGTAACCAAGAAGAACTCAAGCTTTGTTTGAGGTAGGGTTCACTAAACTACTTGATTGCTTGGTAATATACCATTATTCAAGTCTTAAAGTAGCTAAATGATGGTTAAATATGCTAAATGACCTTAGTTACTTGATGGGCTATGGTGATGATTTGGTTGTGTTTGTTGATTAGCTAATTAACTATGGGCATGTGTTAGAAATCCTAGTAAATGAGGCCAATTTGCTAGGTATTTCGGAGCTGTAGTGGATGTGGACTTTATGTTGAAGTTTGATGTGCAAAGGTGCACAATGACACATGCTATGGTATTTGCCCGAATGGTCATTGTGGTGTGTGAGTGTGTTCATTATGTGCTTCAGTGTTGCTTTGTGCTTGCTAACCATTTACTTGCTATTATGGTTTATATGTCTCAGACATGCTAGTATGTATATATATATGTTGTCATTTTCTTTTCTTTGTGTCTTATTTTTTTGCAGGACATTATGAGCAAATGGAGGTTAAGTCTTGAGTTGTATACTCGGCTTAACTAAATAAACTCTTTATGAGTTAGGAATAGTAGTGAACTCTACTGAGTATTAGTAATCATTGCCCATAATCTTGTTTTTCAGGAAAGGATATTCGGTCTGAGTTAGTGTAGCTTGAGTTGCTATTGTGTTGTGCTAGCTTTGCTTGTGTACTAAGGTATGTGCCAATGTGTGCTTGGCTTGGTTAACTTTATACATTACAAGTCTTTTATTGAAGTTGGCTAAGACTTATGTCTTGAGTTGTGCAGGCTTGTAGAGTGTGTTCTGTCTAGGTGTGCAGCATGGATGTGTGGACATTAGCTCTGGTAGTGGTCTTCACTTTTATGACCATCAACAGGGCCATAGGACTTGTGCTACAGTGTGTCCTGTTTTATGGCACACTGAAGGTTATGTTTGGAGAGTACGGGTTTTGGTTTGAAAACATAACTTGGCAAATGAAAACTTTGGTGAATCATGGCATGTAGCCATGTATGTGTACTAGGTAGACTACTTTGGATGTACATATATATGTAGTCTCAGATGTGCCTAGTTGTTTTGTGGTACATTAAGTACCTTAGTAGGCTGAGTTATGTTTGTTTATGTGCTATGGTTTTGTACATGACAACTTATGGACCTATGTATATATTTTGTATGAATGTGAAGTATGTTTATCTTGTGAACCTCCCATGTACTATTTATGGTAGAAATGTTCATGTGCACTCAAACATGAGTTTTCAAATTTGTTGATACCTTGGGCTTCTTGGTTGCCATTCTAAGTAGCACACTTGATTGCACACATCCTAAACACTTAAATTTCATTGAGTGTTTGCCTTGCTTGTAATGCAAGTTACCTATTACAGCCTTGCTTGTCTTGCAAGTTACTATTTTGGGTTGTACTTCTGCTACAAGTAAATAATTGGGTACTACTCACAAGCCTCCTAGGCCACCTCCCAGGCTAAATACCTTAAGAGAATAACACCTAAGGTTAAGTTACTTTGGTTGGCCGAATTAAAAGTTCCAATAACGCTCTAGAACAATCTTAGTTGGGTGAGTGTAGTACAGAGTAAATGGGCCAGGGCCTGTATGAGGTGTGACAGCAGTGGCTTGTGGCTGTAACTTAAAAAGATTGGCTAATGTGTGGTAGCCAAGATTAAGACTTGCGCTTGTTTTTTCCTTATTTGTTGCCATGGTGTGCATGAAATGTCAATATGTGTGTGATGGTTAGACCAATAAGCATGTGTTTACCTGGTGCCCAAGAGGGCCACTTGGGTTTGCACACTAAGGGTAGTGTTCTGATGGCCTACAGAACATTACCAATCCTAGCAGTCTAAATGCACAATTTTGGCACCATAATTGGACTAGCCCTGAGTGGCTAACATCATCCATTTCCTTCTTGTAGAAAATTGTGTAGGAGACACTTCGTCTCCCGAAGGTGTGCCTTCCCAGCCGACGTAGCCTGTGGGTGTCAGTCCTTGCCCCCTGGCTGGTCCCTTGGTGTTTTCGAGGTGTGCACCCCCCTTTACTTTTCTGCTGTAGGTCAATGGACAGTTACGTCTCGTAATCAGGAGCATCACTTCAGATATGTGTGCCTAGGTTTCCGTGTTGTCAGAAGGCGTGCCTGTAATGCCCGGACAATCCAAAGTGATTAGGTCCCGGGTTAAATGGATTTGGAGCATAAGAATTTTTCCTTAATCGGGAATTTAGCTCAATTAAATTGAGAAGGCAATATGGCATGTGCATAATTGAGTGTTGAACATCTTAAAAATAAGCTTGGCTTAGGCCAAGAGAAATAGTAATGAAAATGATGGTTTTTAAAGATGAGGGACTAAATTGAACAAAGGGATTTTTAGTGGTTGGGCTCAATTGCCCAAATTTAGAAAGTTGGAGGACTAAAGGGGGAATTATGCCATTTTAATGGCTTTGGATGCCTTAGCCAGCCATGCCCCTCCAATTCCCAATATTTTATGTCACCTTCCTCCAAATCCTATTATTTTAATCCACCTCCCACCCTTAATCATTACCTTGGATTCTTTCTTCACCTACTTTTGACTTTTTCTACCAAACTTACCCAAAAGTCTTCCAATTAGTCTTCATCTCTTTTAATCTTGTCTCCCACCTTCCAAGCACATTATACACTCATTTTCCTTCCCATATGGCTGGCCATTGCCTTCCCACACATTAAAACATAATCACTCCACTCATTCAAAGCCATTTGCTCTCAAACTCTCTCATTCTCTCTCCATTTTCTTCCATACCAAGTCTCATCATTCCAAACACATTTCCAACTCTTTTCTCATCCAAATATTTGTCCATAGCTAGAAATAATCATTCCTCAAATTAAAACCAAGTATTCTTGGTTGAATTCAAGCTCTAAGACCATAAAGAGCAAGAATCAGATGAAGAATTCAAAGAAAACCAAGGAGGAAAATTTGGCCATTTCCATTTCTTGGAGGTTTTAAGCTCTACTCAAGGAAATCTTTGTGTGATTGAGTTTCTAAGTTCATTAGAAGCAAGAAATCAAGAAGAAGCTTGAAGAACATCAAGCACAAGAAAATTGGCCTTACCTCTTCTGTGAGGTTCTGTAAGTGTACACCAAGTGTTCTTGGTATTTTGTGTTATTTGAGTTAATCACCAAGTGTTCTTGGTATCTTATGGTTACTAATAAAATTCAGCCCATCTTGGTTCTTATGCTAGAAAACAATTTCTAGAGTCAACAAGCAAGGAAAACGAAGGAAAATAAGCTTATAAAGCTTTCGGTGTTGTGGGTAAGGATTCCTATACTCACTTTATTGCATGGTATAATTCCATGGCCTTTCTATGTGAGTATTCGGGCCCCTAGGTGATGGTCAAAGAACCATGTGATCCTAGGAGTGCTAAGAGGGCTTAAGTTATGTTATTGCTTCGGCAATTCTGTTTTGCTCATGAGCTAAGTTAAGTAAGCAAGCATTATGGGCTAGGAGTTAAGGCGGCCACCTTAATTCCTATGCTAAGTGAGCTCTCCGAAAACATTAAGTATATGAAATTAATGAACTAAAACTTGAGGGATGCTTGCTGCCCTTCTGTGAACAAAGTGTTAAGTGGCGTGTGTTTGTGTGCTTCTTTGATTTGTTGTGCATGCTAACCCCCGATTATGATATTATTGCTATATGCATGTATCTTTTTGTTTTCTTTGTCTTTATGTTTCCTTTGCAGGAATAAGGATTATTTTGCCATTACATTCTTGGCATATGTTAGGCCTTGGAGGCCATAAGTTAGGCATTGGATGCCACGGAATCCTTATTGAGTTTTATAACTCACCCGCCCTACTCTACTTTTGTAGGTAAAGGTTTGCTTGAAAGATCAAGCTAAGAGTCTTGAGTACTCTTTCTGTATTCTAAGGTTGGATTTGTGTATGGTATTGCTCAAAATATTCTAAGTATTCTAAGTATATAAGCTGCTTGTAAACAAGCTAAAAAAATGTGGACTTTCTGTGCAGGACTTGAAGTCTTAGAATTGTGGGAACAAGGTCTATTAAGGTGGAAATTTGTGTTCCATGGCTTTGTGAATTTATGGGTTGCTTTTAAGCATGTTTTTGTTGGTCTAACTTTAGTGACCAAATTATGGACTTAGCTAAAATTTGGCCAAAACTTGGCTTTGGGCTTGTATTATGGACTTGGACATTTTCGGGTATTTTTATTGCTTGGTGGACTTACCAAGGCCCATGCATGAATTTATGGGTTATGTTTTCATGAAATTTGAAGCATGTTGAAATTGGGCTTAAATAAGAACTTAAAAATTTTGATTTTATTCTTGGTTAATTTTGGGCCATATGCATGTTAAGTACTAAAAGGCCCATAAGCCCATGTCTATGTTAAAAGCATGCAATGTTTGGCTATGTATGCTCATTTAGTAAAGAACATGCAAGTAAACTTAGAAAAAGCATGAAATTGGATGCTTGTGTAAAGTTTGGCTAATAAGAAATTTAAATGCACGTATGTGAATTAATACATGCCTAAGCATTAGTTGCATTTAAAGGCATTAAGTGATTATGTGCACTAGTGAACTCCAAAACGCATAAGCATGCAAAGCATATGCATGAAAATAAGTTTTTAAACTTAAGTTGGTGTTTTAGTTGCCATGCATATTCTTGGCTAAGCTCGGTAAAGACCATGAAAATGAACACATGAAATCCACATAGGCACTAGCTTGTTTCTGAGAGCACATCAACTTAACCTTAATTAAAGAACTTAACGAGCTAGTACCGATAAGTATCCTGGGGTTCGTGCCCATAAGTCTTAGTGAGTTTTAAAAGCCCCTTCTGTGTAATGAAAACTTCCGCTGCATGTTTAAAAAAAAAAAAATAAGGCCCAAATGGGCCAGGGGTAGTTTAGGGCACGACAGCTTGGTATCAGAGCACAGTTGCTCTTAAGGACCAAAGTTTTGGTCTATGATTCTTAGTATAGACTTGTTCCCACATAGGTTAAGTCCACTAATGAATATTTATGAATATTGAGCAATTGTGTGCCTTGCTTGTTGTTAATTCCAGGATGAGAACCAGAAATACGAACCGAGGCCGAAATGAAAGTGAAACTTCCCATCAGGGGAATGAAAATGCTGGCTTTGTGCCAGAGGCCCAAGTTAGGCCTTCTGAGCTCATAAGGGCTAATGTTACTGGGCCTAGCATTGATGCCCAAGAAAGAAGAGAGGCAAGAATGGAAGCAATAATGGAAGCTATGCAGGCCAATATGGCCCAATTAGCAGCTAGCATGCAGATTCTGGCAAGGGGTCAAGCCCAAGTCCCAGAGCCTACTGGGCAACAAAGAGAGCCACCAATAAGAAGGAGGCTAGGAAAAGAACCTATACTCGATGATCAAGCCAGTGAAAATGGTGATGATGAGGATGAGGAAAGGAGAAACCCAAGAGCTAGAAGGATAAGATCTGAGATTAGACAAGAACTGAGGGAAGAAGAAGAAGAAAGTCCAGATGCAGAAGAGCTGGACATAGAAGATATTGATGGGCCTGCCCAACTCACTGTCACCACTGGAACAGTGAGGGCCCAAAGAGGGAGGCCCAATATGGATAATAGTGGAGGCCTAAGAGAAGGCCAACTAGAGGGGTTCCTTGCCCTAAGACCACCAACATTTAAAGGAAGCTGTAATCCAGATGAAGCAGAATTCTGGAAAAACCAGATCGAAAAGATCTTTGAGAGAATGGAGGTTTCCGCTTCTCAGAAGGTCTTACTGGCAACCTTCAAACTAGAAGGAAATGCTGAGTTATGGTGGAGAGCAGTCCATAGGACATATGCTAGCAAAAATGCTAGACGGCCTGCTCAAAGTAGAAGAGCAATGAGATGGCCCGAATTCGAACAAGTGTTTCATCAACAATACATCGGTGAAGCATAGAAAGACCAAAAGCAGGTTGAGTTTGACCTGCTTGAGCAGAAAGAGTTCTCCGTACTGGAATACGAACAGAGATTCAGTAACCTCATACGGTACGCACCACAGTACGATGATCGAGAGGACCTTAAGGCCAAGAGGTTCCTTCGGGGACTTAGGCCAAAGCTGAGGCAAATACTCAGAGCAGTAGGAGCCCATAAATACTACGACATTGTACAGAGGGCTATGGCCCTAGAGCAAGAATTCAGGGAGCAAGCCATGAATGGCCCTGGAAGTACTAGTGGGATGCAAAAATTCTCTAAGAAGAGAGGCAGAGAAAGCTTGGCATATGAGCCAAGAAAGGGTAACAAAAGAGAGAAGACCGCATCCCCCTATGGGCCACAATGTGAGACATGTGGAAAATTCCATGGCCAGAAGCCATGTTATAGGCTCACTTCCGGATGCCTTAAATGTGGTGCCCAGGATCACTGGGTAAAAGACTGTCCTGTCAGGGGAGAAGATCAGAGGACCCCAGGAGGGTTTAATAACAGATGGGCACAAAGGCAATTGCCCATAAGGAGGCCCAATATGCCTCCACCCCCACAAAGAAGGGACCAAGATAAGGCCAGGAAGGGACAACCTCAGGCTACTGGAAGAATATTCCAGATTGAGACGTCGATGAAAGCACGAGAGGACCCAGAGGTCAACAAAGCTGGGGAGGATGAGGAAGAAATAGACCAGGCTAAGCTGGTCAGGAAGACTCTAAAAGGTACCATTTCCATAAATGGTTATGAAGTATCAGTTTTGTTCGATACTGGAGCATCTTTATCTATAGTATCCTTTAAGTTAGTCAAAGATATAAACCTCGAAGTATGCAATACAGATAAAATGTACCTGGTTAAAACTGCCGGGAATGAGGTTATGATAACATACCATATTGTAAAAGATTGCATGCTTAAGCTAGGTGAACTAGAGCTTAGAGCCGACCTGATGGTCTTGGATACTAATGGATATGACATCATCCTAGGAATGAACTGGCTTAGTGCCAATCGGGTGGTTATAGACTGCCATGCCAGGCAACTTTATCTGCCTGGGCACAAACCTCAATCTTTGGAAAAATCTCCTGGGTTAGTCCCAGATTTTCATTTAAAGGTGGTGGAACACAAACCCTTATTACTAAAAGGTGAATACCTAGGGTTAAATGGAACAGAAGTAGAAATAGAGCTGGGTAAAATACCCATAGTAAGAGAATTCCCTGAAGTGTTCCCCACTGATCTCCCAGGACTCCCTCCTGCAAGAAAGGTTGAGTTTGAGATCAAATTAGTGCCAGGAGCTGCACCAGCATCTATTGCTCCATACAGGATGGCTATTCCTGAAATGATGGAACTAAAGAAGCAACTGGATGAGTTGCTTGAGAAAGGTTTCATAAGGCCAAGTACATCTCCTTGGGGAGCACCTGTACTTTTTGTGAAGAAGAAAGATGGAACCCTTAGGTTGTGCATTGATTACAGGAAGCTCAATGCACTGACCATTAAGAATAAGTACCCCCTCCCAAGGATCGAGGATCTATTTGATCAGTTAAAGGGAGCTAAGGTCTTTTCCAAAATAGACCTCAGATCTGGATACTTCCAGCTGAAAGTCAGGGAAGAAGATGTCCCAAAGACAGCTTTCAGGACCAGATATGGTCACTTTGAGTACACAGTGATGCCATTTGGGCTCACAAATGCACCAGCCTTTTTTATGGACCTCATGCAAAGAGTGTTTAAAGCTCATTTAGACCACTTTGTTGTGGTATTTATTGATGACATATTGGTGTACTCAAAGGATGAAGAAGCCCATAAGGAGCACCTAAGAGTGGTGCTAAGCCTGTTAAAGGAACATGAATTATATGGCAAATTAAGTAAGTGCCAATTCCGGGCTAAAGAAATTGGATTTCTCGGACATGTAATCAATGAGCATGGTTTAGCTGTTGATCCCGAGAAAATTAAAGCTGTCTTGGAATGGAAGCAACCTCAGACTGTGAGGGACGTAAGAAGCTTCTTGGGACTTGCTGGCTATTACAGGAGATTTGTGCCTAAATTTTCTGTACTAGCAGCTCCGCTCACTCAATTGACAAGAAAGGACCAAAAGTTTGAGTGGAGTGAGCAATGCGAGGCTAGCTTCCGAGAACTTAAGGAAAGATTGACTACAGCCCCAATACTGGTTCTACCAGACCCTACTAGGGAGTATATAGTTTACACGGATGCTTCTCGAGTTGGGCTGGGCTGTGTCTTAATGCAAGGGAAGCAAGCAATAGCCTATGGATCAAGACAATTAAGGCCTCATGAGAAGAATTATCCAGTTCATGATCTAGAATTAGCGGCAGTGATCTTTGCTCTGAAGCAATGGAGGCACTACCTACTTGGAGGCAGATTCCAAGTCTTCACAGACCACAAGAGTCTAAGGTACCTGTTTACACAAAAGGACCTGAACATGAGGCAAAGAAGATGGCTTGAGTACCTGAAAGATTTTGAGTGCATCATCGAGTATACGGCCGGAAAAGCCAATGTGGTAGCTGATGCTCTCAGTAGGAAGTACACGGGAATACTCAAAGCCACTGGAGAGCCTACCGATGCAGAGGTACTCAGTTTATCTGGGTTGGCCCAAGATTGGGATAAGTGGGAAATGGACCAAGTAAAGGTCTTAACTATTAGGACTGAGTGGAAAGACCTAATTCAGGAAGCTCAGCTTCAAGATGAGGAGATTCCCAGGATCTCTGGGCAGAAACAAGGAAAATTGTATCAAGGATTTTCCTTTAAGGCTGGAATATTATATTTCCGGGATAGGATTTATGTGCCAAATAAGGATGGAATCAGGCAACAAATCCTAGAAGAAGCCCACTCCAGTTTGATGAGTATGCATCCTGGAGCTCAGAAAATGTATAAGGATTTGAAATCCCATTTCTGGTGGCCATATATGAAGCAAGAGATTGGTGCTTCTGTGGCTAAGTGTATGACTTGTCAACAAGTCAAAGTGGAGCACCAGAGACCTGGTGGAAAATTACAGAGCTTACCTATACCAGAAAGAAAATGGGGATCCATATCCATGGACTTTGTAGTGGGTTTGCCACTGACCCGAAGAAAGTGTAATACAATCTGGGTCATAGTGGATAGATTGACTAAGGCAGCCCACTTCTTGCCCATAAACCTTACAGACTCCCTGGAGAAATTAGCCCAACTATACGTTAAGGAGATAGTAAGGCTACATGGTGTACCGGACGATATTGTCTCGGATCGAGACCCAAGATTTGTTTCCAGATTCTGGAAGTCCTTACACCATGCCTTGGGCACTAAGTTAAAGTTTAGTTCTGCATACCATCCTCAAACGGATGGACAGACTGAAAGAACCATTCAGACATTGGAGGATATGTTAAGGTGTTGTGTTATTGACTTCCAAGGAGAATGGGATAAACACTTGCCTTTAGTGGAGTTTTCATACAACAATAGCCATCACTCAGTGATTGGCATGGCACCTTATGAAGCACTCTATGGAAGAAGATGCATAACTCCACACTGCTGGCATGAGCCAGGTGATAAGTTGGAAATTGGCCCAGAACTCATAAGAGAAACTACTGGGAAGATTAAGCAAATCCAGGAAAGGATCAAAACTGCCAACAATAGGCAAGAATCATATGCCAACCTCAAGAAAAGAAGAGACCTGGAGTTCCAGGTAGGAGACCAAGTATGGTTAAAAGTATCTCCTATGAAAGGAGTAATGAGGTTTGGAAAACGGGGAAAATTAGCCCCGAGGTATGTAGGACCATACCTAATACTCGCAAGAGTAGGAAATGTAGCCTACAAGTTAGAGCTACCGCCTGAGCTGGGACATGTACATGACACATTCCATGTAAGCCTATTGAAGAAGTGTGTATTTGATCCTAAACAAGTGGTACATGTCACTAGTGTTCCCATCACCCAAGATCTCACCTATGAAGAAGAACCAATTCGGGTATTGGCAAAGGACACTAGGAAGCTCAGAAGTAAGTGGATATCGATGGTAAAAGCCCAATGGACTAACCATTCTGAGGAGGAGGCCACATGGGAGGTTGAAGCTGAAATGCTTAAGAATTATCCTGATATCTTCCCTAAACTTCTAGGAAATTTGGAGGACCAAATTTCTTAAGGAAGGGAGTGTTGTAATGCCCGGACAATCCAAAGTGATTAGGTCCCGGGTTAAATGGATTTGGAGCATAAGAATTTTTCCTTAATCGGGAATTTAGCTCAATTAAATTGAGAAGGCAATATGGCATGTGCATAATTGAGTGTTGAACATCTTAAAAATAAGCTTGGCTTAGGCCAAGAGAAATAGTAATGAAAATGATGGTTTTTAAAGATGAGGGACTAAATTGAACAAAGGGATTTTTAGTGGTTGGGCTCAATTGCCCAAATTTAGAAAGTTGGAGGACTAAAGGGGGAATTATGCCATTTTAATGGCTTTGGATGCCTTAGCCAGCCATGCCCCTCCAATTCCCAATATTTTATGTCACCTTCCTCCAAATCCTATTATTTTAATCCACCTCACACCCTTAATCATTACCTTGGATTCTTTCTTCACCTACTTTTGACTTTTTCTACCAAACTTACCCAAAAGTCTTCCAATTAGTCTTCATCTCTTTTAATCTTGTCTCCCACCTTCCAAGCACATTATACACTCATTTTCCTTCCCATATGGCTGGCCATTACCTTCCCACACATTAAAACATAATCACTCCACTCATTCAAAGCCATTTGCTCTCAAACTCTCTCATTCTCTCTCCATTTTCTTCCATACCAAGTCTCATCATTCCAAACACATTTCCAACTCTTTTCTCATCCAAATATTTGTCCATAGCTAGAAATAATCATTCCTCAAATTAAAACCAAGTATTCTTGGTTGAATTCAAGCTCTAAGACCATAAAGAGCAAGAATCAGATGAAGAATTCAAAGAAAACCAAGGAGGAAAATTTGGCCATTTCCATTTCTTGGAGGTTTTAAGCTCTACTCAAGGAAATCTTTGTGTGATTGAGTTTCTAAGTTCATTAGAAGCAAGAAATCAAGAAGAAGCTTGAAGAACATCAAGCACAAGAAAATTGGCCTTACCTCTTCTGTGAGGTTCTGTAAGTGTACACCAAGTGTTCTTGGTATTTTGTGTTATTTGAGTTAATCACCAAGTGTTCTTGGTATCTTATGGTTACTAATAAAATTCAGCCCATCTTGGTTCTTATGCTAGAAAACAATTTCTAGAGTCAACAAGCAAGGAAAACGAAGGAAAATAAGCTTATAAAGCTTTCGGTGTTGTGGGTAAGGATTCCTATACTCACTTTATTGCATGGTATAATTCCATGGCCTTTCTATGTGAGTATTCGGGCCCCTAGGTGATGGTCAAAGAACCATGTGATCCTAGGAGTGCTAAGAGGGCTTAAGTTATGTTATTGCTTCGGCAATTCTGTTTTGCTCATGAGCTAAGTTAAGTAAGCAAGCATTATGGGCTAGGAGTTAAGGCGGCCACCTTAATTCCTATGCTAAGTGAGCTCTCCGAAAACATTAAGTATATGAAATTAATGAACTAAAACTTGAGGGATGCTTGCTGCCCTTCTGTGAACAAAGTGTTAAGTGGCGTGTGTTTGTGTGCTTCTTTGATTTGTTGTGCATGCTAACCCCCGATTATGATATTATTGCTATATGCATGTATCTTTTTGTTTTCTTTGTCTTTATGTTTCCTTTGCAGGAATAAGGATTATTTTGCCATTACATTCTTGGCATATGTTAGGCCTTGGAGGCCATAAGTTAGGCATTGGATGCCACGGAATCCTTATTGAGTTTTATAACTCACCCGCCCTACTCTACTTTTGTAGGTAAAGGTTTGCTTGAAAGATCAAGCTAAGAGTCTTGAGTACTCTTTCTGTATTCTAAGGTTGGATTTGTGTATGGTATTGCTCAAAATATTCTAAGTATTCTAAGTATATAAGCTGCTTGTAAACAAGCTAAAAAAATGTGGACTTTCTGTGCAGGACTTGAAGTCTTAGAATTGTGGGAACAAGGTCTATTAAGGTGGAAATTTGTGTTCCATGGCTTTGTGAATTTATGGGTTGCTTTTAAGCATGTTTTTGTTGGTCTAACTTTAGTGACCAAATTATGGACTTAGCTAAAATTTGGCCAAAACTTGGCTTTGGGCTTGTATTATGGACTTGGACATTTTCGGGTATTTTTATTGCTTGGTGGACTTACCAAGGCCCATGCATGAATTTATGGGTTATGTTTTCATGAAATTTGAAGCATGTTGAAATTGGGCTTAAATAAGAACTTAAAAATTTTGATTTTATTCTTGGTTAATTTTGGGCCATATGCATGTTAAGTACTAAAAGGCCCATAAGCCCATGTCTATGTTAAAAGCATGCAATGTTTGGCTATGTATGCTCATTTAGTAAAGAACATGCAAGTAAACTTAGAAAAAGCATGAAATTGGATGCTTGTGTAAAGTTTGGCTAATAAGAAATTTAAATGCACGTATGTGAATTAATACATGCCTAAGCATTAGTTGCATTTAAAGGCATTAAGTGATTATGTGCACTAGTGAACTCCAAAACGCATAAGCATGCAAAGCATATGCATGAAAATAAGTTTTTAAACTTAAGTTGGTGTTTTAGTTGCCATGCATATTCTTGGCTAAGCTCGGTAAAGACCATGAAAATGAACACATGAAATCCACATAGGCACTAGCTTGTTTCTGAGAGCACATCAACTTAACCTTAATTAAAGAACTTAACGAGCTAGTACCGATAAGTATCCTGGGGTTCGTGCCCATAAGTCTTAGTGAGTTTTAAAAGCCCCTTCTGTGTAATGAAAACTTCCGCTGCATGTTTAAAAAAAAAAAATCAGGCCCAAATGGGCCAGGGGTAGTTTAGGGCACGACAGCTTGGTATCAGAGCACAGTTGCTCTTAAGGAACAAAGTTTTGGTCTATGATTCTTAGTATAGACTTGTTCCCACATAGGTTAAGTCCACTAATGAATATTTATGAATATTGAGCAATTGTGTGCCTTGCTTGTTCTTAATTCCAGGATGAGAACCAGAAATACGAACCGAGGCCGAAATGAAAGTGAAACTTCCCATCAGGGGAATGAAAATGCTGGCTTTGTGCCAGAGGCCCAAGTTAGGCCTTCTGAGCTCATAAGGGCTAATGTTACTGGGACTAGCATTGATGCCCAAGAAAGAAGAGAGGCAAGAATGGAAGCAATGATGGAAGCTATGCAGGCCAATATGGCCCAATTAGCAGCTAGCATGCAGATTCTGGCAAGGGGTCAAGCCCAAGTCCCAGAGCCTACTGGGCAACAAAGAGAGCCACCAATAAGAAGGAGGCTAGGAAAAGAACCTATACTCGATGATCAAGCCAGTGAAAATGGTGATGATGAGGATGAGGAAAGGAGAAACCCAAGAGCTAGAAGGATAAGATCTGAGATTAGACAAGAACTGAGGGAAGAAGAAGAAGAAAGTCCAGATGCAGAAGAGCTGGACATAGAAGATATTGATGGGCCTGCCCAACTCACTATCACCACTGGAACAGTGAGGGCCCAAAGAGGGAGGCCCAATATGGATAATAGTGGAGGCCTAAGAGAAGGCCAACTAGAGGGGTTCCTTGCCCTAAGACCACCAACATTTAAAGGAAGCTGTAATCCAGATGAAGCAGAATTCTGGAAAAACCAGATCGAAAAGATCTTTGAGAGAATGGAGGTGTCCGCTTCTCAGAAGGTCTTACTGGCAACCTTCAAACTAGAAGGAAATGCTGAGTTATGGTGGAGAGCAGTCCATAGGACATATGCTAGCAAAAATGCTAGACGGCCTGCTCAAAGTAGAAGAGCAATGAGATGGCCCGAATTCGAACAAGTGTTTCATCAACAATACATCGGTGAAGCACAGAAAGACCAAAAGCAGGTTGAGTTTGACCTGCTTGAGCAGAAAGAGTTCTCCGTACTGGAATACGAACAGAGATTCAGTAACCTCATACGGTACGCACCACAGTACGATGATCGAGAGGACCTTAAGGCCAAGAGGTTCCTTCGGGGACTTAGGCCAAAGCTGAGGCAAATACTCAGAGCAGTAGGAGCCCATAAATACTACGACATTGTACAGAGGGCTATGGCCCTAGAGCAAGAATTCAGGGAGCAAGCCATGAATGGCCCTGGAAGTACTAGTGGGATGCAAAAATTCTCTAAGAAGAGAGGCAGAGAAAGCTTGGCATATGAGCCAAGAAAGGGTAACAAAAGAGAGAAGACCGCATCCCCCTATGGGCCACAATGTGAGACATGTGGAAAATTCCATGGCCAGAAGCCATGTTATAGGCTCACTTCCGGATGCCTTAAATGTGGTGCCCAGGATCACTGGGTAAAAGACTGTCCTGTCAGGGGAGAAGATCAGAGGACCCCAGGAGGGTTTAATAACAGATGGGCACAAAGGCAATTGCCCATAAGGAGGCCCAATATGCCTCCACCCCCACAAAGAAGGGACCAAGATAAGGCCAGGAGGGGACAACCTCAGGCTACTGGAAGAATATTCCAGATTGAGACGTCGATGAAAGCACGAGAGGACCCAGAGGTCAACAAAGCTGGGGAGGATGAGGAAGAAATAGACCAGGCTAAGCTGGTCAGGAAGACTCTAAAAGGTACCATTTCCATAAATGGTTATGAAGTATCAGTTTTGTTCGATACTGGAGCATCTTTATCTATAGTATCCTTTAAGTTAGTCAAAGATATAAACCTCGAAGTATGCAATACAGATAAAATGTACCTGGTTAAAACTGCCGGGAATGAGGTTATGATAACATACCATATTGTAAAAGATTGCATGCTTAAGCTAGGTGAACTAGAGCTTAGAGCCGACCTGATGGTCTTGGATACTAATGGATATGACATCATCCTAGGAATGAACTGGCTTAGTGCCAATCGGGTGGTTATAGACTGCCATGCCAGGCAACTTTATCTGCCTGGGCACAAACCTCAATCTTTGGAAAAATCTCCTAGGTTAGTCCCAGATTTTCATTTAAAGGTGGTGGAACACAAACCCTTATTACTAAAAGGTGAATACCTAGGGTTAAATGGAACAGAAGTAGAAATAGAGCTGGGTAAAATACCCATAGTAAGAGAATTCCCTGAAGTGTTCCCCACTGATCTCCCAGGACTCCCTCCTGCAAGAGAGGTTGAGTTTGAGATCAAATTAGTGCCAGGAGCTGCACCAGCATCTATTGCTCCATACAGGATGGCTATTCCTGAAATGATGGAACTAAAGAAGCAACTGGATGAGTTGCTTGAGAAAGGTTTCATAAGGCCAAGTACATCTCCTTGGGGAGCACCTGTACTTTTTGTGAAGAAGAAAGATGGAACCCTTAGGTTGTGCATTGATTACAGGAAGCTCAATGCACTGACCATTAAGAATAAGTACCCCCTCCCAAGGATCGAGGATCTATTTGATCAGTTAAAGGGAGCTAAGGTCTTTTCCAAAATAGACCTCAGATCTGGATACTTCCAGCTGAAAGTCAGGGAAGAAGATGTCCCAAAGACAGCTTTCAGGACCAGATATGGTCACTTTGAGTACACAGTGATGCCATTTGGGCTCACAAATGCACCAGCCTTTTTTATGGACCTCATGCAAAGAGTGTTTAAAGCTCATTTAGACCACTTTGTTGTGGTATTTATTGATGACATATTGGTGTACTCAAAGGATGAAGAAGCCCATAAGGAGCACCTAAGAGTGGTGCTAAGCCTGTTAAAGGAACATGAATTATATGGCAAATTAAGTAAGTGCCAATTCTGGGCTAAAGAAATTGGATTTCTCGGACATGTAATCAATGAGCATGGTTTAGCTGTTGATCCCGAGAAAATTAAAGCTGTCTTGGAATGGAAGCAACCTCAGACTGTGAGGGACGTAAGAAGCTTCTTGGGACTTGCTGGCTATTACAGGAGATTTGTGCCTAAATTTTCTGTACTAGCAGCTCCGCTCACTCAATTGACAAGAAAGGACCAAAAGTTTGAGTGGAGTGAGCAATGCGAGGCTAGCTTCCGAGAACTTAAGGAAAGATTGACTACAGCCCCAATACTGGTTCTACCAGACCCTACTAAGGAGTATATAGTTTACACGGATGCTTCTCGAGTTGGGCTGGGCTGTGTCTTAATGCAAGGGAAGTAAGCAATAGCCTATGGATCAAGACAATTAAGGCCTCATGAGAAGAATTATCCAGTTCATGATCTGGAATTAGCGGCAGTGATCTTTGCTCTGAAGCAATGGAGGCACTACCTACTTGGAGGCAGATTCCAAGTCTTCACAGACCACAAGAGTCTAAGGTACCTGTTTACACAAAAGGACCTGAACATGAGGCAAAGAAGATGGCTTGAGTACCTGAAAGATTTTGAGTGCATCATCGAGTATACGGCCGGAAAAGCCAATGTGGTAGCTGATGCTCTCAGTAGGAAGTACACGGGAATACTCAAAGCCACTGGAGAGCCTACCGAGGCAGAGGTACTCAGTTTATCTGGGTTGGCCCAAGATTGGGATAAGTGGGAAATGGACCAAGTAAAGGTCTTAACTATTAGGACTGAGTGGAAAGACCTAATTCAGGAAGCTCAGCTTCAAGATGAGGAGATTCCCAGGATCTCTGGGCAGAAACAAGGAAAATTGTATCAAGGATTTTCCTTTAAGGCTGGAATATTATATTTCCGGGATAGGATTTATGTGCCAAATAAGGATGGAATCAGGCAACAAATCCTAGAAGAAGCCCACTCCAGTTTGATGAGTATGCATCCTGGAGCTCAGAAAATGTATAAGGATTTGAAATCCCATTTCTGGTGGCCATATATGAAGCAAGAGATTGGTGCTTCTGTGGCTAAGTGTATGACTTGTCAACAAGTCAAAGTGGAGCACCAGAGACCTGGTGGAAAATTACAGAGCTTACCTATACCAGAAAGAAAATGGGGATCCATATCCATGGACTTTGTAGTGGGTTTGCCACTGACCCGAAGAAAGTGTAATACAATCTGGGTCATAGTGGATAGATTGACTAAGGCAGCCCACTTCTTGCCCATAAACCTTACAGACTCCCTGGAGAAATTAGCCCAACTATACGTTAAGGAGATAGTAAGGCTACATGGTGTACCGGACGATATTGTCTCGGATCGAGACCCAAGATTTGTTTCCAGATTCTGGAAGTCCTTACACCATGCCTTGGGCACTAAGTTAAAGTTTAGTTCTGCATACCATCCTCAAACGGATGGACAGACTGAAAGAACCATTCAGACATTGGAGGATATGTTAAGGTGTTGTGTTATTGACTTCCAAGGAGAATGGGATAAACACTTGCCTTTAGTGGAGTTTTCATACAACAATAGCCATCACTCAGTGATTGGCATGGCACCTTATGAAGCACTCTATGGAAGAAGATGCATAACTCCACACTGCTGGCATGAGCCAGGTGATAAGTTGGAAATTGGCCCAGAACTCATAAGAGAAACTACTGGGAAGATTAAGCAAATCCAGGAAAGGATCAAAACTGCCAACAATAGGCAAGAATCATATGCCAACCTCAAGAAAAGAAGAGACCTGGAGTTCCAGGTAGGAGACCAAGTATGGTTAAAAGTATCTCCTATGAAAGGAGTAATGAGGTTTGGAAAACGGGGAAAATTAGCCCCGAGGTATGTAGGACCATACCTAATACTCGCAAGAGTAGGAAATGTAGCCTACAAGTTAGAGCTACCGCCTGAGCTGGGACATGTACATGACACATTCCATGTAAGCCTATTGAAGAAGTGTGTATTTGATCCTAAACAAGTGGTACATGTCACTAGTGTTCCCATCACCCAAGATCTCACCTATGAAGAAGAACCAATTCGGGTATTGGCAAAGGACACTAGGAAGCTCAGAAGTAAGTGGATATCGATGGTAAAAGCCCAATGGACTAACCATTCTGAGGAGGAGGCCACATGGGAGGTTGAAGCTGAAATGCTTAAGAATTATCCTGATATCTTCCCTAAACTTCTAGGAAATTTGGAGGACCAAATTTCTTAGGGAAGGGAGTGTTGTAATGCCCGGACAATCCAAAGTGATTAGGTCCCGGGTTAAATGGATTTGGAGCATAAGAATTTTTCCTTAATCGGGAATTTAGCTCAATTAAATTGAGAAGGCAATATGGCATGTGCATAATTGAGTGTTGAACATCTTAAAAATAAGCTTGGCTTAGGCCAAGAGAAATAGTAATGAAAATGATGGTTTTTAAAGATGAGGGACTAAATTGAACAAAGGGATTTTTAGTGGTTGGGCTCAATTGCCCAAATTTAGAAAGTTGGAGGACTAAAGGGGGAATTATGCCATTTTAATGGCTTTGGATGCCTTAGCCAGCCATGCCCCTCCAATTCCCAATATTTTATGTCACCTTCCTCCAAATCCTATTATTTTAATCCACCTCACACCCTTAATCATTACCTTGGATTCTTTCTTCACCTACTTTTGACTTTTTCTACCAAACTTACCCAAAAGTCTTCCAATTAGTCTTCATCTCTTTTAATCTTGTCTCCCACCTTCCAAGCACATTATACACTCATTTTCCTTCCCATATGGCTGGCCATTACCTTCCCACACATTAAAACATAATCACTCCACTCATTCAAAGCCATTTGCTCTCAAACTCTCTCATTCTCTCTCCATTTTCTTCCATACCAAGTCTCATCATTCCAAACACATTTCCAACTCTTTTCTCATCCAAATATTTGTCCATAGCTAGAAATAATCATTCCTCAAATTAAAACCAAGTATTCTTGGTTGAATTCAAGCTCTAAGACCATAAAGAGCAAGAATCAGATGAAGAATTCAAAGAAAACCAAGGAGGAAAATTTGGCCATTTCCATTTCTTGGAGGTTTTAAGCTCTACTCAAGGAAATCTTTGTGTGATTGAGTTTCTAAGTTCATTAGAAGCAAGAAATCAAGAAGAAGCTTGAAGAACATCAAGCACAAGAAAATTGGCCTTACCTCTTCTGTGAGGTTCTGTAAGTGTACACCAAGTGTTCTTGGTATTTTGTGTTATTTGAGTTAATCACCAAGTGTTCTTGGTATCTTATGGTTACTAATAAAATTCAGCCCATCTTGGTTCTTATGCTAGAAAACAATTTCTAGAGTCAACAAGCAAGGAAAACGAAGGAAAATAAGCTTATAAAGCTTTCGGTGTTGTGGGTAAGGATTCCTATACTCACTTTATTGCATGGTATAATTCCATGGCCTTTCTATGTGAGTATTCGGGCCCCTAGGTGATGGTCAAAGAACCATGTGATCCTAGGAGTGCTAAGAGGGCTTAAGTTATGTTATTGCTTCGGCAATTCTGTTTTGCTCATGAGCTAAGTTAAGTAAGCAAGCATTATGGGCTAGGAGTTAAGGCGGCCACCTTAATTCCTATGCTAAGTGAGCTCTCCGAAAACATTAAGTATATGAAATTAATGAACTAAAACTTGAGGGATGCTTGCTGCCCTTCTGTGAACAAAGTGTTAAGTGGCGTGTGTTTGTGTGCTTCTTTGATTTGTTGTGCATGCTAACCCCCGATTATGATATTATTGCTATATGCATGTATCTTTTTGTTTTCTTTGTCTTTATGTTTCCTTTGCAGGAATAAGGATTATTTTGCCATTACATTCTTGGCATATGTTAGGCCTTGGAGGCCATAAGTTAGGCATTGGATGCCACGGAATCCTTATTGAGTTTTATAACTCACCCGCCCTACTCTACTTTTGTAGGTAAAGGTTTGCTTGAAAGATCAAGCTAAGAGTCTTGAGTACTCTTTCTGTATTCTAAGGTTGGATTTGTGTATGGTATTGCTCAAAATATTCTAAGTATTCTAAGTATATAAGCTGCTTGTAAACAAGCTAAAAAAATGTGGACTTTCTGTGCAGGACTTGAAGTCTTAGAATTGTGGGAACAAGGTCTATTAAGGTGGAAATTTGTGTTCCATGGCTTTGTGAATTTATGGGTTGCTTTTAAGCATGTTTTTGTTGGTCTAACTTTAGTGACCAAATTATGGACTTAGCTAAAATTTGGCCAAAACTTGGCTTTGGGCTTGTATTATGGACTTGGACATTTTCGGGTATTTTTATTGCTTGGTGGACTTACCAAGGCCCATGCATGAATTTATGGGTTATGTTTTCATGAAATTTGAAGCATGTTGAAATTGGGCTTAAATAAGAACTTAAAAATTTTGATTTTATTCTTGGTTAATTTTGGGCCATATGCATGTTAAGTACTAAAAGGCCCATAAGCCCATGTCTATGTTAAAAGCATGCAATGTTTGGCTATGTATGCTCATTTAGTAAAGAACATGCAAGTAAACTTAGAAAAAGCATGAAATTGGATGCTTGTGTAAAGTTTGGCTAATAAGAAATTTAAATGCACGTATGTGAATTAATACATGCCTAAGCATTAGTTGCATTTAAAGGCATTAAGTGATTATGTGCACTAGTGAACTCCAAAACGCATAAGCATGCAAAGCATATGCATGAAAATAAGTTTTTAAACTTAAGTTGGTGTTTTAGTTGCCATGCATATTCTTGGCTAAGCTCGGTAAAGACCATGAAAATGAACACATGAAATCCACATAGGCACTAGCTTGTTTCTGAGAGCACATCAACTTAACCTTAATTAAAGAACTTAACGAGCTAGTACCGATAAGTATCCTGGGGTTCGTGCCCATAAGTCTTAGTGAGTTTTAAAAGCCCCTTCTGTGTAATGAAAACTTCCGCTGCATGTTTAAAAAAAAAAAAATCAGGCCCAAATGGGCCAGGGGCAGTTTAGGGCACGACAGTGCCCTCGTTTCCTACGTTCGACGACATGTGGCATGCGGGGATTAGGGCACTGTTGCAAGGGTTACATCAGCCGTGTCCTTTCACCTTCGAGGGGTAATTATGGCGATGATTCGCCTTCACGGGGTAGTTATGGCGACTATTTGGCTACCCCCCTTCGGTGTATGTAAACCCTCCTTCCCCTCATAGCTCTCATTTTCTTTCTTTTGCTTCTGTCCTGCTCTCGTTTGCTCTCAAGCTTTTCATTCTTTTTTGAGGTGGGGCAAATGGCGGAGCGATTTTCGGTGAACTTTTACGACAGCGTCCACCAATCTTGACTTCGGTAAAAGCTTCGGTGGGTTTCCCTTTCCAAGGACCCTCGGTTTCCTCCGTTTCTACCTTTTCTAGTGTCTGAAGTTATTTTCGTTTCCTGAAGTTCTTTGACTTTCCTTCCTGAAGTTGTACCTTTTCACCGAACATGTCTTCTCCAGTTCCACTCATTTTCGGCCAAACTACTCCTGAGATCTGGCTTCCCTTCATGTCCCATCTGAGTTGTACTACTTCGGAGAAGTTAATGAAGTGGACAACTAAATTTTTTCTTCCTTCTTATGCTGTTATCAGGCTGCCCCATCCTGGCCTTTTAAGCTTCATGAATAATTCGGATGAGGTTACCGTTATCTAGGCCCAACTGAAGGCCGAACTTCGGTTTCCTCCTCGGAAGATGATTTGTGACTTTTGCCAATTCCCTGGCATAGCCATGAATCAGCTTTGTCCCAACTTCTATTCCTATCTCAATGCTTTTCTTTGCATGTATGGGGTTTTCAGGATAGAACCCCACTTCAACATCTTTATGCAGTATTATGAGTTCTATCTGGTCTCGAATGGTGGCTTCTATTTCATGCTACCCTGGGGATCTGGGAGCAAAAAATATATGTTCACCTTCGACGCCAAAGACAGTTGGCAAGGGTGGCAAAGGAAGTTCTTCTTCCTGAAGGTGGCAGAGGCGTGGTCGCATTTGCCGACTAGGTGGGCCTGGGGGACACTGGAGATGGATGTTGTTGATCCCAAGAAGTTGCTAACTCCTGAGTTAGCAGCGAGGTTTGAGGACTTTGATAGCCATATCCGAGCTGTCACTGACTGGGATGCGAAGGTCCCACCACACTCCTTGTATCCTTTCCCCATCAAGTAGGACTTCATGAACGAAGAGGTTCTTCGGGAGTTAGGGGTGATCAAGGAGCACAAAACTGACCTCGGCATGCCAGCGCCTGCCATCGATGGGAAGAAGACGTGGCTGGTGATGCTCCTTCGAAAGGAGCTCACTTATGAAGCCTTCGTTGAGAGTAAGTTGCTCTCCAAATTTTGGTATAAGTACTCCTCTGGACTTATACTGATATTTTCTTCTTTTTTTAGAATGGGTGACAAGTCTGTTGTCTTCTACAAGTCCCTCTTCCTTAGTCAAACCAAGAAGGGGCAGCAGAAGAAGAAAGCCGCCCCAAAGCGGCGGAAGGAGTCTAGAGGGGGCCCATCTTCAGCGAAGAACCTGAGGAAAGACATTCTTCCCCCCTCCGAAAGATGTTATAGAGGTCGGGGACCAGCCTTTGGTCCACGCCGACCCGCGATCGGACCTGACCATCGGCTTCACTCCCTGGAGTCCTATCACTTTGGCGGACATCCTGGATACTTTGGCAGGGGCCCCTTTTACTAAAGAGATCGAGGAGTGAAGATGAAACAAAGGCAAACACGTCCCTGCCGAAGTGGAGGAAGTCCGCGACTCCGACGATGACATCGCCGAAGTTCAGCCAGGTTTGCCCCTTAGCCATTTTTCTATAAATTTAGACATCTTTAGCATTTTTGATCTTCTAGACGTATGGCTAAGGGACAATGTACTGATGGAACTTCGGTGTGATTTTGCAGAGGAACTGGCACCCTCGGTGTGGATGGTGTAGCATGCCTGGAAGCGGGCTCTTCGGGACCCTCATATCCCAAAGGACCCTTTCTGGTCTTTCACAGAGGACATGAACTTGTTCTCTGAAGACAGCTAGGCACAAAGGTCATTGATCTTACTTCAGAAAATGAGGCCTACCAAAAGGGGAAGGAGGAGGACTCTGTTCTCCTGACAAAGGCCCTCGCAGACAATGCTATTCTTCAAGCCGAGGTCGACGCGCTAAAGAAGGAGGCGAAGAAGAAGAAGAAGATGAAGAAGCTGGAGAAGGAGGTCACCGAGTTGAGGAACGAGCTGGATGACTTGTCTGTCCAAAAAGACAAGGCCAATCAGGCAACCAAGGTTGTGTTCCAGGACGGCTTTTGTCTGGCTCGGCATCAAGTCCTGGTGAAGTGCCCCACCCTCGACCTTTCTTTTCTAGCTGCATTGGACATTGCTAAGGTGCCTCGCTGGTCCTAGCCAAAGATAGAACATCTCAACCTTCCTTTTGCTCCTTCTTCGGTGCCAAAGGTTGCAACAAATGAGGTTGGCGATGGAGCAACTCGCAATGACGAGGTCCCTTAGGCGTCTAGGACTTCACTTCTTCTTTTTTCTTTGTAATCTTCTTCTTGTAATGCTTGTTTTTGTAATAAGGCTCAATTTAATAAAATTCCTTCTTTTCTTCAAAATTTGGCTAAGTCTCAAGACAAGTTCTCCTTAAATAATCTTCGGTTCCAAGTGTTAGTTTGACCATTTTCGGTCTGGGACCCTCGAGAAGATATATTTTTGCGCTTATTATCAACCATCTTCGGCATAGCATTAGTTTTGGTGGATATCTTTTGCCAAAGCTTTGCCTGTTTTTATCAGCCATGTTCAGTTGACGTATCTTCAGAGAAAACGTGTTACTTTCCTAAGTAGATACTTGTACCTTGCTCAGTTAGATTCCTTAAGTGGGACTATTTTCTATAGAAATTTTTTCTAAGTGTAGAACTTGTTCAAAGCATCTGAATGCCATGTATTTTTTAGTTCTCCACCTTTGGTATCTCCGAGCTTATAGACTCCTGGCCGAACTTTAGCAAGAACCAAATAAGGCCCTTCCCAATTTCCCTGAAGTACTCCGGGAGACGGACTTCGGGGCTGAAACTCAGCTTTTCAGAAGACAAGGTCCCCCTTCCTGATTCCTTTTCGCTTAACATGCGAGTTCGGAATGATAGCTACTCTTTGCTAAAAAGCTTTTCTTCTAAGCTCAACCACTTCTCTATGTTGTCAATAAGGTCCAGCTTAGTTCTCAACCCAAGGTCATTCACCTCTTTGTCGAACACTTGCACTCTTATTGATGGCTGAACTACTTCAATAGGAATGATGGCCTCTGTGCCAAATACGAGTGAGAAAGGTGTCTCACCTGTGGCTTTTCGGGGAGTGGTCCGATAGCTCCATAGCACACTAAGGAGTTCTCCTAGCCATCTCCCTTTTGCTTCCCTTGATCTCTTTTTGAAGCCATCCTTTATGGTTCTGATGGACACCTCTACCTGTTTGTTACTTTAAGGATGAGCTACCGGGGCGAAGTGCAATTTTATCCCGAGGTTGTTGGCGAATTCCTGGAACCCCTTGTCAGAAAATTGGGAACCATTATCAGCCACTATCACCCTCGGTATGCCGAACCTGCATATGATGTTCTTCCACATGAATTTCTGTATGTCCTTTGCCGAAATTGATACCAGAGGCTCTGCCTCAATCCATTTAGTGAAGTAATCTACTGCAACTATGCAGAACATCACCCCTCCTGGTGCAGTTGGGAGAGGCTCAATGAGGTCAATATGTTAGGCTCACCTCTTAAGTGCTTGGCTTAGGCCAAGGAAACAGAGAAAAATGATGTGAGAGGACTAAGGAAACTGGTGTAGTGATGTATGTGCAAAACTGGGAACTTTTGGGTCCTAATTGCACATGAAAACTTGACTATGGAAGAACTGACAGAAACCAAAGAAAGGGGACCAAATTGCACATTTAACTGATGGTACAATTGAAACCACAAAGTTGAATGAGGTATTTTCGGCCATGCAAGTTTTTATGGTGACTAGTGCAATACTAGGCCAAATTGAGGAGACATCAATGATAACAAGTCACATCATGTCTCCCACTAAGGTGTAAACCATCATTATTCTAGTTTGCCTAACTAGAATTAATTCTACTTACATGGCTGGTTATCACATGGGATTATTGGACTTTTATGACACTTTTGTCTTATGCTTGGCATTCTAGGCCATGAATAGACTTAAGTACCAAGTGAAACATGGCTTTTAATGGTGCATGTGTGACCGTGTGGGATTGTGGACTTCATTGATCCACACAAACAAAGGGAGGCCAAAAGCTAGCATAATACAAATTTGAGTACAAGTGTCCTATTGTCGGACTTAGTCAAGGCCATTTGTTTTGCCATTTTGGGCTTGTTCCATCCTTCCTTGGCCAAGAGCTTGCTGGCCTAAGTTCTTGAGCCTTCTCTCTCAAATTGGTCTTGAATTCAAGCAAACTTGGAGGCACTTGAAGGATTCAAGCTTGGAAGCTTGGTTTCGGCACAAGACTACTTGAAAACAAGCTTTGTTCTTGAAGAAACGTTGAAGGGCCGAGCCAATCAAGCTAGGGTTTTAAGGTAACTTGTATATTTCCTTGATTCCATGGTAGTTCTTCCATGAACAAGGAGTTTGAGTGCTCAATTGATGTTATACTAGGCTAATTGAGCAAGTGATGTTTGGGTTTAGAAACTAAGTGTTGGCCAAAAGTATTATTTGAATTAGCTTGGTGTTCTTCCTTGTTTACATGGAAATTAATCCATGATTAAAGGTTATTGATGCCTAATTAATCTTGTGATAGGCTATTTTGAGTGAAGAACATCAAGGTGTGAAAGTTTGATGCTTGGCCGAAAGCTCAACTTGAGGTAATTCCATGTTCTTCCCTTGATTGCATGGTAATGGTTCCATGAACAAGGTTTCATGATGCCTAGATGGTTATATGTTGGGCTAAATTAGTAAGGAACATCATTGTGTGGAAATGTGTATTTGGCCGAGAGTATGAACTATAGTAACTTGGTGTTCTTCTTTGAATACATGGAAATTAATCCATGAATAAGAGTTGTTAATGCCTAATTGTTGTTGTGGTATGCTAAATTGAGTGAAGAACACTTGGGCATTGAAAGTTGGTTTGTGGCCGAAAGCACTATTGAGGTATGGTTCGTTTAACACTTGATTATGCTTGTTGAATTACCATGGTTCAAGTGTTTAGAGTAGCTAAGTGATGGTTAAAATTTGCCAAATGACCTTAGTTGCTTGATGGGCTATTGAGAATATATTCGGTTTACTTGTTGATTAGTTAATTAACTATTGGACATGTGCTAGAAATGCTAGTAAATGTGGCCTATTTGCTAGGCATTTTGGAGCTCTAAGTGGAAGTGGAGTATTGGATGAAGTTATGTGTGCAAAATGCACATGGGCACATGTTAGGGACTATTGGCCGAGAGCACTTAGTGGTGTGTGTGTGTGTTTGTGTGCTTTGGTGAATTCTTTGTGCTTGCTAACCCAACATTCACTATTATTGCTTATACTCCTCGGTTATCTAGCATGTATATGTATATGTTTGGTTTTCCTTGTCTTTGTGTTTGTTTTGCAGGTTATGTTGAGCTAATGGGAGGTTAAGCTTTGAGTTGTTTACTTAGCTTAACTAAATAAACTCTTAGTTGAGTTGTATATCAAGTGAACTCTACTGAGTTTTATACTCACTACCCATCCTACTTGTTTTTCAGGAAAAGATATTCGGCCCGAATAGTGCTTGCTTGTTTTGTGCTTGTGTTTTGTGCTAGCTTGCTTTACTGTCAAGGTATGCGCCAATGTGTGCTTGGCTTATTGATTTTGGTTCATTACAAGTCTTATATCATGTTGGCCGAGACTTATGGACTAAGTTTGCAGGCTTATAGTGTGGGGGACCTATCTAGGAGTGCAGTATGGATACTTGGACTTTGGCTCTGATCATAGTGTTCACCTTTATGACGATGAACATGGCAATTGGGTTGGTGTTGCAGTGTGTACTTTTGTATGGGATCCTTAAGGTACTGTTTGACCATTAGTGGTCATGGGTTGTACTAACTTGGCATGGAAAACTTATGGGTTCATGGCATGTAGCCATGTTGGATACTAGGTAGACAACCATTTTGTGTACATATATGTAGTCTTGGATACCTAGCTTTGGTGTTGGTTTTGTTGGACTTATGTGCCAAGTTATGTGTATGTTGTTATGGCTGGTTTTGGACATGTATATATGTTGGATGCTTTGGGCCAAGGTTTGGCAGCTATGTGAATAGTTATGGACTTATGTTTGTTTATATAAATATGAAGCATGAAATGTTGTGAACCACCTTGTGTACTTTTGATGGCCGAGAAGATCATATGCATATCAACATGTGTTTTCAAAACCAAAGTAACTACTATGGGCTTCTTGGTTGCCATTTAAGTAGCACACCATATAAGCACTTAACTTTCTTTAAGTGTTGCCTTGCTTGTCATGCAAGTAAACTATTAAAGCCTTGCTTGTTTTGCAAGGTAGTGGTATTGGACCTCATATCTGCTGCAAGTAAACTATGGATTTATTTTAAAGCCTCCTAGGCCACCTCCTAGGCTTTCCACCTTAAGAAAATAAGATTTAATGGTGTCTTTGCTTGTTTGGCCGAATTGAAGAACTTGAAATTAAATTATGGGTTTGGGAGTTAAACTTAGAATTTTGGGCCAGGGCCTGTGTGAGGTGTGACAGGCTTTGCTTGGTATCAAAGCCTGCTTGGGTTTAATATGATCAGAGCATAGCCTAGACAGTGTCCCACTTAGGTCTAACTTATATAAGACTTGTATTATTGGATATATGTGAATATCGCAATTGAAAGTGCAGGATGAGAACAAGAGGCAGGGACAGAGATTCCCTGACACAAGGGGAAGACACTGCAGCCCATCGCACAGAGGGACTGCAGGAAAATGTGCCTGAAACACAGGCAGAAGATATGGAACATAGTTTGGCCGTAGAGCCAAATGCCAGGTTACGAGTACCTGGATCTAGCAGGGACAGACAGGAGAGAATGGAGGTAATGATGGAGTCACTACATGCCACTATGGCTCAATTAGTTCTGGGAATGCAATCGTTGGCTAAAGGCCAAGCCGAAAATCAGGAGGAGTTAGAACCAGCAGAAACTGAAGGTAAGAGAAGAAGAAGGAGGCTTGGCAAAGAGCCAGTAGGTTATGACCAATCCAGTAGAGCTGGAGAGAATCAGGAACTGGAAGAGCCAGATGAGGAGATAAAGCATCTTAGGGCCAGGAGAATGAGATTAGAATTAAGGCAAGAGCCCAAAAGTGAGGAGGAAGTGTTAGGCTCACCTCCTAAGTGCTTGCCTTAGACCAAGTAACAAAGAAGATTGATGTGGAGGACTATGGGAACTAGTACAGTGGTCTATGTACAAAGCTGGAAACTTTCAAGGCTTAACTGCACAAAGAAACTGGACTATGGAAAAATAGACAGAAATCCAAGAAAGGGGATGAAATTGTACACTTAGATGAGTGGTATAATTAAAACTATAAACTTTAAGATGGTGATTTCGGCCATGCAAGTTTATTTGATGACTAGTGCAAGACTAGACCAAATCTAGTGGGCAACAATGATTACTAGTCATGTCTTGTCTACCACTAAGGGACTATTCACTATTTAACTAGTTAAACTAACTAGTTTTTATACTAGATTTCTGGCCGGTTTTATAAGGGAATTATGGCACTTTGGTACTTGTGTTTGATATGTGCATGGCATTATAAGCCATGAAGTGACCTAAATGTCAAGATTGGCACATGTTTTAGTTGCGACCTTGTGGTTATGTGAAGTTGAAGGCTACATTGAACCATGCAAATTAAAGGAAGAAAAAAGTTGGCATAAAAGCCAACTTATGCACAATTGTCCTATGATCGGTTTGACTAAGGCCACTTAAGCCTTGCTTGCTTCCATTTCGAGTTCATTGTTTCCCTTGGCCGAGAGTTGTTCTTGAGTTCTTCCAAAAGTGCTCTTGAATTCAAGCAAGTTTTGAGGTGATTGAAGAAGACAAGCTAGAGAACTTGAGTTTCGGTGCTAGACTACTTCAATTTTGAGCTTGGTTCTTGAAGATTCAAGGAAGGCCGAGCCATTCAAGCTAGGGTTTTGAGGTAATTCGTGTGTTTCCTTGATTCCATGGTAGTTCTTCCATGAACAAGGAGTTTAAGTGCTCAATTGACGTTGTATTAAGCTAATTGAGCAAGTAATGTGTGGGTTTGAAAGTTAAGTGTTGGCCGAAAGTGAAGAATGATATAGCTTGGTGTTCTTCTTTGTTCACATGGAAATTAATCCATGATTAAGGTTTATTGATGCCTAATTGATCTTGTGATAGGCTATAATAAGTGAAGAACATCAAATTGTGGAAGTGGGTACTTGGCCGAATGCTTATGTGGAGGTAAATTTCATGTTCTTCCTTTGGTTACATGGTAATGGTGCCATGAACAAGGCTTAATGATGCTTAGATGGTTATATGTTGGGTTAATTTGAGTGAAGAACATCAATGTATAGAATTGGGCATTTGGCCGAGAGCATGAACTATGATAATTTAGTGTTCTTCTTGGAATACATGGTAGTTGATCCATGAATAAGTGTTGTTGATGCCTATTTGTTGTTATGGTAGGCTATTTGAGTGAAGAACACTTGGGCATTGGAAGTTGATATCTTGGCCGAAAGCATTGTGAGGTAGGGTTCACTAACACTTGATTATGCTTGGTGAATTAGCATGGTTCAAGTGTTTAGAGTAGCTAAGTGATGGTTAAAATTTGCCAAATGACCTTAGTTGCTTGGTGGGCTATTGAGAATACATTCGGTCTACTTGTTGATTAGCTAATTAACTAATGCACATGTACTAGAAATGCTAGTAAATGTGGCCTATTTGCTTAGCATTTTGGAGCTCTAAGTGGAAGTGGAGTGTTTGATGGTGTTTTGTGTGCAAAGTGCACATGGGTACATGTATGGTATATTGGCCGAGAGCCTTATGTGGTGTGTGTGTATGTGTTACTGTGTGCTTGGGTGAATTCTATGTGTTTGCTAACCCTTAGTCATTATTGTTACTCATATGCCTTGGCTATTTAGCATTTATATGTATATGCTTGGTTTTCTTGGTCTTTGTGTTTGTTTTGCAGGTATGTTGAGCTAATGGGAGGTTAAGCTTTGAGTTGTATACTCAGCTTAACTAAATAGACTCATAATTGAGTTGTATATTAAAGTGAACTCTGCTGAGTTTTATACTCACTGCCCATCCTACTTGTTTTACAGGAAAAGACATACGGCCTGAGTAGTGCTAACTTGCTTTGTGCTTGTGTTTAGTACTAGCTTGCTTATTTCCCAAGGTATGTGCCAATGTATGCTTGGCTTATGGAATTTAGTTCATTACAAGTCTTATATCTTGTTGGCCGAGTCTTATGAGATAAGTTTGCAGGTTGTAGTGTGGGGGACCTGTCTAGGAAAGCACTATGGACACTTGGACTTTGGCTCTGATTGTAGTCTTTTTTTTTATGATAATGAACATGGCAATTGGGTTGGTGCTGTAGTGTGTGCTTCTGTATGGGATCCTTAAGGTTCTTTTTGACCATTAATGGTCTCGGTCTGTATTCAACTTGGCATGGACAACTTATGGGTTCATGGCATGTAGCCATGTTGGATGCTAGGTAGACTACCTTTTTGGAGTGTACATATATGTAGTCTTTGATGCCTAGGTTGGTGTTGGTTTTGTTGGACTTATATGCCAAGTTATGTGTATGGACTTATGGATGGTTTTGTGCTTGTATATATGTTGAATGTTATGGGCCAAGGTTTGGCACCCTTATAAATGGTTATGGGCTTATGTATGTGTATGTAAATGTGAACCTCCATGTGTTTCCTTTGTTGGCCGAGAAGGACATATGCATATGAACATGTGTTTTCAAATCAAAGTAAACACTGTGGGCTTCTTGGTTACCATATAAGTAGCACACTTGATTGCACACCATATATGCACTTAAAATTTCATTAAGTGTTGCCTTGCTTGATATGCAAGTAATCTATTAAAACCTTGCTTGTTTTGCAAGTTAGTGGTATTGGGCCTTGCATCTGCTGCAAGTAGTTAATGGACTTGTTTTAAAGCCTCCTAGGCCACCTCCCAGGCTTCTTAACTTAAGAAAATAAGACTTAATGTTGCCATTGCTTGCTTGGCCGAATTAGAGAATTAGAATTTTGAGTTCTAGGTTGAGAGTTAAACTAGAAACTTATAGGCTAGGGCCTGTGTGAGGTGTGACAGGAAGAACATGATAGCCCAGACATAGAGGAGAAGGATGTGTACATATACTCCAGAGGGACTGAACCCTCTACTGAGAAGACCACAATGAGAAGCAGGTCATCCAGAGATAGATCCAGTGGTAGGGAGGAGAGGAGGAGAAGGTACAAGAAAGGAGGACTAAAGGAGGGCCAGTTGGAGGGGTTCCTGTCATTGAGACCTCCAGTCTTTAGAGGAGGATGTGACCCAAAGGAGGCGGAGTTATGGGTATATCAAATAGAGAAGATATTGGAAAGAATGGAAGTCACTTCCACTCAGGAAGTACTGCTAGCCACTTTTAGGCTAGAAGGAAATGCTAAACTATGGTGGAGGGTGGTGATGCCCCAAGGCATCTTCGTTTGCTGTCATGTTGACAGGTGGAGAGACTTCCTGGGGAGGCGAGTGCCCGGAGCTCAGGTTTCCCAGCTGAGTGTGCCTGAAAAGCTCAAAGAAGAGGTTAGGAGGTCCCCGGTTTGCTTTTCCGGGGAGGACCCTCCGACGCCCAAGTCAGTTTTCTGAGTGAAGGTGGAGGAAGAACACTAAGGGATCAAGTGTCTTGCCTGTTTTGTGTTTTCTCAGAGAGAGGGAAATGCCCATCCTTTGCCCAGTCCCATTTCCTAGTATTTATAGGAGTAGCTGGTCCGTTCAGATCAAGACACGTGTTCGGTCGGATTTGATCTGTCTCTTTGGACCTAGGGGACAGGCAGCCGTTTGCAGCCTCTTTTAGCCCTGGACCCGGACGGGTTGTGTCAGGACTGGGGCGGCTGCGGCGTGTCATTTCGCCGTTCAGATGTGACGTGTGGGGCTTGTGGGCGACATGTCAGAGGCTCCTTAAATGCTCATACCGTACTCCCGAGGTCCCCTGGGCGAGGTCGCCCTTCGGTGCGTGCACCCTCTTCGGATTCTATCCGTCCTTCGGTGCGAGCACCTCCTTCGGGATCTATCCCATAATTCTGGGAGCGCCCTTGATGAACACCTTCTTCGGGACTCCCATCCATAGTTCGGGGATTCCCTTGTTCAGGTGTTTCTTCTTCGGGGAAGACCTCTTTGGGGCCTCTTCCTTCGGGGAGATTCTCCCTTGCTTCAGGGAGATGGCTCTCTTACCCGAAGACGGTCAGTTTAGCCCCTCGATGGAGACGGTGTTGTCCTCGAAATTCCTGACGAGCTACCGAAGTCTCGAGCTCATAGTGTTTTACTTCGCACCTTCCGAGGTCAGTAAAAAGATCCTCTCTTGGGTGACGTCAGACTCCTCGGCCAATATTCTGGCACGGAGTTACTACCGAGGAGGCGTTAGCCTTTGGCTATCACAGGCCCCCCTCCGAAAAGCCGAAGTGAGAAACTTCGGTTCATCGGTTTTCGGGTCCTGTGGTTGTGATATCTGCGCCGAAGACGCCTTCTTCTGCCTGAAGCGATGGGCAGTCCTTTTTGCGTCCTCGAGGCGCGAGAAGATAGGTTGTCCGTGTGCCGAAGATACACCTTCTGCCCGAAGTCACAGGCTATCTCTTGGTGTCTTCGTGGCGAGGGAAAATAGGATAACCTTGTACCGAAGATAGACCTTTTGCCCGAAGTCACAGGCTGTCTTTTGGTGTCTTCGAGGTAACCTACTTTTTTGCCTTTATAGGTCTGCTCATGCGTCGCGTCCTGTATCGAGCAGAATCAGTCTAGGGCGGCGCCTCTAGACCAAATGGTGTTAGAGGGCGTGCTCGACGTGATGGATGACACGTGGCACGTTTGCTGCGCGATGACCGACACATGGCACTTTTTTATTGGGTAAGAATGCATTGAGTACAGCAGGCGCGACTTTTCAGGTGCTCTTAGCAGTTATGACGACGCTTCGCCTTCCGAGGGGTACTAATGGCGACGGTTGTTCTGGCCTTCTCGGCCTATATATATCAGTTCTGTCATAACCCTCTTTCTTCTTCTGCTTTTGCTTTCTTTTGCCTTCTAATTCTCTCCCGATTTTCCGCGGCGGTTCTAATTTTTCAGGCGTTTTTTCGACCACTTTTCACGACGGCTTCCAGGAATCCAGATTCCGGCAAGACCTTTGGTGGGTTTTAGTCCCTTTTGTTTTTTTTCAAAGCTTCTTCTTTGTTTTTCCCGAACTCGTTTTCATCATGCCTGTTCCCGAGAGTTGGCAACCTCTTCTTTCTCACCCCTGCTGCACTACTGCGGCAAAGCTAGCGAAGTGGAAGAAAAAGTTTTTCTTACCCTCTTACTCTGTGACGAGGTTGCCCCGTCCTGACCAATTTGCTTTCTCCAACCGTAGTGATGAAATCACCGTTTTCCGAGCCCAACTGAAGGCCGGACTTCGGTATCCCCCCCCGGAGATGGTTAGCGCGTTCTGCAACTTCCATGGCATTGCCGTTAACCAACTCCCACCGAACTCGTACTGCTATTTCAACGCCTTCCTCTGTATGTGCGGCGTTTTCAAAATAAAACCTCACTTTGTAGTTTTTCTTCAGTACTACAAGCTCTTCGTGGTCCCAAAGGGTGGCTTCTACTCTATGCTGCCTCGGGGATCCGGGAGCAAAAAGTATACGTTCACCTTCGCCACCAAAGACAGCTGGCGAGGGTGGCAACAAAAATTCTTTTTCATGAAGAAGTCGGAGGCTTGGTCGCGCGTCCCGACCAAGTGGGCTCAGGGGAGGCTCAAGATCGATGTTGTTGACCCGAAGATACTGCTAGACGCTGATGTAGCACCTATCTTTGAGGACTTCAACAGGCGCATCCGGGCCGTCTCTGACTGGGCTGCCGAGGTCCCTCCTCGTGCCCTTTACCCCTTTCCGATCAACTGGAGGCTCATGACCGAAGAGGTCCTTCGGGAACTCAAGGTGGTAAAGGAGCATGAGACAGACCTCAATATGCCGAAACCGGCTTCTTCGGGGAAGGACTCCTGGCTCGTAAAACTCCTTCGGGGGAAAGAGACTTATGAGTCTTTTTACGAGAGTAAGTTACTTTCTCATTTTTTCCTTCATAACTTCATCTTGGACTTACACTAATCTTCTTTTTCCTTTTGCAGAGATGGGTGACGACGCGGCTACCTTTTACAAGGCTCTTTTTACCGGGCAGGCCGAGAGGGGCGAGCAGACAAAAAAGGCCGCCTCTCGGAGGTGGAAGCACACTTCGGCGGGCCCTCCTTCCAAACGGGCCAGGAAGGCTGGTCCTTCCTCTCTTCCGCAAATTCCGGAGGAGGCAGGCGAGGAAGCTGAAGACCGCGCTGTCCCTTTGCCCGAGGTTCCTTTTGCCAACGTCCCTTCTTCCGATGTCCCACCTCAAAGCCCCACGCCTTCGCATGCTCTTCTGGAGGGCGATGGGGAGGAGACCCCTTCTGCCGAGGAGCGGCGCCAAATAAAAGGCAAGGGGATCTCTATTGAGGCGACGACGGTTCCTGACGACGACGTTACCGAGGTGCCAGCAGGTTTGCACTTTGTCAAACATCCTTTTGTCTCTTGCAAACCCTTAAGACTTTTCTGGCCTTAACCAATTTTTCTGCCTTGTTGTGCAGCGGAGGTAGCCTCTCCTGGCTGGGTTACCGAACATGCCCGCAAGAGGGCCCTTCGGGATGCCAAAATTCCTGAAGGGAAAGTGCCGAAAGAGCCCTTTTGGACGTTCACGGAGGACATGAATATGTACTCCGAGGACTGTCCCGAGATGGCCAGGCAAATGTGCAAAGGGGTGCTTACTGAGGCATCTTACAAGGCCATTACGGCGGCTTACCCAGGCGATAACTCCTTGGCCGCCAAAGTCACTGAACATGCTGCCCAGGTGCTTAGCATTATTTTCGTCAGTGGCAAATTTGTCTTTGACTTTTTGTCCAAGTACTTAGCATTATTTTCCCTCTGTTTGCTTTTCTCTCTCTTTTTTGCAGCTGATGGGGTATGCCGGGTGTCTCCGTGTTCGGGTGGCGCGAGAGGCAGAGAAGAGGGCGGCACTTTGGGATCATTATACCAAGGCGAAGGACAAGTGTTCGGCCCTGGAAGCCGAAAATGCTCATCTCAAGCAGTCTGCGGAGAAGGAGGTTGCTGAACTTCGGGAGGGGTTCAAAAAAGAGAAAGAGGAACTCCAGAAAGACACCTCCCAGAAGCTTTCCGACCTCGGCTCCCGAATGGCGGAGCTGACTTCAACCGTCGAGGCGATTCAAAAGGGTAAGTCAGAAAGTGACGCAATCCTTGCGAAGGCGCTCGAGGAGAAGGCTCAACTCGAAGCCGAGGTCGCATCTCTGAAGGAGCCTTCAGAAGAGAAGAGGAAGGTGAAGTGACTGAAGAAAAAGGTCAAGGATTTGGAGAAGGATTACGCTGATCTGGAGAAGGACTATGAGGATTTGGAGGTCAAGAAGCAGGAGGCCGATAATATGACGAAGTTGGGCTTTCAAGACGGCTTCTGCCTCGCTCGGCACCAGATTCTGCAAAAGTTCCCAGACTTCGACCTCTCCTTCCTGGAAGCAATGAACATCCCCAAGGAGCCTCGGTGGACTTGGTCCAAGATCGAGCATTTGAGACTGCCTCCTTCTCTCCCGGCGCCGAAGGCTACTGACAAAAGCACGGGGGCTGGCAGTTCTCAGGACGCCGAGGTTCCTTAGCTTGTACTAGGGCCTTTTGTCTTCATTTTCTTCTTCTTTTTTGTAGTCTTTCAGCAACATTCTTCTCTGTAAGCGCTCTTTGGCTTAATAGATACAACTTCGGCTAAGTGTTTTTTGCCAGGTTCTTTTGTTTCTCCCTGTCCCGAACATAATTCGCTCGAGAGACTTCGGAGAACCATGTTGTTGCTTTCCTTTGTCCTGAACATATTCGCTCGAGAGACTTCGGAAAACCTTGCTTTTGCTTTCCTTTTGTCCCGAACATATTCGCTCAAGAGACTTGGGAAAGCCTTACTCTTGCTTTCCTTTGTCCCGAACATATTCGCTCAAGAGACTTTGGAAAGCCTTACTCTTGCTTTACTCGGCGATTGCTTTCGTGAGACTCTGATGCCTTGTGCTTCTTCAGAACTTTTTATTTAGACAAATTTTTCCAACTTGTGGAATACAACTTTCCCACCGAACTTTTTAGGCATAGAACTTTTTCAAGGCCTCTGAGTGCCAAGTATTTTTTAATTCTATGCCTTCGGCATCACCGAGCTTATATACTCCTTTTCGTACTTCGGCAAGTACCAGGTAGGGTCCTTCCCAATTTGCGCGAAGTACCCCGTGGGACGGCTTTCGGGGTGCAAATTCAGCCTTTCGGAGAACGAGGTCTCCCTGCTTTATTCCATTTGGCCTGGCGCGTAGGTTTATGGCTGCTACCACTCTTTGCTGGAAAGCTTTTCTTGTCAGCTCGGCTATTTCTCTGTGTTCGCTGACGAGGTCGAGCTTGGTTCTTAGGCCGAGGTCATTTCCTTTTTCATCGAACACTTGGACTCGTATTGACGGTTGTACTATCTCGACGGGGATGATGGCCTCTGTGCCGAAGACAAGTGAAAAGGGCGTTTCCCCTATGGCTCTTCGGGGTGTCGTTCGGTAGCTCCATAACACGCTTTGGAGTTCTCCTGGCCATTTCCCTTTTGCTTCTCCCAATCTCTTTTTCAGACCATCTTTTATGGTCCTGTTAGATACTTCCACCTGCCCATTACTCTGGGGGTGAGCTACTGGGGTGAAGTGCATTTTTGTCCCAAGGTCGCTAATGAATTCTCAGAATCCTTTGTCTACAAACTGGGATCCATTGTCTGCTACGAGTACCCTCGGTATGGCAAATCTGCATACGATGTTTTTCCATACGAACTTCTGCACTTCTTTTGCCGAGATAGTTGTCAGGGGTTCTGCCTCGACCCATTTAGAGAAATAGTCTACTGCTACCACGCAGGATTTCACGACTCCGAGGTCTATGCCCCAGACCGCGAAGGGCCAAGGATAGTCTACCGAAGTTACCGTTTCCGAGGATGTCCTCTGGATTTTTGCATGTCTCTGGCGGCAACCGCTTTTCCGGACAAATTGTCTTGCGTCCCATCTCAGGGTAGGCCAGAAGTATCCCTGGTGAAGTAACACTGTTGTGAGGGCATCAGTTCCAGTGTGTGAACCACAAATGCCTTTGTGGACCTTTTCAAGGATCGTTTCAGTATCCTTTTTAGCCACGCATCTCTCCAGCGGATTCGCATATCCCTGTTGGTATAACTCTTTGCCAATCAAGGAGAATCTTCCGGGGTGTCTTCGCAGTCTTACAGCATCGCCGGGGTCTTCGGGGAGCAAATTCTTTGCGAGGTATCCTTTTATTGGATGTTTCCACCCCGTTCCCGAGGTCATCATGCTCAGCACTGAGATGCTCGGATGGTCTAGCACCTTGGTATATGTTTTCGAATTCGCCAAGCAATCCGCCTTACTGTCATTTCGCCGTGGTACATTTCGATCCGTACGGCGTGGGCTTTGCTACTAGCTCATGATATTTTCCCAGGATTGGGTCCTTCGACCCATAATCTCCTGCTGTCTGCCGAACTACCGGCTGGGAATCGCTGTGAGCCTTTAGGTTTCTCACGCCAATCTTCCTCCAGGCCTTCGGGGCCCCTGATAACTACTCCAGCTCCCTGGTGTTCGGACCCCGAGGCTCCGTCTACGTGCAAGGTCCATTCTGGCTCACCCTCTTTTGGATCTGAATAGCTCTCCTCAGTGGTGGGTATTTCGGCGATAAAATCTGCCAGTGCTTGGGCTTTTATGGCCTTCCGAGGCTCATACGTGATTTCGTGCTTGCCCAGCTCTATGTACCACTTGGAGAGCCTTCCTGAATGATCAACTCTCTTCATGACATCCCCTAGTGGCATACTACTTCGGACAATGATGGGGTGAGCCTGAAAGTATGGCCGCAGCCTTCTTCCTGCAAGCACTAAGGCATATATAGCTTTTTGAAGCAAAGGGTACCTGACTTCGGCGCCATGCAAGGACTTGCTGTCATAGTAAATCGGCCACTGTTTCGGTCCTTCTTCTTTCACGAGGACCGAACTCACAGCTTTTTCCGTGACGGCGAGGTATAGTGCCAGGGGCTCTCCCTCCCGAGGTTGCCGCAGAGTCGGCAGTCTGGCCAAGTAGACTTTGAGTTCTTCCCAGGCTTTTTGGCGATCTTCAGCCCAAGGATGGCCATCCCTTCCGAGGTCGCCTTCCATTTTTGCCGCTTTTGTGAGGACTTTGAAGAATGGTCGACACCTATCTCCGTACCTAGAAATAAACCTGCTCAGAGAGGTTATTCTTCCGGTGAGTCTCTGCACGTCTTTGACTATGGTAGGTGTTCGGAATTCAAGCAGAGCCTTAATCTTCTCAGGGTTAGCGTCGATGCCTCTTTCGGATACCATGTACCCGAGGAACTTTCCCGAGGTCACCCCGAAGATGCACTTCTCTGGATTAAGGCGGATCCCGAAGGTTCTGAGCTTTTGGAAGGTTTCCCCTAAATCTGCAACATGGTAGCTAGGCAGTTTGCTCTTGACTATCATATCATCAACATATACCTCCATGTTCCTCCCCATTTGGTCTTTGAAGACCTTGTTCATCAGCCTTTGGTAGGTGGCTCCTGCATTTTTTAGCCCGAAGGGCATTCTGATATAGCAATATGTTCCTCCCTCGGTGATGAAGGCAGTCTTCTCTTCGTCTCCGGGGTCCATCCTTATCTGATGGTAGCCACTGAAGGCGTCTAGGAAACTTAAGAGCCCGTACTCGGTAGTTGAATCTACCAGTTGGTCTATTGGTGGAAGAGGATATGAATCTTTTGGGCAAGCATCGTTCAAATTTCTGAAGTCGATGCACATCCGAAGCTTGCTACTTCCTTCTTTTGTGGCAATTACCACGTTACTTAGCCATTCGGGGTAGTTTACCTCCCGGATAACGCTAGCGTCTATCAGACGCTGGACTTCGGTTTTGACGAATTCACTTTTGTGAGCTGAGATGCTCCGTTTCTTTTGCCGGACAAGTCTTACTTCCGGACTCACTTGAAGGCTATGCTGGATTATGCAAGGGTTTACCCCTGGCATGTCCTTCGGTGAGTAGGCGAACAGATCTTTATTTGCAAGCAGAAAAGATACAAGTTTTTCCTTGTCTTCATCGGCCATATTTTTCCCTATTCGGGTACTATGGCCTGGGACAAGCTCTACTTCTTCTGTTTCCGCTTTTGTGGAATCTTCTGCCTCGCCCCTTTCCAGCTCTTTTGCTTCTACAGCATGTGCTAAGTTGCTTGCTGGAGCCTTTCGTGCTCTGACGAACACCTTTCTCACCTCGCCTTGATCAATGAAGATCTTTGCGTCTCCTTTTTTGGTGGCGAAGGAGACGGTCAAGTACTTTACATCAGGGCGAATGTGCAAATTTCCCTGTGTCTGTCTGCCGAGAATGGCGTTGTATGACGAAGGAACGTCCATGACTATGAATCTTGCCATGGTAGAGGCGAACAACTCAGCAGTTCCTTTCTCCGAAGTTCCTTTCATCATCAAGGGGAGGTCGATCCACCCGAGGACAGGTAGATCAGATGGTGCTACGCCGAACGTGGGTGAAGTAACAACCTTGAGGTCACCCCTGGATACGCCCAAGCTTGGCAGCAAGTGTGAGAACAAGACGTCTGCGTTTGACCCATCGTCCAGCAGTACCCTCTTGACGTCCCAGTTTCCTATCCTCGCCATTATCAGCAATGAATCGTCATGGGGAAATACGATGGTGGAGCCATCCTCGCGGGCCAATTTTTTCGTTGGGCTCTGATATTCCATCACCGCTATCTCTCTGGCCCTTCTTTTTCTTTCCGAGGATGGAAGTCTGGTTGTGATCGTCTGTATTACTCCTGCCGAAGGTGGTGGACGCCTTCTCGGACTTCGGTTCCTTCGCCTGTCCGAATCGTAATCCTCGTCATCGGGCTTTCCTTCCTCCTCTTTTTTCCCTTTCGGGGAAGGCATTCTCAAATAACGCCGAAGCTGGCCCTACTTTATCAGTGATTCAATGTACTTTTTCAACTGAAAGCAGTCTTCGGTGTCATGACCGTGATCACGGTGGAACTGACAGAACTTCTTCATGTTCCTTCTGTTGTCAGCAGTCATGCCCCTTGGTCGTTGGATTTGAGCCCCCTATTTTTCCAACGCCATAAGGACGTTAGCCCTCGTGGTGCTCAGAGGTGTAAAGTTTTGGGGCTTCCTTCCTCCTACTCGCATTCTCCGAGGTCGGCCTGACTGTTCCGTTGGACACCGGGCTTGCTGGCTGGACCCTTCGCCACGATCTTGAATTTGGTCATGTTTCGGTCCAGTCATTCTCAGTTCTTCGGCTGTCATGTGTTGTTCAGCCCTTCGGTAGAATTCTCCCAGCGTGTCCTGGGGATCTTTGGAGAATTCGTAAAACAAGTGCGAATCCCTCCGGAGGCCCCTCGGCATGGCGAGGATGCGGATTTCGGGACGAAAGTCCGGAACACTGAGGGCCTCCCTGTTGAACCTCTCGACATAGTCACGGATGGTCTCCCCATTTCTCTGTGCTATGTCAAACATCTGGACGGGCATCTTCGCCGTCGGCTTGCTCCCAATGAACTGTTGGGTGAACGCTGTGGACAGCTCCTGGAACCCCCTGATGTTTCCGGGAGGCAGGGAATTGTACCAGGCAGTTGCTGGTCCTGCGAGGGTGACTTCGAAGCACTTGCAGAGCGTAGCATCATCAGCCCCATGTAACACCATGCTGCGTTTGTACTTTGTTAGGTGGGCCTGGGGATCAGTCCGACCCTCATAGGTCTCCAGCCGAGGTAGCCTGAAGTTGCTTGGCATGGCCGTCTCGACCACTGTTCGGGCGAAAGGAGTTTCATCTCCAGAGACCGTTTCGGTTAGCCTGGCCCAAACAGGCTTGCGTGCTACCTGCTGTTCCACTCTCTCCAGTCTTGCCAAGACTTTCTCCAGGAGGAGTGTAGCACTGGGCTCCTCTTCCTGGTGCCGTCCCTTCGGGGAGCGACTTCGGTACCGAGGTGAGGGGGACCCTGCCTCTGTTGATAAACTTCTTCTGGTCGGGACTTCGGGTCATTTAGACCTTGCTCTTTCCGCCAGCCGTGCCCCCAGGGGCAAGTTATCTGTCGAGGACTCTTCTCATGGCTCCCCACTTCCCGAGCTATGATGCGTTGCCCTCGGACTTTTCTCCCGAGGTCGTGCTAACGAAGTGGGTTTTTGCGCCTGGGCTGGTTGCGGCCATCTTCGGTCTATTTGTTGTGTCATTTCAGCCACAACAGACCTCTGAAAGTCTCTTAAAAAACCCATGGTAATGACAAGAGGGCGTTCCTCTTCAGGCAAGGAAGTCTCTGGGGGACTTCGTTCGGTAGCTGGTTGGGTTTCAGGTGCTGCTGGGGACTTCGGGAGTCCTTTGTCCTTCGAACGCCGAGTTTTGACAACAGCTACCTGGGAGTGAGTTCCCACAGACGGCGCCAAATGATGCCCCAAGGCATCTTCGTTTGCTGTCATGTTGACAGGTGGAGAGACTTCCTGGGGAGGCGAGTGCCCGGAGCTCAGGTTTCCCAGCTGAGTGTGCCTGAAAAGCTCAAAGAAGAGGTTAGGAGGTCCCCGATTTGCTTTTCCGGGGAGGATCCTCCGACGCCCAAGTCAGTTTTCTGAGTGAAGGTGGAGGAAGAACACTAAGGGATCAAGTGTCTTGCCTGTTTTGTGTTTTCTCAGAGAGAGGGAAATGCCCATCCTTTGCCCAGTCCCATTTCCTAGTATTTATAGGAGTAGCTGGTCCGTTCAGATCATGACACGTGTTCGGTCGGATTTGATCTGTCTCTTTGGACCTAGGGGACAGGCAGCCGTTTGCAGCCTCTTTTAGCCCTGGACCCGGACGGGTTGTGTCAGGACTGGGGCGGCTGCGGCGTGTCATTTCGCCGTTCAGATGTGACGTGTGGGGCTTGTGGGCGACATGTCAGAGGCTCCTTAAATGCTCATACCGTACTCCCGAGGTCCCCTGGGCGAGGTCGCCCTTCGGTGCATGCACCCTCTTCGGATTCTATCCGTCCTTCGGTGCGAGCACCTCCTTCGGGATCTATCCCATAATTCTGGGAGCGCCCTTGATGAACACCTTCTTCGGGACTCCCATCCATAGTTCGGGGATTCCCTTGTTCAGGTGTTTCTTCTTCGGGGAAGACCTCTTTGGGGCCTCTTCCTTCGGGGAGATTCTCCCTTGCTTCAGGGAGATGGCTCTCTTACCCGAAGACGGTCAGTTTAGCCCCTCGATGGAGACGGTGTTGTCCTCGAAATTCCTGACGAGCTACCGAAGTCTCGAGCTCATAGTGTTTTACTTCGCACCTTCCGAGGTCAGTAAAAAGATCCTCTCTTGGGTGACGTCAGACTCCTCGGCCAATATTCTGGCGCGGAGTTACTACCGAGGAGGCGTTAGCCTTTGGCTATCAGGTAGTACAAAGAAGCTACCAGGAGAGAAATCAAAGGAGACCCCCAGACAGGAGGAGGTCCATGAGATGGGCTGACTTCCTCCAGGTGTTTCATCAACAGTATGTCAGCGAGGCACAGAAAGACCAAAAACAAGTGGAGTTTGACCAGCTAGAGCAGGGGGACCTCAGTGTACTAGTGTATGAGCAAAGATTCAACAGCTTGATTAGGTATGCCCCACAGTATGAAGGGCAAGAAGAGTTGAGAACCAAGAGGTTCATCAGGGGGCTAAGACCTGAATTAAGACAGATACTCAGGACAATAGGAGCTAGAGACTACTACACAGTCATGCAAAGTGCCCTGGCTTTGGAGCAGGAATTCCAGGAACAGTTCAAAAGTGGGCCTGGAAGTGGAAGTGGAACTCATAAGGGCCAACACTCAAAAAGGCCGAGAGAAGAGAAGGATGCAGGAGGTAGCAGGAAGGGGAATAAGAAATAAAGAGGACCACAATCACAACCGTATGGTCCTCAGTGCAATATCTGTGGAAAATTTCATGGTAATAAGCCAAGCTTCAAGACTTCCACTGGTTGTCATAGGTGTGGAGCCCCAGACCATTCGGTTAGAGATTGCCCAAAAAGGGGTGAAGATAACAGGAAATTGCTGGGAACTTTTAATCCCAGGGGACCTAGGGGCAAGTGCCTATGCCTTAGTTGAGGACTCAGGGGCCAGCCCAGGGAGGGAGGCCAGCACCTAGAGTACCTCAAGAACAAAGAAGGCCTGGTACACTTCCAGGAAGGGTGTTCCAGCTAGAATCTTCCAGAAGAGGGCAAGAAACACCTGAGGTCGAGGATACTAGAGGGGAGACTAGTCAACAAAAGACTAGCAGGAGTGCCCTGAAAAGTACAATTTACCTTAATGGCCAGTTAGTATCTGTTCTGTTTGATACTGGAGCTTCATTTTCCGTAGTATCTAGTAGCTTGGTTAAGGCCATGAATCTAGAAGTAAAATATATGACCAATATGTATTTGGTAAGGACTGCTGGCAATGAAGTATTATTTGCCTGTTACATGGTTGAAAACTGTGAAATACAGATAGGCAAGTTGAAACTGAGAATAAATCTCATAGTGCTAAAGACACATGGCTATGATGTGATCTTAGGCATGAACTGGTTAGGGGAGAACAAAGTAGTTATTGATTGTCAGGCTAGACAATTAATAATTCATGGTGAAATACCATATGATCTAGATAAGTCCTTAGAATTAGCTATGGACTGTCATTTAAAAGTGCTGGAGATGGTAACTCCAGAAAGTGAACAGGAATGCCTGGAACTAAATGACCAGGAAGCATCAGATGAACTTTGGAAAATACCTATAGTTCAGGATTTTCCAGGAGTCTTTCCTACAGACCTACCTGGTTTGCCACGCTCAAGAGAGGTGGAGTTTGAAATAAGGTTGGTACCAGGAGTAGCACCAGTATCTACTGCTCCATATAGAATGGCAATGCCTGAGATGGTAGAACTCAGGAAGCAGTTGGATGAACTGCTAGAAAAAGGGTTCATTAGACCTAGTGTGTCTCCTTGGGGAGCACCTGTGTTATTTGGGAAAAAGAAGGATGGAACCCTTAGACTCTGTATTGATTACAGAAAACTAAATGCATTAACCATAAAGAACAAATATCCCCTCCCAAGGATAGAAGATTTGTTTGATCAATTAAAAGGAGCAAAAGTGTTCTCCAAGATTGATTTGAGGTCTAGATATTTCTAGTTAAGGGTAAGGGAGGAGGACATACCTAAGACTGCTTTCAGGACTAGGTATGGACATTTTGAGTAAACAGTAATGCCATTTGGGCTTACTAATGCACCTGCATTCTTTATGGACTTAATGCAAAGGGTGTTCAGAGCACACCTAGACCACTTTGCGGTGGTGTTTATTGATGATATCTTGGTATTTTCCAAGGATGAGGAAACTCATAAAGAACACCTTAAGGTAGTGCTTGGTTTGCTCCAAGAACATCAGCTTTATGGAAAGCTGAGTAAATGTAAATTCTGGACAAGAGAGATTGGATTTTTGGGTCATATAATCAAGGATCAAGGATTGGCTGTAGATCCTGAAAAGGTAAGATCAATCCTGGATTGGAAGCAGCCCTAGAGTGTAAGGGAAGTCAGAAACTTCCTGGGGTTGGCTGGCTATCACAGAAGATTTGTGCCAAAGTTTTCTGTTCTAGCAGCACCTATGACTCAATTAACCAAAAAGAACCAGAAGTTTGTCTGGGAACCCAAATGTGAAGAAAGGTTTCAAGAGCTAAAGAGGATACTGACTATAGCTCCTATACTAGTCCTGCCAGACCTTGAAAGAAAATATGAGGTATTTATAGATGCCTCTCAGCTGGGACTAGGTTGTGTCCTGATGCAAGAAAGACAAGCCATTGCTTTTGGTTCTAGACAGTTAAGACCACATGAAAAGAAATATCCAGCGCATGACCTGAAATTGGCTACAGTGGTCTTTGCTCTTAAGCAGTGGAGACACTATGTTCTTGGTAATAAATTCCAAGTGTTTACAGACCAAAAAAGTCTCAAGTACCTATTTACACAAAAGGACTTGAATATGAGACAAAGAAGGTGGCTGGAATATTTGAAGGATTTTGACTGTGTAATTGAATACACAGCTAGAAAGGCTAATGTAGTGGCAGATGCTTTGATTAGAAGCTATACTAGAATACTCAAAGGAGATGAGATTGAACATAAGGCAGAGAGCCTGAGTATTACTCACCTGGCAAACCAATGGCTAGCTGAAAAAGGTGAGCAGTTGAAAGTACTCATCATTACACCAGAGTGGAAAGAGCATATTAAAGAAGCTCAAGCTAGTGATAAAGAGCTAGAACTGATATTTGGCAGGAATAGGGGAGAACTATATCAAGGTTTTTCCTTTAAGCAAGGAGTGCTACATTTCCAAAATAGGTTGTATGTGCCTGAAAAGGACAACCTAAGAGTTCAAATACTAGAGGAGGCTCACTCTAGCAAGCTGGGTGTGCACCAAGGGGCAACAAAGATGCATCATACTCTTAAAGCATACTTTTGGTGGCCATATATGAAGAAGGATGTTAATACACTTGTGGCTAGTTGTGAAACCTGCCAACAAGTGAAGGTAGAGCACCAGAAACCAGGAGCGAAGCTACAAAGCTTGCCCATACCTGAGAGAAAATGGGGATCCATCTCAATGGATTTTGCAGTGGGTATGCCACTAACACGGAGGAGGCATAATGCCATTTGGGTCAATGTAGACAGATTGACCAAGGTAGCCCATTTTCTTCCCATGAATCTTACTGATTCTTTGGATAAATTGGCACAACTCTATATAAGCGAAATGGTGAGATTTCATGGAATACCTGATGACATAGTATCAGACAGGGATCCTAGGTTTGTTTCTAGGTTTTGGAAATCCCTACATCAGGCATTGGGCACCAAGCTCAAATTCAGTTCTGCTTACCATCCACAAACTGATGGACAAACAGAAAGAACTATACAGACACTAGAGGATATGTTGAGGTGTTGTGTAATTGACTTCCAGGGTGAATGGGATGTACATCTTCCATTACTAGAGTTTTCCTATAATAATGGCTATCATTCAGTGATAGGAATGGCTCCTTATAAAGCCTTATATGGCAGGAGATGTATTACTCCTCACTGCTGGCATCAGCTAGAAGACAAGTTAGAATTGGGGCCATACATTATTAAGGAAACTACTGGGAAAATTAAATTGATCCAAGCCAGGATCAAGACTGCAAATGATAGGCAACAAGCCTATGCAAACTTGAAAAGAAAGAGAGACCTGGAATTCCAGGAAGGAGACTAGGTGTGGCTTAAAGTTTTTCCAATGAAAGGAGTAATCAGATTTGGGAAAAAGGGGAAACTAGCACCTAGATATGTTGGGCCATATCAAATACTAGCCAAAGTGGGGAATGTGGCATACCAGTTGGATTTGCGACCAGAACTTGGTAACATACACAGTGTGTTTCATGTGAGTTTACTCAAGAAGTATGTTCCAAGCTATAAGCAGATAGAAACACCTACTGTCGTGACTGTGGCACCAAACCTCACTTATGAGGAAGTACCAATTCAGTTCCTGGGCAAAGATACCAGGAAATTAAGGAGCAGATGGATTTCTGTGATTAAGGTGCAGTGGAGTAACCACACTCCTGAAGAGGCAACCTGGGAAGTGGAACAGGAGATTCCCACTAAGTATCCTCAACTGTACCTTAAGTTAGTGAAGAATTTGGAGGACCAAATTCTTTAAGGAGGGAGGAATTGTTAGGCTCACCTCCTAAGTGCTTTGCTTAGGCCAAGGAAACAGAGAAAAATGATGTGAGAGGACAAAGAAACTGGTGCAGTGATGTAGGTGCAAAACTGGGAACTTTTTTTCCTAATTGCACATGAAAACTCGACCATGGAAGAACTGACAAAAACCAAAGAAAGGGGACCAAATTGCACATTTAACTGATGGTACAATTAAAACCACAAAGTTGAAGGAGGTATTTTCGGCCATGCAAGTTTTTATGGTGACTAGTGCAATACTAGGCCAAATTGAGGAGACATCAATGATAACAAGTCACATCATGTCTCCCACTAAGGTGTAAACCATCATTATTCTAGTTTGCCTACCTAGAATTATTTCTAGTTACATGGCCGATTATCACATGGGATTATTGGACTTTTATGACACTTTTTTCTTATGCTTGGCATTCTAGGCCACGAATAGACTTAAGTACCAAGTGAAACATGGCTTTTAATGGTGCATGTGTGACCGTTTGGGATTGTGGACTTCATTGATCCATGCAAATAAAGGGACGCCAAAAGCTAACATAATACCAATTTGAGTACAAGTGTCCTATGGCCGGACTTAGTCAAGGCCATTTGTTTTGCCATTTCGGGCTTGTTCCATGATTCCTTGGCCGAGAGCTTGCTAGCCTAAGTTCTTGAGCCTTCTCTCTCAAATTGGTCTTGAATTCAAGCAAACTTGGAGGCACTTGAAGGATTCAAGCTTGGAAGCTTGGTTTCGGCACAAGACTACTTGAAAACAAGCTTTGTTCTTGAAGAAACGTTGAAGGGCCAAGACAATCAAGCTAGGGTTTTAAGGTAACTTGTATATTTCCTTGATTCCATGGTAGTTCTTTCGTGAACAAGGAGTTTGAGTGCTCAATTGATGTTATACTAGGCTAATTGAGCAATTGATGTTTGGGTTTGGAAACCAAGTGTTGGCCGAAAGTATTATTTCAAGTAGCTTGGTGCTCTTCCTTGTTTACATGGAAATTAATCCATGATTAAAGGTTATTGATGCCTAATTAATCTCGTGATAGGCTATTTTGAGTGAAGAACATCAAGGTGTGAAAGTTTGATGCTTGGCTGAAAGCTCAACTTGAGGTAATTCCATGTTCTTCCCCTGATTACATGGTAATGGCTCCATGAACAAGGTTTAATGTTGCCTAGATGGTTATATGTTGGGCTAAATTTGTGAGGAACATCATTGTGTGGAAATGTGTATTTGGCCGAGCGTATGAACTATAGTAACTTGGTGTTCTTATTTGAATACATGGAAATTAATCCATGAATAAGAGTTGTTAATGCCTAATTGTTGTCGTGGTATGCTAAATTGAGTGAAGAACACTTGGGCATTGAAAGTTGGTTTGTGGCCGAAAGCACTATTGAGGTAGGGTTCGCTTAACACTTGATTATGCTTGGTGAATTGCCATGGTTCAAGTGTTTAGAGTAGCTAAGTGATGGTTAAAATTTGCCAAATGACCTTAGTTGCTTGATGGGCTATTGAGAATATATTTGGTTTACTTGTTGATTAGCTAATTAACTATTGGACATGTGCTAGAAATGCTAGTAAATGTGGCCTATTTGCTAGGCATTTTGGAGCTCTAAGTGGAAGTGGAGTATTGGATGAAGTTACGTGTGCAAAATGCACATGGGCAAATGTTATGGACTATTGGCCGAGAGCACTTAGTGGTGTGTGTGTGTGTTTGTGTGCTTTGGTGAATTCTTTGTGCTTGCTAACCCAACATTCACTATTATTGCTTATATGCCTCGGTTATCTAGCATGTATATGTATATGTTTGGTTTTCCTTGTCTTTGTGTTTGTTTTGTAGGTTATGTTGAGCTAATGGGAGGTTAAGCTTTGAGTTGTTTACTCAGCTTAACTAAATAAACTCTTAGTTGAGTTGTATATCAAGTGAACTCTACTGAGTTTTAAACTCATTGCCCATCCTACTTTTTTTTCAGGAAAAGATATTCGGCCTGAATAGTGCTTGCTTGCTTTGTGCTTGTGTTTTGTGCTAGCTTACTTTACTGTCAAGGTATGTGCCAATGTGTGCTTGGCTTATTGATTTTTGTTCATTACAAGTCTTATATCATGTTGGCCGAGACTTATGGACTAGGTTTGTAGGCCTATAGTGTGGGGGACCTGTCTAGGAGTGCAGTATGGATACTTGGACTTTGGCTCTGATCATAGTGTTCACCTTTATGATGATGAACATGGCAATTGGGTTGGTGTTGCCGTGTGTACTTTTGTATGGGATCCTTAAGGTACTGTTTGACCATTAGTGGCCATGGGTTGTACTAACTTGGCATGGAATGCTTATGGGTTCATGGCATGTAGCCAAGTTGGATACTAGGTAGACTACCATTTTGTGTACATATATGTAGTCTTGGATACCTAGCTTTGGTGTTGGTTTTGTTGGACTTATGTGCCAAGTTATGTGTATGTTGTTATGGCTGGTTTTGGACATGTATATATGTTGGATGCTTTGGGCAAGGTTTGGCAGCTATGTGAATAGTTATGGACTTATGTTTGTTTATGTAAATATGAAGCATGAAATGTTGTGAACCATCTTGTGTACTTTTGATAGCCGAGAAGATCATATGCATATCAACATGTGTTTTCAAAACCAAAGTAACCACTGTGGGCTTCTTGGTTGCCATTTAAGTAGCACACTTGATTGCACACCATATAAGCACTTAACTTTCTTTACGTGTTGCCTTGCTTGTCATGCAAGTAAACTATTAAAGCCTTGCTTGTTTTGCAAGTTAGTGGTATTGGGCCTCATATCTGCTGCAAGTAAACTATGGATTTGTTTTAAAGCCTCCTGGGCCACCTCCCAGGCTTTCCACCTGAAGAAAATAAGACTTAATGGTGTCTTTGCTTGTTTCGAAGAATTGAAGGACTTGAAATTAAATTCTGGGTTTGGGAGTTAAACTTAGAATTTTGGGCCAGGGCTTGTGTGAGGTCTGACATAATACCCCAAACTGTGAAGGGGCAAGGGTAGTTAGCCGGGGTTACCATTTCTGAGGGTAGCCTCTGGATGTTAGTGTGTCTTTGGCAATTGTCACATTTCTAGACAAATCGCCTTGCGTCCTTCCTCAAGGAGGGCCAAAAGTATCCCTGGCGGAGTAGCACTCCTGCCAAAGCATAAGTTCCTATGTGGGAAACACAGGCCCCCTCATGGACTTCTCTGAGGACTGTTTCTACGTCCTCTTCACTGACACACCTTTGCAGTAGACTCACGTACCCTTGTCGGTATAACTTCTCCCCGGTCAGGAAATACCGCCTAGAATGCCTTCGCACTTTTGCTGCCTCAAGAGGGTCTTTGGGAAGCTCCGAAGTCACAAGGTACTTTTTAATGGGATTTCTCCATCCTCCTTCCGAGGTTGCTGTGCTCATAATTGCTATGCTCAGGTGACCTAGCACTTCAGTGGACTCTTCAGGGAGTAACTTCGGCGGCGGGGAGATTGTGATCTTTCCTCCGGTGAAGAACTTCGCCAGCAGGAAGTCCTAGCCCCTTTTGACGCCGTTTCTCCGGTACATCGGACTCTGGGAGGCACGTTCTCCATCGAGGATTCATCACGGATGTCTTCGCTCCTCGAACTCTGGTGAGTTGATTTCGGGCTTTTCTCTCGACGGGGCGTTGGCGAGGGTACCCTTCGCGCTGAAGGCTGTTGTGACCACCTTTGGTCCAGTTGTTGCGTCATTTCGGCCACAACGGAGTGTTGAAAATCACACAGAAAGCTCATCATAAGAGTTAGAGGATGTTCGTCCTCAGGCAAAGAAGTCCCAGTGGTGGGTTGTTTAGTCGCCGGTTAAGCTTATGGCATCGATGGGGACTTTAGGAGTCCCTTGTCCTTAGAACACCGAGCCTCAACGACGGTGACCTGAGAGTGAGTTTCCATAGACGACGCTAGATAATGCCTATTGGCATCTTTGCTGAATGACATGGTGAGCCTGGAAGGGACTTCTGGTGAAGGGAGAGCGTCTGAAGAAGAAATTTGTTGGGAGGGACTGCATGGAACACAGAAAGAACAAGGATTAGGAGGCCCCCGGAGTGTTTTTTTGGGGGAGGAGCCTCCGATGCCCATGTCACTATTTAGCTAGATGAAGAGTGATCAGTAGAGAGTAGAGAATGCCTTTCTATCTTTTTCGAGTTCTCCCCCCCTCTTTTTTTAGCAAGGTTGTTTCCCAAGTATTTATAGGGATTTGTCAGGAAAAGCCTGCTTGACACCACCCGTTCAGATCATGACACGTGTTTGGTTGGATTTCATTCGTACCTTCAGAAATGGAGACCTCCAGCCGGCCATAGGCCATCTCGGCCAGAAGTCAGGGCCATGGGAGGTCTACGCATCAAGACGTGTATGACGGCGGCGTGTCAGAGCGTGTGCGAGGGCAGCGTGTTAGAGGCTCCTTAACCATTGTTGTCGTATTCTCGAGACCCCTTCGAGGTGGGAGGGCTTCCTGCCGAGGTTGCTCCAGTCATTCACAAGTCCCCTCGGCACGGAGGACCCCTTTCGGAGGATGTTCTCTTATACCAAGAATGGTAAGTGTTACCACCTCATAAAATGGGAGAATTACAAGTGTGTCATAATGGCTAAAAACTATTATATTGTGTAATTCTCACCATGGTGTTTGAAGTATGGGGGGTAAAAGGCATGATCAACACCTCCTTAAAAGTGTTCCAAGTTGGTAACTTGGCCCCCAAGAAAAGCCTTAAGGATTGCTTGTTTCTCAAGCAACCTATGGACTTTTTTATAAGGTTTTGGAAATTCGGGTACTCAATTGCAAAACTCTCAAGAAAGAGACTTGGAGAGTTATGGGAAGGATATAAATGGTATGAAAGTGCTATTGGAGAACCAAATTACTCATGGAAGACAAGTTTGGACAAAGGAAACACTAAAGGCAACAAGGATCTAAATGTCCTAGTGTAAACCTTAAGGTGTTCAAGCTTCTGACTTAAGTCTAAGGGTAGAATTTTGGGGTTGTCCCACCATGAGGGAGGTAGCCATGACTTGATAATTAGTCAAAAATGTTGGGCACATGTGTACCAATGAGTTTAAGACAAAGAAACCATAATTAGTGAGAAGGAAAATGACATAAAGCAAGGTTAAGCTTGTTAAGTGTGTTTTGGTGCCCTTAAGCTCATTTAAGCCCATTTAAGTGGCCAAATCACTTATCCCACTCTCATTTTCGTCCTCCCCCAGCCCAAGAACACAGCCATACTTCCTCCATAGCCACCACACCTTCAAACTTGCAATTGATTGAAATTGAAGGCAAAATGAAGCAATTGGAAGCAAACTAAAGCTATTTCTTGTATACTTCAAGGATTAAGCTTCAAATTTGGCCTACACAATTTGGTAAGGGTTCTCTTGCTCTCATTGGGTTGTTTTCTGTATTTTCAAACATCCATGGAGCTATGGCTAAGCTTGGTAGAGAGCCATGAGCTTGATGAACCAAGCTTATTGAGGGGAGTGCACTTATTGAAGGTTTTGTGACCTATTGTCAAGTGCGCAAAGATGGCAGTAAAATGAGGGTTTATAGAGCCCAAAGTTAGTACTAACTACTGTTAAAATCCTCCTAAGACCAAGCATTAGCTTGAGGAGGGCTAGCATAGTGATTTGGTTATGTTTATTATGTGTTTTATGGACTAACCTATGGTTTATGCTGCTGCCACATTTCATGTGTTTGTTGTTTGTGTTTGGCTGCATTTGGTTGCTATATCTTGTATGTATGCATTGTGGTTTTTGTCTTTTAGTGTCTTTCGATGCAGGTTTTAATGAGGATCACATTACCATAAGAAACCAAGTGTTACCCTTACTAAGTTTCTGAATGAAACTTACTCCCCTCAATTCTGTCATTTCAGGTCTAGCTGAAAGATCACCTTCAAACTAAGATTTGTGGTTTGAGTTTTGATCTGAAATTTCAGGTACATGAACTTCCATATGACTAGTTGTGATCTGGAAATTTTAGTGATTTTAGGAGCACATTTGGTATTTTTAATGGTGGTACTTACTGTGTTGTGCAGCAGCTGTCCAGCATCCTGTTTTTGGAGTCCATTGTGTCTCAGGACCTCCTGTAACCTAGGGTGCGTATTTAGCTGAGTTAATACCATATTGTAGTGCATGTATGCATGTACATGTAGTGTACGTAAGATGAGACAAGTATGTGAACATTTGAGTAATGTTTTGGCTATGTAAGTGATGTGGTGCAAAGCTGCCTAAGTGTGAATGATAGGCTGCTTACTTGTAAATTTTGTTTTGTGCACATAAAGTTTCTAGATGCAAGAGAATGTAATTAATATGTGTATTGGACATGTATGGGATAGCCTTGGAGCGCTTTCCCCTTGTGAATGAAGTGTTTGCATGGTTTGGAAAAATTGTATGGGCAAAATGGTCCAAAAGTTGCCAGAATTTTGACTCTGGACATAAAGTTTAATATCTCCCTGTGTAGAATTAACCTTGGTATGAAATTTGTACCACACCTAGAGCACATCTAGAGGGTTAACTGGGCTTTGGAATTTCTGGATGTAGAGCCCTGTAGCCAAAGATATGACGTTGCAAAGTTGGCTGAGTTACTGGTTATTTGGTCAGAATTTTGTAACCAACTTAAAAAATCCATAACTTGGTCCATAGGTGGGCAATTGATGTAAAAAAAAATTCCTTGGTTTGCTCTAAGTATCTAATTCATAATGGAGCAAATAACATAGGGGGTATGTGGGTAGAATGATACAGTTTATTAGTTGAAGTTACAGGTGCAGTAGCTGGCCACTAGAACTTAACAAGATTGCCTAATGTGTGGAAGCCAAAACTAAGACTTGTGCTAGTGTTTTGCTTCTTTGCTGCCATGGTGTGCATGAAATGTGAATATATGTGTGATGGTTGGATCAATATGCATGTATTTACAAAGTGCCCAAGAGGCCAACTTGGGTATGCACACTAAGGGTAGTGTTCTGATGGCCTACAGAACATTACCAATCCTAGGAGTCTAAATGCACAGTTTTGGCACCATAACTGGACTACCCTGGAGTGGGTAAAGGTGAGTCTATCTCTCCCGAAGCTAGTCAGGTCGTCTTACCGAGGGTGGTAGAGCACCGTATTCCTGAGGCTAATATTATCATTCCCCGAAGGTGATGGTGGATCACCGAGGTTGAGGGGTCAGGGGGTCAGATCTTGTCTTACTGAGGTTGGTACTGGTATTTCTAAAGGGTGATGCTCGCCCTTTCCGAGGGGGTGGCTTTGCCAGAGCTTGGGGTTCTGAAGGGTAATAACACTTTGGCCATCACATACCCCCTCCTCGGAAGGCCGAAGTGATTACTTCGGTGTGTAGATTCTCATAGCACTTTGCGAGGCCCTTTTACGAACGCTGGCAGTTGCCTTGGGTGGCGGACACTTCGTTCTCTGTGGGTGTGTCTTCCCAGCTGAGGTAGTCCATAAGTACTACTCCTTGTCTTTTGGCTAGGCCCTTGGCTTTTTTCGAAGTGTGTGTTTCTTCTTTGAAATTTTCTGTTGCGTGTCAGCGAACCGTCGTGTCTCATAAGTGGTCAGGCGTGCCTCTTCGGATGAGCTTGCCTAGGAATCCGTGTTGTCAGGAGGTGTGCCCTCATTTCTTGTGTTAGGCAACACGTGTCACATGGCTATTAGGGAATAGTTGCGTCGGTCATGTCAGCCGCATCTCTTCGCCTTCAGCAGGCAATTATGGCGACGATTCACCTTCAAAGGGCAGTTATGGCAACAAATCACCTACCCCCTTCGGCCTATATAAACCCTTCTCCACTTCAGAGTTCCCACTTGCTTTCCTTTGCTTCTCTTATTACTCTCCTTTGCTCTCAAGCTTTTTTCCCTTTTCTACAGCAGTGGAAGCGGCGAAGTGATTTCCGGCGACTTTTTGTGGCAGCGTCTACTAACCTCGACTTCGGCAAACATTTCGGTGGGTTTCCCTTCCAAAGACCCCTCGGTTTCTTCTATTTCCATTTTTTTCTAGAGTCCAAAGTTGTTTTCCTTTTCCCGAAGTCCCTTGACATTCTTCCCTGGAGCCATTTTTTTTAGCTGAACATGTCTTCCCCAGTCCCAATCATGTCCGTCCAAACTACTCCCGAGAACTGGCTTCCTCTCATGTCTCACCCGTGTTGTAGCACTTCAAAGAAGTTAATGAAGTGGGCAAATAAGTTTTTTCTTCCTTCTTATTATGTTATTAGGCTACCTCATCCTGGCCTTTTCAGATTCATGAAACAATCGAATGAGGTTACCATTTTCTGAGCCCAACTGAAGGCCGGGCTTCGGTTCCCTCCGTCGAAGATGATTTGCGACTTTTGGAATCAACTTCCTCCCAATTCCTATTCCTACTTCAATGCCTTTCTCTGCATGTGTGGGGTTTTCAAGATAGAGCCCCACTTCGTTATATTCATGCAGTATTACAAGCTCTATCCGTTCCCAAAGGGTGGCTTTTATTTCATGCTACCTCGGGGATCTGGGAGCACAAAATATATGTTCACCTTCGACACTAGAGATAGTTGGCAAGGGTGGCAAAGGAAGTTCTTCTTCTTGAAGGTGGCAGAGGCGTGGTCGCATGTACCGACCAGGTGGGTTGGGGGACGCTGGAGACGGACGTTGTGATCCCAAGAAGTTGTTAACTCTTGAGTTAGCAACGAGGTTTAAGGATTTCGACAGCCGTATCCGAGCTGTCACCGACTGGGATGCCGAGGTCCCACCACGCTCCTTGTATCCCTTCCCCATCAGGTGGAACCTCATGGCCGAAGATGTTCTTCGGGAGCTAGGGGTGCTCAAGGAGCAAAAAATAGATCTCGGCATGCCAGCTCCTGCCATCGACAGGAAGAAGTCATGGCTGGTGATGCTCCTTCGGAAGGAGCCCACTTATGAAGCCCTTGTTAAGAGTAAGTTGCTTTCGAAATTTTGGTATAAGAATCCCTTTGGATTTACACTGATATTTTCTTCCTTTTTCAGAGATGGGCGACCAGTCAGCCGCCTTCTCAAAGTCCCTCTTCCTTGGCCAGGCCGAGAAGGGGGAACAAAAGAAGAAGGCCGCCCCAAAGAGGGGGAAAGTAGCTGGAGGGGGCCATCCTTGGCCAAGAAAGCAAAGAAGGACCCTCTTCCCCCCCCTCCGGAAGATGTTGAAGAGGTCGGGGACTAGCCTTTGGTCCACCCCGAGCCACCATCAAAGCTGGCCGTCAACTCCAGTCCCCGGAGTCCCGTCACTTCGGCGGATATCCTGCGCACCTCGGCAGGCAGCCCTTCTACCGAGGAGCTCAAGGAGCGAAGCTGAATCAAGGGAAAACACATCCCTGCTGAAGTGGAGAAAGTCCATAATTCGAACGATGACATCGCCGAGGTCCCGCCAGGTTTGCCCCTTAGCCATTTCTTTAAAAATTTGAACATTTTTAGCATTCTCAATCTTTTAGACGTATGGCTAAGGGACAATGTACTGATGGAACTGTGTCATGACTTTGTAGAGGAACTGGCACCCTCGGCATGGATGGTGGAGCACACCCGGAAGCATGCCCTTCGGGACTCCCATATCCCGAAGGATAAGGTTCCAAGGGAGCCTTTCTAGTCTTTCATGGAGTACATGAACTTGTTCTATGAAGACAGCCAGCAAATGGCTCCCAAATGGAAAGGGGCGTGCTCACCCAAGCCACTTTCAAATCTTTGGCAGATGAATGCCCGAACGAGGAGGTCCTCACCATGACGATGTCCGAACATGCTGCCCAGGTATTCTTCAAACCCTTCATTCTTTCTCCAAAATTTTCTAAGTGTTTGGTTTTCTTTGTGTAATTTCACCAAATGTCCTTCTTCCTTTTTTACAGCTTTTGGCATACAGCAGATATTTCAGAGCTTGGGCAGCAAAACAGTCTTCGGTCCTATCTTGGGCCGAGGATCGTCTGGAGAAGGCCAAGGTTTTTTGTGCCAACTCGATCGTCAAGAATGCTGAGTTAAGCAAAATAGCCAAGGAGGGGGTTGACAAACTTCGGGAGGAGTTCTTGAAGGGTCACGAGGAGCTCTTGAAGGATTTCTCCCAGAAGATGTCCGACCTCGGTGCGAAGGTCGTTGAACTGACTTCGGCCAACGAGGCCTACTGGAAGGAGAAAGAAGAAGACTCTGCTCTCCTCATGAAGGCCCTTGCTGACAATGCCGATCTTTAGGCCGAGGTCAACATGCTGAAGAAGGAGACAAAAAAGAAGAAGAAGGCGAAGAAGCTCGAGAAGGAGATCGCCAGGTGGGAGAATGAGCTGGACGCCTTGTCCGTCAAGAAAGACAAGGTTGCTTTCCAAGACGGCTTTTGTCTGGCTCGACAACAAGTCTTGGCAAAGTACCCCTACCTCGACCTCTCCTTCCTAGTGGCTTTGGATATCCCCGAGGGGCCTGATTGGGCCTGGTCCAAGATAGATCATCTCAACCTGCCATTCGCCCTTCCTTCGACACCGAAGGCCGCGACAAGGGACGCTGGCAATGGAACTTCTCACGATGGCATGGTCTCTTAGGTGTCCAGGGCTTTACTTTTTCTTCTTGTTTGTAACCTTCTTCTTGTAATAAGGCTCCTTCTAATAAAATCTCCTTTCTCTCTCAAAATTTGGCTAAGTCTCAAGGCGAGTTTGTCCTTAAATAATCTCCGGTTCCAAGACTTAGTTTGACCACTTTCAGTCTAGGATCCTCGGGAAGATATTTTTCGCGCCAGATAATGCCCATTTTTATCAGCCATGTTTGGTTAACGCGCCTTCAGGAAAAATGTGTGGTTTTCGCAACTAAATACTCAGACCTTGTATGGTTAGATTTCTTAGGTGGGGTTATTTTCCCAGAAAGCTTCATGTACTTAGAAATTTTTCTAAATGTACGATTTCCTGAAAAATTTCTAAGTGTAGAATTTCTTCAGGGCATCTACATGCCATGTGCTTTTCAGTTCTCCACCTTCGGTATCGCCAAGCTTGTAGACTCCTGGATGAACCTCGTCAAGGACCAAATAAGGCCCTTCCTAGTTGGCCCGAAGTACTCCGTGAGATGGTCTTCAGGGTTCAAGTTTGGCTTGTCAGAGCACAAGGTCTTCCTTTCTAATTCCTTTTCGCCTAACATGCAAGTTCGCAGCTATGGCTATCCTTTGCTGAAAAGATTTTCTTCTAAGCTCAGCCACTTCCCTGTGTTCATCAATTAGGTTGAGCTTAGGTCTCAACCTGAGCTCATTCCCTTCTTCGTCGAAGACTTGTACCCTTACCGATGGCTAGACCACCTTGATGGGAATAATGGCCTTTGTGCCGAAGACGAGCGAGAAAGGCGTCTCACCTATGGCTCTTCGGGGCATTGTCCGATAGCTCCATATCACACTAGGAAGTTCTCCTGGCCATTTTCATTTTGCTTCCCTCAATCTCATTTTTAAACCATCCATTAGGGTTGAGTTGGACACCTCTACCTGTCTGTTACTCTAGGGATAAGCTACCAGGGCGAAGTGTATCCTTATCCCGAGGTCGGCAGTGAACTCTTGGAATCCCATGTCAACAAACTGGGAACCATTGTCGGCGACTATCACCCTCGGTATGCCGAACCTACATACGATGTTTTTCCAAATGAATTTCTGTATGTCCTTCATCGAAATGGTTGCCAGGGGCTCTGCTTCTATCCATTTGGTGAAGTAATCTATTTCGACTACGCAGAACTTCATTCCTCCGGGTGTAGCTGGGAGAGGCCCAATAAGGTCAATACCTCATACTATGAAGGGACTAGGGTAGTTAGTTGAAGTTATCATTTTTTAAGGCAGGTTTCGGATGTTGGCGTGTCTTTGGCAATTGTCATATTTCCGAACAAACTATCTTGTGTCCTTTCTTAGGGTGGGCCAGAAGTACCCCTGGCGAAGTAGTACCCCTGCTAGGGCGTCAGTTCCTATATGGGAACCACAGGCCCCCTTGTGGACTTCTTTGAGGACTGTCTCTACATCATCTTCGCTAACGCACCTTTCTAGTGGACTCATGTACCCCTGTCAGTACTCTTCCCCGATTAGGAAATATCGTCCGGAACGTCTTCGTACTTTTGCTACTCCGTGAGGGCCTTCGGGAAGCTCCGAGGTTGTGAGATACTTTTTTATGGGATTTTTCCATCCTCTTTCTGGGGTTGCTATGCTGATTATTGCTATGCTCGGGTGACTTAGTACTTCGGTGAACTTCTTTGACTTGGCTAGAGTATCTACTTCAATATTGTCTCGGCGAGGCACATTTTGAATGTGTACTCCATCGAACTCTTGGATGAATTTTCATACAAGCTCGTGATACTTTGCCAAGGTTGGGTCCTTCGCAGTATAGTCTCCTACCATCTGTCGGACCATTAGCTGAAAATCACTGTGGGCCTTTAGGTTTCTCACACCAACTCTTCTAGCAAGGTGCAAACCTGCTATAAGGGCTTCATATTCTGCCATATTGTTGGTGACATTAAACCCAAATTTGATGGCCTTCATAACTTCCATGCCTTCGAGACCACAAAGAATTACTCCAGCTCCTTGATGTTCGTAACAAGAGGCCCCGTCAACAAACAGGGTCCACTCGGGTTCGTTATTTCCGAGGTTGGATTGACTTTCTTCTGTGATGGGCACCTCAACAATGAAATCTGCTAATGCTTGAGCTTTTATCGTATTCCTCGGCTCATAGGTGATATCATGCTTGCCGAGCTCGATGCACCACTTCGAAAGCCATCTCGAGTGGTCTACCTTCTTCATGATATCGCGAAGAGGCAGGTTACTTCGGACAATAATGGGGTGGCCTTAGAAATAAGGACGTAGCCCTCTGCTTGCAAGCACCAACACATAAATAGCCTTTTGTAGCAAGGGGTACCTGACTTTGGCACCATGCAGGGACTTGCTGACATAATATACTGGCCATTGCTTTGCCCCCTCTTCCTTTACAAAGACCGAACTTACCGCCTTTTCGGTGACGGCAAGGTATAGTACGAGGGGTTCTCCTTCCCATGGCTGCCGAAGTGTCGGTAGACAAGTTAGGTAGGCTTTAAGCTCTTCCCAGGCCTTTTGCTAGTCTTCATTCCAAGGATGCACCTCGATTCCAAGATTACCACCGTTTTTTGCTGCCTTAGTGAGGACCTTGAAAAACGGTCGGCAGCAGTCCCCATACCTGGAAATGAATCTGTTGAGGGACGTGATTCTCCCTGTGAGTCTTTGCACATCCTTGGTCATTGTGGGAGTTCGAAACCCCAGTAGGACCTTGACCTTTCCTATATTGGCATCGATACCTCTCTCCGACACCATGAATTCGAGGAACTTACCCACGTTTACCCTGAATATGCATTTTTTAGGGTTGAGATGGATTCTAAAGGTCCTCAGTTGGTCGAATGTTTCCTCTAGGTCTGTGATATGACTACTAGGCAGTTTGCTCTTAACTATCATATCATCGATGTAGACTTCCATGTTTCTCCCGATTTGGGAGTTGAAGACCCTGTTCATCAACCTTTGTTATGTGGCTCACGCATTCTTAAGCCCGAAGGGCATTCTAATATATCAGTATGTGCCGACTTTGATGATGAAGGCGGCTTTTTCCTCATCTTGGGGGTTCATCCTAATTTGATGATACCCACTGAAGGCGTCAAGGAAACTAAGAAGGCCATACTCGGCGGTTGAATCTACCAACTGATCTATTGGCGGCAGAGGATATGAATCTTTAGGGCAAGCATCATTCACATTTCGGAAGTCGACGCACATTCAAAGTTTATCACTCCCTTCCTTCATGATGATAACCACGTTACTAAACCATTCGGGGTATTTAACTTCCCTGATTACACCTGCTTCTATTAGGTGTTGGATTTCAGTTTTAACGAAGTTGTTCTTATGCCCCGAGAGGCTTCACTTTTTTTGCCAGACAGGCTTTGCCTTTGGGCACACCTTAAGGCTATGTTGGATTATGCGAGGATCTACCCTAGGCATGTCCTTCGGCGAGTAGGGAAACAGATCTTTGTTCATTAACAGGAAAGATACAAGTTTTTCCTTGTCATCTTCAGCTACTTTTTTCCCCATTCAGGTACATCGGCTTGGGACAAGTTCTACATCTTCTGTTTCTATTTTCTCGGGGCCTTCTGTTTCTTCTCCATTTGTCTCCCCCGTGAGCACGGACTTTGCTCCTGAAGTCTGTGCGTAGCTTTTCGCTGGGACCTTTCTTGCTTTTATGAAGACCTTTCTTACTTCCCCTTGGTCAATGAAGATCTCAGCATCTCCATCCTTTGTTGCGAAGGTGATACTCAAGTATTTCATATCTGGGCGGATGTGGAGGTTTCCTTGGGTTTGCCTCCCAAGGATGGCATTATATGACGAAGGGACATCTATGACGATGAACCTTGCCATTGTATAAGCAAAAAGATCTTCCTTGTTTTGCGGTGACGTTCCCCTTAGCATTAGGGGGAGGTCAATCCATCCGAGGACAGGGAGTTCAGACGGACCTACTCCGAAGGTAGGGGAGGTGACAGGCTTGAGATCGCCTTTTGGGATACCCAAATTCGGCAGTAGATGAGAGAATAAGACGTCAGTGTTAGAACCACGTCGAGGAGTACTCTTTTGACATCCCAACTCCCTATCCTTGCCATGATTAGAAGTGGGTCATCATGAGGGAATACTATGGTAGACCCATTTTTCCGAACAAGCTTTTTTGATGGGTCACCGAATTCCATTACAGAGATCTCCCTGGCTTTTCTTTTTCTTTCTGCCAAAGTATTCCAGTGGTGATCGTCTGTATTATTCCAGCCGGAGGTGGCAGATGTGTCACGCCCCAAATTGCCCCTGGCCCATCTGGGCCCGATTATCAGATTAATGCAGCAGAAGTTATTCATACTGAAGGGGCTTTATTAGCTAGTTATGAGCACCTACGGCGTGACTCTAGGATCTATTCTGGTACTAGCTTGTTACTTAAATACTTTCAATGTGTTGTCAAGGTGCTCTCCAGGAACGAGCTAATACCTATGTGGAATTCTAGTATTCCATTTATGGACTTTACCACTTAGTCGGTTACACACACAAGTCTTTAGATGCCATTTCAAAAAAATCCAATAAATCCAGATTCACTGGAAGTCTTCCCTTAGTTACACACATAATCAGCAAATCATACTTGCAATTCAAGCAAAGCATACACTTAATCCATTAAGTGCATAGGATGTGTGTCCATCAAGTGTACTAATCCAATGCATGGCAACAAAGAAGCCCATCTCATTTTCAACGTTGAAAACCACATTTATATATCCATGAGCGTCAGCCAAGTCTAGTACACATAACATGAATATCCATCATGGCATTTCATCAAAATTCATCCTAAGATAATCATGATCACAATGTGCATCTAACAAGCATCTCCTACATGGAAAACATTGTTACCCACTCCGGGGTAGTACAGTTATGGTGCCAAAATTGTGCATTTAGATTCCCAGGATTGGTAATGTTCTGTAGGCCATCAGAACACTACCCTTAGTGTACATACCCAAGTGGCCCTCTTGGGCACTATGTAAATACATGCATATTGGTCCAACCATCACACACATATTCACATTTCATGCACACCATGGCTGCAAAGAAGGAAAACACTAGCACAAGTCTTAATCCTGGCTACCACACATTAGGCAATCTTGTTAAGTTCTAGTGGCCAGCTACTGCACCTGTAACTTCCACTAATAAACTGTATCATTCTAGCCTTATAACCCCATGTTCTCTTTGCTCCATTATCAAGTAGAGACTTAGAGCAAACCAAGGAATTTTGTTTTACATCGATAGCCCACCTATGGACCAAGTTATGGATTTTTTAAGTTGGTTACGAAATTCTGACCAAATGAACAGTAACTCAGCCAACTTTGCAACATCATATCTTTGGCTACAGGGCTCTGAATCCAGAAATTCCAAAGCCCAGTTAACCCTTTAGATGTACTCTAGGTGTGGTCAAAATTTCATACCAAGGTTCATTCTACACAGGGAGATATTAAACTTTATGTCCAGAGTCGAAATTCTGGCAACTTTTGGACCATTTTGCCCATACAAAATTTCATAGGTATGTAAACACTTCATTGACAAGGGTAAATCCCTCCAAGGCTATCCCATATATTTCCATTACACATAGGAAATAAATTCCCTTGCATTTAACAACTTTATGTGGCCAAAACAGAATTTACAAGTAAGCAGCCCATTATTCACACTTAGGCAGCTTTGCGCCACATCACTTACATAGCCAAAACATTACTCAAATGTTCACATACTTGTCTCATTTTTCATACACTACATGTACATGCATACATGCACTACAATATGTTCTTAACTCAGCTAAATACGCACCCTAAGTTACAGGAGTGCCTGAAATGCAATGGACTCCATAAATAGGATGCTGGACAGCTGCTGCACAACACAGTAAGTACCACCATTAAAATTACCAAATGTGCTCCTAAAATCACCAAAATTTCCAAATCATAACTAGACACATGGAAGTTCATGTACCTGAAATTTCAGATCAAAACTCAAACCACAAAGGTTAGTTTGAAGGTGATCATTCTGTTGGACCTGAAATGACAGAATTGAGGGGAGTAAGTTTCATTGAGAAACTTAGTAAGGGTAGCACTTGGTTTCTTAAGGTAATGTGATCCTCATTAAAACCTGCATCCAAAGACACTAAAACACAAAAACCACAATGCATATATACAAGATATAGCAACCAAATGCAGCAGCCATTCACAACAAACAAACACATGAAATGCAGCAACAACAATAACCATAGGTTAGTCCGTAAAACATGCAATAAACTTAAATAAATCACTATGGCAGCCCTCCTCAAGCTAATGCTTGGCCTTAGGAGAATTTTAACAGTAGTTAGTACTAACTTTGGGCTCTAGAAACCCTTCTTTCTTACTGCCATCTTTAGCATGGTAACACTAAGGCCGAAACCTTGCCATGCTTCTTTTCCATTAACCCATACTTGGTTCCTAGAGCTTTTTGCTCTCTTCCAAGCATGGTCTTAGCTTCATGGATGTTTGGAAATACAGTAAACAATCCAGGAAACTGTAGAAAACTCTTATTTCGCTGCCATCTTTGTACACTTGACAGTAGGTCACAAAACCTTCAATAAGTGCACTCCCCTCACTAAGCTTGGTTCATCAAGCTCATGGCTCTCTTCCAAGCTTAGCCCTTGCTCCATGGTTGCTTGAAAATTACAGAAAACAGTCCATGAGAGCAAGAGAACCCTTACCTTGAGTGTATGCTGAAATTGGAGCTTGATCCTAGGTGCACCCAAGTTTTAGCACCATATAGCTTCCAATTGCCCTTTCTTGCTTTCTTTTGCCTTCAATTTTAATCTTGGAGGTATGGTGGCTATGGAAGAAGTGTGGGGGTGGAGAAGCTACGTTTTTTCTGCTGGAAGAAACCAAATGTGGGAGATAAAGACAAAGACAACCACTTATAAAGACTTTAGTGCACAAAACACACTTAATAGCCTTAGTTAAGCTTTATGTCATTTTCCTTGCTACAAGACCATGGTTTCTTAGTCTTCATTTCTTGGCCCACATTTGACTTTCTTGCCATGCTTTGGCCAGCCATCCCTTGAGTAGGATAAGTGATTTGGCCACTTGAATGGCCTTAAATGAGCTTAAGGGCACAAAAGACACTTAACAAGCTTAACATTGCTTTATGTCATTTTCCTTCCCATTAATTATGGTCTCTTTGTCTTAAACTCATTGGTACACATGTGCCCACCAATGTTGACTAATTATCAAGCATTGGCTGCCTCCCCCATAGTGGGAAAACTCCAAATTGCTCCATTTGACTTAAGTAAAAAACGTACACATCATAAGGCTTACACTAGAACACTTAGGTCCTTTATGCCTTTTTGTGTTTTCTTTGTCTTTAGTTGTCTTCCATGAGCAATTTGGTCCTCCAATAGCACTTTCATACCATTCATATTCCTCTCATAACTCTCCAAATCTTTTTCTTGAGAGTTTTACAATTGAGTACCCGAGTTTCCAAAATCTTACAAAAAAGTCCATAGGCTGCTTGACAAACAAGCAATCCTTAAGACTTTTCTTGGGGACCAAGTTACCAACTTGGAACACTTTTAAGGAGGTGTTGATCATGCCTTTTACCCCCCACACTTTAAACACTATGGTGAGAATTACACAATATAATGGTTTTTTAGCCATTATGACAACTTGTAATTCTCCCATTTTATGAGGTGGTAACAAACATACCAAGGATGCTATATGTCCATAACTAGTTAAGTTTAGGTTTTACAGACCAAGTTCTTATGTCTACCCAAACTTTAACTCATAACCTGGAACTCATTCCAGCTTAATAGACCTTGTTCCCACAACTTCTAGACTCCGTAAGCCTGCACAAGGAAGTCCAAACCATTAGCTTGTTCCGCAAGTAAAATATACCACATAAGTCACTTAGAGTCAAATGAATATATTAAGCAACACTAAACTCATACCCAACCCTTTAGCAAAACATAACGAGTACTCTAGTACTCCCTACTTGATCTATCAAGCCATCCAATCCACTTCCTGAAAAAAAGTAAAGAAGGGCGGGTGAGTTATAAAACTCAGTAAGGATCCAGGTGTGAGGTAAGTAACTCATGACTTTCGTAGTCATATCCGGCTTAAAAAGCCAAAATTGTGCCAAGAACGTAATGGCAATGCCAAATCAGAATGAGGTAATCTCTCGTGACTTTTGTAGTCACATATGGCTTCCAAAGCCTATTCTTAAGCCAAGAATGTCATGGCAATTAAATCCAATGCCAAGAATATCATGGCAAATAATCCTGTTCCTGCAAAGGAAAACACTAAAACAAAGAAAACACAAGATACAGCACAATAGCAGCATCAACAATAATAATAATAATTTGGGTCAGCATGCACAAACAACAACGGTTCAGAGAAGCACACAACACACGCACTCAACCACAAGTTTTCCTGGGCAATCACTACTGCCACCCACTACTGGCACTCCTGGCCAGACTGGCAGTACTGGCACCAATGGCACCCCTGGCACCACTGGCACCCCTGGCAAGTGTCCAAGGCTTTAAACCTCAATTCTCCTTCTTAATCATACCACCCGTTCCCCTAGAGCTCCGAGTTACATAGTAAGTTGGCCATTCTTACTATAAACTCTAACACTTGCCTTTATATTGATTAGCTAATCAAACCATATATATATCCAGAATTGCCCATTATTCATATCCATAGTTGCCGAAGCAACAATCCACGTCCAATATGCACTTACGTGCCCAAAGTTGCCGAAGCAATGATACCTCATCAATTATGCACTTACGTGCCCAATTATTAAACTAAGAAAGTAACATGAGCCCTCACACAAAGAACAACTAACCCGCTGCACACCTATGGTCACTTGGTTCTATGACCATCACATAGGGGCATTTATACTCACAAACAATATCATGGAAGTATACCATGCAATAAGTGAGTAAAGGACCCTTACCACCATTGGTGTAACCTTTTGCTTATTGCCTTTGCTTTGCTTTGTTTGTTGTTGGAACTTTGCCATTTCCTTAATGGACCTCACTTAAGGAGGTAAAGGCCCACTTAGCCTTTTTGTGAACTGAGGCCCATATTAACCTTTTCAGGACTTGGGCCTATATTAACCTTTTCAGGATTTAGCCCATTTTTCAATAATGCCATTATGGCCCAAAATAGCCCATTTCATAATTTATGGACCAAGAACACTTGGTTTTTCAATTTGGGTCTTCAAATTTAACTTTTGGCCCAAATAGCCCCATCATTTCTTTTTCTTGCTTTTCTTTCATCTTTTGCTTGTTTCCTTCCTTGGAATGGCCATACAAGCCTCGAGGCACCAAGAACACTTGGTTTCATGCCTCCAAATGCCATGTATACTCATGGCCGAAACCTCCATCCTTGCTTTCCATGGCTTAAAAGTGCCATGCATATAAAGAGCTCTTGAGTTGAGCTCAAGAACAACAATATCCTTCCATGGCCGAAATATCCACTTGATTTCCTTGCAAAAATCCAACATGGCCAAGTCATTAGAGAGTAGCATCTAGCTCAAAATACATGAAACTACCAAGAAAAACTTGGTTCACTTACAACCTTTAAATGGCCGAAACTTGAGCTTCACTTTCTTGGAGTTCGTCTTCATCTTCTTGCTCTTCATGGCTTAGAAATGCCATGCATGTAAGGAGCTCTTGAGGTGAGCTCAAGAACACCATTTTATCCATATGGCCGAAACTTCACAAGCATTTCTTCATGGGTTTTCTTTGATTTCTCACTTTGTTCTTGGTCTAGATGGGTTTAGGAGCTTGAAAGCTTCAAGAAAATGTGTTTGCATGTGCAAGAACATGCATTTCTAGCTATGGCCGAATCTTAGATGAAGAAAGAAGGAGATGGAGTTTGAAGAACACCATGGCTGGAACTTAGAGAGAAGGGAGAGCTTTTGGTGCTAGAGAGAGAGTGGAAATGAAAATGAAATGAAAGTGGGAGTGATGGCTGGTTATGCACTTGCAAATGAAAGAGAAATGAAACTCAAATGCATTCTAAATGTGCATTAAACGTATATTCAAAGAAGGTGGGTGGTCATGGTGCTAAATGAAGTGAAATGCACCCAAAATGCATATCAAATGCATAATTTGGAGGTATGGACGAATTTTGAATGAAAAATGTGGGAGAATAAGTCAAAAATGATGGGCCAATATTTTAATGTAAGTGGGAGACAATGTAAGTGGGTGATTAAAATATGGTGAGTGGGATTTGTAGTGGGAGACAAGGCATGGGTAATAGAATAGTCAAATTGGGAAAGTGGGGGACAAAAGTAAGTGGGGTAATATTTAATTGGTGAGTGGAGGATGTAGTGGAGGGATTAAATAATTATGAGTGGAATGTGTAGTAGGCCAATTTTAAATTGATAACATGGGGTGGCTGGCCATGCATATATTTTTCATGAAAAATGGCCAAATTACTCACTTGGTCCTCCATCTTTCTCCAACTTTGCAATTGAGTCCCTCAACTTCCAAACTTGCCATTTTTTTATCACCCAAACTCTTGGCCTTAGCCAAGCATAATTCTCAGAGTGTCCAACACTCATTAATGCCCATTCCATAAATAATTCAAAGTCTCTACAAATAATTTCGCTAAGTTTCCAAATTAGGAAACTATTTATGCCACTAATCCACTTAACCCGGTAATTAATCATTCATCACTTTCCGGATGTAACAAGATGTCTTTTGGGACTTCAATTCCGGCGCCTATCGAAATCATATTCTTCGTCATCTCCTTTCCTTTCCTCTTCTCTCATCCCCTTCGGAGAGGGCATTTGCAGGTAGCGCCGAAGCTGGCCCTACTTTATTAGAGACTCGATGCACTTCCTCAGCTGGAAGCAATCCTCAGTGTCATGCCCATGATCCTGATGGAATTGGCAAAACTTCTTCATATTTTTCTTGTTTTCGAAAGTCATGGCCTTCGGACGCTGGATTGGGTTTCCTTGCCTTTTCCATAGCCAACAGTATGTTTGTTCGGGAGGTGTTTAGGGGAGTACATGAGATGGGTCTTTTCCCCTTCTACTTCTGAGTTTTTCCCCCTCCTTCAGCTGGTTACCGGGGTTGATGGCTTTCGCCTTCAGGATGATGATGTTTACGCTTTGATCCTCCCTGATGCCGGTCAGCATCTTCGTGGAGTGACATTGAGACTTGTAGAGGGACTTCTTGAGAGGGAGACCTCCTGGAGTCCCGAACTGCCCAGGGGAGCGCACCTGAAAAGCTCAAAAGAGAGGGTTAGGAGGTCCCCGGGGTGTGTTTCCGGGGAGGAGCCTCCGACGCCCAAGTCAGTGTCCTGAGAGAGAATAAGGAAGGAGCACCGAAAAGTAGAACGGCCTTGCCTGTTTGTGTTTTCTCAAGGAGAGGAGTCTGCTCAAGGATCCATCATTTGCCCAGCTTTATTTCCTATTATTTATAAGAGTATTCAGCCCGTTCAGATCATGACACGTGTTCGGTCATAGGCGTAGGCGACAAGTAGCCGGTGGCAGGTTTCTTGAGCCTTGAACTGAGACAGGTCAGGATGGGACCTGGATGCCGTCGGTGTGTCAGACCGCCGTTTGGGGCGGCCTGTAATGTCTGTGGGCAACATGTCAGAGGCTCCTTAAATGCTCATGCCGTACTCCCGAAGTCCCTGGACGAGATCGTCCTCTGGCGCGGACGATGCCCCTTCGGGAAATATGCCCGTAGTTCGGGGAGTTCCCTGATTCAGGGTTCCGCCTTCGGAGAGATCCTCTTCGGCTTGCAATAGCTGATTCTCCATCTCTGAAGGTGATCTGTTTAGTACCTCGGGGGGCTAATAATCTCCTCGCGTTCCCTGACACTCCGAGTTCGGGTCAGATAGAGGCGATAGCCCTTCGGCTATCACATGCCCCCCTTTGGAAAGCCGAAGTGGAGACTTCGGTTTGTAGTCTTTTCGAGGATGCTCTTTGGCAGTTTTTAGGGAGTGAAACCTGTTCCGAAGGTACAGCTTTTGCCCGAAGATATGGGCTGTTCGGCCATGCCCTGTCTTTTGGTGTCTTTGAGGCAGCCAACTTCTTTCCTTTTTCCTTTTTGCAGGCTTGTGCAACGTCCCGTCCCATGACCAGGCGTGTCAGTCTGGAGCGGCGCCCCCCAGTTTTTTAGGGGTGTCAGAAGGTGTGTCCACTATTTTGGCGCGGCGGTTGACACGTCGCACACTGTCATTAGAGGAGAGTCGCGTCGGTTACAGAGGGCGCGTCTTTTCGGGCGCAGAGAACAGTTATGGCGACTGTTCGCCTTCAAGGGGTACTTATGACTCCAGTTCGTCTACCCATCTTCGACCTATATATATAGCCCATTCTATCATAAGTTCCTTTTTTGGTTTTGCTTCTGCTCTTTTCCCTGCTTGCAACTATTTTTTCCTCTGCTTTCCGCGGCGGTGCTGTTTGACAGAGTTTTTTTCCGGCAATCTTTCACGACGGCGACTTCAAACCCAGATTTTGGTAAGTCATTTGGTGGGTTTTTGATTTCCAGAATCCTCTGATTTTTAGATTTTTTCTGGAAGTTGTTTTCTTTCCTTTTTTTGAACTCGTTTCTCAGCCAACATGCCTGTTCCCGAGAGCTGGCAACCCCTTTTGTCTCACCCTTGCTGCACCACCCCCAAAAAACTAGCAAAATGGAAGAAAAAGTTCTTTCTTCCTTCGTATGCCATTATGAGGTTGCCACATTCTGACCAATTTTGCTTTTCGAACCGTAGTAATGAGGTTCCCTTTTTCCGAGCCCAACTGAAAGCCGGACTTCGGTACCCTCCTCCGAAGATGATTTGCGACTTCTGTCAATTCCATGGCGTTGCCGTAAATCAACTTCCGCCAAACTCGTACTGCTATTTTAACGCCTTCATCTGCATGTGTGGCATCTTCGGGATAAAACCCCACTTTGTTATTTTTATTCAGTACTACAAGGTTCTCGTGGTCCCGAAGGGTGGCTTTTATTTCATGTTACCTCGGGGATCCGGGAGCAAAAAATATATGTTCACCTTTGCCACCAAGGACAGCTGGCGAAGGTGGCAACAAAAATTTTTCTTTCTGAAGATGGAGCAGGCCTGGTCGCAGGTTCCGACCAAGTGGGCTTAGGGAAAGCTGGAGATGGACGTCGTAGATCCAAAGATAATCCTAACTCTGGAGTTGGCTTCTGTCTTTGCGGACTTTGACAGACGTATCCGCGTTGTCTCAGACTGGGGTCCCGAGGTCTCCTCGCGCTCTCTCTACGCCTTCCCCATTAATTGGAGGTTAATGACCGAGGAGGTTCTTCGGGAGCTAGGGGTAGTGAAGGAGCACAAGACTGACCTCGAGATGCCAGCTCCTGCCATCGCCGGGAAGGATTCTTGGTTTGTGAAACTCCTTCGGGGGGAAGTTACTTTCGAAACTTTCTTCGAGAGTAAGTTATCTCTGGCTCCCTTTGTTATGGTTTTCATCTTGGACTCACGCTGATATCTTCTTTCTTTTCCAGAGATGGGCGATGGCACTGCTGCCTTCTACAAATCCCTTTTCACTGGCCAAGTTGAGAAGGGTGAGCAGACAAAGAAGGCTACTTCCCGAAGGCGGAAAGCGACTGGGGCTGGGCCTTCGGCCAAACGGGCAAAGAAGACTATTCCCCCTCCTCATTCAGAAATTCTTGAGGAGGTAAGCGAGGAGCCCAAAATTGCTGCCATTCCGCCGCCCAAGGTCGATGCCGACGTCCCCCCGACCGACGTCCCTCCTCGGAGCCCTACCTCGTCGCAGGCCCTTCTGGATGCCATGGTAGAGGTTCCTTCTGCCGAGGAGTGGCGTAAACACAAAGGCAAGGGGATCCCCACCGAGGAGGCCCCGGACTCTGGCGATGACATCATCGAGGTGCCGCCAGGTCCGCTTTCTCAGGCAAAGTGTGATGTCTTTACTTTTTGAATTTTTGGGATGTGCTTGTCTTGACCAACTTCTTGTTTTTGCCGTGCAAGGGAGTCATTCACTCCGAGTTGGGCGGCCAAACACGCCCGGAAGCGAGCCCTCCGCGATGCTAAAGTCCCGCAAGGGAAAATCCCGAATGAGCCCTTCTGGTCGTTTACGGAGGACATGAATTTGTACTCCGGAGACTGCCAGCAAATGGCCAAAGAGATCTAGAAGGGGATGCTTACTGAGGCCTCCTTTAGGGCTATCGCAGAAGCTCATCCGGGCGATGACTCCCTCGCCGCGAAGGTTTCCGAGCACACTGCCCAGGTATGCTTCACGCCTATCTTTTTTTCCCTTCAATTTTTTCTAAGTGTTTGGCTTTCTCTTTGTCTTACTGACCTCGCCTTTATGCCTTTGCAGCTGCTGGGGTACGCCGGCTACCTCAGGGTTCGAGTAGCCAGGCAGACGGCATTCCGAGCCTCGGCCTTAGAGGTTATTGATAAAACTAAGGCCATGTGCTCGAAATTGGCTAGCAAGAACCTGCAGCTGGCTGATGCTGCAGAGAAGGAGGTTGCTGCCCTTCGGGGGGAAAAAGAAGAACTTTTGAAAGACTCCTCCTAGAAGATTTCTGACCTCGGCTCCTAGGTGGCGGAGCTGATTTCGGCAAAAGAGGCGCATCTAAAGGAGAAGTCAGAATCTGCGGCTCTCTTGGCGAAGGCGCTTGCTGAGAAGGCCGAGCTCCAAGCCGAGGTCGATTCTTTGAAGAAGGAGCCGAAGAAGAAGAAGATGAAGGCACTGAAGAAAGATGTCACGGATCTGCAGAATGATCTTGAGGAACTTGAGGTCGAGAAGGACAAGTCCGACCAGATGGCCAAGGTCACTTTCCAGGACGGGTTTTGCCTCGCTCGGCACCAAGTTCTTCAGAGGTTCCCAAATCTGGACCTCTCTTTCTTGGAGGCTCTAAACATTCCCGAGGGGCCTCGGTGGTCCTGGTCCAAGATTGAGCACCTGAACTTGCCTTCTTCTATCTCGGCGCCAAAGGTGGTGGACAAGGACGTAGGGGCTGGTGGCTCTCGGGACGTCGAGATTCCTTAGTTTGTTCTAGGACTCCTTGCCTTTTTCTTCTTCTTTTGGTACTTCTCCTTCTCTGTAAGCCAATTCACCTTAATGAAGATTTTTTTTGGCTAAGTCTTTTTGCGAGATGTTTTGTTCTCCCCTTTGTCCCAAACATGATCGCTCAAGGGACTTCAGAAAATCATATCTGTGCTTATTTCAGCGACCACCTTCATGAGATTTTTGTTTCCCATTTTTCCCGAACGTGATCGCTCAAGGGACTTCGGGAAATCGTATATGCACTTTTTACGACGAGCGCCTTCGCGGGATTCTGGCTTGTACACTTTTTATACTTGAGAATTTTTCTAAGAAACTTCTGTATTTAGCATATTTCCCAAATTTGTACAACACAATTCTTCCGCGAAACCTTAAGCATAGAACTTTTTCAAGGCATCTGAATGCCAGGTATTTTTTAATTCTACGCCTTCGGCGTCGCCAAGTCTGTACATGCCTTTTCGTACTTCGGCAAGAACCAGATAAGGTCCTTCCCAATTTGCGCGAAGTACTTCGTGGGAGGTCCTTCGGGGTGCAAAGTCAGCCTTTCGGAGAACGAGGTGTCCTTTCTTGATTCCCTTTGGCCTAGCTCGTAAGTTTATAGCCGCAGCCACTCTTTGCTGAAAAGCTTTTCTTCTCAGCTCAGCTATTTATCTGTGTTCGCTGACAAGGTCAAGCTTGGTTCTTAAGCCGAGGTCATTTCCACTTTCATCGAATACTTGCACCCGTACCGACGGTCGCACGACTTCGATCGGGATGATGGCCTCTGTACCGAACACGAGTGAAAAGGGGGTCTCCCCTGTGGCTCTTTGGGGTGTTGTTCGGTAACTCCATAACACGCTTTGGAGCTCACCCGAGCATTTCCCCTTTGCTTCCCCCAGTCTCTTTTTTAGACCGTCTTTTATGGTCCTGTTAGATACTTCTATCTGCCCGTTGCTTTGGGGATGAGCTACTGGGGCGAAGTGCATTTTTGTTCCGAGGTCACTGATGAATTCCTGGAAACCTTTATCGGTGAACTGGGACCCATTATCAGCTACAACCACCTTTGGTATACCGAATCTGCATACAATGTTTTTCCATACAAACTTTTGCACTTCCTTCGCCGAGATGGTCGCCAGGGGTTCTGCCTCGACCCATTTGGAGAAATAGTCTACTGCTACCACGCAGAATTTTACGCCACCAGGGGCTGTTAGGAGCGGCCCAATGAGGTCTATGCCCCAGACTGCGAAGGGCCAAGGATAATCAGCCAAAGTCACCAATTCCGAGGGTCTCCTCTGGATATTTGCATGTCTATGGCAATTACCGCATTTCCGGACGAACTGCCTAGCGTCCTTTCTCAGGGTGGGCCAAAAGTATCCTTGGCGAAGTATTACTGCTGCAAGGGCGTCGGTTCCGATGTGCAAACCATAAGCGCCTTCGTGTACTTCTTCGAGGATCATTTCAGTATCCTCTTCGCCAACACACCTCTGTAGTGGATTTGCATATCCCTGCCAATATAATTCTTCGCCAATTAGGAAGAATCGACCGGAGCATCTTCGGATTTTGGCAACTTCACTAGAGTCTTCGGGAAGCGTATTGTCGGCGAGATATCTTTTTATCGGTCTTTCCAGCCTTTTCCCGAAGTTGATATGCTCAGCACTGTGATGCTCGGGTGGCTTAGCACATCGGTGCATGCTTTAGATTTTGCCAGGCAATCTGCCTCGGCATTATCTCACCGAGGCACATTTTCGATTCGTACGGTGTGGAACTCCCGGATGAGTTTTGCCACCAACTCATAGTATTTTGCCAAGGTTGGGTCCTTTGCTCCGTAGTCTCCTGCCGTTTTTCGTACTACCAGCTGGGAATCGCTGTGGGCTCTCAAGTTTCTTATGCCAATTTTTCTGGCCAGGCACAATCCTGCTATAAGGGCTTCATACTCCGCCATATTGTTAGTGATGTTAAAGCCGAACTTGATACTCTTCATCACTTCTAGGCCTTCGGACCCCAAATTGATTATGCCAGCTCCCTGGTGTTCGGACCCCGAGGCTCCGTCAACATGCAAGGTCCATTCGGGCTCACCTTCGACTGGAGTCGGATGGCTATCCTCGGTGGTGGGTACTTCGGCGATGAAATCTGCCAGTGCTTGAGCTTCTATGGATTTTCGAGGTTCGTAAGTGATGTCGTGTTCGCTAAGCTCTATGCACCACTTGGAGAGCCTTCCGGAATGATCAACATTTCTCATGACATCCCGTAGTGGTAGACTACTTCGGACGATGATAGGGTGAGCCTGAAAGTATGGTCGTAGCCTTCTCCCTGCCAGCACCAAGGCGTATATAGCTTTTTGCAATAAAGGATACCTGATTTCGGCGCCATGCAGAGATTTGCTTACGTAGTAGACCGGCCATTGCTTCAGCCCCTCTTCTTTCACAAGGACCGAGCTCACAACCTTTTCTGTGACGGCGAGGTATAGCACAAGGGGCTCTCCCTCGCAAGGTTGTCGAAGAGTGGGCAGGCTGGCTAAGTAGATTTTGAGTTCTTCCCAGGCCTTTTGGCAGTCTTCATTCCAAAGATGATCATTATTTCTGAGGCTGTGTTCCTCTTTTGTTGCCTTAGTGAGGAGCTTGAAGAATGGTTGACACCTGTCTCCATACCTGGAAATAAATATGCTAAGAGAGGTTATCCTTCCAGTGAGTGTCTGCATATCCTTTATTGTGGCAGGAGTTCGGAACTCGAGTAGGGCCTTGATTTTTTCTGGGTTAGCATCAATGCCTCTTTCTGATACCATGTACCCAAGGAATTTTCCCGAGGTCACTTCGAAGATGCACTTTTCGGGATTGAGACGGATCCCGAAGGCTCTGAGCTGGTGGAAAGTTTCCTTTAGATCTGCGATGTGGTCGTCAAGCAGCTTGCTTTTGACTATCATATCGTCGACATATACTTCCATGTTTCTCCCTATTTGGTCGTTAAAGACCTTGCTCATCAACCTCTGGTAGGTGGCTCCTGTGTTTTGAAGCCCGAAGGGCATTCTGACGTAGCAGTATGTTCCTCCCTCGGTGATGAAGGCGGTTTTTTCCTCATCTTCAGGGTCCATTCTTATTTGATGATACCCACTGAAGGTGTCTAAGAAACTTAGGAGCCCGTACTCAGCAGTTGAGTCTACCAATTGGTCTATCGGTGGGAGGGGGTATGAGTCTTTTGGGCAAACATCGTTCAAATTTCTGAAGTCGATGCATATTCAGAGCTTACTGCTTCCTTCTTTTGTGGCGATAACCACATTGCTCAACCATTCGGGGTATTTGACCTCCCTGACGACACCATCATCTAACAAGCGCAACACTTCGGTTTTGACAAAGTTACTTTTATGGACCCAGATGCTTCGTTTCTTTTGCCGGACAGGTTTTACCTCGGGATTAACTTTAAGGCTATGTTGTATTACACTAGGGTTTAGCCCTGGCATATCTTTCGGCGAGTAGGCAAATAGATCTTTATTTTCTAGTAGAAAAGATACAAGTTTTTTCTTGTCACCTTTGGCCAAGCTCTTCCCTATTCGGGTAGATTGACCAGGGACAAGTTCTACTGTTTCCATTTCCGCTTTCGGGGGATCTCCTTCCTTGCCCTTCTCTGGTGCCTTTGCCTCCATCGTTTGTGCGAAGTTGTTTGCCGGAGCTTTTCGTGCCTTTACGAACACCTTTCTTACTTCGCCTTGATCTATGAAGATCTCTGCATCTCCATCCTTGGTGGCGAAAGTGACAGTCAAGTACTTCACATCAGGGCGAATGTGCAGATTTCCCTATGTTTGTCTCCCAAGGATGGCGTTGTACGATGAAGGGACATCCATGACAATAAACTTCGCCATTGTGGAGGCGTAAAGTTCAGCAGTCCCTTCTACGGAAGTTCCTTTCATCATCAAGGGGAGATCGATCCATCTGAGGACAGGCAGATCGGACAGTCCTACCCCGAAAGTAGGGGAGGTGATGGGCTTGAGGTCGCTGCTAGATATGCCCAAGTTCGGCAGTAACTGCGAGAATAGGACGTCAGCGTTCGATCCGTCGTCGAGCAGCACTCTCTTGACGTCCCAGTTTCCTATCCTCGCCATGATCAGCAGCGGATCATCATGGGGAAAGATGACGGTGGATCCATCCCTGCGGGCCAGTTTCTTTGTCAGATTCTGATATTCCATGACTCCTATTTCTCTGGCCTTCCTCTTTCTTTCCGAGGATGGGAGCCCCGTTGTGATTGTTTGTATTACTCCTGCCGGAGGTGGAGGGCGCCTCTTCAGAGTTCGGTTTCTCCACCTGTCAGAGTCATAGTCCTCATCTTCGGCCTTTTCTTCCTCATCTTTTCTTCCCTTCGGGGAAGGCATCCGCAGATATTGTTGAAGTTGGCCCAGTTTTATTAGCGACTCTATGTACTTCTTCAGTTGGAAGCAATCTTCGGTGTCATGGCCGTGGTCGCGGTGAAACTGGCAGAACTTCTTTATGTTTTTCTTGTTATTAGCGGTCATGGCCCTTGGCCGCCGAATCTGCGTCCCCTGCCTTTCCATCATCATGAGGATGTTTGTCCGCGTAGTGTTCAGGGGTGTTAAAGCTGGGAGTTTCCTTCCCCGCATTCTCCGAGGTCGGCCTGCCTATTCGGTTGGATGCCGAGTTTGCTGGTTGGACCCTTCGGCGCGGGCGTGATCGGACTTCGGCCCACCCATTCTCAGCTCCTCGACGGTCATGTGCTGTTCGGCCCTTCGGTAAAATTCACCGAGGGTGTCCGGGGGGTCCTTAGAGACCTCGTAAAACAACTGCGAGTCCCTCCGAAGGCCTCGTGTCATGGCGAGAATGCGTATTTCGGGCCGAAAATCCGGGACGCTCAAAGCTTCCCTGTTAAACCTTTCGACATAGTCACGGATGGTTTCTCCATTTCTTTGCTCTTTGTCGAACATCTGTACAGGCATTTTCACCGTTGGCCGACTTCCAATAAATTGCTGTGTGAAGGCCGTGGATAACTCCTGGAACCCCGTGATGGTTCCTGGAGCCAATGAGTTATACCACGCGGTTGCTGGTCCTGTGAGGGTGACCTCAAAACTTTTGCACAAGGTAGCATCATCGGCTCTATGCATTATCATGCTGCGCCTGTACTTTGTCAGATGGGCCTGCGGGTCAATGCGGCCATCATAGATCTCCAGCCGAGGTACCCTGAAGTCGCCTAGCATGGCTGCCTCCACTACAGTTTGGGTGAACGGGGAATCATCCTCGCAGAAGGTTCCCGACAGCCTAGCCCATACGGGTTTGCGGGCTACCTGTTTCTCCACCCTGTTTAGTCTCGCTAGTATCCTCTCCATAAGGATCGTGGTGTTAGGCTCTTCCTCTGGGAAGGGAGATTGTCGGCGCCTCATCGGGGAGCGAGCTCGGCGTCCAGGGGACAGGGACCTCGCCTCAGGCGACGAACTCCTTCGTTGTGAGACTTTGGGTCGCTTGGACCTTGTTTGTCCCGCAGGCCATTTCCTGAGGGGTATGTTTTCTGTAGGGGACTTTTCACGTGGGTCCCCGCTTCCCGAACTATGATGGGTCAATTTTGGGCTTTTCTCCCGAAGGCGTCCTAGTGAGGGAGGCCTTTGGGCCTGAGCTTGTGTGGCCACCTTCGGTCTATCAGCTGTGTCATCTCAGGCACGACAGAATGCTGAAAGTCCCATAGAAAGCTCATAGTAATGACTAGAGGGCGGTCTTCCTCGGGCTCAGAAGTCCCTGGGAATGTTTGCTCAGCGGCCGGTTGATCCTCAGGCGCAGACAGGGACCTCCAGAGTCCCTTGTCCTTAGAACGCCTAGTTTCAATGACGGGGACCTCAGATCGGGTTCCCACAGACGGCGCCAAATGATGTCGGTCAGGATCTTCGTGGAGTGACATTGAGACTTGTAGAGGGACTTCTTGAGAGGGAGACCGCCTGGAGTCCCGAACTGCCCAGGGGAGCGCGCCTGAAAAGCTCAGAAGACAGGGTTAAGAGGTCCTCGGGGTGTGTTTCCGGGGAGGAGCGTCCGACGCCCAAGTCAGTGTCCTGAGAGAGAATAAGGGAGGAACACTGAAAAGTAAAACGGCCTTGCCTGCTTGTGTTTTCTCAAGGAGAGGAGTCTGCTCAAGGATCCATCATTTGCCCAGCTTTATTTCCTGGTATTTATAGGAGTATTCAGCCCGTTCAGATCATGACACGTGTTCGGTCAGATCTTCCCTGGATTTCTGGGCATAGGGGACAAATAGCCGATGGCAGGTTTCTTGAGCCTTGAACCGAGACAGGTCATGATGGGACCTGGATGGCGAAGGTGTGTCAGACCGCCATTTGGGGCAGCCTGTAACATCTGTGGGTGACATGTCAGAGGCTCCTTAAATGCTCATGCCGTACTCCCGAAGTCCCTGGACGAGGTCGTCCTCTGGCGCGGATGATGCCCCTTCGTGAAATATGCCCGTAGTTTGGGTAGTTCCTTGATTCAGGGTTCCGCCGTCGGAGAGATCCTCTTCGGCTTGCAATAGCTGATTCTCCATCTCCGAAGGTGATCTGTTTAGTACCTCGGGGGGCTAATAAACTCCTCGCGTTCCCTGACACTCCGAGTTCGGGTCAGATAGAGGATAGCCCTTCGACTATCACTCCCATTCTCAGTTCTTCAGCTGTCATGTGTTGTTCGTTTCTATGGTAGATCTTCCCAAGGGTGTCCGGAGGGTCTTCCAAGAACTCGTAAAAGAGTTGTGAGTCTCATCGAAGTCCCTGTATCATGGCGAGGATGCGTATTTCAGGATGAAAGTCTTGCACGCTCAGAGCCTCTCGGTTAAATCTTTTGACGTAGTTGCGAATGGTTTCCCCATTTCTCTGTGCTATGTCAAACATCTAGATGAGCAACTTTGCTATCGGCCTGCTGCCGATGAACTGCTGCATGAATGCTGTGGACAACTCTTGGAAACTCATTATTGTCCCAAGGGCGAGGGAGTTATACCACGCAGTCGCTGGACCGGAGAGGGTGAACTCAAAGCATTTGCAGAGGGTGGCATCATCAGCACCATGTAGCACCATGCTACGTTTGTACTTGGTTAGGTGGGCCTAAGGATCACTACGTCCATCGTAGGTTTCCAAGCGGGGGACTCGAAAGTCGCTTGGCATTGGCGCTTCTACTACCGTCCGGACGAAGGGTGACTCTTCTCCAGTGAAGGTATCAGATAACCTTGACCATACTGGTTTTCGGGCGATCTGCCTCTCTACTTTTTCCAGCCTCTCTAGGATGTTTTCCATGAGGATGGTGGCCTTGGGCTCTTCTCGCTACCTGGAGGCCTCCGGCAACGGAGAATAACGTTGCCTCTTCAGGGAGTAACTTTGGCGGCGGGGAGATTGTGATCTTTCCTCTGGTGAAGAACTTTGCCGGTGGGAAGTCCTAGCCTCTTTTGACCCCATTTCTCTGGCACATCGGACTATGGGAGGCACATTCTCCATCGAGGATTCATCACGGATCTCTCCGCTCCCCGAACTTCGGTGAGTTGATTTCAGAATTTTCTGTCGATGAGGCGTTGGTGAGGGTGCCCTTCGTGCCGAAGGCTGTTGTGACCACCTTTGGTCCGGTTGTTGCGTCATTTCGGCCACAATGGAGCATTGAAAATCACGCAGAAAGCTCATCGTGATGGCTAGAGAACGTTCATCCTCAGGTAAAGAAGTCCCAGCGGCGGGTCATTCGATCACCGGTTGAACTTCCGGGGCGGACGGGGACTTCAGGAGTCCCTTGTCCTTAGAACGCTGAGTCTCAACAATGGCCACCTGAGAGCGAGTTCCCACAGATGGCGCCAGATAATGCCCGTTGGCATCTTTGCTGAATGACATGGTGAGCCTGGAAGGGACTTCCGGTGAAGGGAGAACATCTGAAGAAGATATTTGCTGGGAAAGACTACCTGAAACACTCAAAGAACAAGGATTAGGAGGCCCCGGAGTGTTTTTCCGGGGGAGGACCCTCCGACGCCCAAGTCAGTATTTAGCCAGATGAAGAATTATCAGTAGAGAGTAGAGAATGCCTTTCTATCTTTTTTGAGTCCCACCCCCCCCCCCCCCCCCGGGCCCCCTCTTTTTTTACCAAAGTTGTTTCCCAAGTATTTATAGGGGTTTGTCAGGAAAAGCCTACTTAACACCGCCCACTCAGATCATGACACGTGTTCGGTTGGATTTCGTCCGTACCTTCAGAAATGGGGACCTCCAGCTGGCCATAGGCCATCTCGGCCAGAAGTCAGGGCCACGAGAGGTATACATGCCAAGACGTGCACGAGCGCGGCGTGTTAGAGCCTCCTTAACCATTGTTGTCGTATTCTAGTGACCCCTTTGGTGAAATAGACCCCTTCGAGGTGGGAGGGCTTCCTGCCAAGGTTGCTCTAGTTATTCGCAAGTCCTCTCGGCACGGAGGACCCCTTTCAAAGGATTTTCTCTTCTGCTGAGGATGGTGAGTCTATCTCTCCCAAAGTTGGTCGGGTCGTCTTACCAAGGGTGGTAGAGCGCTATATTCCTGAGGCTAATATTATCATTCCCTGAAGGTGATGGTGGATCACCAAGGTTGAGGGGTCAAGGGGTCAGATCCTGTCTTACAGAGGTTGGTGCTGGTATTTCTAGAGGGTGATGCTCGCCCATTCCGAGGGTGGCGCTTTGCCAGAGCTTGGGGTTTTGAAGGGTAATAACCCTTTGGCTATCACCAAGGTTGGGGCCTTCACGCTATAGTCTCCTGCCATCTGTCGGACCACTCACTGAGAATTGCTATAGGCCTTTAGGTTTCTCACACCAACTCTTCTGGCCAGGCGCAAACCTGCTATGAGGGCCTCATAGTCGGCCATATTGTTGCTGACATTAAATCTGAATTTGTTGGCCTTCACAACTTCCATACCTTCGAGAGCACGGAGAATTACTCTGGCTCCTTGATGCTCGGAACTGGAGGCCCTGTCAACAAATAGAGTCCACTGCGGTTCATCTTTACCTAGGTTAGGTGGGCTATCTTTGGCGACATGTATCTCGGGAATGAAGTCTGCCAATGCCTGTGCTTTTATTGCTTTTCTTGGCACATAGGTGATATCATACTCACCGAGCTCGATGCACCACTTCGATAGCGTGCTTGAGTGGTCCACCTTTTTCATGATATCCCAAAGGGGCAAATTAGTTCGGATGATAATGAGGTACCTTTGGAAATCAGGTCGCAGTCTTCTGCTCGCGAGTACCAAGGTGTAGATAGCCTTCTGTAGCAAAGGATAGCTGACTTCGGTACCATGCAAAGACTTGCTCACGTAATATACTGGCCATTGCTTTGCCCCTTCTTCTTTTACAAGGACCGAACTTACTGCCCTTTCGATGGCAGGGAGGTAGAGCACGAGGGGTTCTTTTTCTCGTGGCTGTCGAAGCGTCGATCGACGAGTTAGGTAGACTTTTAGCTCCTCACAAGCCTTTTGGCAGTCTTCGTTCCAAGGATGCTCCTTGGTTCCGAGATCGCCATCATTTTTTACCTTATTGAGGACTTTGAAGAACAGACGGCATCGATCCCTATACCTGAAGATGAATTTGCTGAGGCAGGTGATTCTCCCCGTGAGTCTTTGCACGTCCTTAGTCGTCGTGGGAGTTCAAAATCCGAGCAGAGCCTTGACTTTTCCAGATTGGCGTCAATACCCCTCTCTGACACCATGAACCCAAGGAACTTACCCGCATTCACCACAAACACGCATTTTTCAGGGTTAAGACGAATTCCGAATGGCCTTAGTTGGTTGAATGTTTCTTGTAAGTCTATGATATGACTACTACGCAGTTTGCTCTTAACTATCATATCATCAACATAGACTTCCATGTTTCTCCCGATTTGGCTGTTGAAGACCCTATTCATCAACCTTTGGTATGTGGCCCTTGCATCTTAAGCCGGAAGGGCATTCTAATATAGTAATATGTACCAACTTTGGTGATGAAGCTGTTTTTTCCTCATCTTCAAGGTCCATCCTGATTTGATGATACTCGCTGAAGGCGTTGAGGAAGCTATGGAGGCCATACTCCGCGGTAGAGTCTACCAACTGGTCTATTAGCGCCAGAGGATATGAATCTTTGGGGCAACCATCATTCATGTTTCACAAGTCAATACAGATTCGGAGCTTAACACTTCATTCTTTCATGGCGATAACCACGTTACTAAGCCATTCGGGGTACTTGACCTCCTTTATTATGCCTGCTTCCATTAAGCATTGGACTTTGGTTTTTATGAAGTTGTTCTTATGCGCCGAAAGGCTTCACCTTTTTTGTCGGACAGGCTTTGCCTCTGGGTGCACCTTAAGGCTATGTTGGATTAGGCGAGGGTCTACCCCAGGCATGTCCCTTGGCGAGTACGCAAACAGATCTTTGTTCAGTAACAGAAAAGATTCAAGTTTTTCCTTGTCACATTCGGCCGGTTTTTTCCCCATTCAGGTACTTCGGCCTGGGACAAGTTCCACATCTTTTGTTTCTATTCTCTCAAGGTCTTCTATTTCTTCTCTTTTTTCCTCCTCTGCGAGCACGGCCTTTGCTCCCGAAGTCTGCGTGTAGATCTTTGTTGGGCCCTGTCTTGCTTTCACAAAGACCTTTCTCACTTCCCCTTGGTCGATGAAGATCTCAGCATTTCTGTCCTTCATTGTGAAGGTGACAGTCAAGTATTTCACATCTGGGCGGATGTGGAGATTTCCTTGCGTCTATTTCCCAAGGATGGTATTATATGACGAGGGGACATTTATGGCGATGAACCTTGTCATTATGGAAGCAAAGAGCTGACCCTTGTTTTGTGGCGAAGTTCCCCTTAGCATTAAAGGGAGGTCAATCCATCCGAGGACAGGGAGTTCGGACAGACCTACCCCAAAGGTAGTGGAGGTGACCGGCTTGAGAACGCCTTTTAGGATACCCAAATTCGGCAGCAGATGAGAGAATAAGACGTCGGCGTTAGAACCATCATTGAGGAGTACTCTTTTGACATCCCAACTTCCTATCCTTGCCATGATTAGAAGTGGATCAACATGAGGGAATACTACGGTAGGCCCATTTTTCCGAACAAGCTTGTTCATTGTGTTACCGAATTCCATCACTGAGATCTCCCTGGTTTTTCTCTTTATTTCTGCGAAAGGTAGTCTAGTGGTAATCGTCTAGATTATTCCCGCTGGAAGTGGTGGATGCCTTTTGGGACTTCAATTTCGGCGTTTGTCAGAATCATAGTCCTCATCATCTCCCTTCCTTTCCTCTTCCCTCTTCCCTTTCGGGGAGGGCATCCATAGGTAGCACCGAACTTGGCCCTGCTTTATTAGAGACTCGATATACTTCCTCAGCTGGAAGCAATCCTCAGTGTGATGCCCGTGATCCCGATGGAACTAGCAGAACTTCTTCATATTTTTCTTATTTTCTGAAGTCATGGCCTTCGGACGTTGGATTACGTTGCCTTGCCTTTCCATGGCCAGCAGTATATTTGTTATGGAAGTGTTCAGGGGAGTAAATGACATGGGTCTTTTCCTCTTCTGTTTTCGAGTTTTTCCTACGCCCTAGGATGGATACCAAGTGATGCCCCGAAGCATCTTCGTTTGCTGTCATGTTGACAGGTGGAGAGACTTCCTGAGGAGGCGAGCGCCTGGAGCTCTGGTTTCCCAGCTGAGTGTGCCTGAAAAGCTCAAAGAAGAGGTTAGGAGGTCCCCGGTTTGCTTTTCCGGGGAGGACCCTCCGACTCCCAAGTCAGTTTTCTGAGTGAAAGTGGAGGAAGAACACTAAGGGATCAAGTGTCTTGCCTGTTTTGTGTTTTTTCAGAGGGAGGAAAATGCCCATCCTTTGCCCAGTACCATTTCCTAGTATTTACAGGAGTAGCTGGTCCGTTCAGATCATGACACGTGTTTGGTCGGATTTGATCTATACTTTTGGACCTAGGGGACAGGCAGCCGTTTGCAGCCTTCTTTAGCTCTGGACCCGGACAGGTTGTGTCAGGACTAGGGCGGCTGCGGCGTGTCAGTTCGCCGTTCTGATGTGACGTGTAGGGCTTGTGGGTGACATGTCAGAGGCTCCTTAAATGCTCATACTGTACTCCCGAGGTCCCCTAGGCGAGGTCGCCCTTCGGTGCGTGCACCCTCTTCAGATTCTATCCGTCCTTCGGTGCGAGCACCTCCTTCGGGATCTATCCCATAGTTCTGGGAGTTCCCTTGATGAACACCTTCTTCGGGACTCACACCCATAGTTAGGGGATTCCCTTGTTCAGGTGTTTCTTGTTCGGGGAAGATCCTCTTCGGGGCCTCTGCCTTCGGGGAGATTCTTCCTTGCTTCAGAGAGATGGCTCTCTTACCCGAAGACGGTCAGTTTGGCCCCTCGATGGAGACGGTGTTGTCCTCGGAATTCCTGACGAGCTGACCGAAGTCTCGAGCTCATAGTGTTTGACTTCGCACCTTCCGAGGTCAGTAAAAAGATCTTCTATTGGGTGACGTCAGACTCCTCGGCCAATATTCTGGCGGGGAGTTACTACCGAGGAGGCAATAGCCTTTGGCTATCACAGGCCCCCCTCCGAAAAGCCGAAGTGAGAAACTTCGGTTCATCGGTTTTCATGTCCTGTGGTTGTGTTATCTGCGCCGAAGACGCCTACTTCTGCCTGAATCGATGGGCAGCCCTTTTTGCGTCCTCGAGGCGCGAGAAGATAGGCTGTCCCTGTGCCGAAGATACACCTTCTGCCCGAAGTCACAGGCTGTCTCTTGGTGTTCTCGTGGTGAGGGAAAATAGGATAACCTTGTACCGAAGATAGACCTTTTGCCCGAAGTCACAGGCTGTCTTTTGGTGTCTTCGAGGTAACCTACTTTTTTGCCTTTATAGGTCTGCTCATGCGTCGCGTCCTGTGTCGAGCAGAGTCAGTCTAGGGCGGCGCCTCTAGACCAAATGGTGTCAGAGGGCGTGCTCGACATGATGGACGACACGTGGCACGTTTGCTGCGCGATGGCTGACACATGGCGCACTTTTATTGGGTAAGAATGCACTGAGTACGGCAGGCGCGACTTTTCAGGCACTCTTAGCAGTTATGGCGACGCTTCACCTTTCGAGGGGTACTAATGACGACGGTTCTCCTGGCCTTCTCGGCCTATATATATCAGTCCTGTCATAACCCTCTTTCTGCTTCTGCTTTTGCTTTGTTTTGCCTTCTAATTCTCTCCCGATTTTCCGCGGCGGTTCTCCTTTTTCAGGCGTTTTTCCGACCACTTTTCACGACGGCTTCCAGAAATCCAGATTCCGGCAAGGCCTTTGGTGGGTTTTAGTCCTTCTGCTTTTTTCAAAGCTTCTTCTTTGTTTTTCCCGAACTCGTTTTCCTTGTTTTTCCCGAACTCGTTTTCATCATGCCTGTTCCCGAGAGTTGGCAACTTCTTCTTTCTCACCCCTGCTGCACTACTCCGGCAAAACTAGCGAAGTGGAAGAAAAAGTTTTTCTTACCCTCTTACTCTGTGACGAGGTTGCCCCGTCCTGACCAATTTCCTTTCTCCAACCGAAGTGATGAAATCACCGTTTTCCGAGCCCAACTGAAGGCCGGACTTCGGTATCCCCCCCCAGAGATGGTTAGCGCGTTCTGCAACTTCCATGGCATTGCCGTTAACCAACTCCCACCGAACTCGTACTGCTATTTCAACACCTTCCTCTGTATGTGCGGCGTTTTCAAAATAAAACCTCACTTTGTAGTTTTTCTTCAGTACTACAAGCTTTTCGTGGTCCCGAAGGGTGGCTTCTACTTTATGCTACCTCGGGGATCCGGGAGCAAAAAGTATACGTTCACCTTCGCCACCAAAGACAGCTGGCGAGGGTGGCAACAAAAATTCTTTTTCCTAAAGAAGTCGGAGACTTGGTCGCACGTCCCGACCAAGTGGGCTCAGGGGAGGCTCAAGATGGATGTTGTTGACCCGAAGATACTACTAGACGCCGACGTAGCACCTATCTTTGAGGACTTCGACAGGCGCATCCGGGCCGTCTCTGACTGGGCTGCCGAGGTCTCTCCTCGTGCCCTTTACCCCTTTCCGATCAACTGGAGGCTCATGACCGAAGAGGTCCTTCGGGAACTCAAGGTGGTAAAGGGGCATGAGACAGACCTCAACATGCCGAAACCGGCTTCTTCGGGGAAGGACTCCTGGCTCGTGAAACTCCTTCGGGGGAAAGAGACTTATGAGTCTTTTTACGAGAGTAAGTTACTTTCTCATTTTTTCCTTTATAACTTCATCTTGGACTTAGACTGATCTTCTTTTTCTTTTTTCAGAGATGGGCGACGACGCGGCTGCCTTCTACAAGGCTCTTTTTGCCGGGCAGGCCGAGAGGGGCGAACAGACAAAGAAGGCCGCCTCTCGGAGGCGGAAGCAGACTTCGGCA